>CM046875.1:639938263-640621760 GCA_025667525.1 Glebionis coronaria | reverse complement strand
TTCTTAAGAGTAGGGGTAACACCTTATCACTTTTGAACATTGAGGCCAATGTTCGATTCTAAGTGTAGGGGGTTTTATATCATATTGATCATATTCATGCCTACTTGTTTGCCCTCCTGCATCCTATTTTGATCAAATGTCTGTTTTTATTTTATTTTATTTTATTAATAATAATAAAACGTTTTTGACCATGCGTGATTGACTTGTCCCGTAGGCTAGAACAAAGGGGATCCTGACTCTGCCTGAGTGTTGATCTGGCTGCTCCCTTAACTTTTAGACTAAGCTTTTAGGAATTGTGCAAATAAAAATGCTAAACGTGGAGTAGTTGGTTCTCTTTAGAGCTTATATGAATAACCTGTGGCTTTTCCTCCTAGATTGTAACTAGACTAAATAAGTGTGTTTTTTTTTCAAGCCTTTGAACGTTAAAAAATTGTGTTGTTATGCAAAAAAATAAATTCTTATGCAATTTTGATATAGAGTCCTAGTTCAACTTTTTATTTAAATTTGAGTGAAAGCATACTTTCTTAATTGTGAAATAATGTTGCGTGAATAAATATGTCGAAAAAAAATTGAAAAAAAAAGAAGAGAGAAAAAAAATATTTGAAAAAAAAGGAAAAAAAAGAATAAGAAAAAAATATATATGAATAAGAGTTTTATGTTTTTGTTGCTTTAATTATAATTGTGAGAAACTTGCTTTTTCTCAAATTTAAATCCGAAGTTGAACTAGAATTCGTCAATTTTTATATAAGAGTTTAGACGGTAATTGAGAATGTAGAAGTCAAAGGTCCCGTGAGCTCTGATACTATTCTCGAGGGTGTAAAAACCTAGCCTCCTAAGCTTTGCTTAAGGACAAGCTGAGAAGAAAGTCGCTACATGGAGTGATCTCTCCTTTGTATCTTCATTCTCTAATTACCGTCGTTGTTTTTTCATCTAAGTGTCTTTTATTAGCTTAGCGGTGATTTCAAGATTTTTGATTTCAAAATCCCGCCAATCCCGGTACTATTCTCCGTGGGGTGTCAAAAGCCCGGGCACTTAACCGATTAGGTTGGGACGTTCCGAGAAGAAAGCCGCTACATGGGAAAGGCCATTTTTGAATCTCAAATCTCGTCATTTTCGGTAAGTCTAATATTCCACTTAGATGATTAGCAACCATAACAAATGTCGATTTAAACGATCAAAACTTTGAAAATGAACACACTTGCCTGTCTTTTATAATTATAGGAGTAAAAAGTTATGTTTGCATAGGTTATTAGTATAAGTAGTGTTAGCATTTTGCCTAAACGTTTGCACAAGGAATTTTAGCTTAGTTGGGAGTAATAAAAAGAGGATGACGATATTTATTCCCTGGAGACACCCAGTTTGTGTGTTTCCTGTTCTATGATCCTTATACCTTGAAATAAAAGTCGAGCATGGCGGGTCACAATGTATTTTTATTTTATTTTACTAATTTCGAATAAAGTAGTTTTTAATTATTTTTGAACTTAACATTTGTGATAATAGTTGCTTGGGGGCAAACAACGGCTTAAGTGTAGGGGTGTGTTGAACACGTAATTATTCATGATTTTAGTGTTATATCCCTTCATTTTTGGTATAATAAATAGCAAAACATGTATTTTTAGTGCATTTATCGTTTATATGTGTTATTTATTATTGTAGGTACGAATAGTAAAGAAAAGAAGCAAAAACGAAGAAAAAGAGCAAAAACGAGCATGAGGAATGGAAAGAGCACGGGAAATCGAGTTTGACGGTGTATTCGTGTTTTATTGGGTCGGCCCGACACCATTTAAATGGGTCGAACCGACCCATTAATACATCTAAAAGCCCAGCATGCCCAGCAGCCCATTTTTAAGTTGCAGCCCAAATAGACTCAGGCCCAACAACTTTTATCAACAGCCCTCCTGGCCCAATTCACGTAGCAGGCCCAATACAGAAAATGAAAAGATTAGAGCTATGAAAAAAGGTTGCGTACATTAGAAGCTAGACATCCTTTTTTATTGTTTTTTGTTTTTTCTGTTAAGTAGGTAGAGATGTTAAGCAGCATAGGAAAGAAGCAGGCAGGAAGAAACATTCCTTTTATTTTTTTTTTCTTTTTTTTTCTTCGCATGTAACTAGATGGCATATTTCATTCAATATTTTAGGCAGTTTTAAATTACTTTCTTTCCCCACTTGTTATTTTCAATTTCCCTGAAGATAGAAAGAGAAGACGCATCTCCTTATTCTGTGTAGTATTTTACAAGTAGATTAGGAAGGTATATTTATATATCTTTCTTTCAGTTAATTACTCCCAGGTAGTGTAGATCTAAATTTATCTTTTATTATTACTTTATATATTAATTTTCCCTGCGTATTAATTTTTTAAGGATATCCATTTTCTTGTTTAATTAAAACGCAGCTCTTTATTTGGAGTAATTCCTTGTATTTTTTATGTTTTCAATTAAGCAGAACATTATCTCAAATCCTCACTTTACTTTTCAATTGTCCCTGCGTTATATATGTTTCTAGTTTTAGGATAGGAGTTTTTTTTTTATTTATCTTGCTGATTGAGACTCATCTCATTTTTATTTAGTAGCAGTATATTAATATTCATTGATAGCTTAGAAAATGAGTAGCAGCTTTTATTTTTCATCAGTCTTGCGTTTATTTTTAGATTAGATACTTTTCCATTAAAAAGGTTTAAATTCAGTTCTATATGAAATAACAAACGCATCCCACTTATTTCAATTTTAATATTCAAGAGGATAGATAGGATTTAAATAAACGCATCTTATTTCCACTTAATCACATTTTATTATTTCCATTTTATTTTATAGTTTTATTAAATTAGTTTAATTCAAAAATTTAGAATTAATAAAAATAAAATAGTTTTTTTTATATAATTCTTAAAAAATGTCGTTTAGCTTAATTATCGTTGACCGTTTGATGTCTTTTGATCTCGGCGTTTCTTCTACAACATTTTCGATTCTTCGTTTTGTTTCGGAATCTACTCTCTTTTACTCTTATTCTTTTAGTAATACATTAATGTCATTTTTATGCTTAAAACCGTTTGCTTATTCCCGTAGATTAATTATGATTCCTTTCTTTTTAGCTATTAGTGTAGCATCATTATTATGGTTAGCTTTACTTTTAGATATTTGTAGCTTAATATTCGTAGTATAATTGTCGTTTTTTTTATATAAATTAATATTTAGTCATTAATTTTAGTAGCTTAAATATAAACTCAAAACCTGTTTATTCGAGCATCAAACTTGAGACATAAACGCGGATTTCCATTCGCACTTCGCCAGGAATTACGATAACCTTCGGGTGTACGAAAATGACTCAATCAAGAATCTTACCATTGTTGCTTTCCAGTTGACACAAGCATGATTCATAAGAATCTCGCAAGTTACCTACCGTAGCGCTGTTTGATGTTGACGCTAGAAGGATTTCCATTCATCACTGTGACTATTAATAAATATCACTCTGAATGTTCTGGCAAGACCATAAAGATATTGCGTAGAAACCTGAAACGAGTTTGAATCAATTCAGAATCAAACCACTGTTGCTTTTCAGTTTTACATATGTTCAATTCATAAAGAATGCTGTTAGATGTTAACACTGGAAGGATTTCCACTCATCATTGTGAATACTGAATAGTATCACTCTGAGTGTTCTAGCAATATCGCAAGGATATAGCGTAGGACTCTCTTGATCTTCATCCGTGTGTCCTAACGAGATTTGATTGATTGGCTCTAGACTTGATTTGTGCACTTTTAGTAGTCGGAGGCTGGAGCAGATGCCACCTATTCAATATTAACTATCTCGGAGTGAGAAAGTCAATAGAAGTCGTGTTGATCTCCGTGACAATAAAACAAACTTCTTTTGAGAGAAGCCTGAGTAAGCTGGGGAGGGGTTGTGCATTACATCACTGGGTTCATGATGTGTTGTCTTCATGATCTGTTGACCCGGTTTCAGCCTAAGTGGTATGGAGGGATTCTTTGTTTTCACCCTTTATCCTTACATTTCTTTTTCATTCTTCAACCCCTTCAATGCTTACCAAGACATCATTTACTAGCACCTTGTTGTGATTGTTCCAGTGCTAGCTTCAGTACTTAGTCGGCATTCAGCTTCGTTCACATTCTACTCCATCTTTCCTAAGGACTTCTAATAATCTATTGGATTGTCCCTAGGAATATCCCTCCGGTTCTAGTTGGATCATAGGACTTAAACCTAACCACTCTTTTGACACCAATAACGTCGTGAATTAAAGATGTTGTGGGTTTTTTATCGTAACCATGAGTGCTTGAGTCTTTAGATCACATTTTAATCACATTTTCTCCCCTATCTCTAATATATAAAATCGTTTGATATTAGAGATACCAAATTTGATTAAAATATATTGTGAAAAATAGTCTTGAAAATCTTTCGGGAGAAAAATGTGTCAAACTTAGCATGAAGTTGGAACGCTCCCCCTCAAAAATTGATCCAATTGAATTGTCATTGTGAAGAGGTGATCCACATTAAACTTTTGAGGATAGGAGTTTTTGAACACACAATTTTTGAAAGATTTTGAATATCATTGAGAAATTCTTGAAAAAATTGTGTTCAACGCTTTTTGAAAAATCAATTCTTTTTGGCGAAATGGTTTTTCTAAAGCATAAACTTGAGTTCTTAGACTCTGAATGTCTTGACAAATCCTCTCAAGTGTAAGAAGATTTCTCTTCTTTTGCTGAGGGTAAGGGCACTAAAGCGTACACTCCCCCGTGAATATAGATCCGGGCTGCAATCTGAAAGTGATTACAAGCCATTGTGTTGAGCTCAAAACGTTGAATGTTTTGTGACATACTCAACCCAAGATAGATTGCTCTACCCGTTGTTGGAAATATTATCCAAAATAGACAATTTCCTTTAGAAAAGATAGAAATGACATGTTTTGAAAAATATTTACAACTTTCATTCGAGCTTTATGTACACACCCGAGTCGTTATTGAGCGACATTTCTAGGTACGTCCATATTATCGATACTGAAAGACATGTCGAGAAGAATATTTTTGGTATTTTGAAAGGTTTTTTAATTTTGTATTTTGCTTTTTCATTAATATTTACAAGTAGATGTTTGATAGATGAATCAAGCAGGCTTCTTTGCCAGAATTTCCAGTTCTGCTGGAGTCAAACATCTCATACCAATTTGCCTAACAAGATACGCAAACCTCTCTTTTGAAAGAGCTTTTGTAAACAAGTCAGCAAATTGGTAATCAGTTCCAACAAAGTATAATTCAACAATACCCTTTTCAACTTGTTCCTTAATGAAGTGATATCTGACATCAATGTGCTTGTGCGGGAATGCTGTACCGGATTGCAGGAGATGACTATGGCGGACTTTGAGTCACAGTACATAGGTACTTTATCAAAGTGGAAGCCATAATCCGTGAGTTGTGTTCTCATCCAAAGAACTTGAGCACAACACGCATATAGAGACACATACTCAGCTTCGGCTGATGATAATGATGTGCAATCCTGCTTCTTGGAAAACCATCCCACAAGCTTATCTTGACCTAGAAATTGTGCACCACCAGAAGTACTTTTACGGGTATCAAGACACCCTGCATGATCAGAATCTGAATAGGCCGTTAGAAAGAAACCGGTTTCCTCGGATACCAGATTCCCATGTGAATGGTATTCTTAAGGTACCAAAAGATCCGTTTAACCTCCTTGAGGTGCTTTTTAGTGGGTCGTGCTTGATATCGTGCACAATAACACACAGCATGATGAATATCAGGTCTGCTTGCTGTCAAGTACATGAGGGAGCCGATCATGGAACGATATCTCGTTTGATCTATGGCATCTCCCTCCAAATCAGCATCTAGGGATGTGGTGGATAATGGTGTCCCAACGGGGTCACATGATGTCATACCATGCTTTTTGATTATCTCTTGACAATACTTAGCTTGGTTAATAAAAATACCACTTGGGGATTGGTGAGGAATTTTAGTTCGCCCATCATTGACATTTCAAATTTGTTGTGCATTACTTTTTCAAACCATTTTGAAAGTTTTGGGTTTGTAGACCCGAAAATAATGTCATCAACATAAATCTTCACAAGCAAAATGTCATCCCCGTATTTATAAGTGAACAAAGTTAGATCAATGGAACCTTTTGAGAAACCTTTGGAGACCAGAAATCTCGAGAGCTCGTCATACCACGCTCTTGGAGCTTGCTTGAGTCCATAAAGTGCTTTGTGGAGACGATACACCTTGTCAGGATAATGAGGATTGACGAATCCTTCCGGCTGCGTGACATAGACTTCTTCCTTCAAAGGACCGTTAAGAAACGCCGTCTTTACGTTCATTTGATAGATAATGAATCCCTTATGTGCATCATAAGCAAGAAAAATCCTGACCGCTTCCAAATGAGCTACTGGTGCAAATGATTCTTCAAAATCAATACCCTCTTTCTGTCCATACCCTTTAGCCACTAGCCTAGATTTATTCTTGATGATCGTGTTCTCTTCATCCATCTTGTTTTTCCAGATCCATCGAAGATTTAATGGTATTACATCATATGGTCTGTCAACAAGTTCCCAGACTCTAAGTCTTTCAAATTGTTGAAGTTCATCAGTCATCGATTCAATCCAAGCATGATCAGCCATGGCTTCTTTGATGTTTTTCGGTTTTGCTGAACTCACGGTGAGTGTGAACATACAAACATCACCATCGGTCTCAAGTTGTCGTCTTGTACGAACAGGCTGTGAAGGGTTTCCAATTACTTGAACCAAAGGATGATCTTGGGTCCAATGATGTGTTGAAGGATGTCGTTGATAGAACGTATGCATATTTGACGGATCAACATGGCGAATAGAAGACTCTCCAGTTTTGTGTACCGGTGTACGCAATGGGTTGATAAATACGTCTTCGTCAGATAATGCATTGTCTGCTTGATGTGTGTTCTCTGGAGCAATGACAGTAGTTGTGGATGTTGTAGGAGCGGTTGTTGATGTGATATTCTGAGGAGGTAAATCTGCAGCAACCCATATTGAAGTAGATGAAGTTGTATCCTTTTGTTGATAATGATCGGTATCATCATTCTTATCATGAGTGACATCGGAAGACTTCGATACAACTTGTTTCTCCCCCGTGAAATATTCATCATACATTGGTCCATATAACATTTCCAACTCTTCAATTGTCGTGTTAACTGTCATGTCTGCTCTAGGAACATTTTCTTGAACCAGCGTTGAACTTGATGGTTCATTGCTGTGGTATTGAGTTCCGAGTTCCGTGCGGTTGTGAACGGAAGTCGTTTGTCGTTGTGGACCGGGACTTAAACTGTTTTGTTCAAGTGCCATCTCTTGTAATTCATCAAATCGGATATGAATAGTCTCGACTTTCAATTTTGTTCTCTTGTTGTACACTCTATATCCCTTAGACTGAGTTGCATATCCCACTAGAATACATGCATCACCTTTCACTTTCATCTTGTCCATATTTCACCATCTCGAATAATGTAACACGTACATCCAAAAACATGAAGGTGTTTGAGTGAAGGTTTTCCATCATGAATTATGTGATATGGTGTCTTTCGTGTCTTGGGATGATTAAGGATCAGTTTTATGTGTAACATGCGGTTGACACGGCTTCGGCCCAAAAGTATAGTGGAAGTTTTGAAGCAGATAATAATGTTCAAGTGGCCTCAACTAAAGTACGGTTTCGTCTTTCAACAACTTCGTTTTGTTCGGGTGTTCGAGCAATAGATGTTTCATGTTCAATCCCTTCGGCTTCAAAATAATTCTTTAGAGTTGAATTCAAAAATTATGTGCCTCTGTCAGTACGAACCACTTTTACTTGAGCTTGAAGACCACGTTGTATCAGTTTAAGGAAGCTGATGAGAACTTCAGATGTTTCATCCTTGGACCTCAAGAAGTGAGTCCATGTGTACCTTGAGTAATCATCGACAATTACCATAACATATTTCTTCCCATTGATACTATGAACACGCATGGGACCACACAAATCTATATGAAGAAGATCTAACTGTCCTTTAGAGCTTGGTGTAGTCTTTGTTTTGAAGCTACTTCGTTTAGCTTTACAAAGCTCACAAGAAGAACAAAGATGATCTTTGATGAATTTTAAACTTGGAAGGCCTCTCACAATATCTTTCTTGGAAAGCAAGTTGATGGTATCAAAGTTAAGATGAGAAAGACGTTGATGCCATAACCATGTCTGAGTCGGTGAAGCTTTAGCCATGAAGCAAATTGGAGTTGTAGAAGTTGTGTCTTGAAGTGAAATAGTGTAGATATCTGTACCCCGTGAACCGGTAAGTAAGTCATTCCCATCATAGTCACGAACAAAGCATGTCTTCTTTCTGAAAGCAACTTCCAAATCTGCATCACAGAATTGACCAACCGAGAAAAGATTGTGATTGAGCCCTTCGACGTAGTATACCCTTTTGATAGTAATATTCCCCTGAACCAAATCTCCATATCCTAGGATCGGTGCAAATTGATCATTTCCGAACCGGACCGTACCCATGAACTTCTCCACAAAGTTAATTAGAAGCTTGAGATTCCCCGTCATGTGCTTCGTGCATCCGGAGTCCAGTATGAATAGAATTATTTGTATCACCTGCAGAAGAGTTAGAACACGATGGAGCATTTTCTAAATTAGGTACCACAGTAGTAGTGATTATAGAATCATTAGTGTCCTTAGCAGCATTTAAAGGCAAACTAACACTCGTAGTCACATTTTCTGTCCTAACTTTAGGCATCCATTTATATCCTGGAGGACATTGATTAGCAAACCACCATTTCCAAGACTTGCTAGCAGACTCATATAATTCCTTAATTCTGCTTCTAGGGTTCGTAGTGGTGGAGTCTGATGCAATACTTTTCTTAGTGGGTGTCGCACCAGAGTGGTTCACTGTGCGTTTGGGTTTACTAGCACTAATAGGCATCGTAGCTTGCTTCTTAGTTCTAGTATCTACGCCTTTGACATTATTCATAGCACACATAGAATGATTAGCATTAGCACACTTTCCATTTTTGACACAAAGCATTCAAATCATTCAAAACATTCAAATCGTCATTACACGCGATTACAGACTTTTTATTCTTAAAAACATTCAAATTCCTAGGGTGTTCTTCTACTTTCTTCATCTTCCCTTGAATCTTGTATTTCCAGACCTTATCCTTCACTTGAGTGCTCTTAAGCTGAGGCCGGCTAACACTAGCAGTGGAAACTACTCCTGTAGTAGAAGACATACGAGTATTAGTGTTCCTAGAAGTCTGAGGCGATTGACTAACTTTGTTTGTGGATTTAGTGGTTATTCTATACATCCCTGGTTTAATCACATTATTGTGCTTAACGCTTGGTGCTATAGCATTCCTTATGGGTTGAGTATGTGGTAACCTTTCCTTTCCATCCATCTTGGGGGCAAACACAGATTTTGCAAACGAAGAATTTGAGAAAGCAGATGGTTTTCCCAAGATAGAGGATCTATTCACTTTAGAAGCATTAGGTTGTCTAACAACAGGTTTCTTAATGCTAGGTTCCACAACTTTCCCACCCATCTTAGCAACGAGTTTCTTCAACTCTTCTATTGCTATGTCTTTTTCTTGTAACTAAGCTTTCAAATCCGAAATATCAAGACTTTTTTCGTTTATTAATCGACATGACTCAGATAATTTTACTTCTAGAGATGTATCATTTGAAAAGCTGCCAACTTTCTTTTGCAAAGCAAGTTCAAGTGAGTGACAATGTTTTTGAAGATAATAATATCTATGTTGAAGTAACGAAAACTCTTTTTGATCAACTTTATTCGAAAGCTCAGTTTCAAGACGTTCACATTCTTTTACTTGATCAAGATATTTGCATGCAACATCTGAATATTCATCAATATCAGCACAAGATGTAACATAAGCACACATAATATCTTTCGAGAGACATTCATGTAAGAGTAGATCATAAGCTGTAAAAAACTCGTCTCTTTCAGGTTGATGGTCGTTAACTTCTTGTTCAAGAGATTCCACATATTTCAAATCATCGAACATTTCTTGCTTAATTAATATTTGAAATTCTAAAATATGTTTTTGCGTTCTTTCCGCAAGCGGAATCAAAATACTTTTCACAAGCACAGTTATATCGTGAGGAATCTCTTTTTCTTCTTTCGAAAGTTTACGTTTTTTCCAGTCATCATCAACAACCTTTTTGAAATTTTCAATGTTACTTTTGAGAATACTAAGTGCTTGCTTACTCTTGCTTACAGAAGCTTTAAATGGCAAATAGTCAATAAATTTTGAAACATTAGTTTTCTTAGTGGCAAAAGCTTGTCTCCATTTAATTCTTATTTGTTCACATTCGAAAAATATTTGCTCACGAGTTTTCTGTGTTTGCGGTGTGAAAAGACCATAACGACTGTTTTCATAAGCATAATTATGTGGTTTAACAAATTCTTTATTAACTTTTGGTCTACTCTCTTCTTCCAAATCGTGTGTCTCTTCACTATCGGGCCTAACAATAAGACAATCAAGATCGGTCCATTAGGACTCATCAAGATATAGGCGCTGATTCTCAGATTGAGCGTGCTCAAGGTACTTAGGATTAGCAAAACTAGGTCTATCCTTGAAGAACGAACGAGGTGCTAACATTCTCATGGTTTGAATTGATTGATTTGTTTTGTAAACAATTTTCTTATAAAAATCAAGTTGAGTTTCAATTTCCAATATTTTGTCGATGTCCTTCGCTTGTTTAGTTTTGAAATCCTTTTCCATCTTTTCAACAACAGCTTTCTTTTCATTCATAAGTTTAGTTTTATCCTCTTGAAGAAAACCATTTACTTGACTTAGCTCATTGACTTTGGTTGTAGCAAGATACGTTTTGTGACGTTCAGTACTCAAAGAGGTGTTATAATTACGTTTCTCTTGTTCAAGAAGCTTAAGAGTTTCGTTATATTTTTCTTGAAAATCGTCCTTTTTAACATTAATTAAACACCCTTTGTATCCCTCAACCTCATTGGTCTTTTGAAGAAGCTGAGCTCTATAGCTATCAATGGTCTCACTAGATTTAATTAGAGCAGCTTTGCATTCTTCAAAATTTTGAGTGAGCGTAGCGTTTGCCTTCTTTAATTGCTTTTGACTCTTTCTAGTTTCTTGGACATCTTTTTGTAAAGAAGCAATTAAGTTAGCAAGCGCAATACGCTCATCATCACCATCATACTCATTTGCATGTTGATCATCCTTAGACTCATTATTGCACATGTCTGATGAATCGGGTGTGGTATTGCTATCAACCGTTTCCATCATACATGTGTAATTAATGGCTTTGGGTAGCTCATAATGCTCATGAGTATTACCAAACACATTATATTCCTCTTCAGTGTGTACCTTATCGATTGGCTCTGTGTCAAAGATAGGACCATTGTCATCTTCAGTGATGTGAAGGACTTCTTCAACATTTTCCATGTACGAGTAATGTGCTTCAAGTTCTTGATCGGAGGCTTCATCATCTGTATCATCAAGCATTGCTCCTTCCCCAGCCGATAATTTAACCCCAGCTTCCATCTTCTTGCAAAGCAGCATCTTTTCCTTATGATAGCCAGTCTCTAACCTGTTTCGGCTTCCTACATTCCTTTGCCATATGCCCATAGCCTTGACAATTAAAGCACTGAATCCCACTTTGCTGAACCACTTGAGTACCAACAGTCTTCCTATTCCCAGCAGTAGTAGCAATCCTATGAGCATCATACTTAGCAGTTTGTAGGGCATACCGTGTAGAACCCTCAACATGTGTTGGATTACGTCGATCATACCTTGAAGGACTTTCATCACGTTGGCGTGTGTCATACCTTCGAGAAATCTCAAGATATTGGTTCCTTGTATTTGATGATGTTCGAAGATTGTTGTTGGTGGGTTTGAAGATTTTCTTGTAGGTCTTCATAATGAAAGCAATTTGTTGCTTCATTTCCCTATCCTTCTGAGCTAGCTCTTCATCACTGTCCTCTTCAGATGATGGCTCAGGTGATGGTGATGGTGCTCTTGGTTCTTTGTCTCGTGATCTTGTGGGAGCAGAATACTTAGATGAAGTGGAGTATCTTGGTGAGGAGGATGTAGTAGAGTACCTTGGTGAGGATGATGTTGTGGAGTATGACTTTGGAGCACGAGAGCGAAGATCTTAAGTGTGTTGAGTGGTAGACACCAAAGCAAGTGGGTTAGCAGTCTTTGCTAGCCTTTCAGCATGAAGTTCATTTGCCTCATTCTGAAATTGTTTCAAAATGTCAAAAAGCGTGTGATAGTTGACCTCGTCTAACTTACTTTGTTGTTTCATCAAAGTTACAAATCGTATCCACTCAGGTTGAAGTTGTTGTAGAAATTGCACATTGACTTGCATGGTGGAGACTTGCAAATTATTTCTTGTCATGTCATTCATCATCTTGTAGAACCTTGAGTAATATGAATCAATTGATTCCCCATCCAAGGAAGTAAACTTACCAAAGTTCCAAAACAAGTTAGTTTTGACATCTTGCTTGTTAAGTGATTCACCTTGTTGCAAGCTTTCAGTGGCAAACCACATCTCTTTAGCAGTAGAGCATGCATCAACTGTTGAGTAAATATCATCCCCAATCCCACTTAGAATCAAATAGATTGCTTCCTTCTCTGCATCAATCTAAGCGCGCTTCTCTTTCGAAGTGTTCTCATATGTTTCCTCAATTGTTTGCTCATCGGAACCAGTCGTCGAGTCGGTTGCTAGAATTGCAGGAATGGTGATTGTAGTGAGAGTATAAGGTCCTTCTTTGATGCAACGTCGAATAACATCACCATTGGGTTTGGTGTCAAGATATCTAAGGAATCGTGATTGCCATTGTGCATATCTACCAGTCACAAGCATTGGTGGTCTCTCTTTTTTACCCGCGACCATAATGTTGTTATTAGTAACACGATATTCAACAGTAGAATCCATCTCAAAAATGAAGTGAAGTGAATAGGATCTTAAGTAGATGTTGTTGTGAGTAGGTTGTGGTTGAAACTTCAAAAAATGGTGTGAAACCCCAAACAATGTCTTCGTATGAAACCAAAAATTCTAGAGCGAAAAATCACACGAAATTTTCAAAATCACATTTTTGAAAATTTTAGAATAAGTCGGAATATATCTTCAAAGACCAATTCGGAATATGAATCAGGAGCTAGTTCGGAATTGATGATTTTTTGACCTAATTCGGAATTTAAGAAATTCTGACCTAATTCGGAATAGGATGGAATTCTGATGTAATTCGGAATGGATGGGATTCTGACCTAATTCGGAATATTGAAATTCTGACGTAATTCAGAATAGTGAAATTCTGATGTAGTTCGGAATGTGAGAAATTCTGATCTAATTCGGAATGAATGGGATTCTGACCTAATTCGGAATGGGAAATTCTGATGTAATTCGGAATATTGAAAATTATGATGTAGTTCGGAATGGTGAAATTCTGATCTAATTCGGAATGTGAAGTCAACACGTAGTTCGGAATCTGAGATCCACACGTAGTTCGGAATCCGTCTCTTTCCCACCTAATTCAGAATGCCTATCTTTCCCACCTAGTTCGGAATTGAGATTTCTCACCTAATTCTGAATACGTCTGTTTCCCACCTAGTTCGGAATCGAGATTTCTCACCTAATTCTGAATACGTCTGTTTCCCACCTAGTTACGAATCGAGATTTCTCACCTAATTCTGAATACGTTTGTTTCTCACCTAGTTCGGAATCGAGATTTCTCACCTAATTCTGAATACGTTTGTTTCCCACCTAGTTCAGAATCGAGATTTCTCACCTAATTCTGAATACGTCTGTTTCCCACCTAGTTCGGAATACCTGATCACTAACCTTGTTCTGAATAACACTTTCTCACCTAGTTCGGAATAATGCAAAACCCTTGTATCTCGAGTTATAAAACTCCAAATTCCGAACTGTGTAATCAAAAACTCCAAAAATGACGAATTTTTACCCAAAAATCAAGCCAAAACTTCCAATTTTTTCGAGGAAATCACCAAAATGAGGAACAAAAAATTCCTACCACAACTTTGTAGGCAATTTGTATGAAGATTTTGAGCACAAAAAAACAAATTTTTTTGATACGAGATGATTTTAAGATGAAAATCACACAAAATCAAAAATGATAACCACAAACTAACACAAATCTACCCCATGGCGATTGATACCAATTGTTGTCCCATATATATAGATAATATAACACGAATTTAAGAAAGAAAATAGATGAAGAAGATGAATTCTAGATAGAAAAAGTAGTGAGAGAAAGTAGAGAGAAGTGTGTGAAACTTTTGGAAGATTAGATTAAGAAATGAAACAACCAACACCCTTCCTAACATGCTAGGAAGGGTATTTATAGCCTAACCTACATGTGGCTTAATGGGCTATATGTTTGATTGGGTCGGACTTGAATAAAATGCTTAGTACCTTGAAAGAGGCCTTTTAAGCTAGCCATCAAGCCCGTAATGTCACGACAATTTTACTAACTATTACAACGTTCTAAAATATTACAATATAAACCTATGACCGAACATTCTTGTTTGACTCAATATTTTGAGGCTAACACAAACTTATATGCTTGGGTGTCAAATAAGCTTATAAATCGACTTATAAACTAATGGTTCTTAAAAGAAAACAAATCTTTGAATTCTTTTGATAAAAACAGACTGAAAATAAAATTTGCATGAATATAAATGACTAGAAATTAAAAGTGCATATAAGTAAATGAAATTTAAATAACAACAATGGAACTCGACATTCTTTTCATTAAATTCGTATTACATTACAAAATAATGAAGAGGAAATTGGAACAATTATGCCTAAACTAAACTACTTCTATTTATACTACCATGAGAGGAGCTTAAACCTAAACCCTAAGTACATGAGTTGCTAGAAATGACCATGGATATTCTTTTAGAATTTGCTAAGTTTGAATTTGTCACTTTGAAGTATCATGTGATGGAGCAGAGTATTTTGATGATCTTGGTTGTTGATTGTGTTGTGGTGAACACGTTCTTGCATCTCAATCGTCATCAGTCTTCTTGCTTTGTCGTTTTCCTCAACCCGTGAGGAAGAGTGAGTTGGAGTGGAAACATACGATGAACTGGCATTGTGGTTTCACATAGGGTGAGATAGGCTTATGTTTAATTGTTAAAGCCCTATATCAGTTTCAATTAACTCTTTGGAATAAAGCCAGTTGAATTTAGTGGATATGATAAGGGTTCATGATATAAAATGGGATTTTAATCCGTTTTGGGTAAAGTTTAATTGTTTCCCTCATTTTTGATTTGAATAACAATTAATAAAAGGAAAAGGTTGATAAACTGGTATGATAAGTAATGTTTTTGGACTGGTTTGATAAGTTTGGGAAATAGCAAAACAAGTCCTTGTACTTGGTATCCTCTTTGAATAATCTTTGAAAATGCCATAAACGACCCCTCAACTTTTGAAACCTAAGGGTTGTTGTAAGTTTAGATTAATGACAAACAAGTCCCTCTCAATTGTTAACCTTCATCAAAACAAGTTAACATTCACATAAGTTTCCATGTGCCAACTTCAGTCCCTCAAGTTTATGATTACCATTTTTAAGGGCTTAATTTACAATATTTGAAAATTACAAGGACTAAAATGGTATTTTGGGATTTATGAAGGGTGTAAAGTGTAAACTCGGGAAAGTTGAGGGGTATTTTGGTAATTTCACCACTCTTCAAGGGTAATTTGGTAATTTGATCTCTTAGGGTTTCAAAACTCGTAAAATGACATTTGGCTTCGGTTTTCTTGTACATCTTCGTTCCTCATGTCCGTTTTGTCTTGTTTTTGGTATTTTCATGTGATTTCTCGATATTCGTGCCTTCACATACACAAACAAGAAAACAAGCATATATGATTCACTTTTGATTATATTTTACTCATTTTAAGCCCGTTTTGAGGTAAAAAAAATTGTGTAATTAAAGTCACATCACTTATACGTTTATTGCATTTTGACTCAAGACAAAACTTAATATAAATATCAAATTTTACTTTTGACTAAAAAAATACACACTTACATTTTGACAGCTAGAAAAAATACTGTGCTGCTTTTACAACATCTTGTGCTTCCCAAAACAAATTAAATACAATAATAATATCGAAAATGGTTTGTCAAAATAATGCATCTAATCAAAAGAATATTAGAAGAATTTTTTTTTGAGAAACCTAAAGAAGTTATTTTTTGTATAAATAACTTAAGCACGATTATTTATAAAATCCGTGAAATCTTTTTATGAGCATATTGGGGTTGAAGCATTAAAATTGTCATCAACTTCAACACTAGCATTAAAATTAACCACATGTATTAATAGATGAGGAGACATAGTGTTAAACGTTGCCTCCAGAAGTATTGCGTCTTTGTTGATGTCGGAAAGTAGGATTGCACATTTCTGGTTTCGTATTCTGATCAATGTTGATGAGACGTCTACCTGCTCCATATGTCCTCAAAGTGATCTTAGACAGTTGCTAAAGAAATGTCTACCCAAGCTAAAAGAATCACTTCATCTGACAAGCGTTTGCCGTTAAAAATCGTCCGAAAACAGTTCTCTATTTCACTTTCATTCGCAATGACCATTAAGAAAATCCAAGATCAATAACTTTCTAAAGTTGGTTTGTACCTATCGCGTTTAGTTTTTACTCACGGTCAACTATATGTAGCTGTATCTAGAGTAAAAACAAGAAAGGATTGAAGGTTATTGTTTTTTATTTGTGTAGAAACTATAAGGGGAGGGTTGAATAGTTTCTCAAAATTTACTTGTTAAATATGGGTTTTGAAAAAATCCTTTTCAAAAACTTAGACTTAAGCAAATATGTGAAATCTCCTTATACACAATATGGACAAGGGATGTGACAATCCGTCAATTTATGGTTGATATTTTATTCTCGAATATTATCTAAAAACAATTTACAATATGAACTCACTTATTTTTGGGAAGAAATTTGGATTTACGTCTTAAAGTAGCGTCGACTACGTCTAAACCGGAGGATTCAACATTACGTGCTTACGTTTACATACACCGTCTTTGGTGACAGTCTGACAATTCAGAAAATAAATTTATCCGTGAATATTATTTTGGAGTTTTAAATTTGTGTTGGTTCATAAACTCACAAATTTACGAGAAGAGATTAGGACTTACGATTTTATTTTAACGTCCTTTACGACTAAACCGGAAACCCTAGGATTACGTATTTACGTTTTCGAACTCCGTTTTTGATGAGACAATTTTTATTGGATTCTTTTTGTGACGTTGATTCATAATTTATAAAAACGTTTTTCGTAAAACGACCCGAGGGCACGAAAATCGAGGAAACTAGAATCGAGGAATACCCGTAAATTAGTGAGGTGGGACAAAATACATTATCCCACCCCACTAATACACATGGGGCGGCCAAAAACTCACCAACACATCATGAGATGTGGCAAAAATATGACTAAGTTGCCTACACATGTAAGCTAACTTACAAAGTAAGCTTACCACTTTCCATCAAAACCATCAAACTCTTACCACTCTCCTCATTCACTCATGCAAACAACTACACATTTTCTCTCATCTCCCCATTTTATGTCGTCCATATCTCACCCAAAAACACCCAATTTGATCTTGATTCCACCACAAAATCATGTGTTATTTACACATATGTTGAAGCCCCTTTGAAACCCTATTGATTGGTGGTGCTTATAACATCCAAGGAGGAGTTTCCATGGTGTCTTGAGGCTGATTTTCCACAAGGTGTTCATGAAGAATGATGGTCTTGAAGATGGTCATGGCTATCCACAAGTTTCTCCATCAAAATCCATGTTTTGATCACAACCTACATCATCATGGTGGTATAAAGATTGTTCTCCCCATCTTCTTATTATTTTGATTATGTAATCATGTATTTTATTTCCTATTGTATATGTATATGATGATTATATGATGATAAAAATGTTATGTGGGGATTTGGTGTTGATAAATATGGTTAAAAAGGTGAAAAACTATAAGAAACAAGGCTAAAATCTTGTTTAAATTTGATGGCTGTATAAAACAGTAAAGAAACATGTCATGAACTGATAAAATGATGAAGTAGAATTGATATACAGTAAGCTATGAGTCTTGTACACATGTGAGAGTTGGCCATGCGATGGAATCATTGTAATGAGTAAGATATGATCAAAACAAGTTTAAGATACAAATCTGAGTTCACTGTTTTGGACGATTTTTAGAAATTACTTAGAGAATGATTCAACAGTAGCTATAGAAGAGTTAAATGGAGCACATATCATGTAGTTTATGTGATAAAAATTTGAGCTTCTATCTCCATATAGAACTCTAGATATGGCAGTTTTGGTGAAGATGAAAATAAAAATCAGATTTTGGAAATTAAAGTATAATACTATTATATAATCACTCAAAATTTAATAGTATAAAATATAAATTAAAACCCACTAACTTATATAATACATTTATATAAATATGTAAAATGGTAAATAAGTGGACATTTTATAAAAATGGTAACTTGTTAAGTTTTATAAGTTATAAAACTATAAACATGATTTTTACGACTTTTTCGGCTAATACCGTAAAATTAACGTTTTTGTTAAATAAAACTTAGATGGTTGGACCCGTCTAATGTAAACTTTATAAAACTTATATACTGATATATAAACATGTATAACAAGTAAAAACCGATAAGACCCGAACTATAGGACATACGGACGTTAAGGACTAAATTAACGTTATTGGACTAATAATACAACAAAAATGGACTAAAACACTTATAAACTTATTATTGGGTTTAACCCATTTAGGCCCAACTTTTAAAGTGTAGATACTGATAATATAAGTATAACATGGATTGATACAAGTTAAAGAACTTATAATAAGTTTATTGGACTTAAAACGCGTAAATAGGTAAAACTAGTAAACTAGTAAAAAGATACCAATACGTAAACACTAAAACGAGTTAATGAGAATATGTAAACCCACTTGATCATCATATATATATAATCATCATATGTATACATGATTGTTATTTTTATAAAGTCATTGGACAAACGTCTAAGACCGATTATTATTTATATAGGTTTTCGTGATTGAAGCACGTACCGTACGTCCGAATTGTCGATAACCCGCCTTCCCACATCAACGTGAGTTCATAGCCTCGCACTCTTTTAAATGTTTTATAAAATGATTTGTAAACCCGCGAGGGAGATAACATGTTAGTTTTTATAAAATAAGACACCATTTGTCCCGATTGTTTGTTTATTGATTTTGGACCCGAATGATTGAATGACCCGATTGTATGACCCGATAAATGATTAAAGGACCCGATAGATGAAATTAAATGGATTATTAAAGTTAGGTGATGTCACTAAAAGTCCCATTAGCGTGAATTGTGAACTACCGGGATTTGGTAGACGCTTATGCATATAATAGTACTATTTGGGGACGATCACCCCAGTTCGCGCCTTGACGGTTGATCCCGTCGTGCCACATTGATCGGTAAGCGAATTTATGTATGAGAAGATTTCCATAGCGTGACCTTTGTGACGACACGCTACTTTAGATGGGCAAATTGAGTATCGGGTTAGCTACCCGTTGTTGGTTTAGTAAGGTAACAATGTCATGCGGCTTATAATAATCCAAAACTAACGAAATACTACTAGACGCTCTGAATTACGATGTATCGCCTGACTAGCAATACAGGGTCATACTATTGATATTATGTTCGTGTTTTGGTTTTCATAACCATATTCATATAACGGTTTTTATTTTCATACAACGTCATAAGACGTATTGTATGATGTTTTTACGACATTGGCTCGTATAATGATTTTTAAGGCAAACGCCTATATTATGATTTTGATGAAGATTTGTTTAAAATGACTTTGGCTATTTTTCAGTAATAATTTTATACTGATATTATATTGATGGATTTTATTAAACTCTATGAATTCACTCGGCGTTATCGCTGACCTTTTCTTTTAACATGTTTTATCTCAGGTACTTGAAGGTAATTCTCGGGAAGACGACAAGAATTCATGGCCCGCACTTAAACAATATTTTCCATTCAAGTACTTTGTAAAACTTTGTATGAAATAATATGACTTGGGACCTATGTAACTTTGATATTTATGAATGGAAATGCTTTATTATTAAACGACGCGATTTTTATGCGTTGTCTATGATGTGAGTAATGTGCTATCCCGTAACACCAACTAGTCTTCTGCTGTACTGAGTTGTATAAATTTGGGGGTGTTACAAGGGATAGTGAAACTAACTAATAATCACAAGTATATGCAAGTAAAAAATAATAAATGTAAAGAGATAAGGAAAAGAAAGATCAAACCAAACACCAAGGATTTATAGTGGTTCAACAACGAAGCTCACTCCTTGTTCCTACTCCACTCCTCGAGTACTCCTTACTCGAAGTTCACTAATCAACAAGCTCCTTATGGTGGAGAAAACCGTACACGTCGCTTAACCAATTTCCGACTCTAAGCTAAAAGTTGAGCCCTAATCTTAGCTAAGACCAATCTACACCAATATACTTTAAGGGCTAAGTATTAACCACACAACATACACAACTTCCAAATAGACACAACTACTTGGATTTTCACAAAAACAACACAAGAATGAAAAATAAATGTTTGATCTTCAATGGATCTTTGAGGTAGAGACAACACTTCAAGAATGAAAGTGTTCTTCTCTTTGCACTTGAGAGGAAGAGATGGGAGGAGAAATGTTCACTGATAAACAAGTAGTAATCAACCAAATAACCAAGGATTTGAATAATTTAAGAATATGGATTGAATCTGGAAATTTATGTGCAAAAGAGGTAGAGAGAAAATCTGAGAAAGATCCACTATTTATAAGACAAAGTTCAAACGGCTCTCTCTGGGTAGCGGCTCCTTAAAGGTGCCCGTGGTTCCTTATCAATAAGGAACCGTATAGCCATTTGAGGAACCGCCGAAGTAAACTCCGCCCCCTTTTGTCTTTTAGTGGTGCAGTCACATATGGTAGAATATTTATCCCAAAGGATATTCCTAAACCATATGAAAAATGGCATTTTCAAGTTTTCAAATTTATAATTTAATAAAACATTTTCTTAAAAATAAAGTTTAATAAAAACTTTTTCACATTTTATAAAAGGTAAGTTTTAAGAAAAATTAAATCATTGATCAGCTAGTTAGGTTGAAAAACTTGTTTGTTCATATCATAGGTGATAATAGATGAAATGAAAAATACCTGAACTCAAGAAATCGTTTTTCGTTGTTTTCGTAAATGCTTGTTTTTATATATTGTCGTAATCAAAACAAAGTGCGACCGAAAAATGCAAGTAACATTTTTAGGCATCATTGCATTAACAAACTCCCCTTTTTTTATTCCGACAATACATAAACTCAATCACATGAAAAACAAGATTTTTGAAGATGAGTTTATTTAATTTCTCCCCCTTTGTCAAAGCAAAAATGTTGCAAAAGTATTTGTAGAAGAGAAGAACCAGACTTTGCAAATGATCCCCTTTGGTGCTTACTCCCCTTGCTTGGGGCACCAAGGAATCGAGCTATGGTGACAAGCTACATAGAAGGGTTAGAAGAAGAAAAGAAACACCCAACAAGATATAGCAATGGTCACACAATAAGAGAAATAAGATAAGAAAATAGAAGTTAACCAAGATCCATAATAAGTCATGTTAAAAAGAAACATGAGAAAGATACAAGGAAACAAATCATACAAAGATGTATGAAATACAAGCCTAAAGAAAAGCATAAATCTAATCCTAGTTAAACTAGAATTCTAAGATTTGCTTGAATTAGATGTCTTAGAGATAAGCAATTCACATGCTTAGATAAAAGACAAGGTGGTGGCGGAAGAAGGTGGTGGTGGCTTGATGTGTCAACGACATTGCATCAAAAATTTTGAGGCAAAGATTGCTCGTTTAACATTGTCCTACTCATCTCTTGGATAGTCATATTCTTCCTTTTGACCACCCCATTTTATTGTGAAGTGCGAGGAGCCGAGAAGTTATGGGTAATACCATGAGCTTCACACAAAAGGCACCAAATTGAGATTCATTATCAAATTCCCTACCATGATCCGTCCTAATAGAGACAATTGAACATCTTAGTTGATTTTGGATTCTTCGACTAAAGATTTCGAAATGATCGAAAGCTTCATTCTTAGTTGCCAAAAATCTAGTCCAAGTAAATCTAGAATAGTCGTCAACTATAACTAGGGTATAGAGGTTACCTCCATAACTCCGTATGGCGGAAGGTCCAAAGAGATCCATATGTAAGAGCTCTAGGCACCAAGAGGTCGATACCAAATTCTTGGCCTTGTGACTTGACTGAACTTGCTTCCCAACTTTTCAAGCATCACAAAAGTGACTAACAAACTTAATCTTGGGGAGATGTCTTACCAACTCCTTATAGACTAAAGATAGAATTAAACGTATATTTGTGTGACCTAATCTCCAATGCCAAATAGTAGAACTATCATCTAAAGTCTCTAGACATAAGTTGTCCTTTGACTTCCTATTGACCTTCATAACATAAAGCCCATGCTTTCTAACACCTTTTCCAATGATCTTTCCATATTTTACGATTTCGCTATCATGTTCCGAAAAGATGACCTTACACTTATTGTCACTAATTTGACCTATACTTAGTAAATTAAAACCTAAGTTATCTACGTGCTCAACATTTTCAATGGTCATGGAGTCAAGAGAAACCGTACCTTTGCCAATGATGTTACCACGTAGTTTACAAGCGAAAGTGACGTTACCTCCATTATATGCTTTGTAAGTAGAGAACAAACTTTGATTACCTATCATGTGTTTAGAACAACCACTATCCTTAATCCACTCATCGGGCTCCAAACCGATTCCCAAGCATATCTAGGTAACAACACACAAAATCAAACATTTGGTCCCCAATATCTCATGGGTCCAAAGTTGTTAGCTCCAAACATCCCTTGCATTTGGTTGGGATACATGAATGGAGGACACATGCCCCACGGAGAAAAACATTGTTGAAAATTTTTCCAATTCATATGAGCATTTTGATGTTCATTATTTTCTTAGGAGTCTTTGATCTAAACCTATAGTTATTATTGTTACTAGGTGTTGATGTTTTACTCCTAGGTCGTGACTTAGAGTGATCATTCTTTTTAGGTGTAGGTGTTCTACTTCTAGGCCTTGAATCATTTCGTACTCTTGGAGGAGTAGATGATTGTATTGATAAATTTCTCATTCCCATTAAAGGTTTACTCAGAGGCTTGTAGAAATTATCTAGTTCCTTTTTATCGATTATAGGTAATTTAACAATGTTATCAACATGATGTTTAGGCCCTTTACCTAAAATAGACTTTTTAGAAAGTTGAGGATTTTCACAAAATCATCTTTTGTCCGCGGTTCCTTATTGCAACCTGCGGTTCCATATTGATATGGAACTGCCCCATATTTTGGAGAACCGCGGGTAGTGGGACGTTTTTCTAAAAACCTGACTTGTTTTGGCTCACTAGTAGATGCTTCATTAGTGTTAAATAGCAACCCAAGTCTTTCCCTAGAATGAATTTTCCTACTTAGCATATCGTCAAGAGAACTAGTACTTTTCATGAACTTTTCCAAGTTATTGGATGTGCTCTTGAGATCTTCATTCTATTGTCTAAGACTTTCACAACTTAGACAACCTAAATCAACTTCTTTATTTTTCTCAAGCTTAGCTAATTTATCTCTTAGCTCACTAATCTCATTTTCAAGCTTGGTCCTAGTTGATTTTAATGATTTGTTCTTTTCAATGAATTTTAGACTTAGTTTGTATAGGTTATTATATTGACCTTCTAGTGCTAAATCATCTAGAGAGGAACTATCATTACTATAGTATTCGGTTTCGGAATATTACCTCTTTGGAAGAATGAGCCATGAGACACTTCACGTCTTTAGCGTCGTCATCACATTCTTCACCACTATCGCTCCATGAACCTCCAACGGAAGCCGCGTGATTCTTCTCGTGAGATGGCTTAGGACATTCACCGATGAAATGATTTGGGTTACCACATCTAAAGCATTTCCTATCACCTTTGTCATTCTTGACAAATCGGTTTTTGGAGAAGGCTTTCTTGTCGTTGCTTGGTTGTCTCACATGTTGACCTCGCCTTTTAAAGAACTTCTTGAAGTCTCTAACCGCCATAGCATATTCCTCGTCATCACTATCTGAAGATGAGATATCATGGCCACTTTGCACTTTCTTGGCCTTTAGTGCTAGAGACTTTCTTTCACTCTTGGTTTTCACCATTTCCGAGTCCTTCAAAGTTATCATTTCATGAACTTTTAAATTACCAATAAGTTCATCAAGTGATAATGTAGTGAGGTCCTTTGATTCTTCAATCGTCGTGACTTTAGCTCTCCACTTTAGATGCAACGCCCTTAGAAACTTCCTAACATGGTTCTTGCTAGAAAAACCTTCATCAAGTGCTTTTAGACTTGTAATAATAATATTAAACCTAGAAATTGCACTATCAATAATTGCATCTTCTAAGATGACAAATTGTTCGTAATGTTGAACAAGAAGATTGATTTTACTTTCTTTGACTTGGCTATTACCTTGGTGGGTTACTAAAAGAGTGTTCCAAATATCTTTAGCGGTTTTACACATAAAAATCCTTTTATACTTTTTCTTCGTCAAGGCATTATAAATCACCATTTTAGCATCATTATAGCAAGTTTCTTTTTAGTGTCATCATTAGAGTTGTCAAAAGTAACTAATTCTTTCTTTTTAGAAACTTCATTATATTTATAAGGCAAAAAGTCATCATTGGTAATAACATGCCAAATATCTAAATCTTTTGATTTCACATAAGTCTCAAATCTATCTTTCTAATAAATAAAACTATCTGATTCAAAAAGATGTGGTCTTTGCATAGATTGCCCTTCTAGGTACTTGTTGGAATCCATAGATCGATTTAAATTTTAAAATACAATATATTTTAAAAACGCTTGAGGAACCACGCTCTGATACCAATTGTAGAAACTAGAAGGGGAGGGGGTGAATAGTTTCTTAAATTTACTTGTTAAATATGGGTTTTCAAAAGATTCTTTTCAAAACCTTAAACTTAAGCAAATATGTGAAATCTTCTTATACACAATATGGACAAGGGATAGTGCAACTAACTAATAATCACAAGTATATGCAAGTAAAGGATAATGAATGTAAAGATATAAAGAAAAGAAACATCAAACCAAACACCAAGGATTTATAGTGGTTCGACAACAAAACTCACTCCTCGTTCCTACTCCACTCATCGAGTACTCCTTACTCGAGAGTTCACTAATCAACAAGCTCCTTATGATGGAGAAAATCGTACACGTGCCTTAACCAATTTCCGACTCTAAGCTAAAAGTCGAGCCCTAATCTTAGCTAAGACCAATCTACACCAATATACTTTAAGGACTAAGTATTAACCACACAACATACATAACTTCCAAATAGACACAACTACTTGGATCTTCACAACAACAACACAATAATGAAAAATAAATGTTTGATCTTCAATGGATCTTTGAGGTAGACACAACACTTCAAGAATGAAAATGTTCTTCTCTTTGCACTTGAGAGGAATATATGGGAGGAGAAAGATAGTAAAACTCGCAAAAATAAGGTCATATTTTACTCTAATATATAATTTAATTCAATTTTTTTATTGAATTGATTTATTGGTTTTAGTTGATTTTAAATAAGAATCGTTAAACTATAACTTTCGCGAATCTTACGAATGGAGTTTGTCTGCTAGTGATCGCAATACCGATGGATGCCCAAATTTTATATTTTATTATCGATAGTTTCGATATTTAATATTTTCTATTGTTATCGTTTAATTTTTATTTTATTTTATTTTGAAAGTATTTTTCGTAATTTACCATAAGCCTTTACGCGTCATTCGTTCGCCCGACATATTAAAGTATTTTAAGTCATTTATTTATTAAAATAAAAATGTCCTCCGAATGTCGATGCTTTTATTTTATATTGAGCGTTTATTTTTTTGTGTTTCACGTGTATCTTTTAAATTCGCGCAACTTTTAAAATATTCGGCCTCAATAATACCCGCTTTTAAAAAAATTTAGAATTATATTAACATTTGTACATAAAGAAATATGTTAACTAATTTAGTAAACTTGGCATGTGACGTCAAGTATTATTTTTTTTTATTTAGCATGACAATGAAATTTGAAAGCCATTTTAGTTTGGCATGGGAATATATGGTCTAGCCATATTTTACATCAAGACTAAGTACTAGTCGTTTAATACATGCATAGTACTACGTACACTTTAATTCTACAACAATTCAACTTGTTCATTTTTATATAGCCGTAACTTTTGACTAGTCAAAGCAAGTAAGTACTCATGACAATCAAATAACAACTTGTACGTTGATATGATGGATAGTCATGGACATCTAAGTAATAGATACTTGTTCATTAAGTTTTGACAATGCAATACCACGTGTTTTAATCTAGACAATGTTACGTGACTAACTTATGTGACTACTCATATTATTACTCTTAGCTACAACTAAGTATCATAGTTACAAAGTACATAGTACTTATAAATGTAACATATACCAAACCAAAGGAACAGAGTGCATACAACCATAATTCTCTAGGTTTTCTTTCAATTAACTAGTAGTTGCAAGACAAGAGAATATAGTCACGTTAAAGTGTTCTTCGATTTTTTCAGAATTTTGTTGTATAATCCGTGTTTCGTCATATCAGGTGAGTTTATAGCCTCGCTTTTACCTATTTATTATTTTATTAAACCCGCGAGGGGGATACATGCTATTTTATAAAATGAACACAAGTTGTTTTCGGTATGCTGGACCCGAATGAGATGATAAATGCATAAGTACCATTTTCTTATGAAGTCCCTGAATTTCATGCACTGTTAATTACTCGAAGGGGTAAACGCTAATACATATGATAGATCTATTTGGTTTGACAGCCTTATCCTAGGGTTTGTATCCTTGTGAACACCTGAGAGGGATATTATGTATAAGAAGTCGTTGGTATATGACAATATTACCTGTTAGTAGGGCGCCGTAAGTGACTCGGTTTGACATGTTGGTTAACGTTCAGTGGCGTGAGCTTAATGCATTTATCTATATATATGACTTGTCTGTGTGATAAGTTTGAGATGATTAAAAATTCTTGTGTTCACTTATTAATCTTATAAACTCTATAAATTCACTCGGCTTTTTAGCTGACTTTTTAGCATGTTTATCTCAGGTAATTAAAGATGAATGTTGGAGGTTTGGAATGGACGAGGAGGCAAGCGCTAATGTTTTGGAAAACATGTTTTCGTTCCATTAAGTTATCTTTTACTTTTAAAATGTTTGTGTACTTTTAAAAGACTTGTGTATAAATGTTGGCAACGGTTTGTGGGACCAGTACTCTGATCTTTATGAATGGAACCTTTTATCTAAAAACGTCTCTTTTAGAGTCGTTCTTTATATTCTTTTGTGATTGTGCTATTTCTTAACACCCAAATGGTTGGTTTACGCTGCGAGTAAATTTGGGCGTGTTAAAGATTGGTATCAGAGCTTAAGGTTATAGAGAACTAGGTCTCTCATTTTCAAAAACCTAAACTATAACCGTGTTTTGTGCGCTAAGTCTTCTCGTGTTCCTAGTCCAAGCCTTCTGGTAACTTTTATGTTATTGTTAATGCATATGAGAAGCATTATTGTTAAGTATTTTAATAATTAATACTTTGAGATATTCGAGATTTTTGAGATATATTGAGATATAAATTATATATGTCGACTTTGAACGATATTTTGATGTAAATCCATCTATTCGTAATTTTCATAATTTTTGAAACTATATAATGACCTTATAAAATTTATTTTACGGGATTTACTATGATATGCAAATTGACAAATCTACCTTCTCGTGGCTATTGATCATGAAGAGGATGATGCTAGTGACTAACACGCATATGAGCCACGTGGATCCCCATGTGACCCATATAATAGTAATTACTTTTGTGTTGTGATTTTTGTATGACATATTGATTGATTCATGTTGTGATCAAAAATCTGTACATGTTATGACCATATCATTGTATGAACACTCATGAGTTTTTCTTTGTGTTGTGACAGAATCATACCGCCACGTAGGATGAATCAGGCTGAGGTGAACAGAATTGTTGCTACAGCTCTTGCAGAAGATCATGCTGCAAGGAACCAAGCCGGTGGAGCTGGTGGAGCAGGAGGAAATGTTGGTCCAATTGGTGTGCCACCTGTTAGAGAATGTACTTTCTCTAGTTTCAAGAAATATGGGCCGATTAACTTCCATGGTACTGAAGGAGCAGTGGGATTGACTCGTTGGTTTGAAAAGACGGAAATTGTGTTTAGTATCAGTGACTGTGTGGAAAGGAATAAGGTGAAGTTTGCTACTGCAACACTTCAAGGTCCAGCTTTAACTTGGTGGAATGCTCAAGTAGCTACCTTAGGACTAGAAGTGGCACATGGGAGGTCCCAGACACAGTTGAGAACTATGATGACTGAGGAGTTTTGTCCTGCTGAGGAAATTCAGAAAATGGAAGTGGAGCTGTGGAATTTGAGGGTGAAGGACTACAACATTGCTGCTTATACTCAAAGGTTTAATGAGTTGATTTTGTTGTGTCCTGAAACCGTTCCGTCTGAGAAAAAGAAAATTGATGCGTATCTGAGGGGTCTGCCAGAGAACATCAAAGGGGAAACTACATCCTCAAGGCCTACTGTGATGAATGAAGCTGTTCGAATGGCACATACTTTGATGGAGCAGAAGTTGACTGCTAAGGCTGAAAGAGTTGCAGAAAGCAATAAGAGAAAATGGGAGAACAATAACCAAGGTGGTAGTAGTGGTAACTACAGAAACAACAACAGGGGGAACAACCAAGGTAACAACCGCCATAATCAGTACAACAATCAGAGGCAAGGAAATGCAAGAGCCATGACCAACACACAGAATGCAAGAGGTGATCAAGGTGGCAATGCTCCTAATTGTAATAATTGTAGGATTCGACACTTTGGAAACTGTCCACCAAAATGCAACAAGTGTGGAAAGCCTGGCCACAAGGCTAAAGATTGTTGGTGCGGAGGTGTTGCCACGGGTGCAAACACTCAACGTGTTATAACTTGTTATGATTGTGGAGAGAAAGGCCATGTGAGATGGAACTGTCCGAAGAAGAACAATCAAGAAGGAAATGCTGCAGGAAAAGTGTATGCCGTTGGAGGTGTTGAGCAGAACGATGGACCCAACGTCGTGACGGGTACGTTTTTACTTAATAACCGATATGCTAGAGTACTATTTGATTCTGGATCGGATAAGAGCTTTATCAACGTAAGTTTTAGTCTTTTATTCGATACTAAACCAGATGAATTAGATACAAAGTATGAGGTTGAATTGGCTGATGGTAGGATAACTAGTACTAGTTCTATTCTAAGGGATTGTACTTTGAATATGGTGAATCACTTATTCAAAATTGATCTTATGCCTATTGAGCTCGGTACCTTTGACGTGATTATTGGGATGGATTGGCTAGTTAAGCATGATGGTACCATTGTTTGTGGAAAGAAAGTAGTGCATGTACCTGTTAAAGGTAAGACTTTGGTAGTAAAGGGAGATAGTGGTACGTCTCACTTGAAGGTGATCTCTTGTATAAAGGTGAGGAAGTACATGGAAAGAGGATGCCAATTGTTCTTAGCCCATGTGAGTGGGGCAGAACCTAAGGAGAAGCATTTAGAAGATGTACCGGTGATTTGTGACTATCCAGAGGTGTTTCCTGACGACTTCCACCACCTCGAATTGAACTTGTGCCTGGAGCTGTACCTGTCGCACGTGCACCTTATCATCTAGCGCCATCAGAAATGAATGAGTTGGCTGATCAATTGAAGGAATTATCGGAAAAGGGATTTATTCGTCCGAGTTCATCGCCTTGGGGAGCTCCGGTATTGTTTGTGAAGAAGAAGGACAGATCATTCCGTATGTGTATTGATTATCGCGAGCTGAACAAGTTGACGATCAAAAACCGATATCCGCTTCCGAGGATTGACGATCTATTTGATCAACTTCAAGGTTCGAATGTGTACTCAAAGATCGACCTGCGATCGGGTTATCATCAACTTCGCATTAGGGAGGAAGATATTCCAATTACTGCATTTAGGACTCGCTATGGTCATTTCGAGTTCCAAGTAATGCCCTTTGGTCTAACTAATGCACCCGCAATTTTTATGGACTTAATGAATCGAGTGTGCAAGCCATACCTTGATAAGTTCGTGATTGTATTTATTGATGATATACTTATCTATTCCAAGAGCAAGGAAGAGCATGGAGAGCATCTAAAGATTATTTTGGAGTTGCTTAAGAAGGAACAATTGTATGCCAAATTGTCGAAATGCGCTTTCTGGCTAGAATCTGTACAGTTTCTTGGTCATGTAATCGATAGTAATGGTGTTCATGTTGATCCTGCAAAGATTGAGGCTATTCGAGATTGGCCTGCCCCAACAACACCGACCGAAGTAAGGCAATTTCTGGGTTTAGCTGGGTATTATCGAAGATTCATAGAGGGATGGTAGTAAAGGGAGATAGTGGTACGTCTCACTTGAAGGTGATCTCTTGTATAAAGGTGAGGAAGTACATGGAAAGAGGATGCCAATTGTTCTTAGCCCATGTGAATGGGGCAGAACCTAATGAGAAGCATTTAGAAGATGTGCCGGTGATTTGTGACTATCCAGAGGTGTTTCCTGACGACTTGCCAGGACTTCCACCACCTCGACAAGTCGAATTTAAAATTAAACTTGTGCCTGGAGCTGCACCTGTCGCACATGCACCTTATCGTCTAGCGCCATCAGAAATGAATGAGTTGGCTGATCAATTGAAGGAATTATCGGAAAAGGGATTTATTCGTCCGAGTTCATCGCCTTGGGGAGCTCCGGTATTGTTTGTGAAGAAGAAGGACGGATCATTCCGTATGTGTATTGATTACCGCGAGCTGAACAAGTTGACGATCAAAAACCGATATCCGCTTCCGAGGATTGACGATCTATTTGATCAACTTCAAGGTTCGAATGTGTACTCAAAGATCGACCTGCGATCGGGTTATCATCAACTACGCATTAGGGAGGAAGATATTCCAATTACTGCATTTAGGACTCGCTATGGTCATTTCGATTTCCAAGTAATGCCCTTTGGTCTAACTAATGCACCCGTAATTTTTATGGACTTAATGAATCGAGTGTGCAAGCCATACCTTGATAAGTTCGTGATTGTATTTATTGATGATATACTTATCTATTCCAAGAGCAAGGAAGAGCATGGAGAGCATCTGAAGATTATTTTGGAGTTGCTTAAGAAGGAACAATTGTATGCCAAATTGTCGAAATGCGCTTTCTGGTTAGAATCTGTACAGTTTCTTGGTCATGTAATCGATAGTAATGGTGTTCATGTTGATCCTGCAAAGATTGAGGCTATTCGAGATTGGCCTGCCCCAACAACACCGACTGAAGTAAGGCAATTTCTAGGTTTAGCTGGGTATTATCGAAGATTCATAGAGGGATTCTCTTTGATTTCTAAACCACTTACCAAACTGACCCAAAAGAGCAAGACATATGAATGGGGCAAAGAAGAAGAGGAAACGTTCCAAATGCTAAAACAAAAGTTGTGTTCCGCACCTATTTTGGCATTGCCTGAGGGAGCTGAAGACTTTGTGGTATATTGTGACGCATCACATAAAGGTTATGGAGCTGTATTGATGCAGAGGGAGAAAGTCGTCGCTTATGCTTCAAGGCAACTAAGAAAGCATGAAGAGAACTACACGACTCATGACTTAGAACTTGGTGCTGTTGTCTTTGCACTTAGACTCTGGAGACATTATCTATATGATACAAAATGTGTAGTATATACGGATCATAAGAGCCTACAACATATCCTGGACCAAAAGGAGCTTAATATGAGACAACGTCGCTGGGCTGAACTCTTGAGTGACTACGACTGTGAAATCTGTTATCATCCCGGCAAGGCGAATGTAGTTGCCGATGCTCTTAGTAGGAAAGAAAGAGAAATGACGAAAAGGGTTAGAGCTTTAGCCATGAGAACTTATTCCGATTTATCTAATCGAATACTTAAAGCTCAAACAAAAGCAATGAAAGAGGAGAATGTGAGAGATGAAGACTTGGGAAGAAGGATACCACCCATATTCGAGATTCGTGATGATGGAATTCGTTATTTTGAGAATCGTGTATGGTTACCGGTATATGGAGGACTGAGAGATTTAATTATGCACGAGTCACACAAGTCTAAGTATTCGATTCACCCAGGGTCGGATAAAATGTACCAAGACTTGAAGAAATGCTACTGGTGGCCGAACATGAAGGCTAACATAGCCACTTATGTTAGTAAATGCTTGACGTGTGTTAAGGTGAAGTTTGAGCACAAGAGACCTTCTGGTTTACTACAACAACCTGAAATTCCAGAATGGAAATGTGAGAAGATCACTATGGATTTTGTTTCGGGACTTCCAAGAACTTCTAGTGGTCATGATACGATATGGGTGATTGTTGATCGGTTGACTAAGTCGGCTCATTTCTTACCAATAAAGAAAACCGATGATTTAGACAAACTTACTCGGTTGTATTTGAAGGAAGTTGTTTGTAGACATGGAGTTCCTTTGTCAATTATTTCAGATCGAGATAGTCGATTTACATCTGAGTTTTGGAAATCGCTTCAGCGATCTTTGGGGACTCAGTTGGACATGAGCACTGCGTATCATCCGGAAACGGACGGTCAAAGTGAAAGGACTATTCAGACTTTGGAGGATATGCTACGAGCGTGTGTAATAGACTTTGGAGGTAGTTGGGATCGACACTTACCATTGGTGGAGTTCTCATACAACAACAGTTATCACGCAAGTATCAAGGCAGTGCCTTTTGAGGCACTCTACGGGCGAAAGTGTAGATCACCGGTTGGTTGGTGTGAGGTTGGTGAAAGTCAATTGACGGGTCCTGAATTGATTAGAGAGACGACTGAGAAGATCGTGCAAATCAAGAATCGTTTATTGACTGCCCGTAGTAGGCAGAAGAGCTATGCTGATAAGAGGAGAAAACCATTGGAGTTTGATATTGGCGATATGGTTATGTTGAAAGTATCACCTTGGAAAGGAGTAATTCGATTTGGAAAACGAGGAAAGATTAGTCCACGCTATATTGGTCCATTCAAGATTATTGATCGAGTTGGCCCCGTGGCGTATAAGTTGGAATTGCCGGACAAGTTAAGTGCTATTCATAACACTTTTCACGTTTCTAATCTTAAGAGGTGTTTGGCGGACGAGAATTTAATAATTCCACTTGAGGAGGTTCAATTGGACGACAAACTACATTTCATTGAAGAACCGATGGAGATCATGGATCGAGAAGTGAAACGGCTTAAGCAAAGTCGGATTCCGATAGTTAAAGTGCGATGGAATTCCCGACGTGGACCCGAGTACACATGGGAACGTGAGGATTACTTCAAGAGCAAGTATCCGCATCTATTCATAGACGGACATAAGGAGAAGTAAGCCCCGGGACGGTGCTTCCCTAAGGGTTGAGGATGTAAAACCCGCAAAAATAAGGTCATATTTTACTCTAATATATAATTTAATTCAATTTTTTTATTGAATTGATTTATTGGTTTTAGTTGATTTTAAATAAGAATCGTTAAACTATAACTTTCGCGAATCTTACGAATGAAGTTTGTCTGCTAGTGATCGCGATACCGATGGATGCCCAAATTTTACATTTTATTATCGATAGTTTCGATATTTAATATTTTCTATTGTTGTCGTTTAATTTTTATTTTATTTTATTTTAAAAGTATTTTTCGTAATTTACCGTAAGCCTTTACGCGTCATTCGTTCGTCCGACATATTAAATTATTTTAAGTCATTTATTTATTAAAATAAAAATGTCCTCCGAATGTCGATGTTTTTATTTTATATTGAGCGTTTATTTTTATGTGTTTCACGTGTATCTTTTAAATTTGCGCAACTTTTAAAATATTGGGCCTCAATAATACCCGCTTTTAAAAAAATTTAGAATTATATTAACATTTGTACATAAAGAAATATGTTAACTAATTTAGTAAACTTGGCATGTGACGTCAAGCATTATTATTTTTTATTTAGCATGACAATGAAATTTGAAAGCCATTTTAGTTTGGCATGGGAATATATGGTCTAGCCATATTTTACATCAAGACTAAGTACTAGTCGTTTAATACATGCATAGTACTACGTACACTTTAATTCTACGACAATTCAACTTGTTCATTTTTATATAGCCGTAACTTTTGACTAGTCAAAGCAAGTAAGTACTCATGACAATCAAATAACAACTTGTACATTGATATGATGGATAGTCATGGACATCTAAGTAATAGATACTTGTTCATTAAGTTTTGACAATGCAATACCACGTGTTTTAATCTAGACAATGTTACGTGACTAACTTATGTGACTACTCATATTATTACTCTTAGCTACAACTAAGTATCATAGTTACAAAGTACATAGTACTTATAAATGTAACATATACCAAACCAAAGGAACAGAGTGCATACAACCATAATTCTCTAGGTTTTCTTTCAATTAACTAGTAGTTGCAAGACAAGAGAATATAGTCACGTTAAAGTGTTCTTCGATTTTTTCAGAATTTTGTTGTATAATCCGTGTTTCGTCATATCAGGTGAGTTTATAGCCTCGCTTTTACCTATTTATTATTTTATTAAACTCGCGAGGGGGATACATGCTATTTTATAAAATGAACACAAGTTGTTTTCGGTATGCTGGACCCGAATGAGATGATAAATGCATAAGTACCATTGTCTTATGAAGTCCCTGAATTTCATGCACTGTTAATTACTCGAAGGGGTAAACGCTAATACATATGATAGATCTATTTGGTTTGACAGCCTTATCCTAGGGTTTGTATCCTTGTGAACACCTTAGATGGATATTATGTATAAGAAGTCGTTGGTATATGACAATATTACCTGTTAGTAGGGGCGCCATAAGTGACTCGGTTTGACATGTTGGTTAACGTTCAGTGGCGTGAGCTTAATGCATTTATATATATATATATATATATATATCTTTACATTATATATAAGAGGAGGGATTTGCCACGTCATCTATCATGGCACTAATCCCAGTCAGCATGGGCTTAAAAAATCATGGGCTCAAAATAAAATAATCACTGATCCACGACCTTAGTTATATACCGTATCCTTCTTTAAACCCTAATATAAAGTATCGTTTTTCTCAAAACAACCCTAACTATCGTTTTTTCTCAAAACATCCCTAACGATGGTGTTCTTTTCTGCAGGTGGGTTATTCTTTGATCATGCAGGTTGTACATAGAGATAGAACCTAATATTATTTGGTTTAAATAATCTTTTTATAATAAAATTAATATGATGCATCTAAATTTTCAACACAAACCCTAACCTACGTGAAACCCATCTTTCTTATGACTTAAACTTGATGTTTTTATGTTTTTCAGATGCTAAAGTCAATTCCAAGTATTAGAGATAACATCTACAGATGGTTGTCTGCACTTTGTAGGCGCTTGAATGCCATGTTGAATAGCTACACATCCTTTAGATCTCATCAGTACACGCTTAATCTTTATATATAAGATGAGGGATTAATCTTTGTGGGAACATGAGGAACTGATTGACCAGTTACAAATGGAGATTAAGAAGGTTAGTTTTTGGCCATACCAATGTGCTTCAGCAAGGACCTATTATGAGTAGAGCAGTTGATGCTATTGTAGCTGCCAATATTGCTGTTGAGGTTGCCTTAAGACTCGTGAAGCCTGGAAAGAAGGTAAATAGTTGATATGTATTATTTTGTTTGCCTTTTAGAGTAAATAGCGTATGGATATGAATAACTAATGATTAAGATAATCTTAAAAATGTAGAAGCCAAGCTAGATCAACTAGATGGGGATAAGAATAAATTTAAAACTGAGATCAAGGAAACACTTATCCATCATCTATAAATGATTAGTGTGTTATATTTGATTCAAAAACTAATATTCTTACAATAAAACTGAGGCTGAGATAAAAGAATGTAGGAGTTTTTAGGCCGTATGCATTGAGAGTAGACATCGGGCAACTTTTCTCCTGTGCTTGGTTTTTGAAAGATAAGCTTACTAATCTAAGGTTTTTATACGTGATTATTTACTGACTTGCATTGGTAACTCGGTGAAAGCTTAGCTTTACCATTAGGATGTGACTAGAAATTACGTAGATGTGTATTAATCATGTACTTGATGATAGACATAAATACTTGGAGATGAAAGGATTAAACATGACTCACGTAGGTACCTTTAGTTTACGTATGTCAGAATACTAATCCATATGTGATCTTTGTGACACCGGAATTACCGTTGAGGCACTTCATCGAGCTTTTCAATGGCTTATGTGCATAGGTGTTTTTCAATGGCTTATGTGATCTTTATGAATACAGGCTAGCATAGGTGTTTTCCATTCTTCATATTTGCGGTTTATGTGCATATGTGTTGGTTTATGTAATGGGTGAATAAGCTTATGTTAATTTTGAAAAGCTGGAAAAGCCCTTTGTTAGCGTTCGAGGTTAGCAAATTGAACCAATCATCTTAAATAAGCCACAATGTCAACTTGATAATTTTTTAAGCCCCATAAGGGAGTTTCTAAGCACTTTCAGTTTCATAAAATCAAAACCTCGCTGAATAAGCTAAAACACACTCTCTAAAAGAATGTTATTGTGCGTTGCTTTGTTTATCGAGCAGCTATATGCATTTTTGTACTTTTGCTTGCTTTTTATGAAGTAGATAATCAAAGTTACCCATTATGACAGAATACACAAAGTTGTGTGGCCAATCAATTTTGTTTCGGTCAATATTTGTGTTTATTTACACAAAGTTACCCATTAATATTTGTGTTTATTTTTATATATTGGTTAGTTTATGGATCTGGTCTAAGGCATGCATCAAGCGATGCAACCCGCACTAACTAGAAATTCCTATGCATGCGACAGGAACGAAGTAAGATGGATCCGAGCAAATTTTGGTGGCAATGGTCAGGGGAAGCACATGGTAATAGGGATTCTTAACATAGGAGTTATGCCTTTTGTGAATTATTGTGTTTGTGATTATGTGATTATTTAGGGTCAATGGTAATATATAAATGTTTGTATTACATTCCAGGTAGACCATGGAGGAGGAAGGTTAAAATGCTTATGAAAATCTCTTCTTTTGCTATGGTAATATATGAATGTTTGTATTTCTAACCGAGTATTGTGATACCAAGCAACTATAAAGAACTACTAGAAATATAATGTTTAGGCTGATGTATGCAACTACAGAGAAAAAAACTATCATTATGGATTGATTGTGTTTATTAGTACTATTTATTAACAATACCAAGTTATATGTTATAGATCTATAAGAAACTGGATAACCCGTGTGTTAGATGTGGCCGATACTCTGAAATACACCTAAAGACGATTCACAATTGAAGCCTTACAGGGTCTGATGTGCCTTTGTCAAACGAGAGCAATGGAAAGAAGCTGCATAGATAGGGTAACCGAACCAATGGTTCAGGCATGAAAGGAGGGATTTCATCCGGATTTAGAGTTGGTTTCGGTGTTAGAAGACGAGATGATGATCTAAGAGCTAAACCTGTAAGAGGAGAAGAAAGGTGCGGAAAAGTGAAGGACTCGCCATTTACATGGGCGTCATTTGTGTAGGTGCCATCATGTATTGGAGAGTGGAAGCAACAAGAGGACACTAAATTTGTCGGAGATTTGCCAGCAGATGTGGATTATACCTTACAGGAGACATTTAGCGCTCATTATACATCTGTTAAGGGTGCCAAGGTTCTAACTAATAGGCTTATAGGATGCTGAAGCACATAAACGACAAAGTATAACAGGAATAAAAGACTACAGATGGTGTGTGAGCTGAAACTCGGGCTACAGGTATTATTTATTTTACTAAGTTTTCTTCTGTGTCAATTTAGCTGTGTGAAAAAGACGAGGCAGGTCAAAAAGGTTATGTGAAGTTATTATTAATTTGTTTTGGTTTATGCTAAAGTAACACACTTTAGAGGTTTGCTAATACACGGTTACCATCAGCAACACCATCATGTTTTTGAAGAGCCAAAGATGCTTTAGGTAATGATTTATTCACACCTTTCGTGTCTTATTAGCGATTTTTGATTGGTTAGGGTGCTTGAAATGGGTTGGCATTAATATAATTAGTAATCTTTTTTAATCGGTCAAGTTGAAATCATTAAATTAGTTTACTTATTAGGAGGTTTAAGCTTTCTGAGTTTTGCTTCTTTTAACCTATTTTTTACGTGTTGGAAAACAAAACACCATTCTTCATTGATGTCTTTTTTAATCCTATAACAAATTTTTATTCACCATTCTGCTATGGTCTATTTCTTGACTGAGATTTCTGTCAGAGTTTCCGTGGGTGCGGCTAAAAATATGGGAGACTGTAAGTACTCTTTCTATGGATGGATTTAAAGATGATATTCAGTTACAATAAGATGAGTTAAACCAATCACTTAATAGTATTTTGAATCTTCGTTTCCATAATTGATGCTTTATGGAATTACTAATTTCGAACAGAGGTTGGTAATAATAGATTGCACGGAGAATGAGAAGAGTTGCAGCAAAGTGTGCTGAACTTTTGAAACTAAGTGGATATCATGTAAACGGTAGAGGAAGACAGGTTTGTCCTTAATTAAAAGTGTTTTACGTTGTTCAGTTGTTGGCAACCTATGGAGTTGAACCTGATAAAAAGAACTTGAGATGATGTAAAGACGCTCTTCTTGATTGTCAACCTGAACAAGTTGTTCGCCTTTGGTAAATAACATTACCTCCTATTATAACCTAAGCAGTATGCAAGTTTTCCTTTGTTGAATATATACTGAGTTCAACATACTAATAATTTGTTGGATATAAAACAAACTCATGACTTATGATTTACTACAAGTCATAGTGACACCTTCTAAATTAACTTTTTTGTGACAACCAAGTAACTCATGACTCCTGCTATGGTTTGCGTTGATGACCTGTTTGAGCTGCTATATATGACATAGAAACTGCTTGAGGGATACGTAGAAATAGACACGTGATTGCGGAAATTTAACATTTATAGGCTATCTTATGCATATTTGACTTTTTTGACACATTTCATTGTGCAGTATGTGTAGCACCATAGTAACATTGTGTATTTTTCATGCTGCAAGATAGCAATATTTTAGGATGTGGTCTAATCAAAACTTATGATGATTAAATGTTTAAAAAAATACCCTTTAACAGCAGAAAACAAGGATTTTGGATCATGTAAAACAAAAGGACAAATATGTAAGTTTGAGTGAGAATTTACCATTGTACCATCTAAATTTCTAAGACCTCTGCTTTTTTACTAAGTCAGGTGCAACCAACTTCCACTTCAGAAAAGCTAGCCGCACCATCTCCACAAAAGCAGGGGCTGGTAGCACCTTTTCGACCTTCAGTAACCAAAGGTGGCACGTGTACTAACATTATGTCTTCTTACTAATAGTAACCAAAGGTGACAACTTACTTGGCTAGGTATTAAAGGTTAGCAGTTATTTATAGCGCATTGCAATTTAGTAAATAAATTTCCACATATTTTATGCTACTGATAACAAAAGGCAGAGCGCATTATGGTTTAATCTTATGCTACTAATCACATTTCTGATAGTTGTTGCCACGTGTCTGTTCTTCATTTTTATGACCCTATCAAATATTAATAACAAGTATAGATAGCAAATAGGCAGAGCGGGTCTGACATATGGGTAATGGGTCAAAACTAGATTTTAATGGTGGGGTAAACATTAGAGGAAAAAAAAGTGATATTGATGTGGAAAATAGAGAAGAAAATTGAGGTGTGGTGGAACAGTCAAGAACTTTACTATATGGCTTAAAAAGAAAACAGAAAGTTAAAGAAATCAGGTATGCATATTTACATGACCTGATCATTCTGTGAACAAACGGTTACCCTTTAGAGACATCAAACTTGATTCTGATGAATACCATGTTTGTATTAAGTGACTGTTTTTCATTAATTTGTTGCCTAGGTGTTTAGCTAAAATTCTACTAACTCACCCCTGCTTGCGTCTTTCCGTGGTTATTTATGAGTATTTGTTACTGATGGGGTTGTTGTACTTAGTTCGTGGAGCCACTGAGAGGCACAAGAAGCTGGATGTCAAGTAATTTTTTCCTTCTTTAATGATGCATATAGAAATAATAGAAGTTAGCCACAACCTTGCTTATTCAGTAACACCAATGTTTTTCAAAGATGTCAATTATCATCTTGAACCAACTTCTTAAGGTGTGTGCTTTGCTGGACAATGTGTCAATAGATGTTATTCATATGCCATATACCCAAGTGTTTCGCCTATTTTTCTATGTTAAATTCCGGGTTTTTGCCAATTCTATCTTTACTAATAAAGCGTTCTTTAGCATGTGGCATGATATAGATCCTTCTTTACATATATGTATCCAATTTTTTGTATGAAATGCACTGTTTACATATATGTATCCAATTTTTTGGATGATAGGTCGTCTCACCAGAAGTAGGATCTATTTTCACGCTTCACCTACTTCAAGGAACTCAATGGGTATGACCCTAAGGTTAAGAAATTTGTCACTGCATTGCAAATTATTATTAATGATTCTAAAATATGAGAGAATCTAAATTATTAAACACTGTTATTATTTAAAGATTTCATACCTATGTTTATTAGCACTTTACTATTTCAGATTGATAACATGAACTCATTGATGATGGATCAGGTCAGAACCAACAACCACATGCTATGTACATAAAACATTCGGTGCTTCTACTTCTTTTTGTTTATGTAAATATTCAATTTATTTGATCATAGTATATGATCAACTAATTTTGTTAACTAAAAGGCATCAATTATTATATTTTCAGACCTTATAGAAACTAAGAAGTGCATGTCGATTGATAGCGGAACAATATTTGAACCACTATCAAGCTATGGTCATCACGATGGTAAGTCTACCGATATGTTATTTGGCGTGAATAGCTTTCAAGAGAAAAAGAAACAGACTCCCATGTCAAATGATCGAGATTATAGATTTTCTATTTGACTCTTTGTTTATGTTATCAGGTGTTGTTTTCATCAGGTTTTGTCCAATATCACCATGTTACATACTTACGGTCAGACTTAGGGGGTGTTTGGATTTTCGCTACAGAACTGACTTTTTTCATTTCTTTTATAATCATTGTGGCTTTTAAGATACTTCAGATACTTGGAACACCAAATGAGACTATTTGTTCGGGGTACTCTAAACATCCTGGAGTCGAGGTAAATATTGCCAAGCATCAGTAAGTGTCCACCTTCTGATATCCTATGCATTTGTTACGATGTACTTAAATTTTGTAACTAGATTGACAAACTTTAAGTAGCTTCTAACTCAGTTGTAAGTAGCTTGAGCTTAACCTTTTATACGTTTAGAGATGGTAGAGATGTTATTCTCAAAAACGTTATATACTACAACTAACTGATAAAAGTATACATGCAAGGAAGATATTGTTGGGAATCTAATTTCTTGAGCATCTAATATTGTTGGGTAACTGGTTCATTGACATTGACTGAGTCTATATTTTTTGCATCCATACTGAGCATCTAGAAAGCTGATTTTCTAGAAACTTAAGTGCTACTTATAAATGTACTCTTATTATTGTCAAGGTTTATTTTTGTTTACATATGTGCCTGTTGTTTCAATGTAATTGAGCCAAACCTTTGTGTTGTTTAGAATATTTAACTTCTGATCCAACAATAATTATTTTTAGTACGGAATGTTGTACTCAAGTTTTTGTTTCTGTGATGCAATAAGCAAATAAACACATAAAACTAAGAAATCCCCATTCCCAAGCATCCTATCTAAATAATAATATTGGTGTAATAATAATGAACTCGTGACAATAAGAATAATTAACTCAAATGGTTTTTACGTGTGTGTTTCAATTTACAGGATCTCTTATTTCGCCCTTCCTTGCTTCCACTTAATGGTGTTAACTTGAAAAGTTTTAAAGTAGTCTCTCCTTATTTGGGATTTTGCATTTGGGCAGTCGTCAGAAGTTTTCAATTGCAATGGGTATGGATTCGGCTTTTTGTACACTGATCGAGACTATGACCTTGACCGGTGATTGAAATCCATTTGGGAAGCGTTTAGATCCGAAAAAGCTACAGGTAAATTTAGTCTTACTAATAGTTACAAATACATGAGATGGCAAGGTAGTTGATAACAAGAATTTTAAATAGAGTATTATAAAAAGCGTACTATTTTTCAACTGTCTTTTGCTATTGAATCTTGATATCACGACTATTGGTTTTGTAGCCAAAGCTCATTGACGAAAAATAGACCACCATCTATAAAAGAGCTGTCAACAAGAAGTATCACCTGAAAATAAAAGTACCCAGCTTAGTACGTAAAAAAATCAACCAAAAGTTTCCAAGATTCATGTGAACCTTCTAATATTTCGAGGCAAAAGAGAAAGCAACCAAATAATGAAGTACCAGCCTTTAGTGATGTTCCTCTATCTAATGTGCGGTCGGTGAGAGCATACATTTCAGATACTTTTTGGAAAAACATCTGATGTGAATGTTGTAATGGGGCCTGAGGGTTGAAACAGATGATGTTTCTCATAAGAGTAAGTTAACTTTTATAGTTTGCAATGTTTTATTTACTTTATCAACTTTTGTTGAATCTAATATAGTTCGTTTACTACTTTTCTCTACTTGCATATGCTTAAGAAATTGCATAAGTATCACCTGATAACTGGCTAAACCCAAACATATGGTGCTTTACAAATCCAAAATTTAAATGTCATTTATTTTATGTGACTTGATGTCTTTTAATGTATTATAATAATTTCAATGTGTATAAGTTAATAAACTGTTATGATATATATCTTTCACTCGTGTCGTTTGTCATGACAACTGCAAACAAGATGTGTTATTGAAAAGCTTTATAAAAACCTTTGTGTGTTAATGAAAAGCTTTATAAAAATCTTTCTTTAAATTAAGTGACTCATAAGTTAGTAAAGAGTTTCATATTGACTCGAATTATTTCGAAACAAAGTTTGACGAGTGACTCGGACAAAACTTTGTGAATTATCTCTATCGAGTTGTGTTATGCTAAATTTCATATACTTTTTCTTATGTGCATCAATGTTTTCAGACGCATTCAGGTCAACCGGGTTGACCTAGATTCGGTAAAAAAACCCGGGTTTTTTTTCGAAACCCGGCTAGATCCGCTGGGTTTGAGGTGACCTAGGTCAACCCGGTTCTCGAGACCTAGCCCGGGTTTCAGCTTTTTCGGATTTTTATAAAAAATATGTAATCTTACATATTTGCGATTAAATTTTATTTTTACATATTATATTGGTTGGTTAATAATATATATGTTCAATATACGGAAGTTTTATAATTTTTATATATAATTTTGTTAATTATTACAAATATGAATTTTTTTCTTCTTTAAAAAACCGGGTTGATCTATATCGATCCGGGTTGACACAGACACGATGATTCGACCGAGTCAATGTAAAAATCGGGTTTAAAAAACATTGATGTGCATGATCCAAATACATACGAACTACGAAGTCATAAGGCAGTGTACAACCAAATATTAAAAAACAAGACAAGGAAAAAGATGATTATGATGTTCCGCTGACCTCTGAAAACGATATCGACATACGGTCAAGAGAAATCAAAATATAGTGTGTAATTGTTGGACAATGTGCAAAAGTCTAATAGTATAAGTAGGCCTCAATATTTTATTATGTCTATGTGTAGTCACACATACGGGAATATTTGGTTTGGTCGTTGAAATTTTGGTCATTTGTTTTAAAATACATGTCTATATATAATTGTATCAGTTACTCTCTCCGTCTCATATTAATAGTTTATCCATATTAATAGTTTATGTTATTATATTTGAACGTCTTAAATTATTTCAAAAATGGATAAGAAATATAAATTAATTTTACTATATCATCCTCATTTGAGGGTATTATTACAAATAATAAAGAAGCTGTAAATTAATTGGTTAAAAGTAAAGTTGTCATTGTGAAAAAAATAAAAGAGAGAAAGCTGAAAAAATGATGTTTTTTTAAACTGCGTGTTTTTTATCGGTGGACTATTAATTTGGGACGGGGGCAGTATTAGATTAAGAGGTATTTGAGATTGCGTTTGCAGCTAAATTACGTATTTATTATATTTTTAATTTGGAGATAAGTTAAAATAAGAAAAGAAAAAACATGATTATTTACGTTTAGAAGTTTGCAAAATGAAGTTTTGAAAAAGTAAGTCTATTTAATGATGTGGCAGAATAGTTCTTAACAACCGCATGCATAGATTTTCAATGATCAAAATGAAAAAATAAATAAATGCATTATCTAACTGAAGATGATGAACTATATCAATTTTGTGTTTTCCCGATGACTTTAGTGTTATATATGAATTTCATAACTTAGATCTTAGTTTTGCAATAAATTTGGAGTGTCATCAATAATACTGTAAATGTCCAGTAAGTTACCACTAAATATACTAATTTTTTCATTTATATACACTTCCAAATATTTAAAATTTATAAATTACATCTTATGTAGAATTTTTTTTTAAAAAACCTTTAAAAAAATAAAACAAGGTTTAAAAATAGTAACTTCTAATTATTAAACTTTCATACTGTACAAGTCTTTTGCTATTTTGTCGTGTATAATTTTCCAAACAGCTAATACAAATTATATAGTCTTACTTCAAAAGTCATCAAATATACATAATAATTTCATAAACACAAACAATTTGACAAATATTGCTTATATTAAAAAGTATTTGTAGAATGTACCTTTTAGAACACCAATATTTTGCTAAACAAAAAATATAAACAATTCATACCCGTTAATCGGACATTACAAAAAAAATTTACCAGATAAAAATAAGTTAAACGATAATTAGAAGTCATACCCGTCCATCGGACGGGTTTTGCAACTAGTATATATATATATATATATATATATATATATATATATATATATATATATATATATATATATATATATATATATATATATATATATATATATATATATATATATATATATATATATATATATGACTTGTCTGTGTGATAAGTTTGAGATGATTAAAAATTCTTGTGTTCACTTATTAATCTTATAAACTCTATAAATTCACTCGGCTTTTTAGCTGACTTTTTAGCATGTTTATCTCAGGTAATTAAAGATGAATGTTGGAGGTTTGGAATAGACGAGGAGTCAAGCGCTAATGTTTTGGAAAACATGTTTTCGTTCCATTCAGTTATCTTTTACTTTTAAAATGTTTGTGTACTTTTAAAAGACTTGTGTATAAATGTTGGCAACGGTTTGTGGGACCAGTACTCTGATCTTTATGAATGGAACCTTTTATCTAAAAACGTCTCTTTTAGAGTTGTTCTTTATATTCTTTTGTCATTGTGCTATTTCTTAACACCCAAATGGTTGGTTTCCGCTGCGAGTAAATTTGGGGGTGTTAAAAAGATTCACTTCTAAACAAGTAGTAATCAGCCAAATAACCAAGGATTTGAATGATTTAAGAAGATGGATTGAATCAGGAAATTTATGTGCAAAAGAGGTGGAGAGAAAATCTGAGAATGATTCACTATTTATAAGACAACGGTCCAACGGCTCTCTCTGGGCATGGTTCCTTATCAATAAGATACCACATAGCCATTTGAGGAACCGCCGAAGTAGACTCCGCTCCTTTTTGTCTTTTAGTGGTGTAGTCACATCTGGTGGAATATTTATCCCCAAAAGATATTCATAAACCATATAGAATATGCCATTTTCAAATTTTCAAATTTATAATTTAATAAAACATTTTAAAAAAAATAAATTTTAATAAAAGATTTGTCACATTTTATAAAAGGTTAGTTTTAAGAAAAATTAAATCATTGATCACTTAATTATGTCGAAAAACTTGTGTGTATATACTCTAAGTGATAATAGATGAAATGAAAAATACTTGAACTCAAGAATTCGTTTTTCGTTGTTTTCGTAAATGCTTGTTTTTATATATTTTCATAATCAAAACAAAGCGAGACCGAAAAATGCAAGTAACGTTTTTAGACATTATTGCATTAACCATCTGGAAGAGAATGTATGTAACACAACTACAAATGATGTTTTACAAGAAAGTATTACACGGTCTTGAAAGAAGTTTAGGATGGTATATAATCTATTTTTTTTTAATTATGCACGGTTCAAATATTATTAATCTAAATTTTAAGTATTGTTCACATATTCATTCTAATTATTGTTCAACTTTCAAGTGTTGACGAAATGGACAATTTTTTTCACTTATTTGGGACTCACATACGTCATGCGTAAAGACCATAATAGATCAAGAAGTCGAGAGTTTAAAATCTAAGCTCTAAGAAAAAGGAAATATATATCACGTGAACGGAAAAAGTGAAACAACGGATAATAAATGTAAATTTTGACGACGAAAATAATCATTCTAAATACACATAAACTAATTTTAGACAAATATATGTATTCAAAACCACGAATATATATGTATTGTCTTAGAATAGATTTCATAGTTATCACATGTGTTCTTGGGATTCATAGGAGTTTTGTTGAAAGGAAAATAAATGGTATTGAGGTAGAATTTGATATCGAAAGCGCTTGTAAAACCTAAAATAATACTCTTTATGTCATACGCTAAATGTCCATAACTTAAAAATACGAAATTTTAAGTGTAATACAATATATTTTACCATTATTTGTTAATCAAATGACAAATATACCCGCATTTAATATAATGATAAAAAAAAAGAGTTAATTGTAAAAATGGTCCTTGTGATCATTCGGGTTAAACAGAATTAGTCCTTTTACTTTTTTTCTTCGGGTTTAGTCCTTGTGGTTGTGACTTATAACGGTTTTGGTCCATTGACCAAATTTTCTGTTAGTTTGACCGTTAAGAGTTGGTTTACAGGGTTGAAATGACATAAATACCTTTTTACATATAATCTTTGTGGTTTATGGGATGTAACAAATTTAGTCATAAATTTTTAAAACTTTTTAATTAATAAGAGTGATATCTTTTTAATTAAAATAATAAAAAAAATAAAAAATTCTTTAAATCAATCAAAAATTAAATTTTTTTAAACATTTGAATTTTCAGAAAAAATAAATTAGACATTCGAATTTTCAGACAAAATATATTAAACATTCGAAATTTATATTATAAAATATTTTTTTGTAATTTTTTTAATATTCTAAAGAAATGTCTTTTTGTAAAATTTTTAATATTATAAATCTTTTTAAAGCATTCGAGAATTAAAAACAAATTTTAAACATTCAAAAGTTATATTTTAAAAGAAATTTTTTGTAATTTGTTTAACATTCAAAATCTCAAAACTTTTTATTTTTAACCTTTTAATCAATATATAGTTTTTTATTTTTAACTTTTTCAAGAAATTTTCATAATTCAATATATACAATTTTCGAATGTTTTTTAATTCTTTTATGTAAACTTTAAGTAATTTTAAAGATTTTTTTTTTAATTTTTCTAATATTTTAAAGAAATATGTTTTGTAAATTTTTGAATATTATTTGAATATAAAATTCCAATGTTTTATTTTTATTTTTAAAATTCTCGAATGTCTTTAAAAATTTTATAATATGAAAAAGATTACAAAATTATTTCTTTAGAATTTTAAAAAATTATTACAAAACAATTTCTTTTATAATATAAATTTTGAATGTTATATATATTTTTTTAGAATTTTTGAATGTTTCAAGTTTTTTTTTGTAAATTTTCGAATATATATTTTTTTCGATTATTTTAATTAAAAAATACTACTCTTTTTAATTAAAAAGTTTAAAATATTTTAGGACTAAATCTGTTACATCCCAGAAAACACAGGGGCCACTTATAAAAGGATTTTTATGTCATTTCAACCCGCTAAACCATTGTTTAACGGTCAAACTAACATAAAATTTGGTCAAAGGACCAAACCCGTTATAAGTCACAACCACATGGACTAAACCCGCGAAAAAAGAAGTAAAAAGACTATTTTTGTTAAACCCGAATAACCACAGGTATGGGTGGCAATTCGTGTCGGATTCGGGTTAGCGGGTTCGGGTTGTCAGGTTGGCGGGTCAGAAAATCCCAACCCAAACCTAACCCATTTAAATAATCGGGTCAGTTATGTCAACCCTAACTCATTCACACATAACTTGAACCTAACCCATTTAACCCATGTATATATTTGGGTTGACGTTAAATATGTTACATAGGTTGAATAGGTTAAACGGGTTTATATATTGATCCATTTAACAAGTTTTATACGAGTATATAAAAGTAGGCACATTACACGTGTTAAACATGTTAAATGTGTTTATGTTCAGTCTGTTTAACCTAGTTAACACGTGTGATAAATTATTAGTCATTTTTAATATAAGGAAAAAAAATCTTAAACGGGTTGTCGAGTCGACCTGCTTAATTTCTTTTCCAACCCAAACCTAACCTGTTTAATAAATGGGTCAGATAGGCCGACCAAAACCTGACCTAAGATTCAATATATTCAACTCGAACCTGTTAATTTTCGTGTCGGTTTCAGGTCGGGTTTCGTGTCGAGTCAGAAATTGCTATCCCAAACCACAGGGACCATTTTTACAATTAACTCAAAGAAAAAAACAATAACTTAAATATAAGTCATATATTCAAAGGGCAAAACTGAAAACTTAGTTATCAAGATTCCGTCATTAAGAGCATTCCCAATGCATAAAGTCTTTCATGACTTTATGCATTTAATACATTAATTATAACATTTGTAATCTTATACAAAAAGCTTTTTTACAAAATCTACTCCAATGGCAAAAAGTCTTATATTAGTTTTTTTTGTTAGATCATTTAATGCCAAGTAATGTAATAAAGCTTTGTGTATGTAAACCTTTTGTGTCAAAAGGTTTGTGTATGTAAACCTTTTGTTACTAAAAGCTTTTCACTCCAATAGTAAAAGTCATTCTAAAGACTTTTTCGAATAGTAAAAAGTTTTTAATAAACCTCCCATTGGAGATGCTCTAATTGTAATGAACACTTAATATAAAACATCGAAAATATTTATAAAAAAATACTATTGTGAACCCTTAATATATAAAAAGAGTAGTAAAAAGCTAATTATAAGATTTATAAGCGTTAATATTTTGAAATGATATTTGGACTCATATTTCACTTTCTTTTTTTTTATCGTCATCAAACGTTTAGATTCAATAAAAAGTTAAAAAATTCAATGACTCAGAAAGGTGGTCATGACGTAAAAAAATAAAACGTAAGCGGTGATACGGTCAGTGGTGCCGAATGCGCTGGTGCCATTATGCCAAGTTATGGCGTAAATGTACTTGTATTTAAGGGTGAACATTTTAGACTGTCGATCGAATCGGATCACACTGTATAATTTTAATTCGGTTTTTGGTCCAAAAGTTTGGAGTATTTTGGTTCTTGGTGGGGTGAGCAAAAACCACATCGCAATCCGTAAAACCGTAAGAAATCGTACCGCAAAAATCGCACCACAACAAAAACCGGTGGATCAGTTTTAAGAAAAAAGAAAAACCAAATGCGGTGCGGTTGCGGTTTTACCAATAAAACCGCACCACAAAATCCGCACTGCACCACACATTAATTATATAAAACCAAAAAATGAATCGATTATTTAGTGCGTGTTATAAAGGTTTTACTGCATATTTTCACTAATATTCTAACTTTTAAGTAATGTGTGTGTTTACATTAAATATATGTATTGTTATAACCGAAAATACCTACATTTTGAAAAACACCCACAAAAACCCATATTAATTATATACTGTAAATCATAAGTGATGGTGCGGTGCGGTTAAAATCCACAAAATCCGAAAAAAGCGCAAAACCGAAACCACATAAAATCGCGCGATGTGAATCTACATTTTCTTAGAAACCGCAATTACAGATGCGGTTTGATTTTTACCAAAATCCGTACCGGCCTGCACCATGCTCACCCCTAATTCTTGGTTTGATTACGATTCAAAATTTTTGACCATCTTGATTCGATCCGATCCGATCCATCTTGGTCTAACAACACACGATTTTATACTTTATACTCGGTATGTTTCTCAATAATGGCTTTTAAAAGTATTGTTAGTACAATAAAAACCATAAATTACTAAAGTTAACATAGTAAGGTTGTCATCTACTTTTAAAATTATTTTAATTTATCATTGACCAAATCTAATTACACAGTAACAAAAAAAAAATTGTCCCCTTTCTTTTAGATTTCTATACGAGTATATCGAATTGGTCACAAACTCACTATCACTTTATTTTGTTTCATCGTCGTGTAACACTATGTACAAAAATGTGAGATTTACGGTCATCAAGTTGACAAATTTTAACAAACCACCACAAATAGCATAGTAATGCTAGCACTTAACTTTTATCACAAGCGGTTCAAAGTTGATATGAACACAATCGCAGCAACACATCACATTTTTACGTAACCATCAACAAGTTGTAATGAACAACCAACTTCAAAGTTAAACCATCACCTTACTCAACTATCAACAACTTCAAAATTCAAGCATATGTCTCTTAAACACAAGTATACACGAGTAAGGGTAGAAATCGGATCGGATTAGTCGAGTTCAAGTTATTCGGGTTGAGTCCAATTCAAATCGTGGTTAAAAATAATTTACTTGAATCCGACTTAGGTTTAAATTCGGGTTAGTTAAGTTGATCCGAGTTATATTTTAAACCCGAGTAACCCGATCCTAATATACTCAGGTCGAATTCGAATTAAATCTGATCATTATTGACATCCCTAAACACTGAGTATCTCGCATAAACCACAATCATCCACATATACACAATTAGGGTTGAGCATCTTAGTTCAAAACTCGTCAAACTACAAATAACATGAATAAAAAAATATGTGTCATGCTATTCATAAAAAAGCCACTGCCAATGGTGCTTGTGATCCCCTCTCACTTGGATCTCATGGGCACCTCGTAATGTAAATATCTGTGTTTGGCGTGTCGCCCTAGATCGACTCCCTACCAGGTTGAATTTTTGTCAACGTGGCATTAGTGTTCCGACATCGACATGTTTATTTTGTGGGGTGTGTGATGAGTCTCGTGACCACTGTTTCTTCTCATGTCCCAATGTTAAAGCAGTGTGGTTGAAACTTTGGAGATGGTAGAAAATCCCTACTACGCTCTATTTAAATGATATCCTTAAAGGAAAAATTGATTTCACCAAAGATAAGTGTACATTGAAGCTTTTTCACGCTGTGTGCTTGACTCTCATTTGGTATGTGTGGAAATGGAGGAATAAAATTTTGCATGCTTCATCTGATGACGTCTCTTCGGCTCACCAGGAGGACTTATTTCCGGCGATTCAAATATTATCTTTGTTATGGACTTCAAATCACTCCTCCAAATGTCGCTTCTCTTAGGTTCATTGGATTAGAACTTCCGGAGAAATAGATAATCTATAGCTTATAGTTCGTCTAAACTTGGAGGTTATCTCTCTCTAGTTTGGTGTTGGTGTTTTGTTATTTTTTTCTTTCTTTTTGGCTCTAGCTTAAAGGTTTGTTTGTATTTATGCTTTTAGCTTTTGCCTCAGTTATTATCGTCGCATATTTAAAAAAAAATAAAAAATTAATCTTATACGTATCCGATTAAATTTTACACCTATTAAATGATACTAGACGATTACCCGCGCATAGCGGCGGAATGCATAGCGGCACATAATTAATGATGTGTGTTGTTGTGGTAAGTATTTTGTGTCAACATGATCATATTGCTCTTGAAACTATACCATCGCATGAATAAGCGTTGGTGGCTAAAGAAGAAAATAGTCCATTGTCGCGTGTGATTAACCGGATAAATTAAAAATAAAAATGATCTTGTTCGTACACCACTTTTATCGGTTCCGAATGATCCTCTATAATTTGTTTCCGAACGAATTTTATTGGCTAACTGAGTCATGTAACGTCTCTTGTTTTCGGTTCAGCCCGTTAAAATGGTCTGATTTTCAATACTATATGTATCGTCAACGTGTTAATATATAAATTGCATCAATATTTATATGTTTTATAAATTTATTCGATTTATGTATTGTCTATCTCACAAGTTTGAAAGCCCGCGCTTTGCTACGAGTTTATTTTCACCTTGTTTTCGACTAAAACTTATTTATTCTCATATTATTCTTAACAAATCTTACTTACAGAAGTTGAGAACTCGAAATTAAAATAAGTAAATAACATAAACCTTTAGTTCGCTAAGGAGAAGTCAATAATCCGGGAACCACTGTCGAAAGCTCGATTTTAGCGAGTCATGAACAATGGTGACTTTTGACAAGAAATTATCGTTAATTGTTTTGTCTACTCCTTCTTTATATGTGAGAAACTGAGCATGATTAACCGTTTCTAAAGCAGCAAATTTGTGTCGCATTGTGATTTGTTACGGTGCATCATGCATATGTGAATTATGATGCTTGTTTCAAGATAAATCAAAAACTAAAATGGGTTGAATGTAAAAAAATATTTCAGGCTTGCATCATGCAATGACAATCCTTATATTACGTTTTTTTTACCATCACAATTAACACAACTTTATTATGGTCATAAATGCTAAGCAAGATATTCATCGTATGTTGTTAGGATAACGAGGATGTTAGTGAGCACGTTGCGCCGGTATTTTATCCAAACGTATATTCACAAAACTTAAATTTACTGGAAATAATAGAGCAATTCATTACAGTTGAGCAAAATTAATGGAGACAAAATGCAAACATGATAGACGCATCAAGACGCAATTCAAAACAGTTAAATGTCAGCTTAAGGTGAAGTAATAACTGTTTCCATGAAATAATAGTTGTTTCCATTGGAAGTTAATTTTCACTATAGAAGCTGATCAAGACCCTTCAACACATGCGGAAAATTTGTTGATGCTCCTACACAACACATCAACCTAACGGCTTCATCCTAAAACTCGTGTTGCACTCTGTTGTCTCAAATGTCCCCGATTTCCTACAAAACAAACATAAAAATATTAGAACCATTATCACCAACGAAGAAGCAGGGATACGACATCTCAAAATCAGTCCTAAACGAAGGTATCAAAAGCAGAGCTGAAAACCTGGTTGACAAACTCGAGATCATAGCAGAAGATGTAAAGGGAAATTTAATCAAATAATTAATAAGTCATCGAATAGATACGCTTTTTATATCTCAACTGAAAGAAATATCGCCAAAGGTTGGGTGAGGTCGAGGATAATGTTGTGTCGTATGTCAATTGTTTGATGCAAGAATTGTAGGCTGCAGTTTTCACTCAACAAAGCTGATAACTTAGGGAGTGTTTGTATTAACCTTCAGCTTGCGTGTGATGATATGTACTTAACGAACCACCTTTTGTCTAATCTAGTTTTGTATTAAGCACTTACATGTGTGCTTTACTTTGAGGGATGTACAATTTAAGTCATTAAGATAAAAACTTTATGTTATGTATATTAAACTACGATAAGCAAAAGCATTAGTTATCCTCTGTATTTTGAGACAACCCTCGAGAATTCACTACTTATGCGCTTTAACCAAAGGGTTATTCGTTTTTATTTATGTCATCATGCGTGATAAAAGATCTAACTCAAACATTATTGTTGAAACAAAGAAGACTGAGACTCTTAACATTAACGCACCTTTAACAAATACTTTTGTGAATAAACTTTTTTAGTCGCTCTCACGTTTTTAATATCTGTGTGCCACCAAAATTACCAAGCGAATAAGAAAGGAAGTATGTTTTCACATGACATTATATTAAATTTGTGCTAACCATTTGACATATACATTCAATATCAATGCACTTATGCTTATAAATACTAATTAATGAACCGTAAAAGTTGATGTTGTTGTTTAAGCTAACCTGGAAAATGCATCTTGGCTTGGATTCTTTGACGTTCTTTGCAGCTTCCACCTGCATTAGGTATATATGTATATGTATGTTCTATCATTTAATTTAAATAATTATCTCGATCATATGATATAATCTATACCTCAAACTTATTCTAAAGTAAGTACCGTCCGTGAACACGGACCCGAGATCTGACATATCCAATCCGGTCTACATCTCAACAACTTCCTACCTGCACGTACCAACATTCAACAACTAATAAAACAAAATTTACACAAATTAAATACACTGGCATGATCAAATGTACTCGGTAAACATATCGTATTTCTAAAAGTAATTAATTGTACCACAGACCATGGTTTTCTAGGTAAGTGGTATCATGACTGGAATAAAATTCGTATTTCTAAAACCCATATTTAAGCAATTAAATGAACATATCATATAAGATGATCAAAGATGCAACTACAATATAAACTCCATGTATCATGACTGGAGTAAATTTTGAAGCAGAAAAGGATACGAGGGAGGGCTTACTGTGTAATTAGGTTGGTGATTCAGTTTTGTGCAGATTTTGTAATGTGCTAAAAAAGGGAAGCGATAGAGTATCATAACGACGGACAAATAGATCAAGACCTCTAACAAAGGCCATAATCTAGTATCCACTATTACCATTTACCGATGATGTGTATAAATTCTTTCAATCTCCTATAAACCAAAGAATTGATATCACAATGATTAGCACAAAACCTCTTAATTATGTGAAATCTTGGTGTTTTGTTAACAAGTAGGTGTCGATTCTTCAAGATCTACATAGTTTTTTCGCCCGATCGTTTGTGAGTAGCAACCATATTACGACGTGCACAACTGGATTTATTAGATGCATCAATTATTGCACTCAGTCCTGAAAAAGTACTAAAATGAAACCTCTTAAAACAATGAACATACCTTGTTGTTACAGCTTTAAATACCCACGAAGAAGGAAGCACAAAGAATAAATACCCAAATCACCAGAGGATGAGATATCATCTCATACCAAAGACCATAAACCAACACATCTCGATGATCTGTGGTGGTGGATGCGGTGAGGCTTGCAGGAACCCGAACCAACAAACAATACCCTCAACCCGAACTACCTGAAACCACCCAAACCATCAAAAGACAGTGGCGGATTCGGCAGATCAAGGAGGAGCTAATATCATTGTGGCGGCTGCGTATTTTATTTTAGGGTTTAGAAAAATAAGATGGTTTGTGTGTGTGTTTTACGTGTGGTTATATCAAATTTTGAAAAAGTTAGATGTTATGTGCTAAAGATGGAAATATGTCATACGAATGAAACAGGTGATACGAATAAAAATAAGATAGGAATTAAACTTACATTACAAGCTTTATTGAAAAATTTTAACTTTCAACATTCAACTTTTTCAACAATTAGGATACATCCTTTATAGGGTATATAGATATAGATACACAGTAGCTATGCTATGATAGTGAAGAGTAGTATAATCATTAGTTGTAAGCAATAATTCTTAGAAAAACATTGAAAAAAAATAACATTTTTAAAAACCATCAATGCTCATCGTTTTTTTATCAAACAATCAATTAAAATTAAAATGGTCACGGCTTATCTCCACTATATATTAAAAGAAAATCATTTCTATTTTTAAAAATATCACAAAATTAATTTACAAGATTATATGCATATTGTACAAATACATAAACATAATTAGAAACTAATTCGTACATAATTTAATACTCACTATTAAAATTAATTAATACATAATATTAAAACTAATTAATACATAATTTAATACTCATATTAAAACTAACTAATACATAATAATTCGTACACAATAAAAAATAATAATTAATACACCTCATATACAACAATTAAAAGCATATATATCTACTAAATCGTACATATTTTTACATAAAACGACGAGGTTCAACTGAGAACCATAGTCACAGTCGGTTCAACTAGCCATAAAAATCGTAAGAAGACAAACCATAAAAGACCCACCCGAAACTGTTAAAAACGAAACCGTTAAATTAATTTATACTACTTTTTAGCAATACATAAATATGTAATACTTATAAAAGAGATTGTACTCCCTCTCTCTAAAATTTTAAGTAGTAAAACGTTACAAGGTTTTAATGCAAATCTTTACAACACAAAAATTTCATAAATTTATTTCTATATAAATTGGTGGCAATACACATTAAATGATAAAATTAATACAATTTAATATGCAACATTTACAAACGATTATTGCCATAAAATCTAATTTTTTAGATACAATTATTCAAATTGTTCACGGGGTGTGGTTGGCTTAAGCCATCCCACAACACTAAAACATGTACATGGTGTGGTTGAGTCATCGTTAATATTCCTACAACACCAAAACCTCCACAACACCAAAACCTCCACAACACCAAAACTAAGGCTCCTTGGTTGGCTTGAGCCATGAGATAAAAGTTGGGCTCTCATATTTCCACGTATGAAAAAACTATTCGTTCAAAAAAATAATAATAAAAGTTACACGAAAAAGCGAGACACGAAAACACAAGAACCGGTACGGTTCTCGCGTTTTCGCGCGAAAACGCGCGCCGTGCCCTAGGCGCGAGGCACGAAAAAGCGAGGTCGGGTGTGGTCGGTGGCGTTTTCGTGTTGCGTTTTCCCACGACGCGAGGGTTTTTGAGCCTGTACCATGTGCTCTAATGAAAGTTTAGTATCAAATTTCTGTGTTTGATTTTGAATCGTTCAATTTTAAATTTGCATTTACAAATAATGATCGTTTGCTAGTTAATTCGATTAAGTCGCACATACCAAAGTTAGAAAACGTGTAAAGATATAAATTAAGAAGATTTGTTATACTTATATATTATTCCCTTCGTCCCAAAATTATTGTCCCCCGACAAAAAGCACACAGTTTAAGAAAATTACTATCTTTTCAGCTTTCTCTCTCTTACTTTTTGTAGAAAGACAGTTTTACCCTTAACCAATTAATTTAAATTTTTTTTTAAGTTTTTAATTATGATTTACGATAATATTATAAATATACAACTAAAAACTAAGGCTAGTGAGTAAAACATAAATACTACACATTAAAAATATAAAAATATACATATATAAGGAACCGGGTTGACCCGGCGGTTCAACCGGTTTAACCGATTGACCCGTAAACCAGTAACTAGACCAAGTCAACTAAAAAACCGGATTTTAAAAATTGCTATCCTATCTCCACATGTTACCACCCACTCACTGTACTTACTCTACAACACTGTTCTTCCTCTGCAATAAAACAACCCTCAACAACATTTATTAATATTAAAAAAACACAAAAACCAACAAATAAAAAAAAGTGTCAGAAATGTGACTAGAAACAAAGGCGTATAAATCACACCATCACCACCAACACCTCTTTTTCATTTACTCCTTTGTCACATTTTCACCTCAAATATCATCACAACATCATTATTATTGTTATTATTTGTTCTAGGGTTGGGTTCTTTTTCTTTATAAATATCATACAAGGTTAAAAAGTCTTGAATAATCCGTATTCTTCGGATACTTTTCGAACTTGGTGTTAAGGTACGTGTGTTTTTTTGTTTCTAAGTCCATTTTTTTAATTTGTCGTTAAGCACATTGTTTGTATTTTTGTGACTTAACATTTTTGTACTACAATTTTTTTTACCCTTAAAGTCTTCTATTTTTGAGCACCGTGAAGCTGCATTTTCTAGTTATTTAAAAAATTAGATTAATTGATATTGTAAGATGCAAAAAATAATGAAGGAAAAAAATATAAAAAAACTTTGTTAATGGGTTGTTTTTTTTTCTGTTTTGGTGAAGAAAGGAATGTGACTTTTTTTTTTTTTTTACTGTACTATATTTTCTGCTCTTGCTAAAAAAGGTAACCCACATTTTGCTTTATTTTTATTTAGGTGATTTTGGTAATGGTGTTTATGTATAGCAGTGTTGTACTGTTGTTAGATTTACATTTAAAAGGGTTGTTTGGGATTGCTTATCGTATCTGTTCATCTTGTTATTGAAGTTTACGAGTGTTATTAGCTGCTAATCTGAAAATTAGTACCACTGTTTATTCATACATTGTGTTTTGATGCCATGAATAAGCAGTTTTTTTATGGTTGCTTTGCTTATTTGATAAGCTAATTAGAAAAACTAGTACATCTGCGCATTTGCTTAGTATGTTTCATTGCTAATCTGATAATTAGGACCACTGTTTATCCATACATTGTGTTTTGATACCAAGAATAAGCAGTTTTTATGGTTGGTTTGCTTATTTATAAGCTAATTATAAAACTAGTACATCTGCACATTTGCTTAGTATGTTTCATTGCTAATCTGACATACATTGTGTTTTGATACCATGAATAAGCAGTTTTTATGGTTGGTTTGCTTATTTGATAAGCTAATCAGAAAAGTAAGACATCTGCATATTTGTTTAGTATAATTGGATACAGTAATAAGCAGTTTTGAGTTTTGACAGTGGCATTGCTTATCTAATTACTGATATTCATTACGCTGTTTTGGATACATAACTTTTGCGCAGAAACATATAAGCAAATAGTCAAATTTAATAAACAATCCAAACAACCCCTTAAGCCGTTAGAAAAGAGAAACATGAAAAGATTGGATTTGTAGTGAAGAAATCACATTTTCTTGGCTTGTGTTTTACGAAAATTAAAGATTTAAGTTTCTTGGTTTTTGATAATGTTTTCGTCTGTTTCAGTTCTGCAAGTAAATTTGGGTGTGTTCCTTGCATATGATAAATAAGCTAAAGTAAACTTAACGAAAATGGATGGGCGTCGACATTCGGTTGACCTTCCTATCGCGAAAACATTGATAGCTCTGCGTAGAGTAAGATCACTTAGAGACCCCGACACCAACTCACTAAGCAGATTATCTGGTTTTGTCGACAACTTGAATTGGGAAACAAATTCTAGGAACGAGGTTGTACTTGAGCAAGTAAACGATGAGCAAAACGATTTAGGGTTATTCGGGCAGACCGAGGATAGTTTTATCAATTGGGAGGCTTATCGTGGCCAAACTACACATAAACCTAAGTTGAGATTGTCTAAGAAAACCGATCAATCAGGTTTACTTCAAGCAAGTCAACCGGTTATATGTGAAAACAAGTCTTTAAGTAAAAGGTACTGTGACAACTACAATGATTTACCGTGCATGATGCCTACAAGTGATTATATGGAAGGTGCGGGTTCATGCAATGAATCAATTGAGCTGTTCCTTGAGGCAGAAAGAAGAGACCGTAATGAATATAAAAGGTCAAAGAATAGGAAACAGTATAAATCATCTAAAGTTGTAGCAGGTGATATCGTTAGTTGTGCAAGTAGTCCATGTTTATCGATAAGTGATGCTTCATATGGAGGGCCGAGTTCCGGGATACCCTTGTATGAAAATAACGATGTTGATTATCAAGATACTGATAACGGTGATTGTGGTATGGGTTCTTGCTGGTCAAGCACTCCTACATTTCAGGAACTTGGTGTTTCTAAACACTATGGTAATGAAACTACTCCATTTTCCGAGAGTCCGAGATGTCTCAGTCAGAAATTTAGACCAAAGTCGTTTGATGAAATAATGGGACAAAATGTGGTGTCGAAGTCTCTGTTGACTACAATATCGAATCAAAAGATTACATCTTTTTATCTGTTTCATGGTCCCCAAGGAACTGGTAAAATGTCCGCAGCAAGAATTTTTGCAGCTGCTTTGAATTGTTTATCAGCTGAGAATAAAAAACCATGTGGGGATTGCCAAGAATGCACATTATTCTTTTCGGGAAGAAGTCGGGATGTTAAGGAGGTTGATTCGGTTAGTATAAATCAGTCTGAAAACCTTAGGTACCTTATAAAGAGCGCTATGCTACCACCGGTTTCTTCTCGTTATAAAGTTTTCATAGTTGATGAATGTCAGCTAATGCAAGGTTCCACATGGGCAAATCTTGTGAATATTCAAGTGTCTCGTCACATTGTTTTTATAATGATCACTCCTGATCTTAGCAAGATCCCGAGGACAGCAGTACCAGTGTTTCAAAGATTCCATTTCTTGAAGATTAACGAGGCGGATATTGTTCATAGATTAGAGAAAATATGTTCAGAAGAAGGCTTCGATTACGACCGAGATGCTTTAGATTTCATTGCTACAAGATCTAATGGGTCTCTTCGAGATGCAGAGATGACTTTAGAGCAATTGACTTTGCTAGGGAAAAGAATTACCATTTCACTGACATATGAATTAGTGAGTGATTCTACATTTTCTACTCTGTGTTTTTATTTCTTACTGTTATTTGGTAGATATTGAAGTCCTTTTACTGTTACATCTTATGCAGATTGGTATTGTTTCCGATGAAGAGTTATTTTGAGTTACTCGCCATGGCTATGTCATCCGACACTTCAAATACAGTTAAACGGGACCGGGAGCTAATGAGATCAAGAATTGATCCTATGCAACTGATATCACAGTTAGCAAATTTAATCATGGACATTCTTTCCGGGAAATTTCAGGAAGGTGCTTCCGAGGTTAAGAAACAGTTCTTTGAACGACATACATGTGAGTATACTTTACTCATTTAAATTTGTACTCGTGCCAGTGATCATATATACTTACTACTTTTTTTTCTGGCTGTCTTAGCTGAAGCCGATTTGCAGCAACTTAACAACGCTTTGAAAATCCTGTCTGAGACTGAGAAACAACTTAGAGCATCTAAGAACCAAACGACATGGCTCACCGTTGCTTTATTGCAGTTGAGCTCTGGACCATCTTTTAATGCAAATGATTCAAGTTTGTGTGTAAGATCAGTACAGCCAAGAGGTACAAATACTTTCACCACTTTTAAGTCTTGATGTTATCACACCTCAATTAAATATGCAGCCAAATTAAGTATAGCATGTTGCAAGAATTTGTAGGTAGTGGTGCTTCTGTTGATGAGAGCTTAAAATATCTAGTGGCGTCTCAATGTGGCCAAAATAATGGATGCGAATCAGAAAAACTCAAAGATAAAGTGGCACTTGAGTCGATATGGAATAGAGCTTTAGAAATATGCAAATCTGTTTCGCTCAGTATCTTTCTTCGAAGAAGGGGGAATTTAGCTTCTGTTTGTTTTCACCAAGGTAGTACTCAAATACATCCATGAAATTTGTAGCATTTCCTTTGTCCTTACAAATATGCACATGGTTTCTGTTTCAAAGATAATAATGGTTTCAATTGTTTTCGGTACTCAGGGTTGGCTGTAGTAGAACTCGAATTCCGGCATCCAAAATATGTATCAAAAGCCGAGAAGTCATGGAAACTGATAGCAAGTGCACTACAGGCTGCATTGGGCTGTAATGTTGAGATCAGGATCTGCCATAAAGATAATCGTCCGGCTAATAAATCCTCATTCAGCTTATTCAGATGTGCCCAAAGGAGCAAGCTGTCTAACCAGAAGAAGACCAACATAACCGAAAATATTAATGATGGTGGGTTAGGTGGTTCACATACTTGTCATACAAAAGAACCAGCAAGAACGATAAGAAACAGTGACGGAAATGCACTAAGTGTTGACTTTTCTAGTCAAGAGTTAAGGAAACAGTCTTCCTGTTGTTACCCTGGAAGCGTGAAACATCATAAAAAGATTCGTTCATTACACTTTTACAACTAGTGAAGTAGATAAGAGTCTTGCTCTGTCTATTCCTAGAAGCATGTCTTCTAGAACTTGCTCTTGTAGCGGTGATACTTGTGTCAGCTGTGGATTGTGCAAATAGGTTACTTGCTGCAACGGGGCTGAAAGGTTAAAATTCTTCATTATTTGTTTAATAAATTATATGCACTTCATTACTTAAATTTTATGTAACATGATTAGTAACTATGCAGGCCAAAAAAGGACTCAAAAGTGCATTGCTGGAAATCGCCCATGTATCCATTAAAAAAGGTAATGTCTATCGATTATACCTGCTTTATAAATATTACTCGTACAAGCTAAAGTTATTTTTGTACTAATTATTATCATCAAATCAAATTATCTGTATTTTACACAATTAAAGCTAAATGTTCCAATTTTCGATTTTGAAAACAGGCTTGGCAGTTAACGCTTCGACAACAAGGACCATAGTTTGATGGTTGAAGCAACAAGATTTTGTGACATACTTCGTGCGTATAGATGATTTAACAAATGTGCTCATCATGTAAGTATTCTAAGCTAGGATACAAGAGTTTATGATTAATTTGGGTCTTATGCTGGTTATCATGAGACTTGTTTCAGCGATATATGTTGTTTAAGAATGATTAATGAAGGATTTGTACTAATTTTGAAGACTTCCAGTGATGTCCAAGTTTTTGTACTAGTCATTAACGAACGTATATTTCGTCATAAGTAAAAAAACAACATCTGAAGTAAATATTAGCAGTGAATACACAACAAGATGATGGAGGTCTTAACTTTTTACAGCTAAAAGATGGTTAAATGCTATGATCATTATTTTATCGGGGTGAAGTCCCTTTTACCAAAAAAAAATGCTATGATCAATAAACCAATTGAACTTACAAAATAATGATGGACCATAAATTATTGATGTTAATCTATGTAGCTTTAAATGTTTGTCTGGTTCACTGTTGAACTAAAACTAAAAGTCTGAACCACCATTGTAATTTCGATAAACTTTGTTTCTGTGCAACTCGAAACCAAGCCGTCAGTATTTCAGTTTCCTCGGAACATGGGACCGTAATCATGGAATGTGGTAAACCTAACTAGTGTATGACCACTGTAGTAAGGTATGGTTTAACTCGTCCGAAATCATAACAATGCGTGTTTTTAATGGGTCATGTGTTACGAAAAGTGTCGCACAAATAGTATGTTTGACGCATGTAGCTTTTGCTTGAACGAGAGATGTAGCTATGGATGAAGATCGAGCGTATATTAGAAAAACTAGATTATTTTTATAAGGGTTCGTACCAATGTTTTAAAACCCGGTTTTTTAGTTAACCCGGTCTAGTAACCGGTTTACGGTTCAACCGTCGGGTCAACCCGGTTCTTTATATATGTATATTTTTTTATATTTTTAATGTGTAATATTTATTTTTTACTCACTAACCTTAGTTTTAAATTATATATTTAAAACATTATTGTAAAAAAACTTAATTTATGCTTACAATTTGTAATAGCTTATAATAAAACCATATTAGTGAACGTTTTAAGTTAATTTAAATTTATTTTAACTAACACTAATAATCATTAGTTTAATAAATATCTTTAAAACTTAAAAATATTTATAGAAAAAAAGTTTTTGAAATATTTTTTTTATAAAAAATCATGACCCGGCCGGGCTAATCAAACCGGGTCAACCCGGTTCAACGAAAAATCGGCGGTTTAATCCGGTTCTCAATCAAGGAAAAACCCGGCCACATCCGGCCCGGTCTCCGAGCCGGTTCACGGTTCAACCGGTTCAACCGGCCGGGTCAACCCGGTTTTTAAAACATTGGTTCGAACACTCTTGTCTGTGCATTACAGTCTTGTAATATGTGTTTTAACTAGTTTGTACATTATGTGTCTCAATAAAAAAAACTTAGACAGTGCAAATCACCAACCTATTATAAGCTAGACAAAATAGCATGTGATTCTAGAAAATCTCAAGTTGTTTTTTAAAATTTCTAATAAACTGTCTATCAAACAAAGCTCGGGTATGTTTGACGCTGGAGCGGAGCTGAGCTGAGCTGGGATAGAGTTTATATTATAAGCCGAAAATTGAACTTTACGTTTATTTATAAATCTCTTTGAAGTTAGTTGGAAATAAGGCTTATTAATGTAAAATTGTATAAAAATATATTAATTTTCACCTTTGTGTAATATAATGCATTTTATATTAAATTTTTTTTAAGTAATTTAACTAGATATAAGCCATGTTTGGCAAAACTAGCTGTAAGCTGTTAACATGAGTTATAAACTATATTTTTTAATAAAAGTGTTTGATATATAGCTGTTAATTGTAGTATTAAGATGTAAAATTACTTAAAATGATATATTTAAATAAATTATAATAAGGTTAAAAGGTATATCAGTAATTTACAACGTTAACACCTTTTAACAATTTAAAAAACTTTATAAATCAACTTTTTTATTTAAAAAACTACTTGTTTAAAATAAAAAACTAACAGCTCCTAAAAAATGTTATGTCAAACAGAATTATTAAATTATTTTTTTAACAAAAAAACTAACAGCTTTAAAAAAGTTTCGAAACAGCTTTTACCAAACATAGCCATAAACTTTTATAAATCTTCTCGGTGTATAGCTTATAAAAGCTTCCATTAACTCTTCTATTTTATAAACCAACTTATTTTAAAAGCAAGTCTTTATAAGCCTTTAAAAGCCCCTCACCAAACGTTATATGCAGCTTATGAACTTATTTAGTTTCACCTTATATTTCACAAGGATAGGTTTTTTAGTTATTTTTGTAAGTTTATGGATACGTTTGCCAATATTAACGGAAGCTGGAGTACGTTCTTAGAGCGGTTTGCTGAAAGCATAGGCTGATTTTTTTAAAGGTTAGTTCTAAAAGCATTAAATTTAATAACTTAACTTTTTTTACATGTTTTTTAAATTAAGTAGACTATACGAGATTTATTTTATAACATCTTATTTTTAAAAATTGCTTATTTAAATAAAATAAACTCGTACTCTGATAAGTTTTCGTAAACTTACGCGTCAAATATACTCTATAAACCTATAAACACCTAGGGGCATGTTTGGTAGGATGGAATGAAAAAGGAGAATGACATCCCCTGTTTGTTTGACGAGAGAATGGAAATCAGAGAATTAATTTTGATTCTCTTTCCCCCAATATCATTTTTCTAAAAAAGTAAAGAATAGGGAGTGTTGAAGCAAATTTCCGGAGAAGCTTCTTCAGCCCTTATCTTTCGGGTATCTTAAGGCTACTCCTTCTAATTAAGCCTTAGCTTGCTTCCTCAGATTATCTTGTGGCTACTCCTTCCTTGTGAAGTCCTAGCTTCCTTCTTCAGAGTTCCTTAGTCTAGCCCTTAGTCCCTTAGGCTGAAATAAAAGAGAACACCGTTAGTTCGCCTCGGGGTTTGAATCCGAGACCAACTCCGGCGTGAGAGTAAGTATGTGGTTCTAGTGAGAGATAATTCTAGAGAAAGAGAGTAAGTAGTAAAGTGTGTGTCGAACTTAACCTTTGTTCCTGGAGGAACATCTCCTTTTATACTACTTGGAGGTGGCTCAAAGACACACGAATTGTGGAGTCAAGGTTGTCTTGTAGGAGCAGCACCTAAATAGCTGATGAGCACCAGGTCTGTCCTTCGTGGTCAGAGTTGTCCTCATGCTCCTCTAGTACTCGCCGTGGTCCAGGCGTCTGTACCATTCATACATTATCGTACTATGTAAGCTAGGTACAATCGTCCTTCCTCCGATTGAGGATATGCTTAATGTGTGTAGGCCTAGCCTTGCCTAGGTCTAGCCTTGTCTGGGTCTAGCCTTGTCTGGGTCTTGCCTTGTCTGGGTCTAGCCACGTCTGGGTCTAGCCTTGCTTGGGTCTAGCCTTGTCTGGGTCTAGCCTTGTCTGGGTCTAGCATTGTCTGGGTCTAGCTCTTGCCATTGTCTCTGGACCTAGGGTGATCTTCATCACCCCAGCTATTCCAGTGAGCTGTTCTGACTTAAGATAGTTTTGCTCATGGAGCATTAGGAATTAGTTGTACTTTGTCTCACCTTAAGCATGAGGGTGAGACTATACCTCATCATGTCCCCCCAGTCTAGTATCAACTTTAATTAATGCTAGACTCAAAGTAAAAACATATATTCCTCCTTTTTTTTTCTTCTTACGGGCTTCGTCTTTTTCCTTCATTTGATGAATTGTCACTATCAACCGAATGTTTTGTGGGCCCTAAAAGCCCATTTTAACTATCCAACTTTTCCCTATAAATGTAAGCTTTCACATTCACTTTTACACATACTTTTCACCAAACAACCCTAGCCTTCATCTTCTTTTATATACACTCGTCCGGCGGCGGCTCTATCCAAAATTTCGTCTGGTGTTTTCTTTTAGGGAGCTTCGTCCGGCGGTGGGTTCCGATCGGTGAAGTGGTTCTTTCGGATTTCTCGCCCGGTTTGGTTTTGATTGCTCGTTCGATGGTTCAATTGCTCCTCCGGTGGTTTCAATTGCTCATCCGGTGGACTATTTGATTGCTCGTCCGGCGGCTCGAATTGCTCGTCCGGTGGCTCGAATTGCTCGTCCGGTGGTTTTGTTTGATTGCTCGTCCTGTGGTTTGTTTAATTGCTCGTCCGGTGGTTTTGTTTGGTTGCTCGTCCAGTGGTTTTGTTTGATTGCTCGTCCGGTTGTTTGTTTGATTGCTCGTCCGGTTTGTTTGATTGCTCGTTCGGTGAAGAAGTTTCGTCCGGTTCCTCCTTCGGCGGTGCTCTTACGGTTGTTTAGGGATCATCCGTCATTTGGTCTCCTTAAGTTTGGGGTTTGTTCCAGCACCGGAACTCATTGAATTTCGTTCAGTTTGAGGTCTTACCTGATATTAGAGGCTCGTCCGGTGTTTTAGGAGCTCATCCGGTGTTCGGGGCTCCTCCGGTATCGAAGGCTCGTCCGGTTTCTGGGAGTTCACCCGGTGCTAGCTTGGGGTTTGTGTTGGTTTGTCGGTTCACGCTTTATCTTACCGTTTCGTCAAGAGAACCTCTCGTAGGTATTATATTCATTCCTTTTTCTCTTTATTTATGGCTAAAAAAGATATGCACCTTCACACTTCTGAGTTAGGGGCTAGGGAGTTTAAAGACTTAGTTATTAAGTATAAAATCCCTTTGAGCTTGCACCCTCGTTTGCCTGATCCCAACTTTCGGATGATAAACCTTCCTGCTGGGGATACTGCTATTGGCATTTACCATAAGATTTTTGATTTATCGGGCGTTAGGATCCCTTTCTTCACCTTCCTTCTAGATGTTATTAGACATTATAAGGTTCATATATCCCAGCTGGTTCCCTTGGGTTTGTGCAAGGTCACCACTTTTGAGGTTCTTTGTCGTAGCTTGGATATAGAGCCTACAGTTACTTTATTTTGGGTATTTTTAACATTTTCCAAGCAAGGGATTGGTTTTCGTTCGCCAAGCGTAGGGGTGATTTGTCAGTTGTGGAGGATCCTAAATCTTCCCTTAAGGAATGGAAGAGGAAATTTTTCTTGATAGACCGTAGGGCTATTCCATTCCATATGCCCTGGAGGCACCAATATTCTTGTATTACAGATAGGGTTCCTACAGAGTTTAATCATGATCATGTGAATCGATTGAGTTCTCATATTATTAAGCTCCGTGATATTCCTAAGGGGGTGTTGGTCCGTTCTGGTATTAGCAGAGTATGGGGTGACTCCTCGTGTGATCCGGTTATTAGACATCGTGATGGCACCGGTACGAGGGGCTTCCTTTACTTTACATTATTATGATATGTTCTTGTTTAACCTTCTTTTCTCCTCCATTTTTTTAGATATCTAACACTTGCTTCTTTTTTGCAGTTATGAGTATCTTTGATTTTCTCCGTTTGCCCGTTCTGAAGGATGCTGTGGTTGTAGCTGAACCACATGGGCAGGATACATCTATCTTGCAACGAGTTACCGCTCACACTACGATGCTCGCGCCTGCTGGTGCTAGCATCCCTCATGCTACTGATGAGGAGATTGCTGCTACCCGCCTTGATCCTCAGGTTCTCCAGAAGGCTCAGGGTGCTACGAAGCGCAAAGCCTCTACTTCAGCAGACGCCCCTACGGAGCAGCTAAGAAGACTAAGGCGGGTAGGGAGCGAGCTGGTGCAGGATCTAGTAGTCAGATAGCTGAGGGTGAGCACGAGTTAGCTATCGATGATGATGATGATGACGATGTCGATCATGATGTCGCAGCTGATGATTTTGATGGTGCTATCGAGCAGTCCGATTGTGTTTCCCCTGGTGAGTATTTAATTGTCATACCCCTTTGATCTTTTGACTCAAGGACTGGACTAGACGTGTCTTATCCTCCTATTGTTCTTCCAGACAGGGGAGTTCCTGCTACCTTTAGTGCTGAGGCGTCAGGAGTTCGTGGGGTGTCGACTAGGGCTAGCTCTTACGTGTCTCATGGTATTTTTCTTTTGTTAGTCTCCCTCTTTTATTTGTGTAATCTCTTTTTTGACTTTATTTTCTTTGGGTTTTTGCAGGTACTACTGGTGACACTCATCTTTCTGCCGGGGAGACTGCTCATGTGTCTCATATCGGTTTGACTGGTACTGGGCCTTACACTACTATGGATGAGCGCATTGACATTGGCGGAGATCAGGTTAATGTTGCTCCTCGTGATGTTTTGATTCGGGATAGGGCTGATCCTCCGGATGATTTTATTCAGCATGATGACGCAGCTCAGGGTGGCGGTACTGTTGGGGATGAGCATCATAGGGAGGTTTCTCCTTTGCCGGCTGGGCCTTGTTATGTGGATTATCCTTTTGACGAGGAAGTTGTTGACCCTGTTCCCATGTACACTCGGAAGGAGTGGGATAGGAGGCATATAGTGGATTTTGGTATTATGTCCAATGAGGTATTCGGGGATCCTCAGATTTGTAGGAGTCTACAGGATCATTTTCCTACTGTGGCTGAGGTTTATCGGATATCAAGACTTTCCCCATATCATTTGACTAATCAGATGAGTATGCTTCAGTGTCAGATGATGTCTCACGGGAATGAGTTGTATAATCGGTATGCTATCCTTAGGAGAGATCATAGCAGCCTTACCACTAAGTATAAGCATTTGCAGAACGTTCTTTCTGAGAGGGCTATCTCTCTTAGGCATCAGACTCAGCTAACCAAACGTGCTGAGGTGAAAGCTAAAGGTAGCGACCAGTTCATTGCTTCCCTCCAGATGAAGTGTGATAGGTATAAAGCTGAGAGGGATGCTCTTAGGACTGAGGTGAAAAGTCTTAAGAGTGAGCTTGTGACTATCAAATCACAGCATGCTGCTAAGGTGGAGGACTTGGATCATCGGCTGACTCTTCGTGGTAATGACATACTTTCGAGGGATGACACCATTGCTGATATGGATGTGCGGCTCCAAACGATTCAAGGAAGGGTCACTTCCTTTTTTTCAGTCTAGTTTTGAGCCATTGGTTAGATGTTTTCTTGATAGTTCGGAGTTCAACCAAGAGTTTGCCCGGGTGTTGGACTTAGATGTTAGTACTGGTCTCGAGCGGGGCTTGCGTATGGGAAGAACTGAGGAGGAATTTCAAGATATTTCTCAAAGGGTTGATAGATTTGTCCCTGACGCCAAGGCGCAACTTGTTGTTGCTTCAGAAGCCTTCTCTGGTTGTGACTTTCCCTTCTTTGGCAAGGTGAGCCGGAGTGCTGATGCTACTTTTTCAGAAATTGCTCAGATTAGGCCTGATCCGGTGGATCCTCCTAGCCAGACTCCCGCTGTTCCGCCTCCTCCGACTTTCGGACATACTGTTTCCTACCGTCAGAAGAAGAAGTCATCAGGACCGGGATCTTCCTAAGCTGTTTGATGTAGTTTGTGCTTTGTACTTTCTTTACTTTTATTTGTGTTGCTAGCCCTCCTTGTTTTGGGCTTTTGAGTACTTTATCTTTATTTGTATGCTACTATGACTTTGTTGTCAATTTTCCATCGTATGTATGATGGCCCTTTGTGTGCATGTGTGCCTGACCATCTTATTAGAGTGATCCATGCTTTATTTTGTTGTAGTTTATTTAGATAGTATCTAAATTTTATACTTCTAGCACGTTTTGTTAAGCGTCGTCCTTTATGTTTGGCCGCCGACGTGTTAGCCTTATTGAGTTAGGGTTGAGGTGTATCACGTGTGACTCATATTCGTTGCCTAGTATCTTCATAAGTGCCTGTGAGGATATCTCAGCTTTGCTAACAAGTTTAGCGTGCTACTTCCCATATATCCTTTATTTAGTGAAACTCAATCATTTGTTTACATGGTATAGGTGTAACATTCGCCTTGTAGGCTCGTGCTACTCCTCCTTCCAGGTGTAGCTACTCACCGGAGGGTAATTTTACGTAAGAAGAGTAGGAAGGCTTGTTCCTATTCTTCTTCTATGGAGTCAATTTGCAAAGGTTTCTCAGCCTAACCACCATGGTATCAGTTTCACCATGGGAAACTAATTGTTAGGCGTTACCCTCTACGGCTGGAGGTAGCGAACCATCCATTGCCGTGTGATTTGTTTTATAGCTCAGTATTTTAAACATATGGTCTTAACAGAAAATATGAGGAAAATTTTGTTTCATTCATATCACTAGAAAAGAAACAATACATTAGTTGTGGCTATGGTTATCTCCGGAGCAAGGCTACACTTTGAAAATTGCTCCTCCGGAGGAAATACATAATAACTTGCTAACATAATTTTGTGCTCTACATGTAGCACTTCCTTAGGTTGCTGGTGTGCCAGGTCCTAGGTACTTCTATTCCTTCCATGGTGCTTAACTTGTTGGCTCCGCTTTGGAAAGCTTTAGTGACTTTGTAAGGTCCTTCCCAGTTGGGCCCGAGCTTGCCTGTGTTCTCTACCCTTGAGGCCTCGTTCTTTCTTAGGAAAAACTGTGACACCCCGGGTAGGGTCAAAATATGCGGAAATATCCACGGAGATGTCACAAGGGTGGATCGATAGCACATAGTCCATAGAGCATAAGATAAAGAGTTATTCAAATCAGATTACATGATTATTAAACAAATTTATAAAAATTGTCTTCAACATGATAAAGGTAGATTGTTTATGTTCCCCAAATAGAACCCTTGACGAGTCCTACAATGCAGATTATTAAGATGCTGGAGATCATGTACACACCACGTACTAACATCATTTTCCTGAGAAAAACATGCTAGAGGGTCAACATAAAGTTGGTGAATTTACAGGTTTAACATTTATTAGTTTGGACATACAACGATTATAGAAGTAACAATGCACAAAGCATTGTTACTAAAATTTAGATTACATTTGTTTATTATTAGAAACTGAAGCTTAACCTTCCATAGTCCTCAACAGATGAGGACGTAGTGTCTTACAAAAAGACACCCAAACCCAGTTCCAACATGGTATACATCTGTTGTCCCGGACAAGGCACAGTGAGCATGACTCACCCAGATGGGGATGGTCAATCCTTAATAGATCTATTTATAACATTCGGGCGATTTACAACAATTTAACAGTTTCAATAATAATCAATCATATTCAAGTTTATACAATTCTGTTATGTCCATTAAGTATTTGCATGTTTTCTCCCCCGTAGAGGAAAAGTTTATCAAAAGTTTATATGGGGCTGTAAAGTCACCTGGGAGTAGGCAATAGCTGTTTAATATGAATATCCAAATAAAGCTCACGCCAACAGTTATGCCTAATCAAATAGTACAGTCTTAATAGATAGTACAAAGAACATATATGTATGCTTATACAGATTTTAGTTAGTTCATTTAAATTACGACATTTATCTAAATAACCGTAGTACAAGTATCAACAATATCCATTTAAACTTATCTATATAAGTTTCATAGTTAGGTAAACATAAAATGTTTAACTTATGATACTAGTTTGCATTCGTAGCACAAGTATTAATAATAACCATTTAAACTTATAATTAAGTTTCCTATTTAAGTAGACATCAAATGTCCTACTTATAACATTAGTTTACGTTCGCAGTTCATGTAGTATAATTATTCATTTAAACTTACTAATACGTTTCATATTTAAGTAAACGTAAAAGTGTTCTACTTAAAATGTTAGTTTATGTTCGTAGTACATGTATTGGTAATAATCATTTAAACTTACAATTAAGTTTCATATTTTAAGTAATCATAAGGTGTTCTACTTATAATACTAGTTTTCAAATTATCCAACGTTCATATAATTTTATTTTCTAAAAGTATATGAGTTCATGTATTAGTAATACATATTCATAATTGTTTATACAATTTATTTCATAAAATAAATGTAAGTAAACATTTTATTCTGAAAAATAAAATATAACATTTTATTTAACTTTAAAGTTTTCATAAATTATTTAATATACAAACTTAAGAATTTATACATTAATTCTTATGGCCTAGGTTTTTAATTATGTTTTACTATAATTAGAATAGATTTAGAGTTAGGGCTTGTTAATGTTAAGAATCTAAACTTGTTAGATTCCCTGATCATTGATTTAAACATAATTAGGCTGTTAGATAGTCTCTTGCCTGTGCCTAGGAGGCAGGCAAGTTTCGCAAGACTCACAGAGATCCAAGTCCCTGTGAGCAACCTCAGAGGAGTCCATGTCAGAGACATTGTCAGGGAAGTCGAAGAATTACCTGAAGACATACTCATTGGCTGTGATGGATAACAGCCAAGATGTATCAGCGACTCTGAGGGGTTGAGAGTTAACAGGGGTGGCAATACCCTGATAACTCTCAGCACACTTTGGACATGCCATTTGTGTGTTCGAGACTATAAAGAAAAAGGAAACTGTTTTGGCAACTGTTTCCTTAAAGCATAATGGAAGACTACCAAGAATAGAAGGACATCATGTGACTGATGTAGGAACTTGTAAAAGCTTGTGTAGTCGCCATCAAGTACTGTTTAAGTCAAACTCGTAACACTATAAATAGGATGTGTATCCATGCATTAATGTTTAACACTTTGAGATATTAAGAACATTATCGCATATAACTTAGTGAATCAAACAGCTACGACTGTATTCATAAGTTAGGGTTTATTGTTGTTCAAAGTGTGCACAACACATTGTCATCAAACTGTGTTATCCATAACACATGTAATTCTTTATTATACAATAATAAGATTACGTTTGAAAAGTATTACCTTGTGTTGATTAAGTTAAGATTAGGGTTTCTTGCATTGATTAGGGACTTTCAATTGCTATCAGAGCGGTGTTGATATTAAAACCTTCAAGAAACATCGTTCTCAGTTTTATAATCAAGATCCACCATGCCAGAAACTTCTAACCCACCACAATCACCTTCCACAAACCCATCTTCACCAAGACTTAACCCTCCTGCCAATGACGATGATCTACCCCAACTTCTTGACTCAAGAGGTGGATCACACGTCACAAGTGTACCGGTCTTTGATGAAGAAGATTTTGCCAGTTGGAAGAGTCTTGTATATCTTGATGGGCTTGAACCTTTTCTTTTAGAAATTTTAGAAAATGGTCCATATATTCCCATGGCGCTCACATCCACTGAAGAAAACCCTCTTCCCAAACCTCTCAAACAATGGACTCCAGCTGATAGGAAATTGGCAAACCAAGATAAACGTCTCAAAAGCATCATAATTTCCTGCCTTCCCAAGCATATCATGAAGTCTGTCATTCAGTGTCCCACAGCTAAACAAATGTGGACAGACCTCATTCTTGGCCATGAAGGATCCTCTGAAATAAGAGAGACAAAGATTCAGGCACTTAGACTTCAGTTTAATGCCTTTAAGTCACTTGAAGGTGAAAAGGTTCAGCAAACCTATACTAGGCTGAAGATTCTTCTAAATGACCTAGCTATGAATGATGTCACTATTGGTCAAGCTGAGATCAATGCTACTTTTGTCAACAGCCTTCCAAGAAAGTGGCTGAGCATGAATCAGACTCAGAGAGCTAACAACTCAATCAAAAATGATACCCTTGCTCAGCTCTATGGTAAGTACAATTATGAAGAAGGGCTGATCGATACCATCTACAAATCAGAGACTGAAAGATTTGTAGTCCAAGGAGCATCTTCCAAAGCATTGATCTCTGCAACACATCCTCATGACAGCGATTCTGATGTTGAAGAAGATACCCGTAGCAGCCAAGAGTTTCTGACAGACCTCAATGCAGAGTTCCATGAAAGAGCCTTGCTAGCCAACCAAAGAAGATACTTCAAAAGATCAGGAAGAGTAGGATCAACTAGTAAACCAACTGACAGGTCAAAAGAAACTTGTTTTGCCTGTGGAAAGCTTGGACATTATCAAAAAGACTGTCCTTCCACCAAGACATCCTCACCCTCTTATCCATCATCTTCATCTAAACCCTACAAGTTCAAACAACATAACAACTCATCTCAATCCAATTCTTCAGACACTGAGAAGAAAGATTACAAAAATAAGTACAAGGCACTTAAAGCTGAGTTAGAACAAATGAACTTGAAGATTGAAGCTCTGTCCAAAAAGAAGGGTGGTGAGAAAAAGACAGAGAAAGGGTTGGTTGCTGAAACTTATGATTGGAATGATGAGCCACTGACTTCAGATGAAGAAGACACCACCAGAGTCAGGGCTTTTATGGCGATAGCTGAGGATGAACCAGCTGTTGGAAAAGGTAATGCAAGATCAAGACAATGGGTTGATATCACAATGAAATAGGTACACAGGCTTTTATCCATGTCTGATAGTGATGAACGTAAGCATGTCCTTGATTACACCATTGTTGATTTACACTTTGTTGAGGAACAAAAAAAGAACCTACTTGATAAGTTTCACTCTGTTAAATCTGAAATGATAAATGCTATGTGAAACTCTCAGGCGGGTTAATTTAGAGAAAATATCCCTGCAAAATGAAGTAGCTAGATTAACCTTGAAAAACATTGCTTTAAATGATCAAGTCTCTGAATTGAACAAGATTATTGAAAAATGGCTGTGTGCTAGGTTTACTATTGATGAATTGCTTAGGGATGAAGTGCATGCTGACTTAAAAAGGGATATATCTGCTAAGAAAAATAAGCTGAGAATTCTCACCAAACCCAAAGACATTGTCTTTAAATCTACAGAGACTATTCATATGTCAGATACCACTTTGACAAATGACCCTGTCTCTAAAGATGTGTCTGAGCTACCACCCTTGCCCAAACTCTCTGGAGTTGAACCCAGCAGTTCTTCTAGATCTGCTAAGGATGAACTTAGGACAGATATTGAGAATCCTCCAGCTAAAGTTTTTCATGTTCCTGCTAAACAAACTGGCAAACAAGTAGCTTTTAAGCCTGTTACTACTAAAACTGTGAATAAGGTTGAACCTACCAATGAAGATCGCCTTTTGTCTCTTATGAAAGAAGTAGAACTCTTGAAACAACATATTAAGCCTTCCGCTGAATGCTCTACTTCTCATGAACCTAAGTCAGTCCTAGGTGAACCCAAAGGGGAAAGGTTAATCAAACCTTATTGCAATGTATGTAAAAATTCTCACCATTCGACCTTAGATCATGACAGACACATGGCAGCTAAAAGAGCTCAGACACCCTCTAGGGACAGACCATAGAGTTCCAAAAGACAACAGGGAAATTACAAACCTTATCCTCCTTGTAAATTCTGTGGGTTCACAAACCATCACTCAGACGAGTGTGATGACTTCCCTGGGTGTGATATCTGTGGGAGTTATAACCATGAAACAATGAACTGTCCATCCCAACGCCAAAAGTTTTTCAGGAACACAAGAGTTGCTAATAAGCAATTCAGGGAACCCACTGGAAAGTGGGTTCACCATAGGAACTAATCTGTTTCTATGTATCTGTGCAGAAATATCTCAAGGAATCGGTATGGTATCTAGATAGTGGCTGTTCTAGACACATGACAGGGATTCAACAATACCTACACAGATACTCAAAGGAACCAGGTCCTAAAGTGGTGTTTGGAGATAACTCTTCAGGTGACACAAAAGGATATGGCTCAGTGAACTGCAATGGGATTACATTTACCAGGGTTGCATATGTGAATGGTCTTAAACACAATCTTATTAGCATCAGCCAATTATGTGATGCTGACTATAAGGTTTTGTTTACTAAGACTCAGGGAACCATATTCAAAAAAAACAATGATGTTGTGCTAATTGCACCTAGAAGGAGAGATGTTTATGTCATCAACATGGCTGTGTGCTCTGAAGACAGCTCAAATTGTTTTCTTGCTAAAGCCTCTGAAAGTGTCAATTGGCTGTGGCACAAAAGACTGTCTCATCTCAACTTCAAGAACATCAATAAGATAGCCACTCAAAACTTGGTTGCTGGTCTACCTTCAGTAATGTTTTCCAAAGACAAAACTTGTTCTGCCTGTATCAAAGGAAAGCATCACAGGTCTTCATTCAAGACTAGGCAATCATTCTCCATTGACAAGTGCTTACATCTCCTTCACATGGATTTGTTTGGGCTTGTCAAACCTCAGACCATTAATCACAACAAATACACCTTGGTCATAGTTGATGAATTTTCAAGATACACATGGGTGTTCTTCCTTAGAAGGAAAAGTGAAGCAGCTGAAACCATCATGTCCTTCATCAGACAGGTTGAAAATATGAATGATGTTAGAGTCAAAGCTCTAAGAAGTGATAATGGTACTGAATTCAAGAATCATCAACTTGAATCTTTCTGTGATGAAAAAGGGATTTCACAGAACTTCTCTTCAGCTGGCACCCCTAAACAAAATGGTGTGGCTGAAAGAAGAAACAGGACTTTGATTGAAGCAACAAGAACCATGTTAAATGGTGCAGCCTTACCAAAGCAATTTTGGGGAGAAGCTGTTCACACTGCTTGCTACACACAAAACAGATCAATCATTGTCAAAAGACATGGTAAAACCTCCTATGAAGTTTTTAGAAAAAGATCTCCAGACGTTAGCTATTTTCATGTGTTTGGGTGCCCTGTGTTTATTTATAACTACAGGGACAAACTTGGAAAGTTTGATGAAAAAGCTGATGATGGTTTCTTTTTGGGATACTCTCCAACAGCCAAAGCCTTCAGAGTATTCAACATCAGAAGACAAGAAGTAGAAGAAACATTCCATGTTAGATTCAATGAAGATGATGAAGTCATAAAGAGAACAGGAACAGAGGGTGATGAAATAGATTTTAATGAAAATATATCCTTCCCAAGTGATGAGTTTTCAGAACCCAGACCTACCAGTTATCATCACTCCAACACTCTCACCCCTTATGTCCCTGCCTTTGACCCTCTGTCTACTCACAACATAGAAGTTCCTACCTCTCAGGAACTTGATGAAGAAGAACCTCAAATTTCTGATGGTCCTTCTCATGATATTGATGACTCACCAATTCTTCAAATCCCTGAAGATTCTCCTGCTAATAATGAAATAGCATCCCTTGATATGGCTGAAGAAGACTCTAACACTGAAGTAGTCTTTGAAGAAAGCCCTCCTAGTCAGCAGGATGAGACTCAAAGTGTACCAGCGGTGCCCATAAGTACTCCTGTCCTTGAATCCCCAGCTCCTCAAAATAAGTGGTCAAGAGATCAACACATTCTTCTTGTCAATATTATTAGGGAACCAAATGCAGGGGTCACAACCAGACAACGAATTCAAGACTCAGAGTCAGCCTCAGCCAATGAATGTCTCTTTGCTGAATTTCTCTCACAAATTGAACCTAAAAGAGTAGCTGAGGCTCTGGTAGAAGAAGGATGGGTAGCTGCTATGCAAGAAGAAATCAATCAGTTCAAAAGGAACAAAGTATGGACACTAGTGCCAGCTCCACCTGGGAAGAATATCACAGGCACTAGATGGATCTATAGAAATAAGATGGATGAGATTGGGAACATCATCAGGAACAAGGCCAGACTGGTAGCACAGGGGTTCTCTCAGACTGAAGGAATTGATTATGATGAAACTCTTGCACCTGTTGCTAGACTTGAAGCCATCAGAATCTTCCTTGCTTATGCTGCCTATATGAACATTACTGTGTATCAGATGGATGTTAAGAGTGCTTTCCTCAATGGTGATTTGGCTGAGGAAGTGTATGTTGCACAACCTGAAGGATTTGAGAACAACGAGTTTCAAATCACAATTAACCTAGACCAAATAGTTTTTGTGTTTAATGGGACCATGATCACTCATATTCAGCAGAATTTCTATAAACCTTGGATACATACAAAACTTTGAGGTGCTTGAAACATTTTTAACCATGCCTTTAAAAATCATTTGAGAAAAACAATACTTCCTCCTTGTTGCCAAGCAGATCAGGGCAGAAGCTATCTCACTACCAACCTCATTAAAAGCAGTGGTTTTTGGTGACAAACATTGCATAATTGTATGAATCAAATATTTCCAATGAGGTGCAAACTGGCCTTTAGCAAACTTACATTTTTGATTTTCAGAAAGTTTGTACCCCAATTTAACAAGACCTGCAAAAATTTCAGCCTCAGAAAAGTTGGTTATTCCATCCTCATCATCAAGGAGAAGATTCTCCCTGATGGAGGCAAGTGTGATTACCTTGGAATGACCATCAACCGTGCTTTGAATTATAACCTCTCCATTCACTGTTTTGGTCATGGCTTTAGACCAGAACTGTTGAATGTGTGAGGTATAGATTCGAGGATTTATGAGAAGGGCCACTCTGAAGTACGAAGACTTTCGAAAGGCCACAGCATCAGTAAACTCGGCTGGTTCATCATGAAGCAAAGCGATTTGGTTATGATTAGGGGCAATTTTAAGAGTCATGATGAATGTTGAAAATAGATTGAAGGTTTATAGAGATGAGAGGTAAGTGGGATTAAGTCGAGGGAGAAAGATGGACCTGCTGGTAAAGGGAATTAAGCTTTTATAGGAGAATTGAAGAGTTGTGATTGGACCAAAATTTTCAAATTGCAAAAATATCAAAGATAAATCTTGATAAAAAATTAATTTATTTGAAATAGAAGGAAAAGATTACCAATCAGCGAAGAAAGCGCCTTAAATATCTTTTAAAAATAATAAAATATTCCCTAACCAAAATTTAAGCAAGCAGGCCCAACGGCTATTAACAGGGTAACGGTATTGTCGGTCAACAGTCAAACAGGGGAATGTTATGATAGCAGGGGAATAAAAGATAAAAGCAGGGGAAACTTTCCTAGGGGTATTGAACTAGTCATGGAGAGACTAATGCTAACTAGCTCTGCTCTAATGCACACACTTGCATACACAAGATAGATACATAGAAACTCAAGAGTCCTCTATTCAGCAATGGTCCCAATACAAAAAGTTAATACATAAGTCCCCCTACACCAGGTTATCCCAAGAAAACATGCATACCCCAGTCACCATCCCAACCTTGTTCCTTACCTATGGTCAGTCAGTCTTGGCAATGTGTGCTATACTTCTGTATTTAAACAGCAAGCTGTTTTAATAGAGAAATGTAAGCACACACTACAGTGCCTCAAGGTTTCAGAGTTCTGACAAGCTTTGCAGCAAGTCATCATTACCCTGAACCCCCACTCACCAGTGGATATGATCTAAGATCATATATGAATATCCTATGGATACCCAGAGTCCTAAAGGTGTGACCTAACCTCCCCTGAAACATAGAGTATATACCTGATCCACCAATGAGAGTAGTATGCACCATATGAACCTCTGCATTGTTAGTCTAAAACCACATAGAACCACTTTTTGTAAAAAGAACACACCCAGCTTAAGAGAAAAATTCTCTTGGCAGGGGAATGAACCCCCAGCAGGGGAATCTGTGTTAAAAAGCAGTGGAATGAAAGAGATGGAAAAATGGACTAACAATTATACAACAACAGCAGTGAAGTAACCCTGATTATACATGACAAAATAGACATCAGATTTTAAGGAGTAACCATTCCAATACCTGCAACTAGATACTGAAACCTCCCTACATCAAAAGCTTTTGTTAAAAGATCAGAAACATTAAGTTCTGTATCAATTTTCTCAGGGACAATCAGTCCTTTTTCAAAACAATCTATGATAAAGTGATGTCTAATTTCAATGTGTTTGGTCTTGCTATGAAAAACAGGGTTCTTTATAATGCAAATAGTGCTGTTGTTGTCAATGAATATCTTGGTTTTAAGAAAGTTATACCCATAATCAAGCAATTGATTTTGCACCCAAAGAACTTGACCACAGCATGCAGCAGCTGCTACATACTCAGCTTCAGTTGTGGATGTTGCCATGATAGTCTGCTTCTTACATTGCCAAGATATAAGCCTGCTCTCCAAAAATTGGCATCCCCCTGTTGTAGACTTCCTATCATTGTTGTCACCAGCATAATCACTATCTGAATAGGCTATCAGCTCAAATGGTGACTCCTTTGGATACCAGAGTCCTAAGGTAGGATGACATTTTAGATACCTAAAAATCCTTTTCACAGCAAATAAGTGACACTCTGTTGGTGACACCTGGTATCTTGCACATAAGCAGACTGCAAACATGATGTCAGGTCTTGAAGCAGTGAGATACATAAGAGACCCAATCATAGACCTGTAATTCCTGACATCTATAGGCTTTCCAGGACCATCCTTGCCCCATGGATGATCCTTGTCCATTGGAGTGGACACCTTCTTTCCATCAGACATACCAAACTTCTTCACAATCTCAGCCACATATTTGTCTTGTGAGATAAAGATCCCATCTTTCCGCTGCTGAACTTGTAACCCCAAAAAGAAGTTTAGTTCTCCCATGGCACTCATTTGGAATTTATCCTGCATCAATTTGGCAAACTCTTTGCTAAGCATAGAGTTAGTTGATCCAAAAATGATGTCATCCACATAGACTTGTACTAGCAGAAGGTCACCCTTTTGTTTCTTAGTAAACAGGGTCTGATCAATCTTCCCCCTGCTGAACCCATTGTCTAAGAGATATTTAGAGAGAGTACCATACCAGGATCTGGGAGCTTGGTGAAGTCCATACATGGCCTTTTTCACTTTGTATACTTTGTCAGGATGTTCTGGGTCTTCAAACCCTGGAGGTTGCATGACATAGACTTCTTCATCAATGGTTCCATATAGGAAGGCACTTTTCACATCCATCTGGAAAACAATGAAGTCCATGAATGAGGCATAAGCAAGAAATAATCTAATAGCTTCAATCCTGGCTACTGGAGCAAACACCTCTTCATAATCAATTCCTTCTTCCTGAGTATACCCTTGTGCCACTAATCTTGCTTTGTTCTTGACAACTATTCCCCTTTCATCCTTTTTGTTCCTGAGTACCCACTTTGTCCCAATAGGCCTTGCCCATTTGGGACAATCAACCAGAATCCAAACCTCTTGTATGTCAAATTGTAAGAGCTCCTCTTGCATGGCTTCAACCCAGCTTGGGTCATTTAAAGCCTGAAAAATCTTCTTTGGCTCTTCTTGTGACAAAAATGCAGTAAACAAACAACATTGCATGTTGTCATGATTGAACTTCATGGTGATATTAGCAATGAAGCTGTGCTCCTTTGCTGTATACCTTGTATGTCTGGGGGCTTCAGGATTGCCAATGATCTGAGAGATAGGATGATCCTTATTGATTCTGTAGGTAGGCTGCATGATGACTTCTGTTTCATCTTCTTCCAAATCAGAATTGATGGGGCTATTTTGATTAGGAAAGAAGTCCTCCAAGGAACTTCCAAATGATACAGCATGACCTAGAGATGGGTACTGGTGAGCAAAATGAAGCTCTGAATAACTAGGACCTCCACTCCTGATGATTCTGCTTCCACTGCTGGATATAATAGGACCATCATTTATGGGTGTAGATGATGAAATGAGTGGGGATTCTCTTTCTGCATCAGTAGTCTCATTAGCATCATGATCCTTTGTGAAAGAGGAATCAATTGGTCTAGCAGGGGAATCCTGGATTCCACTGCTTTCAGCCATTCCACTGCCTTCAGCCATAGCAGGGGATGAGATTGGCTGTTCTTTTCCTAGAGAAGAATTATCTTCTTGAACATCAGCTTCAATAGGACACAATGAGGGTACATTCATGTACCTCAGGGGTGACTTCTCTGCACCAGTTGTTTCTTGAGTACCTGAAATGTTAGTGTTCTGCAAAACAACAGGTACATAATTCATGGACTCTGAAAGTACATCTATATCAAAGAACCAGTCACGACCTGTTTGAACATCTTCAGGTTTGTCTTCAAGAAAGTTCACATGAAAATTTTCTGTGATTTTGCTTGTCTTCTTGTTGAAGACCCTATATCCCTTGCTGTTTAATGAATAACCCACAAAGTATCCATCATCACCCTTTTCACTGAATTTACCTAGATTATCAATAGTGTTCAAGATGATCACATGACATCCAAAGGGTCTGAAAAAGTCAATTAAAGGAGGTCTTCCATTGAACAGCTGATAAGGGGTCTTGTTGTGTGCCTTAATTACCAAGGCCCTGTTTTGTACATAACAAGCAGTGGATACAGCTTCAGCCCAAAAGATAACTGGAAGTTTGGAATCATACAACATAGTTCTTGCAGCTTCAATGAGTGTCCTATTCCTTCTTTCTGCCACTCCATTCTGTTGAGGTGTTCTAGCAATGCTGAATTGCCTCTTGATGCCTTTGTTTATGCAGAAAGAGTCCAGTTTCTGATTTCTGAATTCACCACCATTGTCTGATCTTATGGTAACTACCTTCATGCTTTTTGATAGTTCAATTTGATTGATGAACCCAATGAGTACATCAGTTGTGTCACTCTTTTCAAATAGAAAGAATGTCCATGTAAACCTTGAAAAATCATCAGTAATCACTAAGCAGTACCATTTCTTCATTATGCTTGCCACAGAAGTAGGACCAAAAAGATCCATATGCAGTAGTTCCAATGGCTTGGTGGTGGACATACTTGTTTTTTATTTGCAAGATGCTCTATGTTGCTTCCCTTTCAGACATGCTGCACAAGTATGTTCATTGGCAAAAGACTTGGAAGGAAGACCATGAACCAAATTATGCTTGACTAGTTTGTTCATGTTCTTGAAATTAAGATGACCAAGTCTTCTATGCCATTTCTTACATTCATCTGCTGTAGCTTTGGCAATGAAACATGTTTCATTGTCTTGGAGAGATATGTCCTTGAGATCAATTGTGTACATATTCTTCTGTCTTGGTGTTCTGAGTGCAATAGGAGTGTCTTTTGGCAAGACAAACTCCTTTCCTAATACCAAGCATTCAGTGTCAGTAAACAAGACAAAATTCTTGTTATCAGTCATCTGTGACACACTGAAGAGATTATACTTGAGTTCTTTCACCAAGTACACATTGTCAAAGGTCATCCCATTAGTGACAATAGTTCCTTTTCCTGTTATAGTTCCATGCCCATCTCCAAAAGAAACACCATCATTGTCATGCAGGGGCACAAAGTTAGACAAGTAAGCTTTTTGTCCAGTCATACTTCTTGAGCATCCACTATCCCAATATGCTCTATCATCCCTTGTCTTCTTTGTCACCTGCAAAAAGAAAAGCAAATTAGTTTTTCTTGGGGACCCAAGCCATTACAGACTTGGATCTACCTCGTGTATCAATGTAGGATAGCTTATCAAAAACTAGAGATACACCATTAGATTGAGTACCCCTTTTGGGTGCCCAAACCCAACGAGCTGAGGCTTTCACAGCTTTTCCCCATCTTCCCATGTTCCTAGAATGTAAAACTTTTCTAGCAGGGGATACCCCAGTTTTAGCAGGGGAATCCCTATGCTTAGCAGAGGGAATCCACCTTTTGTTTTGGCCTCTATTCATGTGTTGGTAAGGTCTAGAGCCAGATCTATATGCAGTATAAGGTGTTGGGGTGGTCACAGAAGTGTTGTGCTTTGGGTGAACATCATTCTCCTTCCTAAGGGCAGGAACAACATATTTATCATTCACTCTATTTCTCAAGGCAGGGGCAACATACTTGGCAGGGAAAAGGATTTTGCCCTTGCATTTAGAAGAATGGTTTTAGGTTGCATATCCTTTAAGGGATTTGCAGCCACCATCTCCATTGGTGCCTTACACTCTAGATAAGTGTGTTCAAAGCTGCCACATGTGAAGCAGGGCTTGGTATTAATCACAAAGTCTTCTCCTAATTGATGAGACTTTTGGTCATTCCAATTTCTTTGATTTCCTCTGACATTCCTGTACATACCAGCATATTTAATGGTAGACTTAGGGGAACTACTTTTAGAGCTAGAATTTCTGCCAACAATTCCTTCTCTTGAAAATCTAACAGGGTTATCAATTTGTTTTAAACCAACCTGTTCCTTTTCAACATCCCTAATAACACTAGTTTTAACTAGAGACTCTTCTGTATCAAGATTATTAGGTATATAAGCACTCAAGTCAAACTCAAGGTCATCCTGTTTTTCAAAACAAGGGAGACCAGTCCAGGACAGGTCTTTTCTAGGAGAAGGAGCATGGATGTTAGCAGGGGGTGGTGGTATGGTAGCATGCATATTTTTAATCCCAAACCCTGTTTTGTCCCTAGGAGATTGACCAATTTCAACTGCTTTGGTTAAATCTTTTGAAGCTTTTCCAAAATTTTCAACAGTTTCATCATCAATCTTTTGGTTAGCTTTGAAACTTTCAAGTTCAGCAGTCAATACCTTTATAGATTGGTTATTCTCCTTAGCATCTCTTTCTAGAATCACAATGTGATCCCTATAATCACTTTCTCTTTGCCTATACTCTCTTATGGTGGACTCTAATTGTTCTAAAGCACGTTTATAATTATCAAGATCACTATCACAATTGATATAGTCAGCTTTTACCTTTCTGATTTGATCATTCAAAGATTCAGTATTTTTCCTACAAGCTTTAGTACAGTATGAGTCATCATATACCTCATTGTCAGAGCTGGAACTTGACATAGCCATAAGTGCAAAATCTTCTTCCTTTTCCTCAGCAATCAAAGCTTGATTTCTTTCCACATTCTCTGTCATTGCACTCCAGTCCCATCCACTTGCTCCATCTATCCCCTGCATGGCTACCATGGCTTTAGCACCAGAATCATCATCTCTTGTTTCCTTTCTGTAGCTATTTCTAGACTTAGGTCCTCTGCATTCCCTGGCAAAATGACCCTTCTTGCCACAATTGTAGCATTCAACTTTTGTTTTATCAAACCCAGCCACATCAGAGGGATTAATTGTGATCTTCTTCCCATACTTCTTGTAGAACCTGTTGGCTCTCATGCTGAGCAAAGCCATATTCCACTTGATATCCAATTCTTCTAGCCCTTGCTTACTGATTTGACTTAGATCTTCATGTAACACTGTAGATCCTTGTGGCCCTTGAGATGCTATAAAAGCACACACAGTATCAAGGCTGAATGTAGCTGGTCTTTCTTCATCATAGGAAGGTCCAGACCTGGTAGCAGGGGAATAAGTAGCAGGGGCTACTTCTATTCCACTGTTCTTGGAGATTCCACTGCTTTGTGATATGAATGCCATGTTAGCAGGGGAATCAATGATTCCACTTGAGTTGGTGGGAATTGTTCCTTTTGACTTCATTTCATTGACAACAGGTTCAAAAACCTTTAAGTTATTATATATGTCATCAATGTCTTTTTCGTCCAAGTCATCCTTATTCTGCCAAATTGCCTTATAGACAAACCATTCTTTCTGGAGGCTGTTAAGAAACTTGGTGTTCACCTGCTCTTTTGATACCTCAATATCAAAGAATTCCAACTGGGCCACCATGTCTTGAAGCCTATTGTAAATAGCTCCAATTGATTCATCACCAATTGCTTTGAAAGAAGCAAAATCATTCAGCATTTGATTTTTCTTCTTCTTCTTTGTGGCTTCATTTCCTCCAAAGGTTTTGCCTATGGCTTCCCATAGATCCTTAGCTGTTTTGTATTTCCTGAATCTGAGTTGATGTCTATCAGGTAGAGCCAACAGCAATGAGCTGTGAGCCCTGACATCATGCCTTCTAGCCAGTATTTCCTTATCACATAGAGCAGCAGATTTCTTCTTGTCCTTACCTTTGGAACTTTCACCTTCTTCCTTGCTCTCTTCAACTGCCACCATTTTGTTGAATTGATCACCAAACTCTATGATCTCCTAGAGAACATAGTGTTCCATTTTCAGGTATTGTTGGATTCTGAATTCCCATAATTCAAAGTTTTTAGGATCCAACATGGGTAACTTGAGGTTATTGTGGTTGTTGCTGTTTGAGGATGAATCTGAAGACATGTTTGCTATGAGGATTTTGTTCTTGATTTAGACAAAGTTTCTCAACAAGCTCTGATACCACTTGTTGAATCCAAGATCTTTAGACTCAAACAGTCAAAACCGTTTTATCTAGGTTGATCATCATTCATATGATAACATAGCGGAATAAGAACAATGATCATGAATAAGATGTTTAACAAGATGAATAATTCCCAAAGGGTTTGTATTATATATGATTAACACAAACCACTCTAGGTGTGTGTACATTGAATCCCACACTTAGAGATCATAATAGCAGTAGGTTACATTTTGTGTGTTGGAACTAATGAATAAAACCTATGCCTGGTGGTTCCTTTTATAACTTAAGGAACCCAGGGATACATGGAAACTAAATAAAGTATTAATGACTAAATCAAAACTGACTTATTCATTCTTATCCTGTGTTGACCAAATCTTCATACTTATCACTAGCAGTGGGAAGTACACTAGCAGGGGAAAGTACTCCAGCAGGGGAAACTTGCTCTAGCAGGGGAAAGTACTCCAGCAGGGGGAACTCCAGCAGGGGGATCTCCAGAGTGGGAATTCTAGCAGTGATAATGTCCTATTTGGTCTTTCTTGTTTCCATAGTGTTTTGACTCGTCAACTTTGACCCAACAATCTTCCCCTAGTTGATGATGTCAAAACACTTCCCCTTAAACATACAACACCAAAGATCAACAGGCTGAACATTCTTTGTAGACAACTTCCCCTTTTTGACATGATCAAATAGGGGTCTTCTATGTGAACAACCTTGATTTTCAACTAATACTAACCAATATCATACATCAAACCCAAGTATTCTACTTTTCAAAATACCCTCCATGAAGCACATAGGGGATAGTGTTCCTAATAAAAAATGATTTTGAGCAGTAGATACTCACACTAGTTGTAGTAATACCAATGAGAAGTAGCAAAAATCTTCACCTTGACGTCGTATGTGAATGACTAACACTTTATCAAATGAGCTTCCCCTTAAAGTGTGCTAGTCATTTATGAATCTTCAATTCTGTAGGCTTTGTATAATGATTACATATGAAGAAAACTGATTATAACTTACTTGATGATGAAGAAGAATAACCCGAACTTGCATTCTATAACTTGCACTAACCACGTGACAACGAGAACCTATATACAAAATCCTCATTTTCCAAGAAAATGAGACACTGAGCACGATAATGTAACTCCTTCAAGTGATAGAAAATATGTGCATAGAGTACCATAAGAGAGATCACATATTCCTAGATCTTGTGTCACTTTGTCACTAAGCATGTAAGCATAAAACACATACCCGCGAAAATCTCCTTCATCTTCAAATAAATGCTAAAAACTTTTCTTCGTAATCAATAAAATTAAAACGAGCCTTTATACCTTTAAACCAGTTGCTGTGAATTTACCAAACTCCAAAACCTTGCTGTCTCAAAACTCATATCTGACAGCAGGGGGAACTTTTCTGGCAGCAGGGGGATTAGTGAAGGCAGGGGGATCATAGCAGGGGGAAATTTTTCCAAAAGCAGTGGGAACTTTGAATGCCACTGTCTTTGTTATTAACTATGCCAAACCCACAAACAGCGGGAATGAATTTATAACAAAAGAATAACAAAAACAAATGGAATAAAAATTGCTCACTGTTTTATACAGACTTGCTCACTGTTTTGTATTGACACCTCCACCACATCTGCTATACCTCACGTGAATTATTAATTTTGTAACCCCACCTATCGTTGATCACTATTCGCATAATACCGTCAATCAGCCTGTATATATTATTTTAATTGCCAGATCCATTAAAATAATATGTTGCAATCAAGATTAATCATCTATCACATTCCTTTAATACTTCAATCGCAACAACAGTATCCAAACATTAAATAAACGGGAATAATACTATACCCCACTTTGAGTATTTGCTTCGTGTGAACACAAGTACTTTTCAAAACCACAGCAACAATGTCTGACCAAACATTTGTCTCTACTCCACGTTTGTCATTGCTTGCTGAATAGGCACGTTACCCCACAACACACTAATAAATGGTCTTGCTGTATTGGACCATTTAACTAAAGTTGCACATCCAAATGATTAAAATACAACAAATTGTATAAAAACCCTTTGGACCCACGTTCCTTTCATTCGCTGTACGAGATCAGTGTACTTTGTTCCTATCAAACATCATTTAATTCGTCCCATATTGTTTGACAACAATGACTGACATAACTTCTTGAATAAACCAATCGAACAACAATAGTCCACTTGAACAATTAAATCATAAAGAAACAACGAACAATACCTTTTTTTTCTTGATTTATGAATTCATGTCCCCATATTGAATCTTTTAGATAGCCCACGTGATGACCATATAATAATAATTGAGATCAAATATTGATATGAATCTCTCATATTCTTCTTTGATCACGTGAGGCTATATTACTTTTATTCACATCGTGTACCATCCGGGTACAACAACAGTCATGAACATCTCAGCGAATAGCAATTAATCACCTATCTTCACAGCAACAAGAACACGAAAAACATTTTTATTCTCCTAGATATCGAGCCACCCTCTCTGATACCACTTGTTTAATCCAAGTTGATCCAAGATCGTTAGACTCAAACAGTCGAAATCGTTTTATCTAGGATGATGAACATTCATATGAATTAACATAGCGGAATTGAATGATAATCATGAATAAGATGTTTAACAAGATGAATAATTCCCAAAAGGATTTATATTAATCATTAACACAAATCACTCTAGGATTTTTAATTATGCCTTCACAACCTGTTGATCTTTGGTGGTGTATGTTTAAGGGGAAGTGTTATAGAATGCAAGTTCGTCAACTTTGACCCAACATTGTGGTTTCAACTTGCATGACTTTTTCGACCTTGTCACTCTTAAGAATGTGAACAAAGGGGTCATGGTACTCAAAACGAGTCGCATGAAAAACCCGCATATTAAGATCAAAGCGAGTGGGAAGGATAATTGGAGCAAAAGTAATTTCTCCTTCCGGGCCAACATTATCATCATAAATCAGGTGATCAAACCAAAAATCTTCATCACCGTCATTAGACTCTTCCTCAAATTCCGAAGGAATGTCTATATAAAGAAACTCATCAACCTCCTTCATAAGAAGATCATCATAACAAAGGTTGTGAGATGTAGGAGGTGTGATGCTCTCAAAATCATCTTGAAACAATGGATTATTGTTCATTGAAGCTTCAAAGAGAGGATTTGAGTAAGTCACAAAAGTGTCATCAATCTTGTCATCACAAGAAATATCCGACAAAGTATCAAGTGTATCACACTCGGATACAAGATCATCATTCTCATTTGAAGGAAATTCATCGGTGAATTCCTCGAGAATGGTAGGTAAAACATGAGATTCACGCTCGATCTCGAGATCGGAAACGTCTTCACTTCACCGTGGAAGTGGATCAACAATAGCAAAGAGTTCATTGATGAACTTATCCAACGAATAGTCACTAACCTCACTCGGTGCGAAGTTAGGAATCAAAGGCTCTTCAACGGAAGATTGTGCCTTAGGAACATCAATATGATCCTTAGAAGAGAGTGAAAATGAGTCCATTTTCAAAGATTGTTCAATTAAAGCAATATCACTCTCGGGATCAAAATTCTAACTATTAAACTCACTAGCATCAAATGGTGCACTTAGGTATTCATCAATTTGTTTTTCAATCTTATCATCCTCGTGTGGAGTGAGTGGAGATGAGGAAAGATTATAACATGATTCAACAAAGCAAGCTTCTTCTTTTCCTTTATCACAAAATGAGGTTTCCAAAATTGGAAAAACACCTTTATCAAAAAGAGCTTTCTTATTACTTTCCAAAGTCTCAACAAGTTTTACACTTTCCACTTTCTTAGAAACAAATCTTGGAATCTTTTCCGGTTTGAAAATAATGCTTTTATCCCCATAAAACAATTTAATTTCCTCTTTCCTCATATCAACTTGAACTTGAGCCGTGCACAAAAATGGTCGTCCTAAAATAATAGGCACACGAGGATTGGTCTCATAATCAACTATAGCAAAATCGGCTAAGTACAAGAAATTTCCCACTTTAACAATGACATTTTCCGCTATACCAACCGGTCGAGTGGTGGTACCATTAGCAAGCTCAATGATCATACGAGTGGTACTAAGTGGTGCATAGTCAATAGTTTTCCAAAGAGCTAGGGGCATCAAGTTAATGCTAGCTCCTAGATCGGCTAGAGCTTTACAAACCCCAAGCTCATTGAAAACACAAGGTATCAAGAATTGACCCGAATCTTTATACTTCTCGGGAAAGAAATCAAAGAAAACCGAGGTACTAATCACATTCAAAGTAGCCTTGGTGACATCTAGAAAAGTTTCCTTAGGTGGAGGATTAAACTCAATCACTTCAACTTCCTCTAAATTATCACAATCATCATAAACGGTTATGGCCTTAAGCTCTCCCTTCGGGTTAGGAATGGTATTACTAGGTAAGCAACCCGAAGAAGATGATGGTTTAGACATAAATCCCTCAAACATCGAAAGCAATTTATTTTGACCTTGTTCCAAACTTTGTTGCATACGATTATGACTTTTCTCTAATCTTTGCTCAAAACGGTTTTGGTTTTGTTCAAGTCTTTGTTGATTAAGCTCAATCTTGTTGTTTTGCCCTTTAATCGTATTTTGAAACTCAACTTTCAAAGTTGCCATTTGTCCTTGAATGTTATTTTGAAAAGCTTTCAAATTTGCCTCATTCGTTTTAATGTAGCTTGACAAATCATTTTGGTTATTTCTTTGAAAACCTTGATTGTTTTGATTAGCATTAAACCCATTTCCCTGATTGTAATTCCCTTGGTTACCACGGTTAAAATTATTCCCATTGTTCCCATTGTTGTACCTATTTTGAACCGGTGGAGCAACATGATTTTGACGAGGAACTTGACCGTTGGAGCCATAAGTTCCCGTCGCGGCAAAAACACTAGCTTGATCAAACTCCGTGGTTAAACAAGCATGATTAGGATGTGCTCCACCACATGATACACAAACATTCTCAACCATATTAATCGATCCATGAGGATTCTTCCTAATCTCATTCAACAAAGTCGCAAATCCATTATCAATCTTAGAGTCCAATCTAGCAATCTCGATATTAGACGAATTCACATTGGAAGCACTCGGTGTGTTTTGTGAATATTGTGTTCTAGACTTATTCTCAATTATACACCACGCGTCTCTCAGAGTTTTTCTTAAAAGATTACCACCCTCGGCGGGATTTAAAGAATCTTGTTCAATCATATTTAGCCCATTATAGAAAGTATTAATTTGATGCAATTCCGAGAAACCGTGGTGTGGACATTGTCTCAACAAATCTTTAAATCTTTCCCAAGCAACCCCAAACGATTCATGCACTTTTTGTTCAAATCTAGTGATCTCGTTCTTAAAGTGTGTTGTCTTAGATGGTGGAAAGAAATAATTCATGAACTTAGACACTAAATCATCCCATGTTAAGATCGAACCCGGTGGTTCTTTCTCATACCAAATCTTAGTATTACCCTCGAGCGAGTACGGAAAAAGCATGAGCTTAATCGCGTCATTCAGCACATCTCTAAACTTGAGAGTCGAGGTAATTCGAAGAAAATTCCGAATGTGAGAGTGCGGGTTATCGGTCTCACTGCCACGAAATTGGTCGGCACGAATGAGCGATAAAAGACCCGTCTTAATCTCATAATGATCCGCCAAAATAGCCGGCACAACGATTGCTTCCCCATACCCTTCGGTGGGTGCACGGAGCAATTCCTCCATAGTTCGGTTATCGGCCATCTCTACAACAATAGGTGGAAGCTCGGGTTCCACTATTCGTTGTTGACGATTTCTATTTCTACGAGGAATATTTTCAAGCCTATTAAAATCAATCACAAGACGAGAAGAACGTAATTGCATACACAACAAAGACGAGAATTTAGAGGATTTAAGAAAAGAAATTAGACAAGAAGAAGATTATTTTTGGTATTTTATTTGGTATTGCTCAATCAAAAATGATCGATAAAAAACAAGGAATAAGCATAACTACTATGGAAGTAAATTACCCTCGGTCGACTTTGAAACGATAGGTGAAAACCTAAACGTCTCAAGGTTCAATAAGTAAACTACAAAAAATAAGATTTATTACTACTTGAGTCGGCAAACCAATAATAGGTCGTCCCTCTCAATATACGCACAAGCAAGCGGGGAAATGAGGTGGCACAAAGCACTTAAAAACCTTTTTCCTTAGACGGTCTTTTATAGCACGTCGCCTTATACCCACCTTATAGTTTGTATAAATCGAGTTCAAACTTATTATTAGTATTTATCTATTTTGCCTTTATTTTTGTTTTGGATTCGACTACAATAGCTAGGTGATGAAATCCCAACTAAGGCCTTATTTGAAAAGTATATAAATTTATTGTTCTACGTAATACAATATATTAATCACAAAAAACGAGAAAAACGATACATACTATATAATAGAAAAATAACAAACTTTCCGAGGACGGAAAGGGTCTTCAAATCAACGATCAACAAATCTCAACAAAAACGAATCGTACACAAGATCCCCGGCAGCGGCGCCAAAACTTTTGATGTAGAGTGGAATGTATATGTGATAATTAGATACGTTATGGGTAAATTAGAAAATTACCTTTAGGAAAAAGTAATAGTCTATAATTACCAAAGACAAATTCAATTAAACACGTGATCAACCAAGTTCGTTGTACACGAAGATCGAGTGAATTTGAGACGTTTTTGTTTTGAATTGGACAATCGATTTGAATTGGTTTTCAGTTTTTAAACTAGAAATTAAATCTACCAATTTTAAACTATTTAATTTTAACCTAAAGTGCATGAATCGTAAACCCCGAATTAATTAATCTAGAAACAATTACTTAAAATTAAAACTATTTAAAAATTAAACTATTTAAAAATCTATAAAAATTATTCTATTAAAATAAATTTTAAACTATTTTAAAAATCTAATAAAAAATTTTAAACTATTTTAAAAATCTAATAAAAATTTTTAAACTAACTAAATCTATTAAAATTTAATTAAACTAAATCTATTTTAAAAACTATATTTTTAAATTTAAATCCCAAACAATAAAAATCTTATTATATGAAAACTAATTAAACTTTTGAAATTGTTAAAAATATTTTTATTTCTATTTTTATAAAACTAAAATTTACTTTAATTAAAACATTAGTTAAAAATTATTTAAAAACATAAATTTAGTTAAAACAAACTTTAAGTAAAACAACTGCCAAACTCAGATCTACTATATTAATTAATTATACGTAAGAAAACTCAAAAAAGCTTGTAGCTCAGTTGGTTAAGGCATGAGGCTGTGAACCGCGAGGTCGCAGGTTCGAATCCAACGAGGACCCATTTTTTGTGATATATTTTTTTTAACAGTTAAAATGTGAAGGTGTCACAGGAGTTACTTTTATAAATACACAAATCTTGTGGTATGCTGATAAGGATATCAGCAATTGAGTAAATCAGATTAATGGAACCTGATAACTTTTACTCAACAACATAAAAATAACAGCAAATCAAACATTATAAAACCAAAGATTCAGCAGCCGAATCATCATAAAAACAAATGGATAATCAAATAAAAGCTAAAAGAAAACTGAAAACATTATCGAACCAACAGATCAAACAAATACCATCAAAACATCTATCGCAGCTATAAACAAACTTTCTAATCCTTAAAACCTAAATTAAACTATTGAATTACTATATATAAAGCAGGAACAAGCAGTCATGATATCCAAGTCTAATAACCAAAACATTCAGCAGGTATTTAAATCAGCAGCAACATCAGATAAAAATAACATCAACAGTATTTAATTCCATATAATAACTAAACAAAACAGATTCATACCAAAAACAGATAAAATCAGCAAGAGTTTTGCATTCCACTTGCTTATATTCAAACAGTTCATCAACATCCTTTTTAAAACAGATTTACAAAGAAAACTAACAAGACTAAACTTAATCTAATCCTTTTGCAAATAGATAACTCAAAACTTTAAAACTAAGATTCAAACAGTTTGCTTATGCTAGAATACACGAAAGCAGATTAATTATTCAACCATTAATAACAATTAATCAAACAGGTAAAATAACTCCTATATCATAATCCTACAACCCTATTCCATTCATCATAATATTTATTAACCAAATAATGATAAAAACATATCAAATAACAGAAAATTAACTAGCAACATACCATTTGAAGAAAACCGTTGTGAAGAAGGTTAGCGATGTGCTACCTTATGAACCGGAAACAAAACCACCAAACGAACCACCATCATTCGAACATCATCAAACATCATCAACAAGAGTCTCAAACAGTATTTTATTTATCCAGTAGGGATAAATTTATTCTGAGTTCACTTATATTAATCAATCAAAGCTATTTTATTAACTTTGATCAATCGATATTTGTATAATGTCAAGAATAAATTATAACAAGAATAATTAATAAAAGCAGTAAATTAATTAGAACTTTTGAAACTCAAATCACTTTCATTAATCTCAGAAAAAGAGTACAAAACTATTAAAAATGAAATACAAATTATTCTAAACCTATTTTAACATTATAACTCTAAGAGAAAAATGGAATACATTACACATATTTTCTTGGGGTGTTTATAGCTGAAGTGAGGGTAGGGGTGGCTGATGAAGAACAAATTGTCGCCCTTGGATCTTCAATATCTTCTTCTCTCTCTTGGTTGTTTTGACCGGATGGCTGAAAATACACATTTAGCACACGGATCGCCAACGTGGCATCCGTTTGTGCTAGTTGTGCTTTTTGGATGCTGAGGTGTCGTCTATTTATAGGATGATTGGGGAAAATGAGGTGTCTTGGCTAATGATATACTGCCACGTAGAAGATGCTATCACTTCTGCCTTCCATCATCTCTTCCGAAAACTTGGGGGATTTAATTCCCCCACGCTTGAATCACACGTGGGAACAAAACCCGCTTATTAATTTGACTTTTGGGTAATTTTATTGAAGTGGTAAAATTAGGGTTTGGAGAGGTTACTGGTTATTTTGGGTGAAGTGGGAGAGAAGGACTTTGGGAGTAATGAGAAGATTAAGTGGATGTGGTGAGAGTAAAAAAAACGTGTGATGTGTGAAGTAGTTTAAAATAACCTTTCTGACCAAAACGTGTAAAGTTTATGAAACTTTATAACATTTCCCAAATGTAACCCTAATTGGGTTTGTAAGGCCCAAATACTCATCCTTATTCGTCTCTTTCATTTCACTTCGGGCTTTTAGGCCCAAGTTTTATTTCCTTCATCCGTTCCAATTCATGGGCCAATTTTGGGCTTAAACCATTGTTGAATTTCAATTGGGATTTTGAGTCCAATTCCCAAATGTGGGTCCCACTTGGCCCATTATCTTTATAAAAGATTAAATCCGCTAAAGTCGAGCTCGTATTTGGCTTTGTCAATCTTTTTCTTCAAACTCGTACCGGTTTTGCCGGTTTTCGCGAACTTGGTACCTACACACACGAAACAACAAAAAAACATATATACAAGGCATTTTCATAATATTTATGCATTTTTAAGTTGTTTTATGATATAATTGATATGACTAAAATAACTCATATCAGTAAACACACACGTGATCGTGAACATGAATTATGTCTGATATGATGATCGATGGAATGCCTCGAAATCATACGATTTACTGCAGAATTTTCTGGAGGTTCGCTATTGCGTAATCCTTCCGGATGAAAGGAAACGTGTAGGTTGATTACATGGTCGACAATGACTTAGATAGTATTATACTTTTTCTGAGTGTGTGGTAAACTGATAACAATCTCCATGGAGTCTTGTCTCCGTTCGGTACAAAATTTCTACTGGTAGTAATAACTTGATAGCATGACGGCGTTCTATCTTAAACCTGCGGTATGTCGCATCGAGTTATGAACATAGTTGCATCAATGTGTGATACTGCTTCTATCAAAATTCTGCCTGGGATTATGGGACATTCGAGTGGAAATCTGGTTGAATAGTTATGGAAGAATTTTTAGTGAGAACTGTCAGCAATTTCTGTGGTAGCAGTCAATTAAGTTCTAGGAAATTTGGTCCTTCGTTCACAGGCGTCGGCCGGGACCAGCAGGTGATGGCCTTCACCTTCGCAGGATTGTCTGAAAATTTCTTTCTGCTGAAATAGGGTGGCTCAGAAATGTCACTTTGTTCATCTGGGATATATATCTGGAAAACTGCTCATAAAATTTTCTCCTATCGGAAAATTTGCATGTCCGCGAGAAGATGATATCGCGCTCTTCTTTAGGATTTAGTAGATCAGAATGTGATCAATGAATATACTGACGATTTATCTAAGAATTCATGGGAAAAATTTTATTCATAAATTTCATAATATAGCTGGAGCATTATGGAGCTCAGAAGTATGATTCAAAATTTTTGAGAGACCATAGTATGTGCAACAACATTCTGGGAAACATCACGTTATTTCTCTCGCCACCGATGGTAGTATGATCGGAAATTTTTCTGGGAAAAATGTTCAAGGCATCGTAGCAGGTCAGATAAACCTTCTATACGTGGAACGAATATCAATTAATAATGGTGATCTGATAAAAAAAAATTCGGTGGTCGATACATGATCTCATGTTACTGGCCTTCTTCCTGGTGGACAGAAACGATCCACCTTCTGGTATGTGCTAGGGCAATTTAGTCTCGTTCCAGTATCTCTGGCAGCAATTGCTGCAACTCTTTTAACTTAGCTGACACCTTGAAATAAAGAGTTTTGAAAACAGGTTCTGTTCTTGAGACAAGCTTTATATTAAATCTTGTCCCGTGGTTAGGAAGGAAATTTCTGGAAACCTTCTGCAATGCCCTTTGGAAAACTTTGGGATAATTTGCTGATCATGAATTTAAAGAGTTTCATAAGTAACTTTATAACTGATAGTTATAAGTCTTCGTAGCTATGGACTGAGAATTCACGCACTTAAGGCAGAAAAATTTGTACTGATTTTCTAGCCGAAATATAAAGAATATATTTGGAATCTAGTAAGACGAATTTGTTAGCCCTATATTTCATATAGTCGAACAAGAATGTAATAGGTCATCTTAGTCGTAAAAGGTCTTGTATAGTAATAGGTTAGTCGGGAAAACCGGGCTTGGACTTTAAGCTAATATTGTATAAGTTAGGGGCGTAAGCCCAAGACAAAGCCAAGCCCGACCCATGTTACTTAACCCACGACCCAACAAAGCCTAGGGTATATATACCCTCTTCCATGTGTGGAAGAGGGTGTTGGTTCATTTTACTTTCTCTCTCTAGTAAACATAAACCTTCCAAAATCTCTCTTGTTTCTCTCTCTACTTTTCTTCTCTTTCTCTCTCTAAATATCTCTTCTAAATCTTGTGTTATGGATTAAATGGGATTAACATTTGGTACCAAGAGCCTATAGTGGATAGGTGATTGAAGATTCGTGTGGTGTGTTCTTGATTTTTCGTGGTCATTTTGATCTATATATCACGTCCCAAAAAATTTTCTTGTGTTTTTTATGGTTTTTTCTTGATACAAATCTTCTACATAGTTGTGGTAGAGATTTGGTATTGTTACATTGGCTAAAACACACAAAATTTTTGGGTGTTTTGATCATTTTTTGGCTTAAAATCACGAATTGGTTGAGTTTTTTTCCGAGAAAAGTGGGATTTATTCCGATCAGGTCATCGGAAAGGGGTTTACAGTTATTCCGATCAGTGTAATCGGAATAGGGTTTAGGGATTCCGATTTGGTCATTCCGATCTGACATTCCGATTTGAGTATTCCAATTTGAATATTCCGATTTGACATTCCGATCTGAGCTTTCCGATTTGACATTCCGATCTGAGCATTCTGACTTGGCCATTCCGATTTGGCATTCCGATAGGGACATTCCGACAAGGTTATTCCGATCAGGGTATTCCGATAGGGTTTATTCCGACAAGGTTATTCCGTCAAGGGTATTCCGATCAAGGACATTCCGACAAGGTTATTCCGATGGACATTCCGATGGATATTTTGTTTGAGTAAGTTTTAGACTTAGCCACTATCTAAACTAGTTTGAGAACATCGTTTACATGAAGATTAAAAAAAAAGTTAAAATTTTTAGGTCAAGTAAAATCAAATTTTTTCCCTATTAGTTTTTTGATATTTCTAACTCAAATTCAAAATTTGGCGATACAAATTTTTCGGCTTACCGTTTTGTCAGACTAAGGAATTTATTGTCGGACTGAGAATTTTTTTTTTTTGAATTTTCGGAATTTCAATTTTAACCACACAACATCATAACAAATCCACTAAGATCTGCAATTCATTCACAAGTATTCACCATGTCTAACAACAACATCAACATTGCAACTGCTAATCAAATTCGTTTGGAACAAGGTGGCAACGGTAATCCACTTATGCTCACTGGCGGTTGCTACGTTCAATGGAGATCTCGTTTTCTCAGATTTCTCGACGGAAAAGAAAACTGAACTGCTCTTCGTCACTGCCTTGAGAATCCACCTCCAGTTTTTGAATTCAGACCAATTACCATACAGGCAGAGGATGGTACTTCATCAACTATATGAGCTATGGAGGATTTTGACACATGTTCTGCTGAGAAAAAGAAACTCCTCCAAGCTGAAGCTGATGCTGTAAATTTCGTACTCACTGGAATTGATAACGATATCTATTCCACAGTTGATGCATGTCCTAATGCTATGGAAATGTGGAATGCAATTCATCGATTGAAGCAAGGTGAGTCAATCAATGTTCTAGATCTCGAGACTAATCTACTTTGGGAGTTTGGAAAATTCACATCTGAAGATGGTGAATCCATTGACTCATATTACTCGAGATTCTACAAAATGATGAATGAGCTTGTCAGAAATCAGTGCACCATCTCCAATCATCATGCCAATGTTCAGTTTTTACTTCAACTCAAACCGGAATGGCAAAGGGTTGTGACTTTGGTCAAACAAAGGGAGGATATCAAGACTATATCTTACCACAAACTTTATGATATATTGAAACAACATCAGAATGAAGTAAATGAACTTAGAGCTGAAAAGGCAGAACGATCTGCGAACTCTATTGCTTTTGTGGCTGCTACTTCAACAAAACCCGTTCCTCGTCAACAACCACCTACTCATTCCTCAAAATCATCAAGCTCATCCACCAAACCTCAAGCTGCTGCTAAACACAAAGCAAAAGCAATTGTCCCCACTCCACCTCCAAAGTACGACACCGAGTCAGATGGAGACAGTGATGATGAACAAACTTCAAGGGACAAGAAGATTGAGGAACTCATGTCTTTACTCACCACAACTTATAAGAAGATCTACAAACCTACCAACAACAACCTCAGATCATCATCCAATGTTAGATATAAGGAAGTTGATCATGCACCTCGGTATGATCGTGATGCTAGGTATGATAATCAGAGGATGCCGAATCAAGTTGGGGCTAGAGACACTATAGGCACTCCGGTTGTGCAAAAGACTGGGATTCAATGCTTCAACTGCAAGGGATTTGGGCACATGGCTAGGGAATGCAAGAAGCCAAAACGGGTTAAGGATTCGGGATATCACAAGGAAAAGATGCTGCTGTGTAAGAAAGAAGAAGCAGGAATTCCACTCACAGCATATGAAGTTGACTGGCGTGATGACACTGATGATGAAGCCGATGATCAAGAGTTAGAGGCACATTATGTGTACATGGAAAAGATTCAAGAAGTGATCCCAGAGACTGATGATACTTCTGGACCCATCTATGATTCTGAGCCACTTGAAAAGGTACCATCACATGATAACTATAATGTGTTTGCTAATGAACGACGTCATCCTGAACAACCCGAAAGCATCAATGACACATATGTAATGGACACGGAGGATAGCAATATCTCTACGGATTCACAGCATATGTGTAATGATGACGGAAAAGCTGTTCAGGATACTGACTCGGATGAGGACCGTGATTTGCTTGCGTCTATTATTGATTCTTTAAAACATGAAATTGAGGAAAACAAAGAGGCTAATAAACGTTTGAAGCAAGCAAACACATCCTTAACCGAGGAGATAGACAGGCTTAAAGAGTGTGATTATGTAAAAGAAGCTGATCGACGGGTTGCGATAGCTAATGGTTTGGTATATGAACGTAAGGTGCTCAACGAACAATATTGTTTTGAAGTAACACAAGAAATTCATATGTCAAAACAGAAGATATCGGAACTTGAAGAACAACTGTTGCTACATAAACTCCAAATTACTGAATTAGAGTCAGTTAACAAAGAACAAACTGAGCTTTATAAAAGTCGTGAAGAAAAGGATATTGAAAAAATTCTTGCTTTGGAAAAGAGAGTCGACACGTTAAACAACATTGTTTAGAAAACGGGTCAGTCTATTCAAACTATGAATATGCTCAATAGAAATATGAAAACGAGTTTTGTCAAGCCTGAATATCTCAAGAAAGCTCAAAGCACCAAGCCTGCTCTTTATGATATCGGTTGTTATGTTGATAATCTTGCTCTTATGCTTTCCCCTGACTGCGACGAAATCATTCGTCAACAAGAAGAAAGTCGATCAAACTTAAGTGATTTAATAAACCTTTCTGATTCTAACAATCATATTAAGTTTGTCCCTCAAAAAGAACTTTCAAAAGAACAAAAGATGTATAATAGTGTTCCACCACCAAGTGATGAACCACAAAAGAAAGTTTCTTTAAAAAGGAGTTTCAAAAAGCAATCAATTTTGTTAGAAAAGCGAATTTTGGATGAAAAACGTAAATGGGATGAGAAAAGCAAAAGTGTTCAGCAATTTGAGTTTATAAAACAAGGAGTTTTAAATTTGTACAAAGGTGTCGTCGACTATGAAAAAGTTTCTAGGGATACCATGTGGAATATTAAACCTAACCCACAAGTAGAAGTCATCATTCAACAATGTATTGTTCCAACCATTGATGATCTTTCAAAAAATGTGGAAATGTTTTATACAGCTCTCACTGAGGAAATGTTAACTAATTTAAGTTATGTTAAATCTCTTGAACATGAAGTTGATTTTATTCAAACTAAATTAAAGACACAAGAACACCAACTTTCTAACGAAATTGATCGACTTTCTAAGGAATACTTTTATGTTGACCATATGAATGCTATACTTGGTGTGTATACCGATCTGGATCAATATTGTCATGTAGCATGTCTAGTGTCAGAATCGGATGCGAAATGTCGCAATCTTGAAGTAGAGCTTTCGAAACAAATTCAGTCATATAACAAACTTTTGAAAAGTTTTTCTCAACTTGAGAAACACTCCATTTCTCTTGAACTTGCTTTACAAAAAGGTGAAAAATCTCATAATCATAAAAAATGTCAAGAAATGTCAGCTTCTTCGTTTCGTCTACTAAATGAAAAAGATTTCGAAATAAATGATTTGAAAGCTCAGCTAAAAGAAAGGGACATAGCCATTAGTGAGTTACAGAAACTCATTGAGAAAATGAAAGGAAAGTCTATTTTGGGTAAACCATCCGCCGTTCGTCAACTGAATGCGGTTAAATGCCCTAAATCATCTATTTTGGGACAATCCCCACAGAATTTGCCTAAGATAGGAAATGATAAGAGCACAAATGTGATAGCACCTGGAATGTATAAGATGAACACTAGGCCCACTCAAACTGGAACATCACGATTACCTCAGAATATTAAGAAAACTAATCAACGTGTGTCTTCTTCTACAGGAGTAATCCCCACTACTAGCGTTAGCGGACCACAGCTTAAGAGCAATAGAATGCAAGATAAGGTCATGCCTAACAATAGTCAAGGAAAGAAGTTGGAAGTAGAAGACCACCGTAGGAATTTTAAGTTTTATAAGAATAGAACGTCTGTAACTGCATGTAATGACAGTTTAAATGCTAAGACCTCGAATGTTGAATTTGTTTGTGTTGAATGTGGAAAATGTGTTCGTACTTTCAATCATGATGCTTGTGCTCTTAATCATAATGACGTGAATACCAGAACTAGGAAGCCTATTCCTGTGCCCACTAGTACTAGAGAACCCACACGAACTTTAAACCAATCCACTGATCAACCACTTAAGAAACTAAGTGCGTTAGACTCCACTACTCTGCGTAAACAAAACAGATTAAAGAAGCTATATGAGAACATGATTAGGACATGTACACGGGGGTATTCGAGATTTACACCACCCGGATACAAATGGGTACCTAAGTTAACCACTTTAGTGATTGGGTCTAGGAATATCAGCTTGCCTGTAGACTTTGCATCTAGGCCCACTACTATTTTGGAACCCGTTTCTATCAAGGGCTCCCATTTGTCAAATGCTACATTGTCTTCTAATTCTTCTACAGCTCGTCGAAATCATCCTATTCATAATGGACTCCGGGTGCACAAAGCACATGACGGGCAATCTCAAGCTTCTCATTAACTTCGTGGAGAAGTTTCTGGGTACAGTGCGGTTTGGAAATGATCAGTTTGCACCGATACTTGGATATGGCGATTTGGTTCAAGGAAATCTCACTATCAAACGGGTTTATTACGTCGAGGGACTGAATCATAATTTATTCTCGGTTGGTCAATTTTGTGATGCGGATTTGGAAGTGGCTTTTCGGAAATCTACTTGCTATGTTAGAGACTACGATGGGAATGACCTTCTTACAGGTTCTCGTGGTTCTGATCTCTACACAGTAACTCTTCAAGACACATCTTCAACAAATCCAATTTGCTTAATGGCTAAAGCTTCATCCTCTCAAGCATGGTTATGGCATCAACGATTGTCACATCTCAACTTTGACACCATCAACTTGCTTTCGAAAAATGATATTGTGACCGGTCTCCCAAAGTTAAAATTCGTCAAAGACCATCTTTGTTCTTCTTTTGAGTTGGGGAAAGCAAAACGGAAGTCTTTCAAATCAAAGACTACCTCAAGCTCAAAAAGACGATTGGAACTTCTACACATGGATTTATGTGGTCCCATGCGTGTAGAGATTATTAACGGGAAAAAGTATATTCTCGTGATTGTTGATGATTATTCTAGATACACATGGACTTTCTTCTTAAGGTCCAAAGATGAAACTCCAGAGGTTCTCAAAAACTTTCTCAAGATGATACAACGCAATCTTCAAGCTCAAGTCTTAACCGTAAGAACGGATAGGGGTACTGAATTTTTGAACAAGAACTTGCAATCTTACTTTCAAGAAGAAGGCATCGAACATCAAACGTCTATTGCTCGAACTCCTGAACAAAACAGCGTTGTTGAAAGGCGGAACCGTACTTTGGTTGAGGCTGCTCGAACAATGCTTTCTGCTTCAAAATTACCGCTATTCTTCTGGGCTGAAGCAATTGCAACTGCCTGTTATACTCAGAATCGTTCTCTTGTCATCCCTAGACATTAAAAGACACCTTACCACATCATCAATGGCAGGAAACCTACTGTCAAATTATTTCACGTATTTGGATCTTTATGCTACATCCTTAAAGACGGTGAGAATCTCGACAATATGAAAGAAAAAGGTGATGCATGTATTTTTGTGGGGTATGCTACATTGTCGAAAGGATATCGAGTCTATAACAAGAGAACAAAGATTATTGTCGAAACAATTCATGTGAACTTTGACGAATTGCCACAAATGGTACTTGATCACAACAGCTCAAGTCCCGCTCCTCAATGTCCAGCAATGGCACCTACACACAACAGTGTACGTCCCGTGCAAGAATGTCAACAAAGTACCCCCACAGCAGAATCGACGGATACGACACATATGAATGAGTTGGTTGATTTATATGATCCAATGTTTGAAGAATATTACTATGGAAACAATCAAGTTGTGTCAAAGCCTTCCGCTGTCAATACTGCTGATGAACCCGAACCAAGTTCACAAGACACAACTGCCTCTTCTTCAGCAACCGTTGCTCAATAGAATATTCAATTGGATACTCAACCAACTCCAGAAACTGTCATACAACCAACATCACCAACCGTCAATGTTGATGGAGGTAACAACAATCAAGCAGTCAATGCACAACCTGACGAAGAAGAATTTATCAATTTGTTCGGTACACCGGTACACGAAGTCGGAGAGTCTTCTACTCAACATGTTGATCCGTCTAACATGCATACATTCTACCAACCATATCCATCCACTCACCATTGGACACGTGATCATCCATTGGAGCAAGTCATTGGAAATCCTTCACAACCGGTTCGAACACGCAGACAACTCGAAACTGATGGCGATGTGTGTATGTATGCACTCACCGTGAGTTCAACTGTACCTACAAACATCAAACAAGCCATGACTGGTCATGCGTGGATTGAATCAATGCAAGACGAAATTCATCAGTGTGAACGCCTAATGTTTGGGAACTTGTTGACCGACCCTATGGAATGTCAATTTTAGATTTCAAATGGATCTGGAAAAACAAACTGGATGAAGAACAAACCATCATCAAAAACAAATCTCGTCTTGTGGTTAAGGGATACCGTCAACAAAAAGGCATAGACTACGATGAATCATTCGCTCCAGTAGCTCGTTTGGAAGCAGTCAGGATATTCCTTGCTTATGCTACACATAAGGGCTTCACGGTTTTTCAGATGGACGTTAAAACTGCTTTTCTCAACGGTCATTTGAAGTAAGAAGTGTATGTGAATCAGCCAGAAGGATTCATCGATCCTCGTCATCCTGACAAAGTCTATCGTCTCAAGAAGGCTGTATATGGACTTAAACAAGCTCCAAGGGCATGGTACGAAGAACTTTCAAACTTCTTGGTGTCCAAAGGATTCTCCAAAGGTTCTATTGATCCTACTCTCTTTACTAATAAATATGGGGATGACATAATGCTGGTGCAAGTTTATGTTGATGGCATTATTTTTGGTTCTACGAACCCAAAACTTTCAAAACGTTTTGAAAAATTAATGCACAGCAGATTTGAAATGTCAATGATGGGGGAGCTAAAATTCTTTTTAGGCCTCTAGATTCATCAATCCCCACGTGGTATCTTCATAAACCAAGCTAAGTATGCTCAAGAGATACTTAAAAAGCATGGTATGACCTCATGTGCTCGCGTTGGTACACCATTGTCGACCACATCCCTAGACGCTGACTTGTACTCATATCCCGTAGATCAAACGCGATATCGCAGTATGATCGGGTCACTTATGTACCTTACAGCCAACAGGCCTGATATTCATCATGCCACATGCTATTGTGCACGATATCAAGCCAGACCTACTCAAAAGCACCTCAAAGAGGTTAAACGGATCTTTCGGTACCTTAAGAATACCGTTCACATGGGACTCTGGTATCCGAGGGAAACCGGTTTTCATCTAACGGCTTTTTCAGATTCTGATCACGCAGGTTGTCTTGATAGTCATAAAAGCACTTCTGGTAGCATACAATTTCTAGGGGAAGACAAGCTTGTCAGCTGGTCGTCATAGAAGCAGGATTGCACTTCGCTCTCATCAGCTGAAGCAGAATATGTGGCTCTATCCGCATGTTGTGCTCAAGTCCTCTGGATGAGAACTCAACTCACGGATTATGGCTTCCACTTTGATAAAATACCTATGTATTGTGACTCAAAGTCGGCCATAGCTATATCTTGCAATCCGGTTCAGCACTCCCGCACCAAGCACATCGATGTCAGATATCACTTCATCAAGGAACAAGTGGAACGCGGCATCGTGGAATTATACTTTGTCAGAACTGAGTACCAGCTGGCAGACTTGTTTGCAAAAGCTCTCTCGAAGGATAGGTTTGCGTATCTCGTTGGCCGTCTTGGTATGAAGTATATGACTCCAGAAGACTTGGAGGTTTTGGAAAATGAAGCTGCTTGATATTCTCTCACAATGACTTCTAAGCGCATCACAGCTTAGAACTCAGACCTCAACTAAGGAAAGTTTATCTCGGACGATAACTTATCCTTCTCAACGAGAAATTCATATTTCTCGGTCATGAGCTTCTCATAAAAACATTCAAAGTTTTTAAGTTCATGAAAAACGATTTCTAAGTAAATGTCAGCTTAGAACTCGAACTTCAACTTAAGGAAACTTTATCACGGATGATAACTTATCCTTCACAACGGGAAATTTATTTTTCTCGGTCATGAGCTAGTCACAAAACAATCAAAGTTTTGAGCTCATGAAAAAGGGACCCGAAAGGGGAGTGTACGTTTCAGTGCGCTTTCCCTAAGGAATTGAAGAAAAGTCTTCTATCCTGATTATTTTAAAACCGTTGAACACAATTTTTCAAGACTTTCTCAAAAGGTTTTTCTAAATCTTTCAAAATTGTGTGTTCAACACTCCCTTCCTCATAATAGGTTTTTATCTCAAAATGTCACATGTTATTTTGATCAATTTTTGAGGTGGAGCGTTTTAAAATCAAGCCTTTTAATGTTGTTGGGTACATCTCTAAAATTGTCATATTTTATGTATCCAACACATTCCGAAAATGATATTAAATCTGTCATATATTATCGGTAAAGGCATCTCAACTCCGTACCTCAACATATTTTGTGGTGTCGTTTTTCTAAAATTTTGTCAAATTTTGTCTCAAGACACACATATATTGTTGAGGGGGAGCGACCCGTCTGAAAATGTTCCATGATTCATGCGTGCACACATGTTTCTCTCCCGTTGATTTTTCAGAAAATGTCAAATTTTAATCAATTGGTATCTCTAATATTATACTTTTATATTAGATATAGGGGAGAAAATGTGATTAAAATATAATATATCGCAACATGTGATCTTAAAGACTCAAGTGCAACTCTTTCCTTCACATGCCAAACTATTTCGTATATCGATGCATGTGTGTAGGGGGAGCTTTTTGGAAATGTAAAACTTTCAAAGTGTTAAAATTTTGATTTTTATCAAACACTTTGAATGGTTTTCAATGGTTTTATGGTTACGATCTTTACCCAAAACAACCTACTATCCACGACGGAACGATGGAGTCAAAAGGTGGTTTAGGATAGGAAACTAAGTCCTATGGTCCAATTAGAACCGGAGGGATCTACCCAAGGACATTCCATAGCTAGAAATAGTTGTCCTTAGGAAAGATGGAGTTGAATGAAGCTGAATGCGGACCAATTACTTAAGTTAGCACTAGAACAATCACAACAAGGTGCTAGTGATGATGTATTGGTAAGCATTGAAGGAGTTGAATATTCTATGCAACTTAGGCAGAAACCGGGTTAACACATCTTTTGAAGACAAGTGTCATGGACCCAGTGATGCGATGCACAACCCTTCCCCAGCCATTCGAGTTTCTCTCAAAAGAAACTTGTCTCATTGTCACGGAGATCAACACGTATCTATTGACTTTCTCACTCCGAGTCAGTTAATATTGAAAAGGTGGCAGTCTGCTCTAGCCTCCGATTACCAAAAATGCACTTATTGAGTCTAGAGCCAAACGAGATCTATCTATCATCTCATTAGGACACAATCGATTCCTACGCATTATCCTTGTGATATTGCCAAAACATCTGAGTGATACGATTCACAATGAAGATGGAAATCCTGCTTGAGCCAACATCAAACAAGCGCACGGTAGGTAACTTGTGCGATTCTACACGAATCAAACTTGTGAGAACTGGAAAGCAACTAAGTTAGGATTCTTAATTGATTCAAACTTGATTCCAGGTTTCTTCACAAAATCCGTGTGATCTTGCCAGAACATTTGAGAGTGACACTTATTAGTGTTTACAGTGACAAATGGAAATCCTTCCAGTGTCAACATCAAACAGCACTGCGGTAGGTAACTCACAAGATTCTCTATGAATCAAGCTTGTGACAAACTGGAAAGCAACAATGGTGCGATTATTTTTGAATCAAACTTATTCCAGGAACTCTGAATTGACGACTCTAATCAGACGGATAATTTATCCTTATGATTCACTCTTTACGTTCGCAGTCTGCTTTGAGACGGTCGAGTAAAGAGAACTGGCTACTACCGCCGGGAAACCCTGTCAAGGAGGTTCTTAATCGAATCTACCCGATCACAGGTACGATATCTAATACCGTCTAACGGTCTTCACCGACCGGAGATAAAACGCTACCGAGTTAGGATGAAATGTTCAAAGCCATTTTATCCGTGTCTATATATGTTGTTGCATATCAAGAAGGTGGCGTAGTTGTGCTACCGATGTCGATTCAGAAGTCACAAGAGCACAAGATGGTGATAATCAAGATACCTAAGAATGTAAGAATGTAATAGGTCATCTTAGTCACAAGGAGCATAGATGAAGATCTCAAGCACTCAAAGTCAAATGACAAAGGCTCAAGATAAAGATCACGAAAGCATGAAGGAACAAAGCTGTTACAAACAAGATCAAGACCAAGATACAAGACCAAAGTAGGAAGATCTCCTCTACAAGAATGTATTCACTCAATCATCTTATGCTTTTTAAGCTTTTTAAGATGACCGATACATTGGGGGAGATTGTTAGCCCTATATTTCATATAGTTGAACAAGAATGTAATAGGTCATCTTAGTCGTAAAAGGTCTTGTATAGTAATAGGTTAGTCGGGAAAACCGGGCTTGGACTTTAAGCTAATATTGTATAAGTTAGGGGCGTAAGCCCAAGACAAAGCCAAGCCCGGCCCATGTTACTTAACCCACGGCCCAACAAAGCCTAGGGTATATATACCCTCTTCCATGTGTGGAAGAGGGTGTTGGTTCATTTTACTTTCTCTCTCTAGTAAACATAAACCTTCCAAAATCTCTTTTGTTTCTCTCTCTAAATATCTCTTCTAAATCTTGTGTTATGGATTACATGGGATTAACAGGATCTCGTCGTTAACTGAACTGAAACCCTTCATAATTACGGTGTGTACTGTGGATTCTTTTCCGGTTGTAAGGTAGATAATGTCTGATTTAGATAAAGCTGACATAACCTTACCGAATGAACTCTGCGTGTTTAATCTGAATAATACTCTAGTAGTGGTAACTGAGTTTTAATTATCTGATTTAGGCGTGCCATGACAAAAATGGTATACTCCCTTGGAGGGTACCCTGAATTCCTGAGAGCCTGATTTAGCAAACCTACAGAGTTATGAGTTCTGACTCGTACTCTGAGAAGATATTCGTATGACGTGTACCATGACTGGTGTCCTGATATGTGTCTTCCGAAATGATACATGAGACCTGTGTCTTAACTGTTGTCTGGACATGTATTTTAATGGTGAGTCTGAATAAGGTTAAGAATTTCTGGTAACTGCTAGGATTGGCGAACCGGCTAGACTACTGACCTCTGTATTTCTGGTCACGTCCGTTCTAGAGTTCCGATGGTTATTGACTGATTATTTTTAAGCACGGTGGTTGTCATTATCGCCTTGTGTGTCAGTTTCCCGATGGTCGTTATTATGACCGTGATTCATGTAACTATTTCTGTTGAGTGGCCGACTGGTTACCGGTCCCCACTCTTCTGACTGAGAGATTAGATGAGTGAAATGTGACATCTAACTGGGAAAGTAAAAGCATGGAGTAGAATGGTAATGTCTGATGGTTGAAAATTATTCTTTTCAGAAATTTCAAATGTATAGTTTTCGTCCTTGTTCTGTAGAGTCTTCATAGTATAAACAGCATCAGCATCTTGAGAAATCTCCAAAGTATCAGCAGCATCAACATTTGAGAGTTCTTCAAAGTGTTAGCAGCATCAGCATCCGGTACAATCTTCAACTCACGAGCATCATCAGCACCTGGTATAATATCAACAAGTGGCAACGCCTGAGATGGTTGCGGATCGATTAACAATATCCATGGAGTAGGGTATCTGGAGTACACCTCGACTACTGTACATGAAGTACAAACTTAATACTGCACATGGAATATATCTGAGGCACTGCACGTGGAGTACTCATGAAATACTGTCCATGGAGTATAACTGAGACACTGTACGTGGGGTATATATGGAATACGGTACATGGAACTGGTGGAAATTTTATGGGATGATCGGTACTGGTGTCGCTTGTCTGACATGATCAAAGAAATAAATAGATTTAAACAGTAGTAAACTGATCTGGAATAAGTAACATGATAGGCTGACAATTTCTGCGTCGACTTACTGCTGGTTGTTTCGAGGCTGAAAGTATGATATAATCGAAGTCCCACAGTGGTCAGCATGAAGCATGATTAATGAAGGTCAATCATGATTAATCATGAAAATGGGTTTTATTGAAGTTCTTGTGTATCTTAACATGAAAACATCATTACTTTGCTGAAAAGATAATCCTCGTAAGGAGACATGAAACTGAATCATCATGAAGATAACATCAACGTAAGGGTATGAAAATTTGAATGTTACAAGGAACATAAAAAAAATATAATCAACTGAGGTGTAATATCAACTGATGTGGACGGTTATGGTTCAATCCACAAAATTCAAAGAAGAAAACATGTGACTAAGTATGGGCTATTCTGGTTCGATCCATACTTGTCAAAATTTATGAAATGTCCTGATATGACAAAGGTGAACAACTGTGGATCGGTTCACAAAACAACATTCAACTGAAAAACATGAAAGTTGATCTGAACATTGGTGCACGTATATGGGCTGGTTCATCTAGGGATGGCAGTGGGTGAAAAAAACCCACAACCCACGGGTACCCGTACAAAAATGGATGGGTAAATTCGTCGATTTGTACCCACGGGTATGGGTATGGGTATGGGTGAAAACTTATACCCATTGGTGTGTGGCGGGTGGGTGAAGGGTAAAGTATACCCATCACGGGTAAACCCATGATACCCATTTAAAATACCCACGTGTATACCCGCATGTTACCCATTAAAATACCCAATGTGTGCCCATTAACCCATCTAAAATTAAACAATATTTATGATTTTATAAATGTATATTTAATAATTATCATTTTTCAATGAAAAACTTAAGAAACTAAAAGTTTTTTGGTGTCTCGAGACTAAAAAGATAAGAGGATGAAAGATCCAACAATCAAATATATATTTATGTGTAATACACACTTCCCAGTTCCTCCATTGTGTTAAAGAAATAGCAGTTTTTTCATAGTCATACACTATTCACATATACTTGTTAAGTCTTTCATAAACTTGAGACACATGTGTAAGTATTTTGTGAACTTGATACTTGGAAACATGATTGGTGTCTTATTACTCATTTTAATAGCTAGTTTACATACATATCAAGGTTTAGTGGTTTTGTTTTAATGCATTAACCCATGGGTTTAACCACGGTTAACAAATACCCACGGGTATGGGTATGGGTAGAAATTTATACCCACTTATGGGTGACGGGTGGGTGATGGGTTTTACGAAATCTATGTGGGTGGGTGACGGGTTTGGTATACCCGTACCCATTACTCACGGGTGCCATCCGTTCATCAAGTAATATTCGACTGAAAGCATGAATCTGTCAAGAGTAAGGATGAACGCCATTGGGTCGGTTCACCAATACAAAAATCTGAATGGGCGAGAGTGAACGCCTATGGGTCGGTTTACCAAAACAAAATTCGTAGAAAAGCACATGCGACTAAATATGGCCAGTCCTGTACCAACCTTTTACTTAGTCAAAAACTTTAAGAAAACCGACTGATAACTGAAGAAAAATGACTGATACATGCACGAGAAACATGAAAGATAACAACGCCAAAATCTGGGAAGTTCCTGGTGACTACCCACTAGTCACAGGTCAAGTTTTAGAGCCTACAGGTCGAACCTATATCTCTGATACCATAATTGTAACACCCCACTTGGATAAGTGGACCGTTACGTGTATTTATGGCGTGTCATCAAAGCATAAGGTAAATGTCCTAGTACATTAACTGACCATAAAGGAAATACCAGAATCAAACATCGGTAATCCAACATAAGCTCAAAACATGAAAAGTAAATACTGAAGGAAAGGACTAAACAATGTCCAAATTAGCAGAATAATATAAGAAATGCATAAAGTAAGAAGTCTGGATAGCTTCCATCCAAATGCACATGCTCTCAGAATCCTAAGAGTGTCCTGGTGTACCTACCGTTAGAACATGAAAGGAACTACGGCTGAGCATAACGCTCAGTGAGCGGATATAAAGCATGATAAGGAATTACTGAAATGAAACCGATGATAAAATACTGGAGCTGTAAGACTGATAAGTAAAGTTGCAGCGGAAATCTGTGTATAATCTGTAAAGTCTGATTTATAAATAATAAAGCTGAACTGTTATCTGTTAAATTTAAAAACATGCATTTACTGTATTTTAATTGCCAGAGCTTATATAGGTCACGTGGTCATGCTGTAGAGGGGTGACCTCTAAATAACTGTAGAGGGGTGACCTCTAAATACTGTGTTGGGTGGAGGGATCAGCTCCAATGTGAAGGATGTAGAGCACACACCACATTCACCCTGATAACTTGTAAACTGATAAGCCTAGGATGCATCCATACGCCCCACTAAACATACATATAAAAATGGCCAAACTGAACATGAGTGGGACGATGCAGGATATCACTCTCCTGCATGTGAGTCACGACACCGGTGCCTCTAGTGCCATGGTTACGGTACCTCCGTAACTAGTACATAAACTGGTCATGCTTGTATATAATGCTCAGGCAACTTATTTCGTTTTTAACATGATTTCTGATAAGCTTAAACACATACGGGGAAAAACATTTGGCTGCAGACGGGGAATCCTAATCATGCATAGAAAGGAAGTCCTTACTGAAAGGACGGAAAATCCGTACCTCTTGTCCAGTAACTGACTGAATGGAAGACTGAACGAATACTACTCGGGCTTCCACGAAGCTACAATAATAATAGACGTGAATAAGTTACCTGATTATTATTTAATTTACTGATCTTATTGGCTTCTCATTTATTTATTTTATTTCTGAAATCTGTACGTATATTAACTGATGAATCTGAACTTATAATAATTCTTTCTAATATGTTAACGACCTACTAAAAATTAAGATACAAACGTGTTCTGACGTTATTTAATACTGTAATAATTAACTCGTTAAAACATAAAGTTTCTAATTTGAAAGTTTCTAAAATAATTTAATTCATATAATAAAATTATACCCTTTTAAAATATTATAAACTATTTTAATTCAATTCATTTAAAAATATAACTGTTAAATATTTATAAAACAAGTAATAAAAGGTATCATATAAAAATCTTCATTTTATTATTACAATTTATGCCCCGAGCCTACCGAGATACCCCTTCTCGGTCGCACTTAAACAAATCAACAACTATATAAAAATATGCCTATATGAATTTAGTGACAGAAATCCGTGACACTAAAAGTGTCGCTAAAAACTGAGTTTTTTTTTAAACTGTCAATAAACAGATTTCGCGACATAATTTATTGTCACCAAACTGTCGCTAATTTCAGAACTAAACCCTTTTTATTTTCTGATTAAAAAGTTCCCACTGCCTTCTTTTGGTTTCCCCCGTTTTCTGACTAAGACTACTGTTGGTTTCCTACCGCTTACAGACCCAAACACACCCTGTCAATCCAAACACCCCTGCTGCGAAAAATCTAAACCCAAAGACCCCTGCTGTTCGTTTTGTTCGCTGCTGACCACCCAAAACCAACAGCCTATACGGCTGTTCATAGAAAAAAAACACCAAGACACTTTGTGTGTCTCGGTTTGCGTGTAACACCCATAAATCACATACGACCCCTTTTAATTTTGATTTGTTCTTGACTTGAATCAATAATTCGTGGTATAAGAAGAAAAATATAATTACCTTTATTTGATTAATGAGGAAGATAAACATTGATGTTCGAATCCCTGATTAGTTAAGAAAATGAACCCGTCCTTGTTCTTGATTCAAACTGGCGGCATCTTTTTTTTTGTCCTTTCTGTCGGCAGAAATAAGGAACAAGCAACCCTAATTTTTTTGTGTTTTATTTTTTTACTGTGGTGTAAGGAAAATTGGGGTAAACCCACGTTTTTTTTTGTTATTAGAGTAGTGGGCTCAAAGCCCAACTTTCTTTTCTTTTCTTTAATTGTAGACGCAGCCCAAAACATATGCATACTTAATTTTTTCGTTTCGTTTAATCTTTACATGCTCGTGTTTATTCGTGATTCGGGGTTTGAAATATTTGCTTCCTGAGAAAAATACTTATGTATAAATACTTACGTAATATTTCTGACATTAAATAATTTTCTGAATAATTTAATTATTTAAATAAAACTGAGATTGCGTATTTTAATATTAACGTTTAATTATTTCTGTATCATAAATAATACATACGTAATATTTTCTGAGACTAAATAATTATTATCTAAATAATTATTTTTTATAGTATTTAAATAAACTGGAACTGCGTATTTACTGTTTACGTCTAATTGAATTTAGAGCTGAGACTACGCGTATTTAATATTCGAAAATTTTAAATACGGGTTTTACAATATGAGTCACAACGACTCATATATGAGTCACAACGACTCATATATGAGTCACAGCAACTCATATATGAGTCACAACGACTCATATACGAGTCATAGTCCAAGTTATGTAATCATGAGTCCCACTTCTGTAATCAGCTTATAAACTACAAAAATCGATCAAACTTCAATAAAAAAGCTCATTCATAAATTAGAACTTGTTAAATCACATGTGATTATCATTGTGTCATTTCATCAAACATATGGTGTGCATCAACAATCATAACATGTGTTTTACCTAAATTAGTTATGAAGTTGTCTTAGCATAATCAAAATGAAAAGAAAACATAAAAATAAGCATAATCAAAACAACTTACAATCATCGAGATCCATTTCGTCTCGTATAAGCGCAAAAAATTAGGGTTTTGTGGTGTGGATTTGATCGGGATAGTGTGGATCTCGTCGTGGTTGCTGGTGGTAGTAGGTGGTGGTGGTTAGTGGCGGTGGTGGGCGGCGGTAATAGGCAGTGGTGGGTTGATGGTGTTGTTTTTTTTGTGTTACAGGTTAAAAAGAGATGAGGGAGTTTTTGTTAAAAAAAATTAATCTTAGACCGTATGATGAAAATAGATTGGATGGTGTTGATGAGTCTATTGAGACTTTCATAAATCAATGGATTTTATTAAACTCTTGGCTATTGTAATGTTTTTAATTAAATAAAAAAAATTGACTATTACAGTATTTATTTATTTGAAGATAAAATCATTTTCTATCATCAAGCACTTGTAACAAAAGAATTTTTTATGCCAAAACTAGCTTTATCCACGTTGTACCACTTTTATTTTTTATTAATTTTATTTTAGCCTTTTGGGCCAACCTCCCGGTGCTCTCACACAAAGTTAGTGACTCTCTACGACCCGAGTATCTTCTCCACTATATATACAACACATACCCCTTACTTTCCACACATATCCTACCATTAAAGTTTGCAAAAATCCTATATAAACATAATACTACTATTAATAGCTAGTTTCGTCTTAAAAAAAATGTCGCATAACGACTCAGACTCTTCCAATGATCAGCCTACCTCAGACTCAGACTCTTCGGATGATCAGCAGCCTACCTTAGACTCAGACTCTTCCAATGATCAGCCCCCCCCGATCAATTACTATAGGGTGATAGTCGGATATTCAACTATCAGAAACATGCATAAAAAATCAGTGAGACCATTTACTCCTGTTTCTTTAATAGTAAGTTTTGGTTTATATCAGATAATACATACTGTATATATTACACGTGAAATTACATATTAACAAACAATAATCAATTTTCATTTTTATTTTACAAGATTGAATGTGGGCGTTGCCGAGGTAGGCATTCAGTTGAGTACAACATTCAGAACAACCTACCGTCAAGGTTTAGGATAAGGGTCGATCATTTCTTACATGATTATATATATATATATATATATATATATATATATATATATATATATATATATATATATATATATATATATATATATATATATATATATATATATATATATATATATATATATATATATATATATATATATATATATATATATATATATATATAAATGTGTGGATGTGGTTTCTTCTCATTCTTCTCATTTTACTTAATCTTCTTATTTGATCCTAACTCTATATATATATATATATATATATATATATATATATATATATATATTCTATTTATGATAATTGCTGTATATAATCATATATAATGTTCATGTATGTCATATGTAGTGTTACTGCACCCCAATCCAGGACAATGTACTTGCAACTGGCAGATTAAGTTTCACACCTAGCAACAAACTTGAACTCCTTGGTATATTGAGAATCGTGGGAGATGATCAGGTACATGTAGGTTTCAGACTTGTTGATCTCAATGCGAATGAATCCTCTTGGAGGGCGAACACGAAGGTAAACTAACACTATTTCTACTTCTTTTATTTTACAGTAGTTTTAATGAAACGTGTGTAAATTTAAATTTATACATGCATCTCTTCTATGTTCTTGCAGAATCTACCTAGACTTCTCCATTTTCAGTATGCAAAGACGTATCGAATGCCGATGGGTGACTATCTCCATACTGTCGGAGGTGACAATCGACGGCCAGTAGTCAAAGACCTTGACTTAACGTTTGAAGAGACTGATGGGAGTGAGAGTGAGGGTGAAGTATATGAGGACAGTGATGATAGCGATGGGGAAGATACCGAGGATGATGATGATGATAGTGAGTGAAGCGCGGGTTAACTGGTTTATGGTTAATTGTTCTGTTGTTGTCGTTTTTTTTTTTTGTTATTTTGTGTTTTATTTTTATTTTCAAACCTCTGTTCTAGTCTACTTGTGTTAGGGTTGTCGTGTGTTGTTGTATTGTGAGCCTTTTATGTTCAAGAAAAAAAACCTGTTTCTCTCGGAAGTGATTAATATCTGTAAACATTTTTTATTTCATAGTTAGTCTCGACGCCCGTCAGATGAACATTTAGCTCCAATTTTTTTTTTCGACAAAATAATAGATGGGTGTAAAATCTTTTACGGTTACACTGAAACAAAAAAAGATATTTTTATGAACCGCAAGAAAACGACATATAATTGATTGGGAAATATAGAATAACTGAAAACGCACTTAGAACATCTACAATGCAAAAAAATGTAAAGACTTTTTACATTTATTAATTATCTTTTTCATTAATACTTGAATGCTAAAATGGTATGTTGAAATGGTGCCTCCAATGCTAACAAGTCTTACAAAGGCTTTCTATGCATATAAGACAATTGCATTTAATAGAAGAGATGAGAGTGCAAAAGCTTTTGCCAATAGCTTGGTAAACAAAAAGTCTTTCATAAAAAGCTTTTGTAAAAGCTTTGGCCACAATGGTGAAAAGTTATCCAAATAGCTTGATAGAATAGTAAAAAGCTATGAAAAGCTTTGCCATTACACTTGCTCTTACAAATTACAATCAGAAAGGTAACATTAAAATTTATAGTATAAGAGAATTTGCTAATCAATGATCACCAAGCATGAAAGGTATCTTAGCAATATTGTCAAATTTCAAGCTATAAAAATTATAACGAATCTACGACGTTTTTTGAGACGTGATATATAGGGCCACAAGATATTTACTAATTAATATTTATGTAATAGGTTTACAAAAGACATACTACTAGTAATACATAAGGAATTAAAGTTGTTGTTAATAACCTATAAAACCATTACATAAATATTAATTAGTAGATATCTTGTGTCACTCTATATCAAGTTTCAAAAAACGTCGTAACTTCGTTATAATTTTTATAGTTTAAAATTTGACAATATTGCTAAGATACGTTTCATGCTTGGTGATCATTGATTAGCAAATTCCCTTATATTACATGATGAAAAATGAAGCAACAATTTAATTTAAATATTAAATTAATCAGTTTGTATTTACTCAAAAACGTTTTTTCGTATGAAAATTAATAAGCAATCTAGTAAATAGCTGAAAGCTAGTAAACAAACCCAGTTTTTATATATTTATAAAAAGATTAATAAAACTTCACACTACATGCTATATCATGCTTTATGCCGTTTTTAGCATGATGCGTCTATATACGACACCTTAATCTGCTACATAACATAGAGATCACGATTCACGTTATAACCTGTTATGATGAACACTGTAACGCGTAGGGGTGTAATCGAGCCGAGCCGAGCTCAAGCTTAGTATGGCTTGATACTAAAATTGTAGGCTTGGGCTTGGCTTGATAGCTTGTCAAGCTTTACCAATCTAAGCTTGAGCTTAGCTTGATAAGACATGACAAAAGCTTGAGCTTGACTTGAAAAACTTGAATGTTTATAAATTCAATTTTTTTAATAATAAAACTTATCAATAAACAAATGTATAAAATAAAAATCATTACTTAAAACAAATTTGATTTATTTAACATTAATAAAACCAATAACAAAATTATCGTACAATCTTGTTTTCAAAATGTGTTTTGCACACCAATACGATTAAGGTCCCAAAGACCATTGCATGATGTGAATGCGAGCACATCTAGACACGTTACGTTTAGTATTAAAAATAGTACAAATATATTTATACACATATTGTATTCCAAGTACCGAGTAAATGCAATAATTAAATTCACAAAAATAAAGAATCAATTAAAATACAAAGAACTAAAACATAAATGTAATCAGAGATAAAAGTTCTTTTAAAATATAATATTTATACATGAAATTAGCCCTTAAAATTAGGTTAATACTCAAATTAACAATTAGTTGCTTATATAAATTCATCATAAAAACATATTTTTGATAGAGCTTGAAAAAGCTTGATAAGAACTCGAGCCAAGCTATCGAAAACTTGAGCTTGAGCTTGATATAGTTTCGAGCTATTTTTTGGGCTTGAGCTTGATAAAAGCTTGGCTTGATCGAGCCAAGCTCGAGCTCGAGCTCAAATTGCTTGATAAAAGCTTGACTTGAATACACAACGCGTTATTTAAAATGATGATTTTGTGTTCATGTTTAAAGACCTCTTGTCCACTTGATGGTCATGCCACGCGTCACCAAAATTAGTAAGACAGCTACAAATTTTATATTTTATATTCTAATATCATATTTTGGATAACCCGTAATTAATTAAACCAGTAAAGAAAAAAAAAGATTATTTTTCACACCACTTTAAAACATTGCTTTTCTAGGCTTTTATCCTTTAATACGGAGTAAAAACGAATGGAATCCCTGAATAAATTTTTTACTTGAAAGTTGCGATGAATTTTTTTTTAGTATATTTCGTTTACCGTATTATTTAATCTCGTTGAAAGTGAAAACAATAGTGTCAAACTATTTCCTTTTTAAGAAGATAGTGAGTCGTCGTGTCGTAAAGTTTGTGTCATAGTTAAAAAATAATGTCACGTTAACAAAATGGGCTGTAACATCAGAAAAGTCAGGACACCAATTTTTAGTGATATTAGAGAGTCATATATTTTCTAGTGTCGTAAACGGTATTTTTTTTGAAATTAGTGGGCTATATATACTTTAGATTAAAAAAATAAAAAATTGAAAATCGTTTAACGTGGGCTGATAGTTACAACGCTACCCACGTTGTGATACACCATTCCCAAAACTCGCACCGTAGCATCACACAGGTCAGTCACGCAAGGACTCTGTCTGCTCTAATGTTTTAGCAACTCCAAATATTTCCGGAACTTTTGAAGACTTCCTATACAAATAATAGTGTTTTTAGTAATTGATTCATCTAAACTATCTCCAAGTAAATTTCTTCAAGATTTATGATTGGTAAACTTTAATGTAATAATTTCTCTAACGACTAGCAAGACTCTTTCTAATTCACTTAAAAATAAAAGATATTTTCTAAGACTACCCGCAACGGGACCAAATTATATCGGTCGCCACTTGGTCGCGTCGTTGTTGTGACTCGATCGCCGAGTCTCGGTCGAAGCAAAACGACTCTAGACGCGACCTTCTTTCTTACCGTTGTAAATAAAAAAAAAGACTTTTTTTTTTAATTTTACCTTCTACCTATATAAATACCTTATTTATTCAACCATTTTTCACATACTTTAAACTTATAATTCTTCAAGCTCCAATTATAATACTAATTAAAATAATGAGTTCTCAAATGTCGTGGACTACCGAAGAAGCGGTAGCTTTGTGTAAAGCTTGGGTACACATTTCGGAGAATTCTCGTGATCGATATTATAAGTCGAAAGGGTTTTGAGAGGAGGTACGCGAGTTCTTTTATCAATAAATGGACGAGCGAAAAAGAGGTTATGACTCAATTACCACCAGATGGAAAAATTCGATTCGTCATAAAGTTGGTCAATTTAATGCGCTTTACGATAACGTCGTATGTAGGCATCCGGTTGGGACTTTTGAAAATACTCTTTATCAAGAAGCCGCACTTGAATATCGCATTATTCGTCATGTGGATTTTAAATACTACGAAGGTTGGAAAATTTTGAAACAAGCCCTATTGGAGCACCGTTGAAATGTCACGTTTCGATAATCTAGCAGTTAAGTTTTTAAAGTTTACAACTTAAAAATTATTATTATGTTTCGTTATGTTTTTTAATTTATGTAATGTGTTATATTTTATGTAATGTTTTTTAATTAGTGTAATGTGTTTTTTATGGTATAAAATGTTTTTTATGGAATAAAATATTTTTTTATAGAATAAAATATTTTTTTATTGAATATATATTTTTTTTTTAATTATATCGTTTTATTGGGACAAATAAGTCATAAAAGAAAAAAAAACTAAAAAATCAAATTGTGCGGTCAGATCGCTATTACAAGTAGCCTGCTATTGAAAAACATCTTCTGTCGTTGAAATACACAAACACCTCAACAGGCTAAACTAATTTTTCTTTTTGATATTCAAAAGAAATCCTAAAAAATGAGAGATCATACTATTTGTGTTAGTCTTTTCTTTCTCTGCCTTCACTTAAAAAGTTGTATAGTACTAGTAAGTACAATAATCTTTATAAAACAGAGAATCGTTTGAAAAAGTACTAATACACACAAAAATCATTGAGAAGGGTGGTCCTCTTTAGACTCCTCTTGGTCCCACACACGATTTTCAAAATTAATAAGTAAAGTATTATCAAATTTGTTGGACCATAAAAAACAGCAAGAAAAAATATATGTTTATCAAATTTGTTGGTTGCATTTGAATTGTTTTTAAATTATGTTGTTTAAATTTTGTCATTTTTGAATGTTTGAAAGTAATTACAAAAAGGTTGGTTATTACAAAAAGGCTTAGATCACTATCAGCATATAGACGAGCAAGCGTGTGTGGCATGCATTTTACGATCAAAAGCCAAAGTGTCAATGGAATATAGAAGTTAGTTCAAAAACATAACATACAGAAATAGATGACATAAAGTCTAATGTAGATATAAACGTGAAGTGTGAAACTAATCGAGTTCGAGCTCGAGTTTTATACGACGAGTCGGGTTTGAGCTCGAAATATAATGCTCGCCCTAGCTCGAGTCGAGTTTCGTGCTCGAGTTTTAGTATTCAAGTCGAGCTCGAGCTCGATAGTACTCGGCTCGTTTAAACTTTAAACCCCTAAAGCACCCCTTCACAAGACTATGAACAAGATAGCAGTGCATTAAATCTACATTTAGGTTAAACCAAGTTGGCTAAAAGCTTACACAATTCTAATTGCTTTGGCTCCAACTTTCCCTCCCAAATACAAGTGGTAGACGAGAATAAAAAGTGTCTCTATTCTAGTACTTGAATTAAGTGAAGTCTAAACCCACATACATAATCATTTTAACCTAACCACCTTTGATATTAATGGTTCCACCCAATGTTTCGATAAGTTAAAGATGTCGAATTATTGGATTACTTTTTTTTGAAAAGCAGATGTACTAAGCAATTAAGGCAAAACAAAAAGATACAAAAGAAAAATACATAATGACGTGTTATAAGACGGAGTATTAAAAAACACCAAAATGATTCAAACAGAAAAGATAATACAACAAGCGAGAAAAGATAATACAACAAGCGAACCCCCGGGATTTTAGATCCATTTATCCCACGACAATCGGTTATTGAAACCCCGATGAGAAGCCCATAAGAGAGACTAAGAAATGCTATATCTATAAAATATTTAGAAAAAATTATTCACAAATAATATGACAAAGATGGATCAATAATGTTATAAAATATATTTTTTTTAATTTTTCTCATCGATCACATTTGTATGACACGTGTATATGTGAATTTTAATTTTTAAACATTTTGTGAAACTAACATTTCTCTTGAATATTTGAATCAACTAAACGCATATGACCATTTTTGACCTGACTCACTTTGTTTCCTTGCATACTAAATAACCCCGTTGAAGTAGATGTTTTTCGGCTTTACGTACGACACTTAGGTGATGTTTGACAATAGGGTTGAGCATCGGTCCAGGACCGGACCGGTCAAGACCGAACAGGTGCGAGGACCGAAATGGTCCGAAACCCCGGACCGAGACCGGATCGAAATGGTCCGGTCCGAGTTGGTCGGGTCGGGTTCGATCCTCAGTCCAGTCCGGTCCTATTTGGCAATATTCACGAGATTTTGGTAAGACCGGACCGATGACCAAATTGGTCCAAAACCCCGGACCGAAATTGTTCGGTTCGGTCCGAATCGGTTTTGGGTCTGCCGTGCTCAGTGCTATTTGAGAATAACTCGAATGACTTAATATAACAAAAGCTGAATTTATTAAATTTTAAATTTTTTGTTTAAATGTGACTTAATAGAAGGAGATATGTGAAAATATTAAGTAATAAAATTAAGGATGTTTGTATTAAGTCATATGTTAATTAAACATTATTTAATTGAAAAATCAACCAAACAAGCTTTTAGAGCTTTTTATTTTCAACTTAATGAGACGTTAAAAAATCATAAAACATATGTTAATATCAAAAGAAATTAAACCTTTTAATAGATGAAAATAATAATATAAAGAACATGAATTATCTTTTGTATGTGCTAGAGTACCACGTCACGAAATGTGAGGATCAAGTCCTGAGTGCAATCAAGCTAAATAGATTTTTAAGTCCTGAATGTATGTGCATTTTAGAAATTCATTATAATTGCATAACAGTGGTTCAACTTTGTTAAATTCAACACATATTCAACTTTAAATACAATAGAGTAATCATTTTGTTAGCTTACTATAACTCCTGAAAGTAAACTTCAATTCCCCCTCAGGTATGTTCCGCATTAAGTCTTGAGACCAATACTTCGCCTGATATTTGAAAAAAATAGGGGAACAGGACGCAGCGAATAGCTACATGAGCTGATTCAATTCCGTATACAACTGGTATCGTATTTGTTGATATAGTTTGCTATTATCGAGTGTTGCAAACACACATAAAGATAACGCGTTGTGATTCGTTCAGTTTTGAAGGTATGAACACATCCATGTCAAAAGTTGGTTGTTGTCCTACTATGGGTAACAGCGACAAACAGGTTAGTTCCTTCCCATACTAACTCTGTGTGTAGAAAGCAGTTTCGTTTATTAACGCATGATGGTCTTTGGTGTGACGTATTACATACCTACTTGTATTAAAATATTTGGACTTAATCAGATACCCTTTCCTAACCTTAGGGGCTTATTGTGTAACTTTTCTCTTTTGCAGTTACACTTTGGACTTGGATTGTTGAGTGCATAATGAGGTGGAGGGCTTTATCTGGACAAATGGAAACTTGGAGCACTACTTGGCAATCAAGCCAAGCGTACATGAGACGCAACGTCTCATTTTTGGCTTTTGGAGATAAAGAGGAGACGCTCCTCATTTTGTCACTTATCTGGGTTTTCTATGTGTGTGTTTTTGATCTAAAATGCTATCTCTCAAAATGTAACCCAGATCATGTTTATTCATTTTTTGTTCTTGTTCTTGTAAGACTATTATCATTTAGATAATAGGGTCACACCAGTGTAGCTGTGGTGACCTTTTAAACTTTTGATTCGTACTTGTTTTGATTAATAGAAGTGTTTGATTCAGTGTTCAAATCTTCTTCTTTGCCCTTATCTATTATTTCTTCATGGTATCAGAGCCATGGTTCTCTGAAATCGTTGGAAATATTTTAGGGTTTCAAAATTTTTTTGGGGGTTTTAAAAATTAAAACGTTTTTTGGATAGATCTGCTATTGAGATAGTCAGATTTAAAAAGATTTTGCTCTCATTGTTTTTTATTCATCCTAAAATCGATTTTTTAATTTTAGGGTTTCAAAATATTTGGGGGTTTTCTATATTATATATGTTTTAACTTTGTTCTTGGTGCAGGGTTGTTATATATTAGATCTATTTCATAGATCTATCGGTGGTTGCACTTTTCCCTAATTTTTCTTAAATTAGGGTTTGGTGAGGAGGTTCTGTTTCCTCTAGACTAAGTGAATCTAGAAGAAACAGATCGATTGTGCTTTTGGTTTATGCATTGTAACACCTCTGCTCTCTCCCCTTATTTGATTATTTGGTTACTTGCTTATTTATTCGTTCATACTTGTTTTTTGAGTGTTATCTGTGTTTAAACTCTCTCATATTTTGATACTCTCTTTTTTGCTGATCTTGCTTTTGATTGTTGGGGTTTTTTGGTTATTTGGATCCTTAATCACTGTCTTGCCCTTGACCTGCCACCCTTGAGTGGTTTGGAAGCCTGGGAACTTTGTTGACTTTGATTAAGTTCATTTTTTTGGGAGTTCAGTTTCTGTGATCCTTCACTATGACTAGTGTTCATGGTGACACAGACACTGAACAACAAGATGACCAGATTGGGGAAGAATCTGTTGTCACCTTGATAAGTAAGCTTGATATTAGTGACCCTTTGCATCTTCACCCAAATGACTCTGCCACATTGACTGTGATTTCTATTAAACTTAAAGGAACTGAGAATTATCAAATCTGGTCTAATGCTATGCTTTTGGCATTGGAAGGAAAAAATAAAACTGGTTTCATAAATGGATCTTGTAAAAGATCCCTAACTAATGATGTGTTAGGAAGGCAATGGGACAGAGTCAATGTTGTTGTGTTAGGATGGATTGTTAATTCTATTTCTGATGAATTGTTTCTTGGTCAAATTTTCTCTAAGAAAGCTGAGCATGTTTGGAATGATTTGAAAGAAACCTATCATAAGGTTGATGGGTCTGTGATATTTAACTTACATCATAAGATAAACACTTTGAAACAAAATGGCTCAAATTTGTCTGATTATTATCATACTTTGAATGCTTTGTGGAAACAATATGATGCTATGGTTGAGCTTCCTAATTGTGTGTGTTCTGCCACTAGTGAATTTAAGAACCATAATAGTCTGTTGAAATTGATGCAGTTCTTAATGGGTCTTGATGACTCTTACATGACTATTAGAAGTTCTATTCTTTCTAGGGAGTCTTTACCTGATGTCAAAGGGGCTTATGCTATTATCTCTAGTGAGGAGTCTCACAGAGTTGCCTCTGGCAATGTGTCTAGTTTCTCCCAAAGGAACCAGACATCTGCTTTCTTTGCTAATGGGCCCACCAGAAATGTGGTTCAAAGAAATCAGAGTAATAACTCTGGTGGCTTTAGACCTAACTTCAATGCTAACCCCAACTACAATAGTAACCCTAGACCTAATGTGCCCAATGGGAATACCTATAGGCCCAATGGGAACACCTACAGACCTAATGTGAATTCTGAAGTGATTTGTGAAAATTGTGGGTACAATGGGCATACTATTGATAGATGTTTTAGAATCATTGGGTACCCTGCTGATTTTGGAAAAAAGAGACCTGGCCAAAACCCTAAAGGAAAAAATGTTTCTAACAATTCTGTGGGGACTAATCCCAATTCTGTCTTTTCTGATGAACAACTTTCTGCTTTACTCTCTCTTATCAAAGAGAACAATGGAAGTGAGAAGGGTGTGCAGGCCAATATGGCAGGTACTTACCTAAATTCCAGTAAAGCCTTCATTGATAACTTTAGTAACTTTTTTTGCTCTAATATTCATTCTAAAGTTACTTAACATGGGAAAGTGGTTGACTCTGGGGCTAACCAACATATGACTAATGATGAAAAAGAACTGGACAATGTTTTTGATATTTCTCATTTAAAAATTAAAGTCAGTCATCCTAATGGGACTGAAGCTTTCATATCTAAGATTGGAAATCTGAAACTGGGAAATGGTCTTGTCTTGTTTGATGTGTTGGTTATTCCTGAGTATTGTGTTACTTTGATATCTGTGCATAAATTAGCCAAGGATAACAAGATTTTTGTGGTTTTTGATGAAAATAAATGCCTTTTTTTGAATCAGGATTTGAATCTGAAAAACATTCTAGGGATTGGTAATCAATGTGGTGGTTTATACTACTTAGATACTAAAGGTACTAAGTGTAATGCTAGTCAAACTGTCCCTATTTGTTCTCTATCTTATTATGATTGGCATTGTAGACTTGGCCATCCTGGTGACCATGCTTTAGATATCTTAAAAGCCACTTTGAAACTTGATAAACATGATAAGTATGACTATTGTGAAGTTTGTCAAAGGGCTAAACAATCCAGAAAGCCCTTTCCTTTAAGTGACCATAAGACTAAGTACTTGGGGGACATTGTTCATCTTGATTTATGGGGTCCTTATAAGGTGACATGTCACACTGGCCATAGATATTTTTTGACCATTGTGGATGATTTTACCAGAGCTGTTTGGGTATATCTCATTAAGTCCAAGGATGAAGTTGTTACTTTTTTAGATGTTTTTCATAAAATGATTAAAAATCAGTTTAAAAGAAACATTAAAGTCTTTAGAAGTGACAATGGTACTGAATTTGTTAATCAAACTTTTAATAAGTTTTGTAACAACAATGACATTCTTCATCAGACTTCATGTGCTTATACCCCACAGCAAAATGGGGTGGCTGAAAGGAAACATAGACACCTATTGAATGTGGCTAGGTGTCTTATGTTTCAGGGGGGAATTCCTTTGAAATTTTGGTCTGAATACATTCTAACTGCTACTTTTCTCATTAACAGATTACCCTCTTCTGTGTTAAATGGAAAGTCCCCTTATGAAATGATTTAAAATACTTGTCCTAATCTCTCTCTTATCAGATTGTTTGGCTGTTTATGTTTTGCTACTATCTTGAATAGTCATGATAAATTGTCTAATAAGTCTGAAAAATGTGTTATGATGGGTTATTCTAATTCTCAGAAGGGTTACATGCTTTTTAGTCTTGATAGGAATCAGTTTATTGTCTCTAGAGATGTGAGTTTTTTTGAGTCTATATTTCCTTTTAAGGATTCTGTCTCAAAAAACAAGCATAATGAGTCTAATGTCCTTAGTCTTGGTCAAGATAAAAATTTGCTAAACTTTTTTGATTTAGATAACCCTGAGCTACCTAATGATGATGAGAGAGTAACAAGTAGTCATAATAGTGACCATGAGTCACAAAGTGAGGGTAGCCACTCTCCCAACCTTGGGAACAATATGGACACTGTTGATTCTCCAAATATTGGAGATGATGCTCATAACAATGAGGATATTGAAGCTAGGTTGGAAGAGGAGGCAGCAACACTTGATGAAAATAATGAGTCTGAAGGTCACTTGAACCAAAATCCAAGTGCTCCTACTCAGGGTGTTAGAAGGTATACCAGACCTTCTGTTTTTCCTAAAAACTACAATGATTTTGTTGTTAATTCCAAGGTTAAATATGGTCTTGAAAAATTTGTAGGGTATTCTAGACTTAATCATGAAAACTTCTGTTTTGTCACCCAACTTAACAAAAACAGTGAGCCAAAGAATTTTTTTGAAGCTTCTCAAAACCCTTATTGGGTTGATGCTATGAATTCTGAGCTTGCTGCCCTTCTTGAGAATGACACTTGGGATATTGTTGAATTACCAAAGGGTAGGAAGGCCTTAGGTAGTAAGTGGGTTTGGAAACTTAAGTTTAAGTCTAGTGGTGAAATAGAAAGATACAAGGCTAGGGTTGTTGCCCAAGGCTTTGGTCAAAAGGAAGGTATTGACTTTGATGAAACTTTTGCCCCTGTTGTCAAGATGGTTACTGTTAGATGTTTGCTTAATATTGCTATTGGGAATTCCTGGCCTGTGTTTCAACTTGACATTAATAATGCTTTCCTTTATGGTGATCTTGATGAAACTGTTTACATGAAACCACCACAAGGATATCTTTGTGGTGGTGATAACATGGTTTGTAGACTTAAAAAGTCATTGTATGGGCTTAAACAAGCACCCAGGCAATGGAATGCTAAGCTTACAGCTGTGTTAAGTGAAAATGGTTTTGCTCAAAGTAAATCTGACTATTCTTTGTACACTAAGTCTCTTGGTAACATTTTTCTTGCCTTGCTTGTGTATGTTGATGATATCATTATTACTGGAAACAATGTCGGTGAGATTGAAAAATTTAAGATGTTTCTGAAAACTAAGTTTATGATTAAGGACTTAGGTAAGTTAAAATATTTCTTGGGTATTGAGATCATTGATACTAATGGTGGCATTTGCTTAAATCAAAGGAAGTATGTTTTGGACCTTCTTTCTGAGTATGGCCTGACATATCCTATGTTGTTCACTGCTTGAGTCAATTCATGCACTCTCCTTTGAGATCTCATCTCAAAACAACCTTCAAGATATTAAGATATCTTAAAGGTTCTCCAGGTTTGGGCATTCACATTAAGAAGACTTCTGGTATGTTTCTAAATGCTTATTCTGATGCTGATTGGGCTAAGTGTGTTGTTACTAGGAGATCTGTTACTGGTTATTGTGTTTTTGTTAATAACAATCTTGTTTCTTGGAAGAGTAAAAAACAAAACACTCTCTCCAAATCCTCTACTGAAGCAGAGTATAGAGCTCTTGCTTCAGTAACCAGTGAAGTCATCTGGATTTTAAAGATTTTAAAAGACTTAAAATGTGAAAATCTTTTGCCTGTTACTTTGTACTGTGACAGCAACTCAGCTATTAAGATAGCTGCTAATCCAGTTTTTTATGAAATAACTAAACACTTAGAAATTGACTTACACTTTGTAAGGGAGAAAATTTTAAGTGGTGTTGTTAAGACTTGTAAGGTGGATTCTGCTAATCAAATAGCAGACATCCTCAAAGGGACTGGATACATTGCAACACAATGTCCTTGTTGAAAAACTTGGCATGCTTATTATATATGAGGTATCTGATTAAGGGGAGATATTAAAATATTTGGACCTAATCAGATACCCTTTCCCAACCTTAGGGGCTTATTGTGTAACTTTTCTCTTTTGCAGTTACACTTTGGACTTGGATTGTTGAGTGCATAATGAGGTGGAGGGCTTTATCTGGACAAATGGAAACTTGGAGCACTACTTGGCAATTAAGCCAAGCGTACATGAGACGCAACGTCTCATTTTTGGCTTTTGGAGATAAAGAGGAGACGCTCCTCATTTTGTCACTTATCTGGGTTTTCTATGTGTGTGTTTTTGATCTAAAATGCTTTCTCTCAAAATGTAACCCAGATCATGTTTATTCATTTTTTGTTCTTGTTCTTGTAAGACTATTATCATTTAGATAATAGGGTCACACCAGTGTAGCTGTGGTGACCTTTTAAACTTTTGATTCGTACTTGTTTTGATTAATAGAAGTGTTTGATTCAGTGTTCAAATCTTCTTCTTTGCCCTTATCTATTATTTCTTCAACTTGCATGAAAGATCTGCTCCAAATATTGTTAATGGAAGTTCATTGGCCACCTGTCGGTTTGCACGGGGGATTCAACGCTATACTGAAACAGGTTATATACGGCGCTTTCAGTTTCTACTTTCTTACATTTTATGTTCATGACCTGATTTTTCTTTTGTATGGTTACAGACACACTTCAGGTGGCGTCTTAACTCGCACTAACTACGATCGTACAACAGTTGAGGCCGTCGGTTTACCTGTGTCAGTTTCGTCACGTAACGCAATTGCACAGCCTACGCCCCTTTTTAATGACATTAGCTTTCTTCCCCTTCAAGATTCTGTTGTACCTTTTTTTTATACAACGTAATACAACATAAGGCCGTTTGGTTCGCGGTTTATAAATTATGAAAATTTAATTCCTGAAATTTCAAGAATATTAAATATTGAGATTTAAAATACGAGATTGTGTTTGGTTAGTATAAGAATTTAGATAATGGGTTTGTAAGTAAAATGAGAAAGTCTCTTTAATAAATAATATTTATAAATTATAAAAAGAGCCATGAAAATATCTACCCAGTGTGCTTCACAATCAACTTAAACCAATGTATATAAAAATACAAATTAGTGCATATATGCCATTGAAAATTAACTTTAATGGACAAATTTAGATAGCATAGGATACGTTGTTTAGATCAACTTTCAACCAAAATAATTGTACAAGTTTTGAAAGATGAAAGTGGAGAAAATAGATCACCGGCTTAGAGGAAAATTTTCGCTAGACTGAGAGCAAACATTCATAGAAAGGTAGTTGCTTAGAATAAAATGAAACCAAGAGAGCTGAACACTACTATCAAATGTGAAATTCAAGAAGTGTGCAAAGTTTGATTATTGTAAGACAATATCGTGAAATACAATCCAAACACTCGGGTGTAGTGATGGTGACACCTTAATATATGGTTATAAATACGTACATATGGAGTCTTTTATCACAACACATTTGGGAAGTTTTTGAATTGTAGACTACATGAGAAATTAGTCACTTTACTAACCATTATGCAACGTGCTACTAATTACTATTGGCTTTAGGTGAAAGTATACCTTTTTTTTGCTTGCACTGTGAATGTTTGATATACTTTGAAGTTTTTCATAAGGAGTAAATTTTACTATGCCTACAAATTAGAAGAAAATAACGTAGTATGTGGTTGTCTGATTCATTTATCAATAGAAAAGCTACTTAAGAAGTGGGGGATTTGCTTCAGTTTCATATAAGATTTAGGAATTTGGTTTTCCGGTTATTTAAGATTTTGGGTTTATACTTGTTAGTTACGGTTTACGGTTACTGACATGATTTTGTTTTTTGCGCAATGCCAAAGAATTGATGACCAATTAACATTTGAACGGTAACGATGCAAAGTATTGATATTATGATTTGACAACTTATATAAGTTTAACCGTCACACCCCACCATCGCGGAATGTGGGGCGAGACGTATGGATATCATCACAACAATAGCGTGTTTATAAAGATAACTAAATAAAATGGAAATATCATAAATGGTGACATAATGTCATGAAGATATCTCATACAATGCAGGCGTCTAGGTAAGTAGGTAACAGTTCTACCTCTTATCAAAGACATACAATTAACAAATAACAAACGTATAGGTGTCTACAAAGTATCACTTATTCAAACATAAATAAAGAATAAGAGGAAAAGGGTTCCTCCAAATGCAATCCTAAGCCTCCAAAGCTAGCCACTCCTATTCTCACGCTTAACCACATTCTCACCTGAAAGAGACACTAAAACACGTCAACATAAAGTTGGTGAGAGTCATAGGTTTAGACTCCAATGCCAAATCAGTTATAAGCTGTGAATAAAAAGCATCAACAAAATAACATATGGACAATGCGTTACAATTATGCATTAACAACTACCATTCAAGATTAACCATACAATCACAATTCCAAGGCTTCAAGCCTTACCAATAACCACAATTTCCAAGGCTCCCAGCCTTACCAATAACCATGGTCCCATAGGCGCCCATACACCTATGAACCAATCCCAAGGCCCCGCCTTGTCAACATCTGGTACCAAGTCAAACCACAATGACAATCAAGAATCGCATAACAGTTAGTCACATAAGTGTACACACAAGTCCATCACGAACCATAAAAACATTCACAACATTATTCACAAAACCATACAGTGTCTCTTCCATCCCATCTGGAAGTCAAATCATTTATAGCTCATAAATACATGGGACTATGAAACTCACCTGAACAAGCTTCTCCAAGTACCCGTGCTCTAGCAAATATCTAAACACACAAACATATACAATCAAGACATGAACCACATACCAAAATGGCTCATCAATCTATGATGCATATATAACCTTCTCTTAAAACTTAACCCCATTTATATGCCATAATAATCTCATTACATCCCTCTATAAAGCCCTTAACTTAGTTTAGTTCATAACTCGTCCCTTTAACATTTTACCCAAAACAGTCCCGTTTTTCATACCTTAAACTATGGGTCGAACACCCACTTAACCAAAATAACATGCCCTGTAAAGGAAACCCTATGCCCTTACATGTGTTAGCTAACTCTCCTATTTGGCTTCAACCATAAAGCTACTGTTAAGGCCTCCACATATATATATATATATATATATATACCTTTACCTATCCAGAATTTACTGATTTTGAACATATGAAAAGTTTGTTATGATCAGAGGGTCTTACCCTAACCCATATGTTTAGCCCTCCTCCAGATCTTTTATTTAATATATAATCTAAGTCTCATGTTCATTTGAAGGTTCCAATTTAACCCTAAGTAACCCAAACAATTCAAAACATAAAAAGAAAACAGGCTGATCCAAAAACTGTTTTGACATCCGACTGATGTAACCTGTTTTTGACCCACTTCCAGACCTCTAATTTAGTTCTCGTTTCTTTCCTTTGAAAGCCAACTCAATTACCTTTCCAGGGACATAAGATTCGAAAATTAAAAGTTTGTAGAACTATAGGTATGATCAAAACAATGACACAAAAATTATGCCCAATTTTTAATGATGAGTTTAACATGATTAACCTAATTAATTACCATCACCATGTTTATTTATGAACCATAACTAATCTAAACATGATTATATCATTAAATATACAGATTTTATAATTAACCTAACCTTAAATCCATCATGTATTGATTAAGACTGAACTAAAAACAATTTAATTAAAAAAGAGATTGAAGGTTTTTAACTTAGAATTAATGGAAGACAAAAATTTTATGACAACCCTAAACTCCATTGATAACCATCGTGTGTTGTTTTCCTCCAGGGATTATGAAGTGTTTTGGTTTAATTAAAACATTATATGGTTAAACAAAAGAATCCTAATCCAATTATAAAAGCCTTGTTTCCTTTTTTATTTTTTTTCCTTTTTCTTTTCCTTTTCTTGCTTCACATAACCGACCCAACACCCCTAATTTTCATTTTTTTCTTTACTTTTCTTTATTAATGTATTATTAATATTACCTTAAATTACCTTAATTTATTTCAGCTCCTAAAGCTTCCAAAATCTCAAAACCGTAAAACTAGTCAGTTTTTACGCGTATACCGTAAAAGACGTAAAAATATACAGTTTTATAAAAACTCTTGAAATATGAAATAAACTAATTAACTAAGTCCTAAATGACTTAAAACCATCCCAAAAATACTCCCGTGACTAAAATACCTCATCCGAGACCTCTAAATGCTAAACCGTAAATCGTAAAAAATACGATTTTCTATAATACATATACGTATACGTAACACAACTAAATAACACCATCTCATTTCATAGTCACTACCATGTGAACTCATGAACATGAAATCATCACACATCATTTCACTCACAAGGTACCCCGTACCAAAATATCCAAACCAAAATCTATACACACGAATTAGCACATAAACACATAAAGACACGTAACTAGCACATAATAAAACTAAGTGACGAACCTCAAAACCGCGGTTGTCACATCACTCCCTCCTAATAGAAATCTCGTCCCGAGATTTACTCCTTAGGATCAAACACATCATTAGCAAACAACTGAGGATACTTGTTCTAAATGAACTCCTCTCATTTCCACGTGAACTTTAGTTCAAGTCTCAAATTACCACATATACTAACCAACAATATTTAAATTCATTGCCAAACTCTTGACCTCACAGTCAATAAATCTCACAAATGACTCTTTAATAAAACAAACTCTTATTAACACAAATCCCGAATAACCGTACATGCAAATATGCGTTCTCAAACAACATTTACCAATCTTAATACACGAAATATAACATGTATACCACTCATTTCCCCTAGGTAATTCTATGCTCATAAGCTACTGGTCCGATCTTTCCAAAGATCATAAATGGACCTACAAAACTCCACATCAACTCTTCCATTTTACCAAAACATACCACCCATTACTATGGGTGAAACTTTCTACATAACTTTGTCACTAACTCTAGTGGTTTCCTCCTTTTCTACATAGCATCCCTTGTTGCTCTCATCCTTTCCACAAACACCATTACCACATTAGTAGCCTCTTTTACCAATTTTAGTCCACAATGGGGACAACTCACCCTATCCTTTCATATAGTGCCTCAAATGGCATTTATCGACTTCTAGTATGATAACTATCATTATATGAAAACTCAGCCATCGCTAACGAGTTTCCTAACTCCCTCTAAATTAATCACTCATGCCCTCAGTGTAACTCCTAAGGTTGTATAAATATCTCACTTGCCCATCCTTTTCCAATTAGCTGGATATACTCATATCCAATCATGTTCATCAACTCCCTTTAGTCCGTATCCCAAACTACTTAAAAATTCCAATTTCCTTACAAAGTGACCTTATGACAGTCTTTCACATGTCCATTAGTTCATCACAACAAGGCTCTTCCAATCTAAATCAACTTATGATCTATACACATCACCAAAAGGATGGTTATCTCTGTTAGTCTATCAACTTCCATCCAAACCCATGCTACAACTACTTCCATTAAATTTGGATAGCTCATTAGTAGCACCTATACACTTCTTTCTCAGTTTTCTTCATGATTTTTTTTATAGTCAACATTTCCTTTATACCTACACAATGTCTTACCTTCAAGGTCATATTGCTCCTCATCTTGTCTCAGTTAGACCAATCCCTTCGTCCCTATGGCACATCACACCTATAACTCCTCATCCATTCGATTATCGATACTAAGCCTCCCAATCAATCAGTATAGGTCAGTGCCATTTCCTTTTCCACACTACGTCAGTATTAGCCTGCTTTGTGCTTTATTCTACTCATTAGGCTCTACCAAAGTTTTACCTTCGGTTCCTATCTCGACCTATTTCATTCATGCTTCGCTTCTATACACACTTCCTTCTTCTTCCTCAACTCATACCATACATCACGATGTGATGCTTCCCGTCTATCAAGTCATCTATACGCCAAAATTTTCCAAGTAGCTTCACTCGTTTTTCTCACAACCAGTTCTCCTACTCCCTCCTAATAGGGACAGACTAGAGTTTCCTGTGATTCCATGCGGATCACACTCTCATCTTTTACCCACATTAGTTTCCATTTGTCTAAACTAAGCCCTATTCTAAATTATTACTCAAGTATCATACTTCTATTATGATCTTGCACCTAACATGAGGTACTTTCAGTCATCATCTTCTAGGAATACTTGGTTCTCTCCTTCTATGGTTCTCCTTTATTCCTACACTATCCCGTCCAACAGAAATTCCATACTTCATTCATCAAATCTATGGAAATCACTAGTGCATTGGATAATGCATAGCTGTCTCTTCCAAAGATCTTTCATAACACCTTCACAAAACCGACTCTCTAATCACTTCTCCACGAAACTTATTCAGCTCAGCTTCACTTCTCATCCCTCGATATTGATTGCCACAAAATTTCTATCTGCGTAGTCACTCGAATCCCCTTGTTACTTCCACGAGTTCTTAATCTCCCATGTCATGTATTCACATCATCACGATTCACTGGTTCAGCTCTTTGTAGCTCCACTCTGATACTCGATCTGCCCTTCTTCGTCACGAACCATACGTAAATTTCCCATCATAGTGCTTGTCACCTTTCCAGTCCTTGCAACTTTTGTGACTCCTTCGAAATCTCTTGCATCCTTCTTGCAGCCGACACGTAGTCCTTTCAGCTCCTTGCTTCGCGATGTAACTCTTTACGCACTCCTTCTCGTCTCCATGATGTTACCTAGGAACTTCACACTACCAGTAGCTTCTAACTTCAACTCATCTCCCACAATATTTCTAAACGTACTTCAACCCCTCAATGGCTCACTCTTCCTTACTTGTTGTACTCATCATTAATCAGCCTCCTACTAATTATTCTTTCACATCCATGTTTTCCTTCATGTGTATACTACTACCTTGCCTCCATAACTATACCAATTCCCTTGCGTGTTATTTGCCCAATCTTTCCATTAGTAGAAACTTTCTACTCTACCCTCACATCCGCTAGTACTTTCATAAATCTCCTAATGGTACCTCAACCAACTTCTCATAGCATGACATCTCGTTCCCACGACCAGTCAAATAACTTTACTTACTCCCTTATACCCGTAACCAATCTAAGTTTCCAAACTCCACAAATCTTAATCATTCCTTCAACACAACCTTTAAACCAAAACACATCTCTTCATTCTAATATCTAACCATAAGTAATACTACCCAACTCTATCCTCTCATCCTAACATTCCCACAACCGCATAACTAAATCAACCATGACGTGTAACAAAAGAATTCCAAACAATCGTGTCCCGATATAATATAGGGTAAAACGAACCCTAGCCAAAACAACTAAAAACAAAACAATGTAATCTGAAAGATCAATGGAGTGTGCCAACAACGAAAAATTTAGACTCTTTACGATTAGTATTACCAAATCTCGATACCTTAGAAAATTTTAAACTTTCGTCCCAATTAGTTACTTCTCATAAGATCCAAACACCAATACTACTAAAATCAATCATACTCATTTTTAAAAACTCATCCTTTATCTTCATCATTTTATCAAGATATCAACTAGTTCGTATACAATCTTATTCTAACCATTATCTTGTTTACCCATATTAAACTTATTTCACTTGTTATTATGAAACCAATACATGTTTATAAAATACACTGTTTTTTCTTCATTTACTTCTATATTATTATTATTATCATTATTATTATTATTATTTTATATAATCCATTTAGGTTGGTTATAACTAAACTACTACACGTTTACACGGTGTGGTGTTATTATTATCATTACTATAATAAAATCTCTTTTTTTTTTACTCTTTCCATCTTAGTTAAATTCTTCAAAAATTTTAACTCCACTTAAGAAAATTATTGTAAAATTTCTTTACCCCTTTAAAATGTATTATCACATTTCACATAGAAAACTAATCCAATTATTTTCAAGACAATTTTTTTATAACTTACTACTACAACTAACAAAAAATGTAAGTTACGATATCATACCATACACTTACAAATTATTTTCAAAACCGTTTTCCTATAATTAGCCAGACTTATTTTCAAGTAAATTTAGTAGTTCTCATTAATCAAAATACATACCCGAATGTAGACACACATCAAAAGACTCAAAACGTCGTTGGAACTTTATCAAACTCCAGCACCGTAAAACACGAGCAAACACAAGGTACGTTCAAGTTATAATAACTACTGAACAACCATATATTATAACTTAACACATACTAGCATATATACATCCGCATATATATACCTATTAAATCACCCAAAACATACTCGTTACCATACATGTCAGATCAAACAATCGCGTTATACACTCATTTTGTTTTTTTACGAGTAACCACCAACTTACAACAAGGCACAAAACCCATCACTAAAACCGGTCCATATCGTGTGACGCCATAATCACACAACATAAATATAACTCAAAACATACCACATACTAAAAAATAGCCATATCGTAGGCAGCGGTTACATAAATATATATATTATACATATACTCAAAATCCACATCTCATCATATACAAGCATGTACTAACCCTCTTTCATGCAATCATACTTGAGAACCCATTGAAGTTGTGGTACTTGTATAACTATGTTGGCCACCATACTTATACAATTACCCTTTCCCCAATGCACTCCCTCCTATGATGACACTTATAAGAATCAATACAACATATAACACATAAATTCATCTACTCACATAAGTTCATAACCACATAACCAATAAGGTCCAAAACACCATCTATTAAAATAACATAGTCAAAGTCTTGGAATACATAAATCCATAGTCTAGCTAAAACAACATAGACAAACTCCAACACAACATCATAATCAGTTATAAGTCATGTCGCCCATAAGAATGGAAACAACTTAAAATCCTCCTTATCCACGTACTCCTAGTAACTCGAATCACCACATGATTCTTAGAGAATATGACTTAAACATCAAAAGAAAACATCATACATTAGATATTCCAAAATAACCTAACAATAATAGTGAAAGTAATTCATATATCAAAAGTAACACAGAATTTAACGAGTGACTAAGTATGGGCACTACAGTACAACTCATACTAGTCAAAACTCGCAGAAAAACAAATCAACAATACTCAGGAAATGCATTCAAGACCATACACATAATACTTTGAAGCCTATATGTAGGGATCCTTAAGCTATAGACTAGGTTAGACAACCTAATTCTCTATAACCATTGTCTCTAATACCATTCTGTCACACCCCACCATGGCGGAATGTGGGGCGCGACGTATGGATATCATCACAACAATAGCGTGTCTATAGAGATAACTAAATGAAATGGAAATATCATAAATGGTGACATAATGTCATGAAGATATCTCATACAATGTAGGCGTCTAGGTAAGTAGGTAACAGGTCTACCTCTTACCAAAGACATACAATTAACAAATAACAAACATATAGGTGTCTACAAAGTATCACTTATTCAAACATAAATAAAGACTAAGAGGAAAAGGGTTCCTCCAAATGCAATTCTAAGCCTCCAAAGCTAGCCACTCCTATTCTCACGCTTAACCATATTCTCACCTGAAAGAGACACTAAAACACGTCAACATAAAGTTGGTGAGAGTCATAGGTTTAGACTCTAACGCCAAATCAGTTATAAGCTGTGAATAAAAACCATCAACAAAATAACATATGGACAATGTGTTAAAATTATGCATTAACAACTAGCATTCAAGATTAACCATACAATCACAATTCCAAGGCTACAAGCCTTACCAATAACCACAATTTCCAAGGCTCCCAGCCTTACCAATAACCATGGTCCCATAGGCGCCCATACACCTATGAACCAATCCCAAGGCCCCGCCTTGTCAACATCTGGTACCAAGTCAAACCACAATAACGATCAAGAATCGCATAGCAGTTAGTCACATAAGTGTACACACAAGTCCATCACAAACCATAAAAACATTCACAACATTATTTACAAAACCATACAGTGTCTCTTCCGTCCTATTTGGAAGTCAAATCATTTATAGCTCATAAAAACATGGGACTATGAAACTCACCTGAACAAGCTTCTCCAAGTACCCGCGCTCTAGCAAATATCTAAACACACAAACATATACAATCAAGACATGAACCACATACCAAAATGGCTCATCAATCTATGATGGATATCTAACCTTATCTTACAACTTAACCCCATTTATGTGCCATAATAATCTCATTACATCCCTCTATAAAGCCATTAACTTAGTTTAGTTCATAACTCGTCCATTTAACCCAAAACAGTCCCATTTTTCATACCTTAAACTATGGGTCGAACACCCCCTAAACCAAAATAACATGCCCTGTAAAGGAAACCCTATGCTCTTACATGTGTTAGCTAACTCTCCTATTTAGATTCAACCATAAAGCTACTGTTAAGGCCTCTCTCTCTCTCTCTCTCTATATATATATATATATATATATATATATATATATATATATATATATATATATATATATATATATATATATATATATATATATATATATATATATATATATATATATATATATATATATATATATATATATATATATATATATATATATATATATATATATATATATATATATATATATATATATATATATATATATATATATATATATATATATACATACCTTTACCTATCCAGAATTTATTGATTTTGAACATATGAAAAGTTTGTTTTGATCAGAGGGTCTTACCCTAATCCATATGTTTAGCCCTCCTCCAGATCTGTTATTTAATATATAATCTAAGTCTCATGTTCGTTTTAAGGTTCCAATATAACCCTAAGTAACCTAAACAATTCAAAACATAAAAAAAACAGGCTGATCCAAAAACTGTTTTAACATCCGACTGATGTAACCTGTTTTTGACCCACTTCTATACCTCTAATTTAGTTTTCGTTTCTTGCATTTGAAAGCCAACTCAATTACCTTTCCAGGGACATAAGATTCAAATATTAAAAGTTTGTAGAACTCTAGATATGATCAAAACAATGACACAAAAATTCTGCCCAATTTTTAATGACGAGTTTAACATGATTAACCTAATTAATTACCATCACCATGTTTATTTATGAACCCTAACTAATCTAAACATGATTATATCATTAAATATACAGATTTCATAATTAACCTAACCCTAAATCCATCATGTATTGATTAAGACTGAACTAAAAACAATTTAATTAAAAAAGAGATTGAAGGTTTTTACCTTAGAATTAATGGAAGACAAAAGTTTTATGACAACCCTAAACTCCATTGATAACCATCGTGTGTTTTTTTCCTCCAGGGATTATGAAGTGTTTTGGTTTAATTAAAACATTATATGGTTAAACAAAAGAATCCTAATCCAATTATAAAAGCCTTGTTTCCTTTTTTATTTGTTTTCCTTTTTCTTTTCCTTTTCTTGCGTCACATAACCGACCCAACACCCCTAATTTTCGTTTTTTTCTTCCCTTTTCTTTATTAATGTATTATTAATATTACCTTAAATTACCTTAATTTATTTCAGCTCCTAAAGCCTCCAAAATCTCAAAACCGTAAAACTAGTCAGTTTTTACGCGTATACCGTAAAAGACGTAAAAATATACAGTTTTATAAAAACTCTTGAAATATGAAATAAACTAATTAACTAAGTCCTAAATGACTTAAAACCATCCCAAAAATACTCCCGTGACTAAAATACCTCATCCGAGACCTCTAAATGCTAAACCTTAAATCGTAAGAAATACGATTTTCTATAATACATATACGTATACGTAACACCACTAAATAACACCATCTCATTTCATAGTCACTACCATGTGAACTCATGAACATGAAATCATCACACATCGTTTCACTCACAAGGTACCCCATACTGAAAACGATATCCAAACCAAAATCTATACACACCAATTAGCACATAAACACATAAAGACACGTAACTAGCACAAAATAAAACTAAGTGACGAACCTCAAAACCGCGGTTGTCACATTAAGGCTGTAGGAAGGTCACAGAAAAAAGAACACCAGTGCCTCTAGAATTAGTCTTAAAACTTATAACAAAGTTGCAGTGTGTTAACATAGATCTAGTCGACCCTATTGCTAAGGATGTCGATTTGTGAGCTCTTTCCAAGTAAACTGAAGCCTTGAGTGGGGGTAGATATAACTAATATTTACCAATGTGCCTTGAAGTATGCGAGAAGAATGAACATTAAAAAATTAAGATTAAGATTCCAGTTGTAAGTTTTTTTGCTCTTCCTTGACATCAGGTTTCAAACTGTTTGAGCAATTTCACAATTAAGACAATTTGACGACAATTTGACCTTTTTGAAACTTCAAACTGTTTTCTTACATTTCCTGTGAAATGATTCTGGTTGACGTTAAATGTTAAACTCACAAATGATAGTTTAATTTGTTCAAATACATATGATTCAAAGGAATCACAATAACCTTCAAGTGCTACTAAAAATAAATGGAGTTGGTTCAGGATTTGGGAAGGGGCCTTTTGATATGTCAAATGTGGAAAGTCTGTTGCCATATCTCAGAAGAACTTAGATGAATTCTGTGACAGGCTGTGTGAACTCCAAAAGTAGAAGGTCAAGTTTATAGTTTGGCAAGAAAAAGTTGTAACTTATTTTGAAACGTAATAGCTTTTAGATATTTAAATTACACTTCTCTTAGCTCCATGTGGCCATAAAATTTATTTCTGACTCATCTATAAGAAAATTTTAAATTTTCACCCAAGAGTAAAGTATGAACATGCAAGAATCTTTGCTTTGCTTTCGTTGGGTATGTGTATTGGGAGATGAAGGATGAAGGGTACGTGTATTGGGCGATGAAGGATCGAGCGCGTGGGTACATCGAGGCTTTCTTTTAGTGATGCAAATCTAAGTAGCTGGCTCTCTTCCGCAAGTCAAAACAGCGCTTGCATTTATCTTATTAGCAGCCGGCAAAAAACCGTACACCCAAAATACCGCAGCGAAACACAGGATCTCGGTTTCGATGTTATAAGACCCTCCGTAGAACGCCCGCCCTCTGCCGCAACGGAGCGCGGGCTCAAATCCTAGTATTTAATTATAAAGGAGATTTGTTTTGAATATTATATTTATTTTGGATACCAATAAACACATTTTTGTTATCTATCTCCACCCGTTTAAAGGGTAATATTAATAGTAGAGAGAAGTATAAATATACATCCTCGTGGTTTACAAAAAGTGTGGATTACATCCCTCGTCAATAATTCGGACACAATACATTCAACCGTCACATATACTTCGTGCACGATACATTCATTGGACGGATGATGCATATATTTTCTCATTAAATACTAACGAGTTTTTAAGGATATTCTTAACTTTTTTCTTATAGAGGGATGTATTTTTTGCACTCAAAATATAATTTTTCCAAAATAATTTCTAATTTTTTTCAAGAAAAATATTTTTTATTTTTAAAATAAGAAGTTTAATTTTTTGAAAACACTTTATTTTAGAGAAAATAAAATTATATTTTCTTCGAAAAAAGTTTACTACGTTAAAGATTTTTTTTTAAAGAGTAATTTTCAAAACTTTTCAAAAAAATGTTTAATAACTTTGTAACCATCTTTTTTACATTTTCTAAACATTAAAAAATGTTTAGAAAAAATTGAAATTACTTATTTAAAAAAGAGTTAAAAAAATTTATGTAGTAAATTTTTTAGACTTTTTTTTATCTAATTTTGTTTTTCTTAAAGCTTAAAAGCAACAATAAATTTTTCTTCCTAAAAAAGTAAAAATTTGAAATTGTTTAAATGTTTGTATACATTTTATATTTCATAATATTTTTCAAAAGAAAAAAGAACTTAAAAGGAATTTACGTTTTAAGTTTAAGATTTAACAAATTTACCTTTTATCTTAAGAAAAATATTAAAATGATTAAAAAAAGTATGATATGTTAAATTTTTTACTTATATTTAACTTCTTCTTTTTTAAATAATAACTAATTAAAAATAATAATTAATTTTTTGGAAAATTTAAAACATTTTCTTGAAGAAAGTGTAATTTTAATATTTTAAAAAAAAAGTTTCGAAAACTTACTTTTTTCTTATTACTTTTTTAATTTTTTTTTGAGTTTAGTGCAAAATACATCCGTCTAGAATAAAAAAATAAAAATATCATTCTTTATAAAGCCTCGTTAGTACTTAATGAAAAAATATTTGTATCATCCGTCCAAGTGATGCATCGTGCATAAAGTATGTAACGGCTGAATGTATTATGTCCGAAGCATTGACGAGAGATGTAATTCACACTTTTTGTAATCCACAAGGATGTAATTTGTACTTCTCTCTTAAAAGTATTTTAATTATTTAACCTATTTTAATAATAAAAATATCTCCTAAAATGTTAAGTGCTAAACGAAAAAAATATATTATCGCGACGAACATTTAATTAACTTTCTACATATATTCGATATGATATATTTTTGAAGAAAAAGTATTTTTTTTTTGTTTTTTAAATTTACGTAAAATATCATATATGATATTTTCGATAAGATATTGGTTTATATCATGTATGATAAGGTATATCATATATGCTACAAGTGTTACTATCATATATGATATTTAATATCATGTATGATATTTTCGACAACGAAAAAAGCGTGAAAATAAGCGTTTTTTTGTCAAAAGTATATCATATAGCATTATCTGTTGAAAGATAACTAAAATGTCCGTCGTGATGTTATTTTTTTCATAACGATTAGCGGTTTAACACATATTAATGTTTGAAAAAAATGGGTTTTGAGTTTAATCTTATCTGTTTGATTAAAATGGATATAAATGATGAATATTAGTCCTTTGATATCTAAATAAAATTTCGTATCTAAAGGCATCTACTATGTTAGTTTAAAAAGAGATTTAAAAAAATGATGAAAATGTCTAAGGCTAGGGGGAGTGGTAAAATAAAATCCCACCGCTACGTCAGCTCCACCTCATCTTTCTCTTTCTTCTCACTAACCCACTCAAAACTCACCTTTCAAGGTTCTTAAGGAAAAAAACCCACCACCACCTCACCTCCACCTCATCTTTCCACTATCACTTTTATTTAATTTATTTATAAAATACATACTTTTATTCCATCAAATTAAAAAACGATACACACGGGTAAATGCAAACATTAAAAATATTAGGCATTATTAGCCAAGTGCTGGATTAAATCGGATCGAAGGTTTTGATGCACTTGAGATGATCTGATGTATCCCATAACAGCATGAATTTCTTCCGTGCTTCGTACCAGATCGTTCGGTTGTTGTACTTCTCCTCGATACCATTTGGGACTTATCGCATATTTTTTGTGTTTACCAATCATATTATGCATTATGATGCATGTATACATCATATTAACAAGTCTTTCTTTCTTCAAAGCACGTGCTGGATTGGCGATTATGGGCCATTTCTTTTTTAGAACACCAAACGCGCGTTCCACATCCTTCCTTGCCGATTCTTGCTTCTGCTTATACAATATTCGACTGTGGTCATCGTTAGAGGGTTCTGGAATCGTCTTAACAAGTGGAGCTAATTCGGGATATATCCCGTCAGTAAGATTGATGACGTACAATCCCCAACCGGGTCTTGAACCCGGCCTGCGGGTACTACCCGTATCCGGCCCATCACGAATTGGTTAGATTAATGTCATTTTAGCTTATGGACTTGAATGAATAGTGGTCGCATAAGATGTAGGCGGCCCATGACCCGGCATGGCCGGAACAGGGTTAGACAGAATCACAATCTTATTAGGGTTGTGATTTGCCTCAAGGAATAGGATATACACTCACCATAATTAGAAGATAACAATCAAGCCAATTATGGTGATTATCTTATGCTTGGGGCCGAAGTAAACAGTGAGCCCATTAGGGTTTCACTGCCTATATAAGGAACCCCCAAGGGTTCCACAAAGGTATTACATTCTCCATAATCTCACCTCACATCCGATTCTTAACCCTAACCAATTACTTACTCTCACGCCGGAGTCTAATCGTGGGATACGTTCCCACGATAAGTCTAACGCGTGTTGCTTTAGTATGCAGGATCTCAGCAAGTTATTCACTTGGTGCAAGAGCCGGAGCCCAGCCTACCGGAATTAAGCCTAATTCGGGTCTGGCAAGGATCATCCAACTTTTGTATCAACAAGTTGGCGCCATCCGTGGGACCTAAACACTAAGCTAGAACCTCAATCACCGATCTTTTTCAATGACGAAAGGACATCCGCAAAGGAATCCCAGGAACACGAATCCTGCGAATCGGAAGTCCACGGGGGATGGGATACTCATCCCCACCCAATCCCCTGGCAGCCAAACAGGCGGACTGAATATCCGAAACGTTTTTCAGTCCTTGGGCGGGGCAGGCACGTCCGACAATACCCCACCACCAACCATGACCATGGATAATCCTGATCTAGGGAGTGCGCCTAATGACCCTAACAAGGAGCCGCGCAGGCCATCAATCGAGGCAGAAGTAGAAGTGGAACCACTTAGTGACGAGGACCTCACCCGTGTTCTCACGTAGAACTTTGAGAGGATCGTCCCGGGTATCGCATCAAGGTTAAACCTAGGTAGGAACCTCCAATCTAGGCTCAACTTTGGCAGGACCGTGTCCGGCACTTCTCCTCAAACTCAAAAGAAGAGGAGGGCGTGTCCGCAGGAACGAAACCTCTTTGAGGAAAACCCTCAACCACGGAATGTGTTCGAACGCATAGGGGATCGCGTTATGCAGGAATTACTACAATCTCGTGAGGAAGGAGATAGGTCCGACGGCTCTGCCAAAAGACTGGTGTTGGAATTAACTAGGAACAATCGACGCTCCAGCGTGTGGGAAAGGGTGAATAGTAGGAAGAAGGCTCCTAGCTCTTCTCATAAAAGTGGTCCTCAGCCGAGAAGTGAGGCACCGCCCCTTATCCCGGCCCTTCAGGGTCGGATTCAGATGACCATCCCCCCAAGCGTCGCCGGCCTAGGTATACTCTTCCACCACCATTGGATGATGAGGGATACTACGATGACCCTTACTATCGTGATGTAGAGGGGAAGATCTCTCCCGCCCGTGGTGAGATCCTAGGTAGGATCCCGTCACCCTCCGCATACGAAACTACTCTGAGGACAAAAAGCGCCGTATGCCAACATGCGTCAAAACCTATGATGGATCTGGTGATCCGGATGATCATCTAAAGATATTTGATACGCATGCAAAGATCTAACGATGGCCCATGCCTATATGGTGCCAGATGTTCAATTCGACCTTGATTGGCAATGCCCACGATTGGTTTGAGGGGCTTCCTCCTCGATGCATTGATAGCTTCAGTGAGCTGCGCATTGCGTTCAAAAACAATTATACTCAGCGAAAGAAGTATAATAGGGACCCGGTCTCATTAGAAACCGTCAAGCAACACCCTGGAGAATATACGGAGGACTTCACGGAACGTTTCAACGACGAGTGCACGCGCACAAAAACGATGCCAGAGCTCCTAAAAATTTCTGATTACATGTATGCCATAACGGACAAGGAGTTAATTAGGCGCCTCAATGACAAGCGACCGGAGAAGTAGGACGACCTCATGGAAAGGGTCAGAAACTTCGTAGAGAGAGAAACTGCGGTAGCTGCGGCATATCCTACAAAAGGAAATCATAACTATCGATCGAGCGATCAGCCCAAGAGGCAATCAGGGGGCCAAAGCAACCAAGGCAATGGAAGGGGCTAGAACTACAAGGGTCAAAATAAAGGAGGTCGATCGGATGACAAATTCACCCCTCTAAAGATGACTTACCGGGATATCTTGTTGACGGAAGGGGCGAACTTCCCAAGGCCTCCCCCAATGACAACTCCAGTGGACCGCCGTCAAGGAAATCGCTTCTGTGAATTCCACAACGACAAGGGCCACGGTACGGAGGAATGCATCCAGCTCAAGAAGCACATTGAGTCACTGATCAAATCAGGCAAACTCAAACATTTGGTCAAGGATTGGAAGGACGGAAAGGATAACAAAAAGTATGATAAGAAGGATCCCCAAAAGGACAAGCCTTCGACCATATATATGATCCAATCTTGGCAGCGCCGCACAAAGCAAAAAGTTAGTCAAAAATTTTCACACGACAGAGAGATCTCGTTCCCTCCCATTACGACAAGCAACGTAGACAATGCACCTCTCACGATTGAGGTAAGTATTGGAACACACAACATTCGTCGTATGTATGTGGACGGGGGGTCGTCGGCAGAAGTTCTCTACGAGTACTGTTTCGTACAGCTACGACCAGAGATAAAGAGCCATTTAGTGCCGACCACGTCGCCGCTCATTGGCTTCAGTGGAGATACTATTTGGCCAATAAGACAACTGCGTCTACTGGTGACCATTGGGGATAAAGAACATTCCACCACGACGTGGATGAACTTTATGGTGACACGTTCACATTCCCCGTACAATGTTATTATCAGAAGACCAGGGATCTTAGCCATACGGGTTGTCCCATCCACGACTCATGTTATGATTAAGTTTCTAGTATAAGGGGGAATTGTTACAATTTATAACTCAATTGTACCGGCATCTGAATGCCACGCAGTGACAACACCAGTCCAGCCTGTTCCGTCAAAGAAGGATCACCACCCCCTAACTGGAAGGTGGTAATCAACCCCGACTACCCGGTGCAAGAGGTGGCCATAGGGGGAACGCTATCAGATAATGGGAAGAGGGCTATGTGCTCTCTCCTAAAAGCGAACCTTGATATATTCGCATGGGAACCCAAGCACATGACGGCGTGCTGATAGCAGAACATAAACTTCAAATCCGCTAGGGATATCCTCCCGTTAAACAAAAGAAGTGTGGTCAAGCACCGGAACGCAGCCAGGTCATACTGGATGAGGTACGAAAATTAGTAGACGCAAGAATTATGCGTGAGGTATACTACCATGAGTGGTTATCTAACCCAGTCATGGTCAAGAAGCATGACGGGAGTTGGCGCATGTGTGTGGATTTCATAGACTTGAAAAAAGCTTGTCCGCAAGACTGCTATCCGCTACCAAAAATTGATTGGAAGGTAGAATTCTTGTGTGGATACCCTTTCAAGTGTTTTTTAGATGCGTACAAAGGATACCATCAGATCCAGATGGCGGAGGAAGATGAGGAGAAGACGTCGTTTCACACTAGTCAGGGCGTGTATTGTTATACAAAAATGCCGTTCGGACTAAAGAACATCGGAGCGACATATCGGCGACTTGTTGATAAAGCCTTCGACTCCCAGATAGGCCGCAACCTCGAGGTCTATGTTGACGACCTGGTCATCAAGAGTCATACGGAGGAATCACTCCTCCGGGATATACAGGAGACGTTTGATACGTTGAGGATGATCAACATGAAACTAAACCCAAAAAAGTGCACGTTTGGGGCAACCGAAGGGATGTTCCTTGGGTATATGATTAATCCAAATGACATCAAGCCTTGTCCGGAGAAGACATAAGCGATGATACAGTTACCATCCCCTCAGACACTCAAGGAGGTACAATTAATAAATGGAAAGCTGGCCAGGCTAAATAGGTTCTTATCAAAGTCCGCGGAGAAATCACTACCTCTATTCAAAACACTCAAGAAGTGTTTGAAGAAAGGATATTTTCGCTGTACAAAAGAAGCGGAGGAAGCTTTTGGGCAGCTTAAACAGCATCTCGCGGCTCTTCCTATGCTGGTCGCACCCCGACCTAAGGAGGAGCTCATCATGTACATATCCGCTACGTAAGGAGCAATAAGTGCGGTCCTTATGACCGACCGAGACTCAGTCCAGACTCCAGTCTACTTTATAAGCAGAGCATTGCAAGGACCGGAGCTGAACTATTCATCTATGGAGAAGTTGGTTTTGTCGTTGGTATACGCCGCGAAAAGGTTGCGCCGGTACTTCCAGCCGCACCTAATTGTGGTTATCACTGATCAACCGATAAAACAAATCATCTCTAAGCCAGATGTGGCCGGGAGGCTACAGAAGTGGAGCATTCTACTAGGAGAACATAACATCTACTATAGACCAAGGACAGCGGTCAAGGGCCTAATTTTGGCAGACTTCCTAATTGAGAAGCCAGAGGAGGACGGACCAATGGTACAAAAAGAGGAAATTCCAGCGGAACCATGGGTATTGTTTACTGACGGATCTTCATGCATAGACGGATCAAGAGCAGGCCTTATTCTCACGAATCTGGAAGGAATGGAATTCACCTACGCCTTGTGTTTTGAGTTCACAGCCACAAATAATGAGGCGGAATATGAAGCATTGATTGCGGGTTTAAAAATCATCGCTAGGATGGGAGTCCGCAACCTTGAGGCCTATGTGGACTCACAGCTTATCGCGAATCACATCCTAGGAGGTTACATAGCCAAGGAGGACAACATGATCCAATACTTGGAGAAGGTGAATTCACTCATAGCCACTTTTGGGAAGTTTTCTATCAAACAGGTACCAAGAGGTGAAAACAAGAAGGCGGATGCTCTCAGCAAAATTGCGTCTACAAGCTTCGCCCATCTATCCAAACAAGTATTGGTGGAAATACTCAAGGAAAAATCCATTACAGGAGGGGAAGTCGTGACTATAGTTGAAGAAGAGGGACCTACATGGATGACCCCGATCATTAGCTATCTAACTGATGAAACCCTTCCAGACGACAACAAGGCGACACGGCGTATAAAAAGGAAGTCGCAACACTTCGAACTTTGAGAAGGTATTTTGTACAAGCGTTCCTTCCTACAGCCATGGTTACGATGCGTTGGGCCACGCCAGGCTAGCTATGTGATTAGTGAAATACATGAAGGGTCATGCGGCATGCACGCAGACCCCAGAACTGTAGTCGCATGAGCTTTACGCACAGGGTACTATTGGCCGACTATGAATAGGGATGCACGAGACATGATTCGCAAATGCAGTGATTCCAAGTGCACAGAACAGTACCGCGACATCCGCAGCAGGAACTAACACCCATCATATCCCCATGGCCATTTTATAAGTGGGGGATTGATATCGCAGGGACTTTTCCTATAGCGGTAGGAGGTGTTAAGTTCTTGATCGTCGCAATGGACTATTTTACACGCTGGATAGAAGCTAAGGCGGTGAAGTCGATTACGGGCAAGCAGGTAAAAAAGTTTGTTTGGGAAAACATTGTGTGCCGTTTTAGTTTGCCAGGTGAGATTATTTCGGATAGCGGGAAACAGTTCACGGATAATCCATTCAAGGATTGGTGTGCGGCATTGAACATCAAACTCCGTTTCGCATCAGTTAAGCACCCACAGACTAATGGCCTTGTGGAGCGGGCAAACAGAAGCCTGGGTGAAGGTATTAAAGCACGCCTAGAGGAACGAAGCATTAAATGGGTAGATGAACTACCGCATGTCCTATGGGCACATAGGAAAATGATCAAAATAGCCAATGGGGACACTCCATTCGTGCTAGCCTATGGAACCGAGGCCGTTATTCCAACAGAGATTGGGATGCCAACAATCCGCACTACGGATGTTAACGTCGTCACGAACGACGAGGAACTCCGGGTCAATCTAGACTTATTAAAGGAGAAACAAGAGATAACAGCCATCAATGAGGCCAAGTCTAAGGCACGAATGAAAGCTTATTACGATTCCAAAGTCAAGGGTGTTTCTTTCCGACCGGGGGATTTTGTTTATCGTGCTAACAAGGCAAGTCACGCGGAGAACACAGGGAAGCTGGGCCCAAATTGGGAAGGGCCGTATGAGGTCACGGAGGCTTTGGGACAAGGCGCGTACAAGTTGCGTGATATGGATGGCCGTGACTTGGATTGTACGTGGAATATTTGCAACCTTAAAAGTTGCTACCTCTGAGAGGGCTACGGCCTCCGCATGGACACTTCGTTGTGGTCAACTTCAATGAGGATCCATGTATTTTTTTGTTTTCATGCTTTCGAGGTTCTATTTGTCTTAGGATTTTTAATTCTGTCAAAAATCGTAAACGTTCTAATAAAATGCCTTGGTGCCTAGCTAGCTTCACGACCTGTTCTTGTGCAAATTATTGTCTCATGTCTTAGATTTATTTGTTATTTCCATAGTGTGCTATTTCTTATTCATATGCATGCATTCAAACCGTACATGTACTATTCGCTCCTAGGCGGGGTAAGAGGATTAAGTGAACCTAATAATTCAACTTGTCGCATAAGAGGGATGCAACCCCAGTGACGCGGATCATGTATCCTTACTAGACACCTTATTTACAAGACGTTGTAATAAGTTTCCATATGTCGTACTTACATTGTACCGGCCATGATAAAGACACACGCTGCACGTCTAGTAAAATATAGACTTAGTTTTATTCTTGATAAGCCGTGACGTGTCATGCAACACAGATACATGGTATCTAGAGAATGTAAACAAGTTTCAAAATTCAATAAACAAAATTGCTGTGACCATCACGGACTTATATATATAATATTCTAACAAATCTTATGAGTTCTATCCGTGTACATGCACGGACGAATAGGTACAAGATACAAAATGTTTACAAGTTAAAATTATAAAGGAGGTAGGAATTCTCCTATTTCTCTTTTCCTTTCTACAATCAGAGCACGAAGGGCCTCGCCACGCGCATCCCTCCCACTTTATGCTCTAGCCAGATTGGCATCCAATGCCTAGGCCAATAGCTTCTCACCTTTCATAACCTTCAAGCTAGCATCATATGTTTGCAGGGTTAGTTGGATTGGGTCTGTGGTAAGCCTGGCCATGACCGCTTCGTTGGAGGCGTCCTTTAACGATTCAAGCTCATCTAAGTAGGGGTGCTGAATGTCCCCAAGGGCGGCCATGGAGGCGTTCATCTTGTCCTTTGCTTTAGGTTTATGGTAGGCATGCTGGGAGATGTCTTATTTGTTGCTTATCAATTCCACAGCCTTGATCAAACCCTCGTGCCTACCACGGTCTATGCCGTCTGATACAACATCCGCAAAGGCATGCACAAAATGTGGAGCTTACGTTAACTTGGTCACGGCAAGGCGCATCCCATGTCCCACCATCCACCTACAACCGGCTATGGCCGTGAGCAGTGTAGGGCACATCACTTCGGCGCAGTCTGTCGCCAGCATGTGCAGCTCTCCCTCTGCTACCGCTGCTCGCTCTTCCATGACAGTCCGTGTCTGGGTGAGGTCTTCCTTGAGCGTATCATATTCTTGTGCAATGATGGAGGCTTGTTCCGTTATGGCTCTGGCGGCGGCTTCGGCTGCGGATACCTGTGAAAACACTTAGGGTCACTACAAGGGAAGATAGGTCTTATATGAACAATGGGTATAAGTAAGGGTGCGTACCTTCTCGTTAGATGCAGCTAGGAGGCCTTCCAGCTCAGCAATGCGCTCCTCGCGGGCATTGGCATGGTTGGTTTGTTCCTTAATTGTCGATTCCGCCACAACCAAGGCTGCCTGTGAGGAGGATATGGTTTTTTCATGCTTATCCACCATTTCTTCTCTACGAGCGATCCTCCTATCAGCACGGCTCACGTTAGCCAAGGCTTCTTCCAGACGGTGTCGTAAGGCTGCACCAACTGTTACTTGGTGCGTCGTGGCCACATCATACTGCTCCAGAAGTGTCCCATGCTCAAGTTCATCCAAATCTTGTGCCAGCGTTGGAGGGGTTAGGTGGTCCATGAACTCTTTGCACTCAGACTCCGCCTCTAGTCTGGTTAGGCTGGACAAGTTCCATGCCGGGCGAAGGTTGGTGTCTGGACCCTCAGCATGGGGCTCTTCTTCATGAGTAAGGGGGGAGACGGGGGCCTCATAGATATCATAGGTGAGGGTTCTTTCTCCATCTCCTTCTCTTGTGCTACCATCGATGGATCTACCCTGTTATTGAAACAAACACTTATGAGTTTTTGTTAGTGGATTACATGTTATGGAGTATTGTTGGTACTTACGTCCCATAAATCATGGGTTCCATGATGGTAGGGGCCACGACGCTCACAGGAGTTGCCTTCCAGACTTGAGCATCTACTTGCGGCGGGGGGTTGCCGTGGGGCATGGTAGTGCTACTTCCCTCTTGGAACTGCGGGTGATCTTGCCTCAGTTTCTTGGGGGGAGCATTGTGTTCCCCCTCCTCCACCTCCACATTCTTCACCACCTTCATGGTGGTTTTGCGCTTCCGGGATGATGGCTTTGTTGGGTGGGAGGATCCGGCCTCCTGCGCCATTTCATCTTCTTCCCCTTTGTTGGGAATAAATTAAGGCCAGATCACTTGAGCGCTGACAAGAACAATTCAAGCGTTGACAAAAACAAAGCAAGCGCTGACAGCTCAAGCGTTAATAAGTTAAAGTCAAGCGTTGACACATTGAAGACAAGCATTGATGGAAGATATAATCTACACGTTTATTATATTCTAGAATACTTCTAGTAAGGATAGAAACGACAATGTATTTTCTATATTTATCTTTACCTAGAATAGTTGATACGTAGATTATTGTACAAGGCTTCTTGTATCTATAAAAGAAGGCCTTTAGGTTAATGTTCAACATCAAGTTTTATATAAGTTTTCATTCGTAAACATCTTTCTTTGTAAGCAAGTTCGACATTCATAATCAAAGTGAAAGTTTGTTTACATCTTGTGTGTTCTTGTTTAAGTGTTAAATTCCGCATAACACTTAGATTCATAAAGCATATACAAAGGTTTCTCTACGTGTATTACTTGATCTAATCTCGTATACACAAAGCTAATCGATCTAAGTTTGGGATCAACAAGTGGTATCAGAGCTTGTTGAGGAACTTTTGATCTTTAAAGAACACCATACACGAACACCAAAACCCTAATTTTCTCAGAAACCCTAAAAACACCAAAACCCTAACAACATCATGTCTGAAGCAATAACCTCTTCCTCCTCAGCCTTACCAAACATCAAGATTCCCATGCTTGATGCAACCAACTTTGACTTATGGAAGTTCAACTTTGAACAATATCTGGGGATCTATGATTACACACTCTGGGAGATTATTGAATATGGAAACTCATTCAATAAGGCTCAAAAGATTCTTGATGCCATTAGTCAAAGAACAGCTGTTGAAGGATGCCCTGAAGAGGATAAGAAAGAAAAACCTGGAGACGGTAGAGCTGTAGGTGCTGAAGATATTACAAAGAAAAGGGTTGACATGAAAGACCTAAATATACTGAAAGTCTCTTTGGGACAAGAAAACCAGCACAAATATAGAGGCTATGAATCTGCTAAGGATCTTTGGGAAGCACTTGAAGTTGCATATGGTGGCAATGCAGACACAAAGGAAGAAAAGAAAAAGCAACTTCTGCATGATTATGCTGTCTTCAAAGCTCAACCCAATGAGAAAATGAGTAGTGTGAGAAGCAGATTGCTTGACATCACAAGCAAGTTGTCCTTCATGGGGACACAAGTTGGTGATGTTGACACCAATGCTACCTTTCTTAAAAGTCTTGGTGAGGCATGGAAGATTGAGGCAAGATCTATTCTTGCCAACAATACTTACAAGAGCTCCTCGTTTGATGACATCTACAACAAACTAAGACTGTTGGAAGATGAAACTCTTTTAGAGCATGGAAGCAAATCTACCACCAGCAACATGGCCTTCTTCTCTCATAGTGAAGGTCAATTCAATCAGAAGGACTCTTATATGCATCCAGTTACTGGATCATCATATGTCAGCGCTGGAACAAGTCCTGTCAACGTCTCCTATTCAGACGCTGACACATTCAAGAATGACTCCCCAAGAGTTAAACCTGCTGGTTTGGATTTGGATACTGTTTGTGCTTACATTGCTTCTTTGCCCAATGGTTCAGTGATTACATATGAGGACCTTGAGCAGATAAGTGATGAGCACTTGGAAGAGATGGACATCAAGTGGAACATGGCTCTTGCTAGTATAAGAGCAAATAGGTGGAACAGAAGGTTTAAAAAGAAGTTGACCTTCAATGCTAAAGACACAGCTGGATTTGATAAATCCAAAGTTGAATGCTACAATTGTCATCGTATGGGGCACTTCATGAGGGAATGCAGATCTCCTAGAAGATCTGATGCTGGTAAACCCTCAAGTCAGGTTGTTAAAGCTCAGGATTCCAAAGCCATGGTTGCAGTTCAAGGAATTGATGGTACAGGATGGGATTAGAGCTATCTGGCTAAGGATGTTGAAGAGGATAAAGCTTTGGTTGCTGATATTGAAGAAGAAGAGCATGTTCAATATGCTCTCATGGCACACTCCTCCTCTTCATCTAATAATGAGGTATATGATGATGCTTTTTGTAGCAAAGGTTGTAGGTTAAACACTGAAAGACTTAACAAAGAGGTGTTAAAACTAAAAGATGATATGAGCACTGAAAGGTGTAAATTGTCCAATTACCAACTAGCTCTTACTGAAACTGAGAAAACCGTTTCTGAATACAAGAAAATGGAATTTGACTTAAAAGATAAGATCAATATCTTAAAACATGAGTTAGAGGGTAGTATGGATGTTAGAAACATCATGACAAAGGTTTATAGAGACCTACAGGCTAAGTTAGATGAGGCCATTAAGAATAAAGATAATGTTGACCTCAAGATTCAAAGATTTGATAGAGCCACCCAAACCCTAGGAGACTGTGTAGCTAAACAAAGGGATCCTAAGGACATGACTGGGATTGGGATGAATGATTACTCACTGGTTCCACCACCAGCTGGTGACTTCTATGGTGTCCTTAGAAAGGACTTGTCTTGGACTGGTATACCAGAATGCCAAGAGGAGGAATTCATTCCTCCGCCAAGAGTTGTCACTCCAGTGGAAGAGTATCAACAAAAACTGACTGACCTAAATGAGTGGAAGAAAGCTAACCCTACTTTATTTGTTAAGGGAGGTTTGCTATGTGAAAGTCCCAATGAATCACCACCCATTAAGGTTACTCACCCAATCACTGGTAAAGCTGTTGACCTAGGCTCAAGCACTGTTAGAAGACCTACCATTAAATATGCAGAGATGTATAGGAATAATAGGTCACCCAAGAGCCAAGTTAGCAATCATGGAACATGTTTCTTCTCTTCTAGACCTAAGGGTGTGTCTAAGAAAGCCTGTTACACTTGTGGTAGCTTTTCACATTTGGCATACAAGTGTGTCAACGCTCCCAAAGCCAGCGCTGACAGGAACAATTTCAGCGCTGATAGGAAGAAAGTCAACGTTGTTAGGAAGTCAAACGTTGTCAGACCCAAACCTTACGTGCAGCAAAGTCCACAAGTGATTAGACCTGCCCCATTCTTTTCTAGAAGGTCTAACACTCATGGAAAAAGACCTTTTCAAAAGACAAACACCTGGTCAAATAGGCAATGGGTTCCTGTATCAAACCCTAGGTTCAACGCTGACAAGGGTAATTTCAGCGTTGACAGGACAAATTCTAACGCTGACAGAAACGTGACCAGACCTAAATATTTGCAGCCACAAGGTAAGGGGTCTAAAGCTTCTTCAAGCTTAACATGGAGACCCAAGAAAGATCAAAACCCTAATGATAATGGGATTTCAATGACTTGCAATAGATTTAATTACATTTCAAAGGTCATTACAAAACCTATTGGGGTTAACTGGGTATTTCATCCTAAAAAGGATGAGAATGGGTTTGTTGTGAGAACTAAGTCTGTTCTTATTGAACAACCAGATGAATCCAAGTCTTATGAGACTTGGGTTCCCAAAGAAAACTAATTTGTTTTCTTTATGTGCAGGGCATTCAAAGACAGATCAATGATTATGGATATTGGGATAGTGGATGCTCAAGGCACATGACAGGGAAGGAAGACTATCTGACGAATTTCACCCCTATTAAAGATGGTGATAAGGTTTACTTTGGAGGAGGATATGGAACTATCACAGGCAAAGGAACCCTTCTCACCAATAATCTGCGTTTTGAGAACGTCTTCCTGGTAAAAGAACTTGATTACAACCTGTTTAGTATATCACAAGTTTGTGATAACAAAAATAAGGTTCTTTTTACTGATACTGAGTGTTTGGTGTTAAGCAAGGATTTTAAGATCCCTGATGAGAAATACATTGAGTATAGAACACTTAGGCATAAGGACATATACAATGTGAATTTAAATGGGATTAAAATGAATACAAATATGTCTTGTTTTTATGCTAAGGCCTCAGTAGATGAGAGTAACTTGTGGCACAGGAGACTAGGGCACATAAATTTTAAAAATATAAATAGACTTGTGAGGCTTGGTTTAGTTGATGGTTTGCCTGAGAAGGCCTTCCACAATGACCACTCTTGTGTTGCATGTCTTAAAGGCAAGCAACACAAGGTCTCATTCAAGTCCAAGCAGGTGCATACTAGTTCCAGACCTCTTCATATGCTTCACATGGACCTCTTTGGTCCAACAAATATAGAAAGTTTGAATGGTAAGTCATATTGCTTTGTTGTCACAGATGACTTTTCTAGATTTACTTGGACATTCTTTCTAGCCATGAAGAGTGACACAGCTGATGTTCTTATTGATTTTATCACTCAGATTGAGAAAAGGTCTGGCAATGAGGTTAAAATGCTTAGGAGTGATAATGGTGGAGAGTTTAGGAACAAGAAGCTAGATGATTTCTGTGCCAGGAAAGGAATTACTAGGCAAATTAGTATTGCTAGAACCCCACAACAAAATGGGGTTGCTGAGAGGAAAAATAGAACCCTAATTGAAGCAGCCAGAACAATGTTGGCTGATGCTCACTTTCCTATAGCCTTTTGGGCTGAGGCTGTTAATACAGCCTGTTATGTACAAAATAGAGCATTGGTTAACAAAATTCAGAACAAAACACCTTATGAGTTACTTTGGGGAAGAAAACCTAATATTGGTTTTCTCAGACCTTTTGGTTGTCATATAGTAGTTTTGGATACTAGTGATGCCTTAGGGAAATTTAGTGCAAAAGGTGATGAGGGTTACTTCATGGGGTATTCAGTCCAGAGCAAGGGTTATAGGGTTTATCTTAAGGAGGACAAACGTATAGTTGAGAGAGTACATGTTAGGTTCTTGGAGAATAAACCTAGTGATCCTGAAAGTGGTCCTAATTGGTTGTTTGATTTGGAACCCTTATCTAGAACTTTAAATTATATGCCTGTCACTAATCCAGACATTGTGAAGGTAACTTCAAATGTTGTGGAGGAACAAGTTGTTAATGTTTCAGGTACACAGGTTAATGAGAGGGTTGGATCACAAGCAGAAAAGGCATCTCCTACATTTGAATATGTCATAATTCCCATTTGGACAGATGCTTTTGCTGCTGCTGCTGCTGGACAAGATAATGGTGGTCTCCAAATACCACCAGATACAAACATGCATGGTTCTTCAGGCGCTGACAAAGGCAAATCTAGCGCTGACAAGAGCAATTCAGACGTTGATGGCTCAGACGTTGACAACAACATTTTAAGCGCTGTTAGCCCAGACGCTGACAACCAAGATTCAAACGTTGACAACACTTATGGGCATCTTTTCTCTTCCAGTTTTGAACAAGGTGGACCTTCCAATGTTCATGAAGAGGTTCATGTTGATCAAAGAGAGTCTGATGAAGAAGATATTGGCAATATGGAGCGTGAGGTTGAGGACACCAGAATTTTTGAAGGAGGGGCTCTTACTTCCACAATGAAGAATCACCCCACATCTCAGATCATTGGTGATATTATGACTCCAGTTCAGACTAGAAGATCTCATCAAGGTCTTGGTGGGTTTATTGCCAATATACATAAGAAGGTTGATACCCCTCTTGTGCAAGCATGTTTGTTTGCATGTTTTCTGTCACAAGAAGAACCCAAGAAAATATTTGATGCTCTCAAAGAACCAAGTTGGGTGGAAGCAATGCAGGATGAGCTTCACCAATTTGCAATTCAGGATGTTTGGGAGCTGGTTGATTGTCCTAGATATGTCAGACCTATAGGGACAAGATGGGTTCTCAGGAACAAAAGAGATGAAAGAGGTATTGTGGTCAGAAACAAGGCAAGGTTAGTGGCTCAAGGTTATACACAAGAGGAGGGGATAGACTATGAGGAGGTCTTTGCACCAGTTGCAAGGATTGAAGCTATTAGGATTTTTCTAGCCTATGCTTCCTGCATGGGCTTCACAGTCTATCAAATGGATGTCAAGAGTGCTTTCTTGTATGGCACCATTGTTGAGGAAGTATATGTCATGCAACCTCCTGGTTTTGAGGATCCAGAGCATCCAGATAAAGTGTATAGAGTCAAAAAGGCTATGTATGGCCTTCATCAAGCCCCTAGAGCATGGTATGGTACTTTGTCTACCTATTTGGTGGACAATGGATTCAAAAGGGGCACCATAGATCAGACACTATTTACAAAGAAGAAAGGCAAGGATGTGTTGCTTGTGCAGGTCTATGTTGATGATATCATTTTTGGGTCTACTGATCCAAAGATGAGTGAGGATTTCTCCAAGCTTATGACAGACAAATTCAAGATGAGTGCTATGGGGGAGATGAACTTCTTTCTTGGTTTACAAGTTCAGCAGAAAGAGGATGATATCTTCATCTCCCAGGACAAATATGTTGCTGAGATCTTGAAGAAGTTTGGCTTTTCTCCACATGAAAAGAGGGCTAATACTCCTATGGATAGAGAACACACTTGGGGAAAGATTGGAGATGGGAAAGATGTTGATGTCAGGCACTATAGATCCATGATTGGATCCTTGATGTATCTTACTGCCTCCAGACCTGACATTATGTTTGCTGTGTGTGCTTGTGCACGCCATTAAGTGACTCCCAAAGAATGTCACCTTTATGCTGTGAAGAGGATATTTAGGTACCTAAGATGCTATCCTAATCTTGGTTTGTGGTACCCAAAGGATTCACCATTGGAGATGATTGCATATTCAGATAATGATTATGGAGGTGATAAGTTTGATAGGAAATCCACAACTGGTGGATGTTAGTTTCTTGGGAGTAGGTTAATATCTTGGCAATGCAAGAAACAAACGGTGGTGGCTAATTCTACAACTGAAGCAGAGTATGTGGCTGCAGCAGCATGTTGTGGTCAAGTGTTGTGGATTCAGAACCAGCTGTTGGACTATGGGTATAATTTCATGCATACTAAGATATTTGTTGACAATAATAGTACTTTATGCATCATTAAGAATTCTGTACATCATTCTAAAACTAAACACATAGAAATTAGACACCATTTTATAAGAGATTGCTTTGAAAAAGGTTTAATACAACCAGATAGGGTTGACACTGAGGAAAATGTGTCAGATTTATTAACTAAACCTTTTGATGCTGGGAGATTTCAATACATGGTAACAAGTATTGGAATGGTTAATCTCACATAATATGTGTTTTGGATTCTTTTTGTAAAAGTATGTATAGGATGATGCATTACTATTATTGGTCTTATTGATGATTTAGATTTTCCACTATATTTTTCTAACACTGACAAAGGTTGCTTAAACGCTGATAAGTGTTTTTGCAACATTGTCAGCAATATAATTGTCTAACGCTGACAAAGCTTCCCTCAACGCTGTCATGTGTTATCGGGGCGTTGTCAGCAACAATGTTAGTTTTGTGGTTTTCGATCTAAATGTGCAGATGGTGTTACCAGTATACCATTGGATACAGAGTTGCTTATGGATCAATGGAGAAGCATTTGGACAAGTTTTTATTTATGGATGATGGTTGGAATGTTTCATTCCTATCTTGACATAAATTTTTTATGTTCATGCATGATTTTAGCAAACTTTTTGTATCATAGTTTAAGGGGAGGTTTTAGGAACCTTTAGGATGTTTGGGTATCCATATGATACTCTTATCACAAATCTAGATTGTGTCCACAGGTGAGTATGGGTTAGTTTTACTAAACCATGAGGCACTGTAGCATGCATAGTATATCAACTTTGCATGCTGCCAAGACATTTTTGGCCTAGAATTGGTTGTGGTCTGTTGGGAGACTTGGGAATGATTTTGATATGGGATTTACCTGGGAGTAACAAGGATTTTATAAGGTAACTTTGTTGTTAAGAATTTTTGTTACCAAGGGACACTAGAGGACTGTTATGTCTATCTTTCTTATGCAAGTTTTTTATAACTGGACAGTGCTTGCCGCCCTATGATAATTATCAGCTTTTGGTTATCTTCTCTAGGATAAATTACTTGTTAAGGTCATTTTTCACTTTTTAAAATATTTTTATTTTTGGACGCTGACAAGATTTTTCCAAGCGTTGTTGTGACCAAATTGGACGCTGACATGGCTTTAGGCGAACGTTGACAAGATTATAGCCGTTGGGCGTTGATAGGTTATTTTTGACCGTTGATACTCAATGGGACCTACCCAGTTGTTACTTTTTGACATATTTTCAAGCCGTAATTTTAGGAGTTGTTACTTTCATTTAATGCATGAGATAACTTATAACTTTTTTAATATTTTCATGATTCATTTTTGAAAATCTTTGCCTATTTTTGGGCCAATCACATGCATTCTTTCTCTCCTATAAATTTGGCTCCTATTTTAAACATGGTATCTATAATTCTTGTCTAACACTTTTCTCTTATCAACTTCATCTTCTACACTTAAAATTAACAACTTTCATCAATGGCACCAAAGTTTAACTCAGCAGAATTGGCATTGGGGTTCAGATCACAACACAACATGATTGCTTATCTTGAAGCTGATGATGATCTGTTTCCTCAATACACACAAATGGTGGCGTATTTGAACGCATTCCCAGTAAGGTATGCTCTTTCTCATGCACCACTCATTCCAGTCACACACATTAAGCAGTTTTGGAACACTGTTAGTTCCTCAACAGTTAATGGAGTGACCACATTAACTTCTATTGTTCATGGGAGGTCTTGGGTGGTTACTGAGGCTTTGGTACGCCAAGTCTTGCATCTTGATGATGCTGATGGTGTAGTCACCCTTCCCATAAATAAAATAGAACAAGGGCTTAGGGCTTTGGGATATCCCTTTTCCTGATGAAGGTACTCTTAATAAGTATCATAAGCAGGAATTTCCCCCAGCCTGGAAGTACCTCATACATATCCTCCTTCAATGTTTGAGTCCCAAATGTACTGCACACAATGAGATCAATAGATCCATTGCTTGTGCTATTGTGTGCATTGCAACAGGGCAAAAATATAACTATTCTAAAATGATTTTTGAGGGGATGTGTAAAAACAAGGGGACAAAAATGACTTTATCTTATCCCCGTTTTCTGCAAATGATTTTTGATGATCAAGGTTACTGCTCAAGGGATCACAATGATTTTTATAAGATCCCTGAGCAAAAGAAAGCTATTTTTATGAAGATGGATTCACCACCCCATAGAGACTTACCTTTAACCCAAGCCATGCTTGCTGTTATTGCAGCAGCACAACGCCAACCAGACCCCCAACCTCAAATTGACCCTCAACCACAACTTGAACCCATTCCTGAACCTTTACCCTCACCTGAACAAATGCAAATTGACCAAGAACCCTTTGACGCTGACACATCAAATGTTGGCGTTGATGTGCCTATTTCCAACGCTGACACACAACCTTCACAATCCCAAACACCCCTTAACCAACCCACATCCACCCATTCTTCCACACCATCTTCCACACCCCCTGAATATAGGTTGATGAAACGCCAAAGGACTACTGGAGTGTTCTCCTCTGGTGGTCCTAGCCATGAAGCAGAGAGAACCACCACCACAAGTGTGGCTGGTGACCTGGATGAGGCTGGGACTATTGGTTCTGGCTTAGAAGCTGGCCAAGGCAGTCCTACCATCATTAAGTCCTCATCCATGCCCAATGAATCTGATTTGGGAGGTCAAATCCCCATTTCAGAAGAGGAAAGACTGGAACCAATGACTCTTATGGAATTGACGGCAGTCTGCATTAGCTTGCAAAAGCAAAATGTAGACTTAGTACAAATTGTCAGCTCACAAGGCCTTGAACTCAAGCAATTGAGGGAGAGGATTGTTGTTTTGGAAAGTAATCATGCTAGGAGGGGTATGGAGGAGTCTTCCAAAGGGGAGGAAGATCAAATAAATCTGAGTGATAAGGGCAGCCAGGATGGTCAATCAATGGATGTTGCTGAAGCCCTTACATCTTTAAAGAAACAAACAGGTTTTGATACGTCCTTAATCTCTCCCACCAACTTGAATTTGTCATTTACAGCTATGTTAAGAGAGGTTACACAAGGCGCTGAGGGAAAATATTTGAGCGTTGACAAGGCAAATTTGGACGCTGATAGAAGTATTTTGGGCGCTGATAGGATAAATTTGGGCGTTGACAGACCTGCACATGAAGGTGATGTATCCCAGTCATCATCTATCATCAAGGAGGTTTCTACTCAGGTATTACCATCTACCTTACCAACCATTGCACCATCAGATAAGGGTAAGGGTAAAATGGTAGAAGAAATTGTTCCAAAAGATGCAGCCCAAGTTGAATTTGACAATTCTTGGCTGAACAAATGATGGAACAAGATGAAAAGGAGAAGTCACCATTTGTTGTGACTTCAGAAGAAGAAAGTGATGGAGCTAGCTCAGAATCAAGTGTAATGATTATAGAACCTGAAAGGCTTGAGTATGGAGATGAGTTGGCCAAAGAGAAGCTGAGAGACTTGAAATTGCAGGTTGACTTTGACATGCCAGAGGTGGTTCAAATGTACAATTCTTGGGAAGAAAGCTGCATGGATAATCCAGACTTGACCATTTAAAATCAAATATGGGGTTTGGAGCTTCTTCTTAGAGTTCAGAAGGATTGTAAGGTAATATTGAAACACAAGGCAAGCAACATTCTCTCAGAGTTGAAAAGGGATAGAAGGGAGCTCTACTTTATGTTGCTCAGATGTCATGGAGTTGGATGGACACATCAGAAGTTGAAGGCTTTGACATTTGATGAGTTGGAACATAGGGCTTATCCCATTTGGGTGAGAGTGCAGGAAGCAAACACTCTCAGACTTCTTTCAGATGAAAGAAAGGAGCAACTTGCAGAAGAAATGGAAATCAAGAAAGCTATGATGATTCCCAGGCCAGCGAAGAAGGGATTTAAATTTGAGTTTCCAAAAGATATGGATCCACTATATCCAAGTGAAGCAGTTATAAGAAAGAGCCTCAAGCTCTCCCCATTAGAAGCTTCAGATATGGTGCAAGTGTTACCATTAGATTCCAGGAATCCAATTGTGAGCTATGAAGAAGATGAATGTGGATTCTGGAAGATTGGCAGATTTGGCAAGGAGGTACACACTTTTACCACTCTCATATATTTATTTGCAAGTTGTGATAGAGAAGACTTGGTGGACCTTTGGAGGTTGCTGGAGACCAAGTATGAGGCTGAAGCACCAACTTCAGCTAATGGAATAAAACTTTGGACCACATTCAAAAGAATGTGTGGGACAAAAGAGGAAGATCCTGCAATATGGAAGGATCTTGAAGATGACCTCAGTGGTCTTCAATGGAGGTTATATTCAGCTGTTGGTGTATATCATTTGAGTTCTACAAAGTTTGCTGAGTATCTACTTGTGGATGCTCAGTATTTCATATCCAAGGCTGTTTTGGAAAAGATGAAGGACACTCAGCTGGAAATAGATTATTCAAGTGACGTGGCAAAAGATTTGATCAGATTTATTCATTACCAATATAAGAAGGTTTGTCAGACTCCTCCTAGTTCTTAATGCTTATTCAGAAACTTGATCATAAGAGTGGATATCAAGTTTAGGGGAGGATTGTTGGGAATAAATTAAGGCCAGATCACTTGAGCGCTGACAAGAACAATTCAAGCGTTGACAAGAACAAAGCAAGCGCTGACAGCTCAAGCGTTGACAAGTTAAAGTCAAGCGTTGACACATTGAAGACAAGCACTGATGGAAGATATAATCTACACGTTTATTATATTCTAGAATACTTCTAGTAAGGATAGAAACGACAATGTATTTTCTATATTTATCTTTACCTAGAATAGTTGATACGTAGATTATTGTACAAGGCTTCTTGTATCTATAAAAGAAGGCCTTTAGGTTAATGTTCAACATCAAGTTTTATATAAGTTTTCATTCGTAAACATCTTTCTTTGTAAGCAAGTTCGACATTCATAATCAAAGTGAAAGTTTGTTTACATCTTGTGTGTTCTTGTTTAAGTGTTAAATTCCGCATAACACTTAGATTCATAAAGCATATACAAAGGTTTCTCTACGTGTATTACTTGATCTAATCTCGTATACACAAAGATAATCGATCTAAGTTTGGGATCAACACCCTTCGTCAGCATCAACTACACGGTTGATGGATGAGTCGGTAAGTTGTTCTTCACCATGGGGAGAGGTGGCGTTCTCCAGCAGTAGCTCTCCACCATCTTCATTATAGAAATCAAGTGGTGACTTTTGGATTATTGGCTCCTGCTCAACCGTCTGCTGTTCATCCGACCGTTGCTCGGTTGCTTCTTCCAAGGGGATAGTCATGTTGACAGTGGCATCTCGTAGGGGAGGTTCGCCCTCTTTTAGGGGTCGGAATCCCTACGGCACCTTACTAGGATCACCTTGGCGTAGAAGACCAAACAACTTCATCTCTGCGGACATAAAAAGCGCATAAATATTAGTAAGCTTACAAGTACTTTGGACATGATGGCACGCATATTCATATGTGGAATACCTACCCTGTCTATGCTCGGTCAGAAAGCATGGATATCTATCCTCCCTCCCAAAATAGTTGCGGCTGATCCCAATTAAGCATAGGAAGTGCTCCGACAGGACCCTATGGAAATCAGTGCGATGGGTGTCTAGCATTTTCACATCCTTGCTACTATAATCCTTTGATGAGGGTAAGGGGCCGAAGCGTACTCTGTACTTTATAACAAACGGGGTGGGGAATACCTTGGCGTCTACGAAGAAGTAGTGGTCATACCACTTCTTAAGGGAATCTAGGGGTTTCCTATACGACATAGGGGCTGTTGTGGATCGTTTTTTTAAACGATAGCCACCCATTTACCATTTGAGGTAAGTAGAATACCCTAAATAGATTAACTGTGGGGGTTACTACGCAGGCGTGGCAAGTCACCTCGAATTAGTTAATCTTGCACGCCCCTATGTAGTGAAGCTGTGTTATGTGGAAGTCATAATACAACATCACATCTACGAGAAACTTCGATAGGGTGATGCGGTAGTTAGCCGAGTCAAATAAGCGCGTATACACGCCTACTTTCCCCTAGGAGCGTCCGTAATAGCTTCACCATCGCCTGGATAGGTGGGGTGTACGCCTCCGGAATATAATATTCAGACAGGAAGTCTATATATTTCTCCGGCTTCATCACATTGAGGACGTCCGTGATAACGGGATTATCTTTCACCATGATTTATGAAAAGGATTAGAAAGGCACGGTGGTCTAACCTGGTGTGCTAAAATTCCGTGGGAAAAGGAGAGAAGGAATGAAAGATTGAGCAACTGTATAACAATGGCGGAATAGAGATGTAAACTGTGTGTTTACACAGTTGCACACACCAACTCTTTTATAGGGTTGCCTCGAGTTACGAGGTACCATGGATGTGTGACATGTGTATCCCACTAAGTCTATCTAACGGTGGGGATGTCTGACAATTCTGAAAGGTCAGAAGGGGCCCACGGGTCACTTCTTACACAGTTTTACGTGGCTTAAGGGTGGGCATGACTAGTGCACTTTTGCAGACAAAACGTCCAACTAATGACTACCATTAATGCATTCATTAATGTTGTCCTGGCCGGCCTTTTTTGGGTGCGTTATACTTGCAACAACAATATCTACAGGACATTAATTAGTCTAGAGGTTACGCCTACGGCTGTAACAACTAGACTGGGGGGACATGATGACGTATAGTCCCCAACCGGGTCTTGAACCCGACCTGTGGGTACTACCCGTATCCGGCCCATCACGAATGGGTTGGATTAATGTCATTTTAGCTTCTAGGCTTGAATGAATAGTGGCCGCATAAGATGTAGGCGACCCACGACCCGGCACGGCCGGAACAGGGTTAGACAGAATCACAATCCTATTAGGGTTGTGATTTGCCTCAAGGAATAGGATATACACTCACCATAATTAGAAGATAACAATCAAGCTAATTATGGTGATTATCTTATGCTTGGGGCCGAAGTAAACAGTGGGCCCATTAGGGTTTCACTGCCTATATAAGGAACCCCCAAGGGTTCCATAAAGGTATTACATTCTCCATACTCTCACCTCACATCCGATTCTTAACCCTAACCGATTACTTACTCTCACGCCGGAGTCTAATCGTGGTATATGTTCCCACGGTAAGTCTAACGCGTGTTGTTTTAGTGTGCAAGATCTCAACAAGTTATTCACTTGGTGCAATAGCCGGAGCCCAGCCTACCCGAATTAAGCCTAATTCGGGTCTAGCAAGGATCATCCAACTTTTGTATCAACAAAGATAATATCCAGATGGATAATTAACGCCGTTAGCCGTAAAAGGGACCTCTGGTGCTCGTCCTGTTTTCAAATCGTTAAACAAAGGGGATTGATGTAACACATTGATGTCGTTGTTAGACCCAGAAACACCAAAGAAAGCATGCCATATCCACAAGTCTTCCGACGCAACAGCTTCCAACAAAATGAACGGATTCGATCCGTGATCACGTCTAACATATTGCCCTTTATAGGCGTACGGACAACCAAACCACTCCCAATCCGTGCAGTCTAGACTTCCTAGCATCCCAGGGAAACCGTGCTTCCTTTCGTGATGTTGATATAGTAATTCAACATCACTCAGCGTGGGTTTTCTCAGATATTCTGGCCCATAAATCGCCCTTATAGCAGAACAAAAATGATCAAGACTTTCCCGTGAAGTAATTCTTTTAGAGATTTGCAGATATTCATCTAAAAAGGCTAGAACAATACCATATGCCAATTGACGAATTACAGAAGTGCATTTCACCAATGGAGCAACGCCTTCTCTTCCGGTACAGTCGATATTTGAATTAAAGTAAGGATCATGTGCAGTTACAGCCGTAACTATATCGTTGAAAAGTTCTCGATCCATTCGATATGTCTTTCGGAATGCACGTTCGTCGTAGATCGGGTTGTCAGTGAAAAACGCGGCAAGTAAACGATCATGGGCACCATAACGATCTCGATTAACCGGGTTTTTAGACACTTTTTGTCGTCTATTTCGAAAAAATGCCATCGCTTTTGCTAGCAACCGGACACGAGGGATATTCATCAAAGTTTCTTCATCTTCGATCATTAGATCGGGGTACATAAATGTATATTCATCAATGTTTTCTATGCTAAAAATTTAGAATTTAGACAAGATGATTTTTTTGATTGAGAAGAAAGATGAATGAGAGATATGAAAAAAAAGAAGTGAAAATGAGGATTATATAGAAATAAAATAGGGATGAAAAAGAAAGATTTGGGGTAGTGTGAATGGTGAGAAACTCACCTGTAGCGACCTTTTTTCCCCTAAGAACCTCAACCCACACGTGGGTTTTTGCGGTGGGATTGTGAGGTTCATAGCAACTCACGGGTGGCTTTTTGCCACATGTATCCTACCCGTGGCTTTTTGCACCACTCCCCCCCAGCCTAAAAGTTTGTAAACCATAGTAGAGATAGTAAGTAGGTTTATAATGTATATTTTTAAAATATTAGACCTCTTCAAAAATTAATACATGTGTAAATATTAAAAATTTATAAATTTTAAAAGGATTATACATAGTGAAAATGGTTTATAAACTAAAACCTTTATAAATTAATAATATTATTAAATTTTAGACATTTTAAAAGTTCAAACTATTATGAATGCTTTAAATGTACTTAAATCTTAAAAAAAATGAATTTTGAATTTCTTAAATAAAATCTTGCTAGACGAGTTTGTGTTTTGGTTATAAGTTGTAATGGTTAAATTAATTCTTACTTAGTAAAAAAAATTAATATTAATTCTTACCAAATGTTGTAATGTGTGATACATAAAAATGTCTTTTTAGTTTGTTATTCTTATTATTATCGATGCCCTACATATCATTGATCCGCATTAATTCTATTTTAAAATAGCAAGTTAACAAAATCATTGTTAAAGAATTCACAATTTTCTTCTAATCACTTTTACGTTCAATTGTAAGGTATTTACGATTGGCTGTTGACTTTATTCGCTCTCACGTACGTTAAGTATGATGACAAAATGCACGAAACTTCATTATTATGATTGTTACGAAGCTAAACGCTTATCGAATAGGTTATGTTTTTACGATCTTTTTCAAATATTTGTAATTAAATTTAAATTATTGTTCACACTTTTCTTTTAATTCCTTTTACGTTCAACTTTTAAATGTGCACGGAATGATCATTGAATGTTCAATTTATTGACTCACATATCTCATGGTTGAATAACAGAATGCGAGAAATTCTATTTTATCTTGATTGCACTCAGGACTTGATCCTCACATTTCGTGACGTGGTACTCTAACACATACAAAAAAATAATATCGATGTTCCCAGAATGCAATAGGATTAATGAAAGCTTGGAAAAAACATCAGTAATAAAACAGCACAGAAATCCGCACACTTTTAAGAATGGTATTGTGGTGAAATAGGCCGCTAAGTACAGTTACACATACACCCACGGCTGGAGTTGGTTTCAAGCTTATATAGCGGTTGCACGACATATGTGATTTTTGGGTTATGTTTCATAAGCTCACTTTATTTGAAACTTTTTGACTTATACAACCTTACTTTGACATGATAGGCTTATATAAGCCGAAATGTTTAAAAAACGTGAGCCTATGAAACATAAGCCGAAAACCACATGAGCCCGCTATGTAAGCTTAAACAAACACGTAGTCATCTCAAATTAGCACCTGCAATTTTTTATCGTTAAATGTTTAAAGCAAATACACTTATAAAATTAACAAAATACCGAGAACCACAAACAATTGAAGTAATACCTATTTTCACACCCATAACGACCAGTTGGTGCGCTTTCCAGCTGCAAACTGCATCAAAGACAAAACCTATTTTACCAAATTATATAGATTGACAAAAACAATATGTACAACTCCAAATTAAACATAAACTTTCCATCTTATTTTTTTTACAGACTAACTTCTGCTGAGTTAGTTTTGAGTAACTTTTTACAATGGCGGATCAAGGCGATTTCTCCAAGATCTACAGATCCCTTCCCTTTGATTCATTATGCTTCTTACCTCTCACCAATTAAAGATTATAATACATTAATCATCCCTGTTCCTCTTTGATCTTGCTGCTGATTATTTTTGAGGAAATATAGGCTTGCGCTCTTTCGGTACCCCTATATTCTCCTGTGATCTTATAATTTACAGGAGGTTTGTGGGTTCTGGGATTGATGGATGTTTATTATCTTTAATTGATTGATGTAATTTCATTATGATGATAATGGTTTTTTAGGGTTCTTCATTTCCAGATCCCCCTTTTTTTGTGTTTTCGTATTTTCCTTTTTTAGAACTCTCTTCAATCCAAACTTGTCATGGATTCTTTTCGATCCAATCATGACCATGTATCCGAGATTTCCACTTCCATTTTCGTCACGAATTTCCCAGAATCGTTTTTTGCTGAAGATCTCTTTCACACTTGTAAGATTTACGGACATGTTGGTGACGCGTTTATTCCGAATAAGAAGTCTAAGGGAGGCAAAAGGTTTGGATTTCTTCGTTTCATTAATGTTTTTAGCGTTGATCGTCTGGTCAATAACTTGTGCACGGTTTGGGTGGGACGTCTAAAACTCGACGCGAATGTGGCTAGATTTCAAAGATCCTCAGAGAAGAATAAGGTTCCTACCCAAGAGGTGAAAAAGGATAAGTCGTATACTACGACTGGTAAGTCGTTTAAGAATGTAGAGGGCTCTTCGATTAATGGTAGGTCGTTTGTTAATGTTTTGTGTAATAATCACAATAAGGAGAATGAGTCTACGCCTACTATTGTGCTTGATGAGGATTGCTTAAATAAGAGGGATTTGTCCCTATCCCTTATCGCTAGAGTTAAAGAAGTAGATTCGTTAGCAAACATTGATAATGTGTTTGAGGAGGAGGGATTCACTAGTATTAATATACGGTATTTGGGTGAATTGTGGGTAATCATCGACATTGTGGATTCATCTTCTCGAGAAGTCTGTTTGAATAATACGGGGATGTCCTCATATTTCTCTGTCCTATAATACGCTTCAGTTGATTTTTCCATCGAGGGCATAATAGCATGGGTAGAACTAGAGGGTGTCCCATTAAAGTATTGGACTGTTAGTACGTTCAAGAAAATTGCAACTACGTGGGGATGCTTTGTGGATTTTGATGACTAGGAGGAAGCTAGTTTGTACTCTAAGAGATTGTGTATCTCAACTATGATACCACACAACATTTTTTAGTCTCGTAAGGTTACGTTACATGGAAACTCTTTCTTTGTGAGGGCGAAGGAAGTTGCTGGATGGGTGCCGACTTATTTTAATGATTCTGATGATGGAAACTCATCGGATGAGGATTTAAATAATAACGGTGAAGGGATTGAAAACTTAGATGGTATGGATGACATTGATGATGGAGAAGCCATTCCTGAAACAGTGTTCGAAAACTCAGCAGTACGTGAGGAAGTTAAATCTGCAGATCCGTTTAACTTAAATGAGTGCTTGGAGAAGGATCAACAAAAGGTGTGCAATGACAAATCAGATGGTAGCAGCAGTCGGGAAATTCCTTCAGGATTTACACCTGACAATGATGACCAAAGTTATAAGCAAATAGAGAAAGATGGGCCTGAAAATCTGGAGGTTAAACAAGGAGACGAAGACAACTGTAATGAGTCTGTTAATAGGAGAAGTAACACTAGTGACAAGAATTCTGGACATTTTAAAGTCTCTGAAATTCCAAAGACGGGAGGGTCAGTCCTTAATCACATGGAAGAATTAGTTTAGGTTGGGCAAGCTATGGGTATAATATGGAGGGATGTGAAAGTGATATTATGAAGATAATTGAATCACAAGGAAAGGACCAGGTGGATCGATGAATTTTATGTCTCTCAATATTCAAGGCCTTGCCTAAAAGGCTAAAAAGACTAGGTTAGGGATTTGTGCATTAGAAATAAGTTTAATTTAATGGCGGTTCAAGAAACGAAGATGGAAATCATGGAGATAGTTACTGTTAAAGCTTGTTGGGGAAATTTTGCGTTTGATTTTGTACATAGTGATTCGGTGGGAAATTAGGGTGGAATTTTGTGTGCTTGGGACCCTAATTGTTTTAATAAGAAGAGTCATACCATTTCTGATCATTTTGTTATTGCGCGTGGTACTTGGCTTCTTACCAGTTTGGAAGTTCTAATTATTGTAGTTTACGCTCCTCAGGATAAAGGAGAGAAGAGATTACACTGGGATTATTTGGCTTTGGTTTGTAACAACTAGAAAGGGGAGGTTATAATGATGGGTGATTTTAATGAAGTGTGCATTCCTTCGGATAGATTAGGTTCAATATTTAATGCTCGGGACGCAGACATGTTTAACTCTTTCATCTATAAAGCAAGTTTGATTGAAGTTCCTTTGGTTGGTAGCGATTTTACTTGGTGTCACAAATATCTAAAGAAAATGAGTAAGCTTGACAGATTTTTCGTATCGGATAGTTTATGGAATACTTCTTCTCAGTTAGCGGCTATTACGTTGGAGCGGTTACTATCAGATCATAAACCTATCCTTCTTCGTGAAGTAGTATTAGATTATGGTCCTATTCCTTTTCTTTTCTATTATCATTGGTTAGAGGAGGAGGGTTTTCGAAAGATTGTGGAGGATAATTGGCATATTGCTCCTGGAGATACGAGTAATGATATGCGAAATTTATTGAAGAAGTTTCAATTCGTTAAACAGAAAATCAGGGAGTGGAATAAGACTAAGTCGTATCATAAGAGAGATGCTTTAGTTCAGTTTCAAGAGGTGCTAGCTAAACTTGAGTCAGAGATTGAAAAAGGTAACGGTACGGATGACATTTTAGCCCACAGGTTGGAAATTTTAAATGAAATTGACCATTTCAAAAATATTCCATCTAAAGAATTGCTTCAAAAAGCCAAGGTCAATTGGGCAGTTGAGGGCGATGAAAACTCTCGTTTTTTCCACGGGTTAATTAATCAAAGACGGAAAGTTAGGAGTATTCGAGAGATTTTAAAAGACGGTTCTTGGGTTGAAGATCTGTATTCGATGAAAAGAGAGTTTCTTGCTCATTTTGCAGATCGTTTCTCCCAATCTGCTGAGCAACATTTATCTTTTGACATGGATTTCCGAATTCCATTTCTCGTGAGCAGCGGTTGCATCTTGAAGCGGAAATCTGTTCAGAAGAAATTAAACAGGCCGTTTGGGATTGTGGTATGGATAAAGCACCAGGACCTGATGGTTTTACTTTTGGATTCTACCGACAGTTTTGGCCCCTGATTGAAAAGGATGTTGTCGCTGCTGTTAAGTATTTCTTCACTAATGGTGAGTTCCCTTCTGGCTGCAATTCGTCCTTTATTACATTAATTCCCAAAATTACTAATGCCAAACAGGTGAGAGATTTTAGACCCATATGTCTCATTGGTAGTCTATACAAGATTATCACTAAAATATTGGCTAAACGTCTCGTTCCAGTCTTAGAGAATATCGTCCATGAAGTTCAGTCTACATTTGTTCCAGGAAGACAAATTATGGACGGCACTTTTATTCTCAATGAAATTATGCAATGGTGTGAAGTCAAGAAGAATCAGACGTTTATTCTTAAAATCTATTTCAAGAAAGCATATGATTCGGTAAGGTGGGATTTTTTGGATGAAGTGCTGCATAAATTTGGGTTTGGTTTGAAATGGCGGGGTTGGATTCAAAGCTGCTTAAAGTCGTCTAAGGGTTCCTTTCTCATAAATGGCAGTCCTACCGAAGAATTCATGTTCTATAAAGGACTCAAGCAAGGTGATTCTCTGTCTCCATTTCTATTTATTCTCGTTATGGAATCTCTTCACCTTTCGTTTAAACGGGTGGTTGATGTGGGTATGTTCTCGGGGTTGCAACTTACGAAGATTATTAGTATTTCTCATTTATTTTTCGCGGATGACGCTATTTTCATTGGTAAAGGGAGTGATAAAAATCTGGAAACCCTCAATAGAGTGTTAGAGTGTTTTAAAATAGCTTCGGGTCTTAGCATTAACATGAAAAAAGAAAAATTTTGGGAGTACATGTTGATAATAATAGAGTCACTCATGCTGCGAATAAACTGGGGTGTTTAGTTTTGAAAACTCCGTTTAAGTATCTAGGGACGAAAGTGTTGGGAATATGAACATAATTGATTCTTAGATGGAGGTTGTCAATAAAGTTAAAGGTAGATTATCGAAATGGAAGACTAAGGCGTTGTCTATCGATGGTCGGTTTACTCTTATCAAAGCTGTTTTAGGGGCCATCCCTATTTACCACATGTCTATTTACAAGACTCCTATTAAGGTGATTAAACAAATGGAAGCCATTCGTTAGATGTTTTTTCAATGGTCATAACATTGAAGTTAATAAATCTTCGTGGGTTAGTTGGGATAAGGTTTTGATAAGTAAGGAGTATGGAGGTCTTGGTATTACGAGTTTATATTCTCTTAATAGAGCACTTTGGACCAAAGTGATTAAAGCCATTCATGGAGATGATGGGCGTATTGGATGTCAGAATATTAAGGGTAATTCGACATGGATTAACATCATTAGGGAGGTTAACTCCCTGAAAGGTAAAAGAGTGAATTTTTTTGAGTACATGAATCTCAAAATTGGGGATGGTTGTAATACTAGTTTTTGGAAGGATAAATGGCGGGAAAATGGTGCCTTGAAAGATTTATATCCTAGGATATATAATCTGAATATGGATAAAGATGGTACAATTAAATCAAAATTGGATAACCGTAATTTAGATATCACTTTTCGTCGCAAAGCTAGGGGAGCGGAGCAGGAACACTTAGATGAGGTAATCGCTATTCTGGACAGTGCGACCTTAGTTCCTTAATCAGACAGATACGTTTGGTCTTTGAATAGAGATGGTATTTTTTCGGTAGCTTCGTTGAGGAAAATTATTGATGACTCAAGAAGTGTGGGTATGACTTCTAAAACAAGATGGGTGAAAGCTGTCCCTAACAAGGTGAACATTTTGGCTTGGAAGGTGAAATATAACGCAGTTCCTACTCGGCTGAAGATCTCTCAAAGAGGTATTGACATAGATTTTATTTCGTGTCCTATTTGTGACGAAGGAGTGGAATCGGTCTCTCATATTTTTTTCACGTGTTCGTTGGCGAATGTTCTATTTCGTAAGGTGACGCGATGGTGGGATCTACAGTATCGGGACTTTTCCTCTTATGATACATGGCTCGAGTGGTTTACTTCAATTCGCTTACCTGAGAAGTTGAAATCTATTTTCGAAGGAGTTTGGTATACGGTTTGGTGGTTCATTTGGATGTATCGTAATAAAGTGTTTTTTGACAAGAATCGGCCATCGATGACGTTACTGTTTGACAACATTGTTTCTTGTTCATTTTTTTGGTCTAATGCTAGATGTAAAGCAATGTTCAATAGGAACGATTGGCTAAAAAATCCGTACCTTATTTCTATGTAATTTCTAGCATCTTGCTCGTTTCAGTTAATAATACGCCGTTCAAAAAAAACTTCTGCTGAGTTAGGCAGATAATGAATTGCACCTAAAATCAGAAACCCACAAAAAAAGTCCCAAACACCACACTAAAAAAACTATCTATATATTTGTAAATTAAAATATCCGTAGCTTTTAGAAAACGGAAGACGCCAAGGCAAAAATCAGCCGGCATCTTCCTATTTCTTGCCACAATCAGCCAAAACACTAATAAACTATGACTCTGATAGGTGCCAATCAAACTTATAGTTTCAAAATCAACATGATTCCTAGGACATTACGCATTTTTTATAAATAGTAAATTTAGAAGTTTGGCGGGACCTCTGTTACTACTTTACTGCATCATTTTTCATCCCATAAATCAGTTTTATTGAATCAAGGATACAAAAGCATGACCTTGATGATACTATAAAAGCTATCCGCACAATGTGATAGAAAAATACATGCTTTGGTTGACCATTTCTACCTCCAATTGTAGTTACAATTATGTGTCCAGTTTCAGTACCATGTCCATCCACCACCGTAGCCTCCATTTCCTAAAACACAAAGACAATCATGTAAAGAATAGCATTACAGGAACGCATCAGATAAATTTAAATAATCTTCGAAAAACTATTCAACCGAAATCAACAAAGACCAACCTTTTCCACATTGTCATCCTTAATTTTCATGTCATTTATTTCTTTTGGCATCTTATCAACCATCATAGAATCGTCCGTACCTACTCCTGTAGCTGCAAGAGCCACTCCACCAGAAGCCATTTTGAGTCAAAACACGCCAACAAACTAAACCTAATATCACTTAGACGCCCACTTAAACTCTATAGCATCTGCACATGACAAAACAATAGAAAACATCAGTTTTGTATCAAGTCAACAACAAATAACAACTCATTTAATTCTCATCTGGGGTCTATATTTATATTTGGTTTATTATGATATGATAAACATATACAAGCCCATAAGTCTCAAAATAAGCCACAAAATTATGATTTATGAAAGATAAGCCGAAAATAAGTCAAATCTCGGCTTATATTTCATAAGCCTCAAATTTGTGGCTTATCTTGGGACTTATTGGCTTATATAAGTTTATCATATCATAATAAACTTATATAAGCCCATAAGTCTCGAAATAAGCCACAAAATTGAGGCTTATGAAATACATAAGCCAATTTCAACTTATGTTTCATACGCTTAAACAAAAACCCCCTAAATGATCAGAAATTAATATAAACACACCTTGAGATCTCCAAAAAAAAAAAATTTAACTAAAAAAACACACCTTGAGATCTCCAAAACATAATTGCCTTTCACAATATATCCGCGTAAAGCGTCACAAAATAGAAACAGAGGCAAAGAGCATGGATCATATTTTGTTATTCCAAAAACACACGCATCCCATCATGTCTTTCATTTTATATATGATGGTTAACGCATATTAATCAAGCTTCAAGGGCAACTACACACATAATGTATAATAAGCGCTATGGCGACAACCTTAGAAGGTCGCCTAGCCATGAAACCGCTAAGCCCATCCATAAGCAATAAATCTATTCTTAAATAAGAGAAATGCGGTCGATGGTACTACATGTTCTGTGTAGAAAAAGCGTAGCCATCAAGTTTTTCCTCTACATGTTTTGTGCTCAAATCCAATGACGCGGGCATAACACAAACCATTAAAGGCGGTCACAAATATAACACAATGCAAGTCAAACATAAAGGGGTATTTGTTTTCTATGTTGAGGCTTAGATAAGCGAGCATCAGATATCACGATATGCACTCTCTGGCAGCAAATATAAAAAACTTGCCCCGCCAAGAGGCACACAATCCAAATCCTGTTCTGCCCTGCCTAGGGACGCTCAAATATTATCATCATCGCCTTTAAAAATAATCAAGACCATGGCGACATGTTTCGGCAGCACACAACTCATTTAAAAATAAGTAAGACCATGGTGACATGTAACAATCTTCCGTATAGAAAGAGCCAGCCAATCAACCACACTTCACAACACTGCTGGTAATCATAATATTGGGTTTTGATAGTTTATTGATCAGGATACCAATCATATGTATGCCGGCAAACTTAAAAGGCCGCCCGGGCAAAATCAAACGACATTATCAGAACTGGATATCAACGACACTTTATAAGACCGCTGGCAATGATAATAGTGGGTTTAAATACCTTCTTGGTCGCGTCACCAATCATATGTATGCCGCCAACCTTAAAAGGTTGCATGGACAAAACCAAGCTACATTATCAGAGCTAGATACCGTCGCCCGGAATCAACAATGACAACGAAAGACTCGAACGTCACTATCGTCGCCTGCCATCGACCCTGACAACGAAAAAAAGTCTGGAATGAAAACAATGGAAACCCCCAATGAGGCCTAATTAGTTTTCTCAAACATATTTGCAAGCTACTCACAGAAAAACCCGGGCTACTTTACTGATAGTTGTTACAATCAGGTAACAATCAAAAGTCCACAAACCCTAATAATAATTTGGATTACTAGAAGCAAAAATTGTAACAATCAATTAACAATCAAAATATTGGATTAGCACAGACAAAGAACATGACTATCAATCTAATAATTAGGCAAAAATCATATAAAAGACTTACCAACCCCGGAAGGAAAAAACATAATTAGAAACCAAATCTCAACCATCGTTATATCCAACAACAAAACCATGACATGCGATCGATATGATGTAACTGAACACCATAGATCAACCAACCTCAACCTCGAACCAAGCAAATTTTGTAAAAAGAAAATTATACTTCTTAGATCTGTATCAAACCGCAAATCATTTTTCTAGAGAGAGAAACCGATCAATACTAGAGAGGGAGGGTAATCAATTTTTTTTTCCTTTTTTTAGGTGGGTATTTATTTATAATCTAATGAAAGGGCAAACGGAAGAGAAAATTTCTGTAGCAAGAGATCAAGGGGGCATACCACCAGAAAGATTTCATTAATAATTAACGGGCACCTATTAATGATCAACGGGGTCAACAAACGAAACGGTGTAGGTGCTACTGCGTGTTTTTCTTGTGAGGGGAGGGAAATGTTGTGAGAGGGAGAGGAAACTATATAATAATGTGTTATAAAGGAGAATCACTCAAGGACGGAGGTACCTTATACTCCGGGTGGGCCAAAACCAACCCCAATTTTTGTATTAGTATAGTAGTGTGATATATACTAATGAATCTTGTACATGAAAATTCTTTTGGCCCATCCAAAATACTCCATAATATTCAGTCCCATTAAATAGATTAACAAAATTGGTGTGGTGTGGTCCACTTTATATGATAAAAACAATTCAAAATTTTTCACTATCAAACAAATCATGGAAAATTGATGAACTATCTGTTACTACATCTAGGACGTAACACACGACTTATAGAACAAGAAATAGAGATGATGAAGAACAAGATTAAACCAAAAAAGAAAGATTAGATTAGATGAAGGAAAAGAGAAAAAAAAAGTTGTGAATTCCTAGTGAGAGAAACACATACGTTTCTCTCTCTACAAACAATGGAATGGAAAAACACATACACAAATGAGGATTAGGAGGCCTTTTATACTAAGTACCAAATGTTTAGGAGGCCTTCCTCATTTGTGTGTTCGGGACTAAATCCCGTTACAAAAGCAATAATAACTAAAAACTCTCGACATCATTAAATGACATTTTTCACGAGCTTCGCAACGATATATTATATGACCATCACTTTAATTACTTCTAACAATCTCCCCCTAAGGGGTGGTCATGTAATATGTGACTTCACTTCTTTGTTGTTGCAGACTTTGAAGCTCGATGTCTTGAGAGTTTCTTCATAGTTCCTTTCATGACTTGTGATCTTGGATCATTGATCTTTGCCTTGACTTGATCTTGTAACTTTGCCAGCTTGTGTTCTTGTGTCTTTACCCACATACTCATGTTTTGTGTTGACATGAAAGCTTGTTAACAATCTCCCTTGATCATCAGAGTAGCGGAAGTCTTTGTCTTCAGATGTTCTTGAGCTTTCTTCATTTAAATGAGCATGTGATCTTGAATTATGACGCCACCGTTTGCATTCCTATGGTTTCCTGTTATACAGTAAGAATACTGTACCTGTGATTAGGTAAGTTCAAAGAACTTCCTTGACAGGGTTTCCGGCTGTGGTAGCCGTTCTCAATACTTGAATATATCGAAAGATAATTTATAGTAAGGAGTGAATCATGCAGTTCCATTCTGCTGATTTAGTCGTCAATTCAATTTCCTGGAACAAGTTTGAATCAATTAAGAATCAAACCATCGTTGCTTTCCAGTTGACACAAGTTTGATTCATATAGAATCGCACAAGTTACCTACCGCAGTGCTGTTTGATGATGACAATGGAAGGATTTCTATTCGTCACTGTAAATACTGAAAAGTATTACTCTGAATGTTCTGGCAAGATCATAAAGATATTGCGTCGAGGCCTGGAATGAGTTTGAAACAATTAAGAATCAAACCACTGTTGCTTTCCAGTTAACATATGTTTAATTTAAGTGAATCTTACATATGGCCTACCGCAGTGCTGTTTGATGTTAACACTAGAAGGATTTCCATTCATCACTGTGAATATTAAAGAGTATCACTCTGAATGTTATAGCAATACCACAAGGATAGAACGTAGTACTCTGTAAATCATCGCTTGTGTTCTAATGATGAACAACAATTGATCTATGGAATAAGTGTCCTAATGAGATTTTTGATGAATCTCGTTGGCTCTAGACTCTATAAGTGCACGTTTATTTGGTGATCGGAGGCTGGAGCAGACTGCCACCTATTCAATATTTACTATCTCGGAGTGAGAAAGTCGATAGAAAGGAGTTGAACTCCGTGACAATAAAACAAACTTCTTTTGAGAGAAGCTTGAGTAGGCTGGGATGGGTTGTGCATTGCATCACTGGGTCCATGATGCTTTGTCTTCAGTATCAGAAATCATCAAAGTGATTCTGATAATAGATGTATTGACCCGGTTTCTACCTAAGTTGTATGGAGGGCTCTTTACACCCTTTATCCTTACATTTCTTTTTCATTCTTCAACCCCTTCAATGCTTACCAAGACGTCATAACTAGCACCTTGTTGTGATTGTTCTAGTGCTAGCTTAATTCATTAGTCGGCATTTTTCCCGTACACTCAACTACTCCATCTTTCCTAAGGACATCTAAATTCTAATGGATTGTCCCTGGGAAGATCCCTCCGGTTCTGGTTGGATCATAGGACGAATACCTAACCACCTTTTGACACCAATACCGTCGTGAATTAATGTGTTGAAGGGTATAGATATCGTAACCAGAAAAACATGTTGTAAAAGCAATCAAGGTGTTGATGAAATCAGTGTTTAGACCTTGAAGGTTTTTTGTATCACCAAAACGCTCCCCCTACATATGTGCATCATAAAAGGAAAGGTTTTTGAACATATTAGGAAGAGAAAGCACTTATATCAAAGATCTTATCCAAGATAACACATTTTAATCACTTTTCTCCCCCTCAAAAATTGCATGACATTGAAATTTTTGTGAAATTAGTGATGAAACATGGAGAGAATAATGTTGCATGAAAGTTTGTACTCCCCCTTGAAAAAGAAATTCTAATTAAAATTAGGAGAGTACATGAGAACACACAGTTTTGAAATACTTTTGAAAAAATTTGTGTTCAAAAACCCGAGAAAACTTACTTTCCCGTTGTTAAGGAATAATGTGCATAAATGAACATTTTCCTTGTGTTCATGAGCTTAACACTTTGAATGTTTTGATATAAGCCATGACCGAGAAAAATTAATTTCTCGTTGTTGAGGATAAGTCAAAGACTTTCCTTTCTTTGGGGACCGGGTTATAGTCTGACATGTGACTATAAGCCATTATGAGAAGAAAAGTAGAAAAGACATGTTTTGAAAACATTTTAACTCTCATTCGAACTTTATGTACGTACCCGTGTCGTTATTGAGAGACATTTCTAAGTACGTCCATATTATCGATGCTGAGAGACATGTCGAAGAAGAATATTTTTGGTATTTTTGAAAGATTTTCTCATTTTTTTATTTTGTTTTTATAGGTTTTATATTTTTGTATTTTGATTTTTCGATAGATATATACAAGATTACTGCGAATGTGCAAGACGTTGAAGTTCATCTGGGGTGAAACTAGGCATACCAAGTCGACGAACCAAGAATTAAAATCTGTCTTGAGATAGAGCTTTGGTGAAGATGTCGGCTAGTTGGTAGTCCGTCTTGACAAAATACAGTTCGATCGTTCCTGTTTCCACATGCTCCTTAAGGAAATGGAATCGGACAGCTATATGCTTGGTCTTGGAGTGTTGGACCGGGTTGCAGGATAAGGCTATGGCTGATTGTGAATCACAATAAATAGGAACTTTGTTAAAGTGAAAGCCATAATCCGTGAGTTGTGTTCTCATCCAAAGGACTTGAGCACTACACACGGATAGAGACACATATTTTGCTTCTGCGATGGACAACGCCGTACAGTCTTGTTTTCTTGAAGACCAGCTCACTAGCTTTTCGCCTAAGAATTGTGCTCCACCAGAAGTGCTCTTGAATGTATCATGACACCCTGCATGGTCGGCATCTGAAAAACCAGTGAGATTAAAACCAGAATCCTTTGTATACCAGAGACCCATGTTAATGGTTCCTCGGAGATAACGAAAGATCCTTTTAACCTCCTTGAGGTGCTTCTCGGTTGGCTTCGCCTGGTACCGAGCACATAAACAAGTAGCATGCACAATGTCCGGTCTGCTTGAGGTTAAGTACATAAGGGACCCGATCATGCTTTGGTATTTTGTAGCATCTACAAATGTCCCTTTCTTATCCAAATCAAGCTTGTGTTTACTGTCCATTGGAGTACCAAGAGGATCACAGTTTTCCATGCCAAATTTCGTTAGAATCTCAAGCACATACTTGGACTGATTTATGAAAATACCACGGGGAGATTGGTAAACTTGGAGACCAAGAAAGAAAGTCATTTCACCCATCATGGACATTTTGAATCGACTTTTCATAAGGTCGGAAAATAATATGGAATATTTTGGGTTAGTAGAACCAAATATAATATCATCTACATAGACCTGAGCCACCAAGATGTTGTTTCCGTAGTGCTTGATAAACAACGTTGGATCAATGGTTCCTTTGTTGAAGTGATTTTGTAGAAGAAATGATGATAATTCGTCCTACCATGCCCTCGGTGCTTGTTTCAAACCATAAATTGCCTTTTTCAACTTGTAGACATGGCTTGGGTGTTCGGTGTTGATGAAACCTTCAGGTTGACATACGTACACATCTTCTTTTAACGGTCCATGCAAGAAAGCTGTCTTCACGTCCATTTGATACACAGTGAACGATTTGTGTGCAGCATATGCCAAGAAAATCCTAATAGCTTCCATCCGAGCAACCGGGGCGAAGGATTCAGCGAAATCAATTCCCTCCTGCTGTTTATAACCTCTCACAACTAATCGAGTCTTGTTCCTAATGACTGTTTGCTCCTCATCCATCATGTTTTTGAATAACCATTTCAGGTTAAGCGGATCGGTATTGTCCGGTCGAGGTACTAACTCCCATACATCAAGCCGGATGAACTAATTGAGTTCTTCTTGCATAGACTCAATCCATGATGCATCGGTCATTGCTTCTTTCACACTTGCTGGTTCCATTGTGCTGACTGATAGTGCATAGATACACATATCACCATCGGTATGCAGCTGCTTGCATGTTGAGACTGGTCGTTTGAGATTGCCAATCACTTGAACCAAAGGATGATTCTTAGTCCATTTGTGTTCATGTGGAAGTGTATGAGAAACTTGATGCGAGCTCGACGGATCCACATATGGTGTTGAAGGCTGAGTAGAATTTGTGGAAGCCGCAAATGGATTAACAAACTCGTGTTCGTTGAGCATCGCATTGTTTGCATTTTCAGCAACTATTTCATTCTGAAGATGAACATGAGTAGCAATTTGCTGAGAATGTTGTTGAGTTGCGTCAGCAGTCGGAGAAGTGGTTGGAATGTTTGGTGTTACTATGGTTGAGGTTAACGTAGATGGTGCAGAAGTAGATGTCGTTGGTGTAGATGCAGTCGGAGGTTCTTGAACTACCGTAGCAGGTGCAGCCGAGGCATTTTGAGGAACACCAAATGACGAAGGACCCTCCATATATTCATCATAAATTGACCCAAATAAAACTTCCAAGTCACGTTCCGGAGGTTGTAACGATGAGATTGCTGACGGTGCAAATTGAAGCGCGAGTCCTGAACTTACGTGTCCAGAAGTCTGACCTTGAAGCTCGGGATGTGAACTTCTATGCTGAGAGGCCATACCCGAGAGTTCATCAAAGGTAACGTTCATAGTCTCCATTACCTTTCTTGTCCTTCGATTATAAACCCTGTAAGCACAAGCCGTTGAAGAATAACCAATGAAAAAACCAATATCACCTTTAGGTTCAAGTTTACCGATATCTTCACGATCATTCTTCGGATAACATAATGCACCGAAGAAATGTAAAAATGAAATATCCGGTTTTCTTCCATTAATGATCTCATAAGGTGTGTTGTTAAAATGAGTGTGAATAATGGAGCGGTTTTGAGTATAACATGCAGTTGCTATAGCGTCGGCCCAAAGGAATAACGGTGCACTGGAGGAGAGAAGCATCGTCCGAGCAGCTTCAACTAACGTACGATTCCTCCGTTCCACAACTCCATTTTGCTCTGGAGTTCTTACAGCCAAAGTTTGATGAGAAATTCCAACTTCGTCAAAATGAGCTTTCAATTTCTGATTGGTGAATTCTGTGCCGTTATCCGTTCTCACAATAATGACAGGGCTTGCAGTAGTACTGATGTTTTCTTCAGGAAATTAATAATTACATTAGGGGCTTCATCTTTCGAAGCAAGAAAATGAACCCATGTGTAACGAGAATAGTCATCCACAATGACAAGGACATACCACTTTCTATTAATGCTTTTGATTCTCATTGGGCCACACAAATCCATATGTAAGAGATGTAACCTATTCGTTGAGTTTGGAACAGGTTTGGGTTTGTGAGGCTTCTTCTTACTTTTTCCTTGCTCACAAGAAGGACAAAGATGGTCTTTTGTATATTTAAACTTTGGAAGACCGGTAACGAGATCATCTTTCGCGAGTTGGGTGATGGCATCGAAATTGAGATGAGATAACCTTTGATGCCATAACCATGACGTTGTTGATGTGGCTCGGGCCATGAGACAAATTGGAGAAGCAGCAGACATTTGAAAAAGATCAATGGTGTAAAGGTTGGTGGTACGATTTCCTTTCAACAAATCAATTCCTTCAAGATCTCTTACAAAACATGTATGACTTCTGAAAGCAACCTCTAAGTCCGAGTCACAAAATTGCCAAACCGAGAACAAATTATGTCCCAAGCCATCAACAAAAGAGACTCTATTGATGATTATATTTCCCCAATGAAGATCACCATAGCCTAGAATTGCCGCAACATGATCATTTCCAAATCGAACAGTTCCCATGAAACGCCATACAAAGTTCATGAGAAGGCTTCGATTCCCAGTCATATGTTTGGAACAGCCCGAGTCCACGTACCAGAGACAAATTTCAATAGCCTGCCAATGATAAGAGAAGAAAATATTTTGGCAACCGATGAAATAGGTTCCTGTAGGGTTAGATGATAATTAAGCCATATCACATACCGACGTTTCACTGTCAGTATGAGATCTACTAGTTTCGATAATTTTGCCACTACTGTCAAAATTTCTACCAGTAGGCAACCATTTAGAGATGAATCTAGGGCTACTAGGCTTAGAAAGACTTTCCATGGACCCTGCATGCGTACTTTTTGGAACATACACCTTAGCCTTAGGAGTGCGTTGTTGTTCACTAACTGACAGCTTGTCAATTCGAGTGTAACCACTATAATTCAAACCATTCATAGTCAAACCACAAGCATCATGACTAAAAGTAAAGAAACATTTATTACATTTAGCAAAAATAACTTCAGATTTTTCATTCCGAATAGCAAGCTTAAAGTCATTACATTCAGATGAATTAGGTTTCTGATTATGATTAAAAAGCGGTAAATTCCTAGGGTGTTCTTCTACTTCCACATTATTGATCTTGGGGCGACTACTTCTAGAGGCAAAAGGGACCCTATCATTCCTTGTATTGCTCGTAGGTTGTGGCCTTCTGCTCTTAGTGTAGTTGTTTATTCGTGTAGAAGAAGACACGCGTCTATTAGAATTAGCACTTTTTAAATCAATAACTTGTGGTTGAGTTATAATGATTGGTTTTGTCCTAACGCTTGCTTTACGTTGTTTTCTAGGCACAGAGGGAGAACTAACACGAAACATTCCTAGGGCAATCCAGCAGTTTTCGTTCCAGCAACCTTGGGAAAAGGTGTCACAGCAATACGAGTGGGTCCCGAGGTTGCTGGTTTCTGGATCATCGTATCCACAATCGAACTAGGTTCAGAAGTCTTATCGTTTAACAAGGCTTTTAACTTACAGTTCTCACAGATTTTATCAATAAGTTTCTGATAGACAGACTTACTTTGTTCAACAGCCCGCTTATATGAAACAACAACCGATTCTAAATCTGCAATCTTAGCCTTAAGCTTCTGAACATTACCACCACTAGTACTCTCTAACCCTGACGAGGACAAATTCGTTTTCGAAACCCCTCCTAACTGAGCCTGCAACCGTGCGATTGTTTGTTGCTTTTCATTGTAAGTTTTTTCATACGAAATCTTGTCATATTTGCATTCATCACATTTTTTGACAAATTTATTCCAAAGATCGGTGAATTCTTTATCCTTTTTAATGACATAAGATTCCATTTTCTCTTTCATAAGATCAAGCTCAGTTTGGAGGTTTTCATTATGCGCATAGAGGTACCTAACTCAACAGGGCTACTATCAATACAATCACGAACTTTAGAGAGGCGTTCAAGATCGTTTTCCAAAACTTTGATTTTATCAAGAGATTCATCAACTTCCTTCGTCAAAGATCTAAAGTCTTCAACAAAGTTGGCTAATTCTTTTAGAAAAGCGTTTTCCAAATTTCCTAACCGAGCATCAACTTGATTAATAATCAGATTAATATCATTTTGAAGAATTTTCTGAACCTCAATCTGAACAGGTGATGTAAAATTACCTCCAGTTATTTTTGAATTAACAACAAGTTTAAGGATGAAAAAGTTATCTTTAAGATCGTTTAGAAATCGTCGTGTGATACTCGGTTTAAGAGGGTCATCAGACAATTCCTCACTTGGTAGCAAAAGCATTTCAGTACTCCTTTTAGATCGAACAAAAACAGTTGGAGGATCAACTTTCGGATAATAAACGGGTATCACTTCTTTATCAAGCTTTTTCATTCTTAAACGAGTCTCTACAGCAAGTTTAGTAGTTTCCTCGGAATCATGCACACTAGGAGGATCTTTCTCATCAGACAATAGCACACTACCATTATATAAAGTTTCATTAGTGGCCTGAACTTGCTTAAGGTATCCGGGATTAGGGGGAAGAGGACAACCTAAAGCCTATTTGTATCGAGTGTAATTTATCTCATTCACTTTTGGTGCGAGCATATTTATCATCTGCATAGTTTGGCCACGTTTTACTAAAAGGTTGTCTAATTCTCTGATCCTATCCTGAGCTTTGCAAAAATCTTCAAGAAGCCCATCTTCTCGAATTTTGAAATCATGTTTCAGCTTTTTTGTTCTTCTTTTAAATCCAAAATAATAGATTTTTCAGTTGAAAGCTGTTTATTAAGAGAAGTGATTTCATCATTCAATTCGCTTATTTTTTTAGCACTACTTAAGTGTAAGGCATTTAATTTCTTAGTTGTGCATTTTTCTTGATAAACCGATGTAGCATGAGCTTGTTCAAGTTCCTTGATTTTAGCATGATGAATCTAAAAACTTTTCTCCCGTTCCTTATATCCCGCAAGCTCAGTGGTCAATTTGGCATTAGTTTCTCTAAACTTATTATTAACCACCGTAGCATGATCTACATCCTTAGCAAGCTAATCAAATAGAGATTTATAATGCGCATGTGTCTCATCAGGAAAGGTTGTAGGCTGAGCAACTTGATCCACACTAAGATCCACACTAGGCTCATTCGAAATAATATTACTATTATTCATTTGATCCTCGTGTGTCTCAATGTAGGGCTCAAGCATCTCATATACTCTTCCTCCTGATTAGACATATTATATATATCATTATCATCAAAACTTGGGTGTACCTCAGAGGGACCGTCTGAATCATAGACGGGAGCTCTGTCATCATGCATTCCTGAGGTTGATGCTTGCTGTAAGTTTGCCATCAAGATGTAGTTGGCATTCACCTCTTCTTCCTCGTCATATTCTACAGCAGAAGCCATAAGATCAAATTCCTCAGCTTGAAGTGGAATCCTTGCCTCTTCTTTTTGTGCTATGAGAAGCGGAGTCTGAAGATAAGCAGCATCCCTCTTCTTTTTGGCTGTACAATCTCGAGCATAATGACCAAATCCCCTACAGTTGTAGCACTGAACCTGACGATTGTTGTTACCATTTCCTGTACCAGTATTCTCAGCCCTTGCAGCCACAATGTTTCCCATCTGGTTACCAACCGCTGGCACAACTATTAACCCATTATGATTACCCGCATTCGGAACACCCGGATTTTGACCACGGTTTTGACCATACTGATTTCCTGCATTGCCAACAGTCTGCCTAGCATTCTGACCATATTATTGAAACTGAGTCCCCGTGTTTCCAGCAACTACCAATTGGCGATCTTGATTAGCATTCATGAAAGGTTGAGCAATCTGCCTATTTCTAGTGTTCGAGGAGATTCTCTGATTGTTGTTGGTGGGGTTAATGGTTAATTTGAATGCCTTTGCAAGAAGGGCAAGACCAATATTAATAGCATGAGTAGGATCGGTGATGTCATCAAAACAGGCAATGGGTTGTTATAAGTAATTCATAGCAGCAGGAGTTTCATATCCATAAGCAGTGAGTTGTTGTTGTTGTTGTTGTTGTGGCATGAAGTTACTTGATGAGGGTTGATGGTAGGGTACCATGGGATATGACATATATGATGGAGAGTTCGCCATAAAAGCCAATGGGTCTTGTGTCTTGGCACGTCTTTCTGCCCTAACTTCGTTGGCTTCATCTTGATTCATCTTCAAATAGTCATATACTTGAGTGTAGTCCACGACATGAAGATCCTTGGTTTGATTGACAAGAGTAACATATCGTGACCATTCAGAAGGAAGATTATCAAGGAATTTGATGTTGGCAGCAATTTGTGCAGGTTCATGTTTGTTTCTTCTAAGATGGTTCATGAGGGTTGAAAACCGATGATAACAAGGTTCAATTTGTTCCCCTTCAGTAGACGTAAATTTCTCCCATTCACGAAGCAACTTAGTTTCCTTTTCTTGTAAACCGATTTCACTGCCCTTCATCATTTTATGAATCCGAAGACACATCTCGTGTGCGGTTTCACAACTATCGACAACAATAGAAACATCTTCAGGAAGTCCCATAAGAATGACTTGAATTGCTTGATCATCAGCGTCGAGTTGTTTGGATTCATCTTCAGTTAATTCTTCATCTGTTTACTCATGACTTGAGTCAGCTACTGGGTTAGCATTCGTAGGGTCCCCAGGCACAATAATTTTTCTTCTAACATACGGACCCTTTTGAATCGAGTTGACAAGCAACTTTCCCAAAGGTTTACATTTTGCATAACGAAGGAGACGACTAACCCATGTAATGTAGTTCTCCTGGTTAGCATGGGTGGACGATTCTCAGTACCCGCAGCATAAATATCTTGTTGAGACGTCATCGTAGAAGTCGTGTGAAAAACAAGATCTCAATTCGTAGAAAGCGTGTGATGTTGTTGAAATTCCGAAACTTCTGATTTTTTTTTAATTTTTTTCCAGTCCGACAATAAATTCCTCAGTCCGACAAAACGGTAAGCTGAAAAATTTTGAATCGCCAAATATGAAATTGAGTTAGAAATAGCCAAAAACTAGTAGGGAAAAAATTTGATTTTACTTGACCTAAAAATTTTAACACTTTTTTTTAATCTTCGTGTAAACTATGTGCCGGGACTAGTCTAGATGGTGGCTAAGTCTAAAAATTACTCAAACAAAATTTCCATCTGAATGCCCATCGGAATATTCTATCGGAATGATGATCGAAATGATCTATCGGAATGATCTATCGGAATGGTATCGGAATATTCTATCAGAATGTGGATCTGTCGGAATACCCCTTCTATCGGAATGTCCTTCTATCAGAATGTTGATCTGTTGGAATGTTGATCTGTCGGAATGTTGATATGTCGAAATGTTTACCTGTCGGAATTTTAGATCGCAATATGGCTAAAACAAATTGGACAGAGTAACGACTCAGTATCCCTTAAAACCTTCGGAATCCGCGATCGCAATGAACGATCGAAATATCTCGTCAGAATAAGGTATTGGAATCCTTTGTTTGCAAAGTAGGACCTTGTGGTTATTGCGATCAAGCCTCACTCACTTGTACTTTCCGATGGTATCCCTTGCTAGAATTTCGGAAAGATGAAAAACAAGAAAGTTTTGAACTTTTGATCCAAAAGATTTGAGTTTTAACCAAAAACCAAGATACCCAAATCACTAATACACGAATAACGAAGGTATGCGACTTAAGAACCCTAACAAACACGAAAAATTTTTGAAACTTTGGTAAAAAACAATCAAAACCTCACGAAATGCTTAAATACGAATCCCTTGGCGAATGATACCACTTGTAGGACGTAACACACGACTTATAGAACAAGAAATAGAGATGATGAAGAACAAGATTAAACCAAAAAAGAAAGATTGGATTAGATGGAAAAGAGAAAAAAACAAAAGTTGTGAATTCCTAGTGAGAGAAACACATACGTTTCTCTCTCTACAAACAATGGAATGGAAAAACACACACACAAATGAGGCTTAGGAGGCCTTTTATACTAAGTACCAAATGTTTAGGAGGCCTTCCTCATTTGTGTGTTCGGGACTAAATCCTGTTACAAAAGCAATAATAACTAAAAACTCTCGACATCATTAAATGACATTTTTCACGAGCTTCGCAACGATATATTATATGACCATCACTTTAATTACTTCAAACACTACATAATTAGGTTGGGGGGAGTGGTGCACACAAATCCCACCGCCACGTCAGCTCCACCTCAGCTTTCTCTTTCCTCTCACTAACTCACTCAAAACTCACCTTTCAAGGTTCTTAAGGAAAAAAACCCACCACCACCTCACCTCCACCTCATCTTTCCTGTAGGTCTACATATTCTTAGGATTAAGCAATATATGAATTATCTATTGAATGCCATGGAGAAGAAAGATGAACTAGAGAGAGAAAGGAGAGAAGGAGGAGAAGTAGAGAGAGAAAGTGAGTTTGATAAATGAAAGTGTAAATGAAAAATGAGCAACCCCTCCTAACATGCTAGGAGGGGGTATATATAGCCCACCCTACATGTGGGTTATATGGGCTATATTGGATCACGAGCCTAATATCATTGGAGTGACCGATCCTTTCTAAATACGTAAAAACGTATTTCCAACAATCTCCCCCAAAGGGAGGTCACTCCAAGTTACAATGTCCTAAATAGTCTATAGCTCGTGATCTATGCTAACAATGATGTGACCGAGACTTTCCTTGGAAAAACGTATTTCCAACAATCTCCCCCAAAGGAAGGTCACACCATTTTACAAAATCTTAAACCTAGCATACTATGCTTGAGTCTTCGATCTTGTTCTTGCGAATATGATTGATGTGATCTTTGACTTTAGTCTTGAGCATGTTTCCTTGCCTTGACCTTGTGTATTCATCACTTGTGATATTTTCCTCCTCGTGACTTTACTTTCCACATACTTATACTTTTATAAATTCTTAAAAGCTTCAGAGTTTGATACAACGGAAGACTTGACTTTTAGACTTTCTTGAATTAGATGAAGTATTAAGTGCATATAGTATAAGCATGTGGTGATGACTTCTTCTGGATTGTACACCGCAATGCCACCTTGTTGTTACGCTGCATAAGACAGTTAGCAACAAAATATATACACGGATGAAATGGCCTTGAACATTTCATTCTAATTCGGTAGCATTTTACCTCCGGTCGGTGAAGACCGTTGGATGATATAAACTATCGTACTTGTGACAGGTAGTTTCAATTAAGAACCTCCTTGACAAGATTTCGCGGGTACACCCGTTCTCTTTATTCGACCGTCCAAAGCTGACTACGGACATAAAGAGTGAATCATTTGGGTAATAATATCCGCATGATTTGAAGCCATCAATTCATGTTCCTAGAACAAGTGAAATTCAATTAAGAACCGCACCATCGTTGCTTTCCAGTTGTCACGAGCTTGATTCGTATAGAATCTTGCAAGTTACCTACCAAGTGCTGTTTGAGGTTAACACTAGAAGGATTTCCACTCATCACGGTGAACACTAAGGTATCACTCTGAGTGTTCTGGCAAGATCACTAAGATATTGCGTAGAGGCCTCGAACGTGCTTAAATTCATTTAAGAATTGAACCACTGTTGCTTTCCAGTTATCACAAGTTTGATTCATAAAGAATCGCACAAGTCACCTACCATGAGATTTTTGATATTCACTCAAGAAGGATTTCCATCTTCATTGTAAATACTTTCGTATTACTCGGATGTTCAGGCAAGATCATGAAGATTTTGCGTAGGACTCTTAAGATCTTTCTTACTTTTCAACGTGTGTGAGGAAGCAAGGAAATATGAAAGGGTGTTCTAATGAGATACTTGATGATATCAAATGGCTCTAGACTCAATCGTGCATTTTGGATTTTTAGTGATCGGAGGCTGGAGAGGAGTGCCATCATTTCAATACCAATTTATTCGGAGTGAATAAATCAATAGATAATGTGTTGTCTCCGTGTGATTAAAACAAATATCTTTGAAGAGATATCTGAGTTAGCTGGGATGGGTTGTGCCTTGCATCACTGGGTCCATGATGTCTGTCTTCAATATCAAGAATCATTAAACAATGATCTTAATAGCATATGTATTGACCCGGTTTCTACCTAAGTTGTAAGGAGGGTTTCTTTCTTTACATCCTTTATCTTTTCAATTCTTTTTCATTCTTCAACCCCTTCAATGCTTACCAATACGTCATCACTAGCACCTTGTTGTGATTGTTCCAGTGCTAACTTAAGTACTTGGTTGGCATTCAGCTACGTTCACAATCTTTCTCCATCTTTCCTAAGGACTACTATTTCTAGCTATGGAATGTCCTTGGGAAGATTCCTCCGGTTCAGGAAGAATCATAGGACTTAACCTATCCTACCATCCTTATGTCACCACAATCTTCATCGTCGTGAAATAAATGGGTTGTGGGTAAGTATAAATCACCATGAAATCCATTTTTGATGTGCAAATCCGTTTTGCTCCCCCTTAACATATGCGAAGATATCCGAAAACATTTCACACATGTCGGGATGAGCTATCACGTTAAGTCAAACCATTTGTGATTAATCATTTCCCATATTAAATCACATTTTCTCCCCCATATTTAAAATATTAACCCAATCGATGTTTTTAATATCAATTTATTTAATAGCATTTTAAGAAAATTTGAGAAGAAAAATGTAAATCCAATTATCTTCATGCTTTACACAAGCTCCCCCTCAAATTATTGAGGGTGTACTTGAAACGTGAATGAAGTACCTTTTAAACACAAGTGTAAGGTACTTATCACGTGCAAAGATCATATATGATAATGTATTCACAAGATTAGCGATTTATGAGGTTGGACCTGAATGATGGAGAACATCATATGAAAGAAGCACATGGTTCTTGTTCACGAATGTTGGTCGCCTCATCATGTCTGAAGTTATCTCTTGACTCCATGTGTACGATTGATATCGTTGTCTTGACACCAATAGGTGAACTTGGCACTTTAGGCGTCAAAGATTCTGAGTGCTGGACAATTGCTCCCCCTCAATTGTTGACCCATGTTCTATTGAAAGAGTTGTAGTCGCCGTTTGAGTAGTCGCATCGTCGAGTATATAGATATCAATTGTAAATTGCTACGGTTTGTGGAGATGATAACTTCATAAAAACAAGATTTCTCTTGTTTTAACAAATAATTGCACTGACACGTACATATATTCATATTAGATTGTGTTATTACGTAAACACAATCCCTTACATGGTTATAAAGTAAACCATGCCCGAGAAAAAGAATTCCCGTTGTTGAGTTAAAGCTTTCCGGTGAAATGCTTGACTTTAATATGAAAAGCGGGTTACTGTCTGAAATAACAGCAAACCATTTTGAGCATGTTTTAAAACATTTGAACTTCTGCTCGAACTTTTTCATAACCCCGTGTCATTATTGAATGACATTTCTAGTATCGTAAATATTATTGATTCCAGAAGACATGCTCTTTTTATCAAAACATTTTTGAACACACAATTTTGAAAGATTTAGAAAAACCTTTTGAGAAATTCTCGAAAAATTGTGTTCATTGTTTTGAAAACCAATCACTTGAGCTTAAGATGTTGAATATCTTACAAAACGAGATCAAGTCCGAGAAGTTGTAAGCTTCCCGTTGTAAGGATAAGTTTATCATCGGCGATAAACTTTCCTATTAACTGACGAGCGAGTCCTAAGTTGACATTTACTTAGAAGTCGTTTTCATGAGCTTGAAGAACTTTTGAATGTTTTAACGTAAAACTCATGACCGAGAAAGGTGAATTTCTCGTTAGGAGGAAAAGTTCTCTTATTTAAAAGATACACTTTCCCTGATGAGCTTAAAACCTGGAATGTTTTACTACAAGCTCATGACAGAGGAAAATTAATTTCCCGTTACGAGGATAAGTTATCATTAAAGATAAGCTTTCCTAAAATTAAAGTCCGAGTTACAGTATGATATTTAACTTTAAGTCATTGTGCATGAGCTTAAAAACTTCGAATGTTTTTAATATTAGCTCATGCCCGAGAAAAATTAATTTCTCGTTGTAAGGATAAGTTTATCATCGGCGATAAACTTTCCTTTTAATTGAAGAACGAGTTCTAAGTTGACATTTACTTAGAAGTCGTTTTCATGAGCTTGAAAAACTTTGAATGTTTTAACGTAAAGCTCATGACCGAGAAAGATAAATTTCTCGTTAAGAAGAAAAGTTCTCTTATTTAAACGATACACTTTTCTTTATGAGCTTAAAACTTGGAATGTTTTAATACAAGCTCATGACCGAGAAAAATTAATGTCTCATTCCAAAGATAAGCTTTCCTAAAATTAAATTCCGGGGCATAATCTGAAATATAATTATACGCCATTTACACGAGCTTAAAACTTTTAAATAGTTTTAATGTAAGCTCGTGTCCGAGAAAATTTAATTTCTCGTTAATGAGGATAAGTTTATCATCGGTGATAAACTTTCCTTTATTTGAAGATCAGGTCATCATCTGATATTTAATGATGAGCCTTATACACGAGCTTAAAAACTTTGAATGGTTTTAGGATAAGCTCGTGTCCGAGAAAATTTAATTTCTCATTTTTGAGGATAAATTTATCATCGGTGATAAACTTTCCTTTAGTTGAGGATCGAGTTACAGTCTGTTATGTGACTGTAAGTCATTTACACGAGCTTAGAACCTTTGAATAGTTTTAATGTAAGCTCATGTCCGAGAAAATTTAATTTCTCGTTTTTGAGGATAAATTTATCATCGGTGATAAACTTTCCTTTAGTTGAGGATTGAGTTACAGTCTGTTATGTGACTGTAAGTCATTTTGGTAAGCTTAACCATGAGTCCCCTGAGACACTTGTTTCTCCGATATCTGCTTCTTCAGCAACCAAACTCTAAGAGTATCATTAGTTGAACGGTATACAATGATTGGACCACTTCGTTCTTTTGAAACATCAACTTTGGTACCTGCATTCTCATTAGGAATTTGCATGCTTTGATATGGGTTAGCGATATCTATCTTAGAAGCAAGTGGGGGTTCACAGTTGGCCTTACTTGTGCCAGAGGTGACCTGAGGAGATGAATCACTTGTCTTAGTTGGAAAACGTTTCCTTTTATAAAAACCCATAAGTTCAGGCTTAAGTGATGTATCATCCTTTTCAATTTCCTCCCTAGTAGTCTTAGTAGAATCAGAGAATATCCTAGTTAAAGGGCACTCGTTTCCTACAAGAGTTAAAGTTCTACCAGTGGGGCGCCACATTTTACCAACGGGTTTGATTTTAGCAACCCACTGGGATTTAAGTCTAGCACGGGAGTTCACCTCATTAAGTAGTTTCTTGATACAAGAATCATGATTTGCCGTAAAGACACATTTTCTACATGTTCTATAAGTAGCATATTTAATGTCTGAGTAAGATCTAGAATTCCTAGATGATTGATTGATGCTCCTAGGATGTGACATGCTACGGTTAGCAGTGTTGGGTAAACTAGAAGGCATCTGACTAGGTTTGAAATTCCTATCTCTTACTTGTGTCTTTTGCTTAGCTTCCCTTAGATCAAATGTATGGCGAACGTCATTTGAACTAGTTCGAGACGTGTTCTTTGGACTATGTCTAGGGAAACTAGAGGCAATCATATGATTAGGTCTTGCAAAAGCTGTTTTAGTCACATTGGGCCTAGATAGTGGAGTGACTGTTCTAGAAAGATGAACCATATCAACTTGGGAGACAAACCGCGGTCTCGAGGAATGTGATCGCTCGGATCTAAATGCAGTCGGTTGTCGAATGAACTGATTTGTAGGTGGTTTCCCCAAGATTGATGGTTTTTCAAGCTTAGTGTCCACACTAGTTCCTTTAGTTTTCCTCAATTCGTTTTTCAACGCAACTATAGCAAAGACCTTTTCCTGTACTTGAGCCCTTAAAGTCTCATTCTCTTTGAGCAATTCATCTTGAGATGCCAACTTAGATTCAAGCAACTTAATTTGTTTCAAACGATTATCCTTTTCAGCTTTAGAATCTAGAACATTTTAATCCAAATTTAGTTCAAGAACAACGTTTGACTTTTCAAGTTTTTCAAAATATGTTTCAAATTTATCCGTTTTCTTTGAAAATTCAATTTTGGCATCCTCAAGCTCTACGGATTGTTGAGCTAAAATCGTTTCAAGCTCTTTAATCCTAGAATCAAAATTATTTAAAGAAGCAGTCATAAGACACTTATCATGACGTTTAGCATTTTGAACACTTTCTCCCCCATTATGACTCACATCGGATGAATCAAAACTGGTATCGCTATCACTCTTTTCCATCCCATGTTTGGCATAATTAGGTTCAGAATGATCAACATGCTGTATATTGTTGAAACTTGGCACCTGAACATTTGGTGCTTGTGACTTGCTGCTCGTTTCATGCGTTCCTCCTGATTCCTTGCCATTGCTTACCTTGACGATCAAACTGGCACCTATTTCTTTCACCGGGCAGATCTGATCATCTTTTGACGACAATTTGAAGCAGGCCTCTCTCTCATGTTCATGAGGTATTGCTGCATCTAATGATTTAGACGACTCCTTGATTCTTTGAATCTAATCCTTTTTCAGCCGTATCTCGTTGTAATTAACTAACCAGACCTTGATACTCTTCTCAAGTATATTGATGTGATTGAGTAGACCACTTTGAAAGGTTTCAGTCTGGCAACCCGTATGCTTGTTGAAAAACTGGTGTAGGATTGGAGTCGAATAATCAAAAGGAGGTACCATTGTTGAGGCAAAGAAATCCTTAAACTGAGTGCGAAGGATTTCTATACATATCTTCGCGTTATCCTCACGAAGATTCTCCCTTTCAAGTTGCAACCGTAACTCATCCAAATTATTGAAAATCTTCTCATTGAAATTATCCTCTTTGCCAAAGAACATTTGAATCGTGAATGGAAGTTCGGTCATGTTGTGCGGATAGAGAAGTGCAAGGTGTGTCTTGAGCTCGTGAAAGATTTCCAAAGTTTTTTGACGCAATTTGAGCTCTTTGAGTTGCATGTGTTGCAGTTCTCCCTCGTGAAACGTCAAATTCGATGATTCCGTTGAGATGAACAATGACGTTAAGGATTACTGATTGATGAAAAATCCGTCTTCAATTCCAAATAGTAATGCCCTATCAAAAATTTGTAGCCAGTAAAAATAAGTCCCGCCACTTTGACTCGTCACTTTTGTCTTCAAATCCGGCCACAAAAACTTTTAACTCGTCAAATATTGTACCACTTTGATTCATTCAAAATACCCACCTCAACACGATGTACCAAAACCAAATATATCGAATGACAAATATACAAAATTAACTTAACTAAAAAGTTAACTTTAAAATATAAAAATATAAAAAGTTAACTTAACTTGAAAAATTAACTTAACTAAAATTCAAAAAAGAAAAAAAAGAAATTTTTTTTTGAAATATATGTGACTTTTCAAAAAGAAATCAACAGTGCGTTTTTTTTAACAAAAATCTGATATATTTGATTTGTCAAATTGATATTTGATTTGTCAAATTGACTCAACACGTGTTGGCCAGTCACCAAACCCTAAACTTTCTTGTTAAATCCAAGTCACATAAAAAAATCCGCCTCTTTATTAATACTCCCTCTCTTTCTCACAGCCACCACTTCACACAAAAAATACTCCGCCTGTTTTTCTTCTCCAAGTCTTAGCCTCCCAACATCTTATCATACTTCATACGCAACCCCCAAAACAAAATCTTAATCCATCTGGTTGAATAAACCCCGAGTCAATATATATATTATCCCAATACAGTCAAACACCCCTAATCACTTATCTAACAACCACCTAGTGAACTCCGCCCCTTGTTTCCTCCACCCAATTGATCTTGACCCTTATCACATCTATTTTCAACGAATCACATAGAGAATCATGAAAGAAGGAGGTTTTCTTCAAGATCAGAAATGGTCTCGGGTAGGTTCTTTATATATTTTGTTTTTGGTCGAGTCCTTGATCGATGATGATAATGGTTGTTCGAATCTTGAAGATTTTTAAGATCTTGACATTAATTTGGATGATTCGAGCATGCATAATTTGAGATCTTGTTAGAGAGTTTTTGTTGGGTGTGTGGGGATTTGTTGGTCGAGAGATAAGTTTGAGTGCTTACGGTTTTGTTGTGATGTTGGATTCGAGAGTTGAATGATTGTGAGTCTTGGTTTTGGTTTGGTTGGAGTGTAGGGATTTTTTGATGTTGTGGAGTCGTGAGTCAGGTTGTATGTCGAGTCTGTTTCGGGGGTGTTGTGTTTGTTGATGTTGGTGTCTTGAGACGAAGAGTTTGGTTGTCGAGTGTTGAATAGAGTCGAGGCAGATGAGTTTCTGTGAGTCGAGTGTGGTTGAACGAGAGTCTAATTGTTGAGTCTGTTGAGTGTTTTGTTGTTCTTTGAGTCGAGAGTAGGAGAGGTGTGAGATGTCGAGGGTTAGAGTCTGTTTTTGGTGTGACGAGTCGAGTCTAGGGTGAGGGTGTGGTGATGGGGTCGAAAGGTGTTGCTGAAATTGGTTTGGTCAGAGTCGTTTTGGATTGAGTTTGGGTGCCGTTATGTTTGAATGAGTTATAGGGGTCTTATCCGGAATATAAGCAAATTCTTATCCGGGATTTTTTTCAAAAGCTTATCCGGAATAAATTCCTTTTTCTTATCCGGAATAATATACCTAAATCTTATCCGGAATAAATTCCTTTTGCTTATCCGGAATAATATACCTAAAGCTTATCCGGAATAAATTCCTTTCGCTTATCCGGAATAAGTTTCGTAAGTCATATCCGGAATAATTTCCTTTAGGTTTATATGGAATAATTTTCGAAGGCTTATCCAGAATCCATGGTTTTCATGCTTATCCGGAATAACATAGTAAAAACTGATAATACTGCTTATCCGGAAAAGATGTTACTGAAAGTTGATGAAAAACTGATATAGCAGAGAAAGCAGATGAAGTTGATGGGATAAAATATTACAAAGTTTGAAACTTGAGAAAATGATGAAGAAATGATACGGATGTGAAAAAAATGGATAAAAAAAATTCTTAACACCAAAAAGGCTGTTTGGATTTAGACAAAAATTTATAAAAAACTGATGATAGAAAAAAAACTTTGACCAAGTAAACCAATAGATAAAAAAAATTTAGAAAGAAAGGATTTTTACCACCAAATCAATAGATAAAAACACTCAAATCCGAAGAATCAACCAAAGCTCTGATACCAATTGTAGGTCTACATATTCTTAGGATTAAGCAATATATGAATTATCTATTGAATGAGATGGCGAAGAAAGATGAACTAGAGAGAGAAAGGAGAGAAGGAGAGAAGTAGAGAGAGAAAGTGAGTTTGATAAATGAAAGTGTAAATGACAAATGAGCAACCCCTCCTAACATGCTAGGAGGGGGTATATATAGCCCACCCTACATGTGGACTATATGAGCTATATTGGATCACGAGCCTAATATCATTGGAGTGACCGATCCTTTCTAAATACGTAAAAACGTATTTCCAACATTTCCACTATCACTTTTATTTATTTATATATTATTTTTAAACTAAAAACAATTTATAAAAATAATTAAACTTTAAATCACTTATTTTTATTTATAAAACTATGAACTTTATCAAACTTAAAGTCTAACTAATAAGCCTACTTAAAAAAGGCCCCTTTAAAAAAAGGAGGTTTTTTTTTCTGCCTTCTTCTTCCCCTTCATCAAAAACAAGCACCATCAGGTTTTTTTTCATCTTTTCATTTCTATTCATTTGTAAAATAAGATGGGCCCACAAAAGTGCGTATATCAAAGGGTAGGAAACTCACCGTTAGTGAGTTTTTTTCCTGGAAAACACAACCCACGCGTGGTTTTTAGTACCTCCCAAGTGAGGTTTATGGCAATCCACACGTGGGTTCTTGCCATGTCAACCCCACCCGTGGGTGTTTCTTGCCACTCCCTCAGCCTTACGTCCATTCAATTCGAGGACTTCACATCTTTAATTCCATAGTGTTGATTTGTTTTCACATTATTAGATATGTAACTTTTTAACTTTTTTCAATAGTTATTTTGTTTTACTCAGTCTTAAATATGCATATTTAGTTAGGTTTAACATTTTAGTGATTAATTGTTTATTTGTTTAATACTTGAGTAAGATATATATATACACGATATTATTAACAATAATCTTCAACAACACTATGAGGACAACTTACGATTTGGATATGCTTTTAATCATAAAGATCATGAAGAACAAATTACCTAATAAAATCAGTGATATAATTTTTTTCGAATAACTTAGTACTTAATATTGAGAAAGATATTGCGTAAATCTCTAGTTTAGATAGTGTTTTTGATGATTTTTTGGTCGATATCATCTTAAATATTTTTTTGGCCTACCCGACTAAAGAATCCTTGCTCCGTCACTGAAATCACTGTGCTTATGGATGCGTGATTCTCCTCTATAATATAGAGACTAATAAGAGACAAATCTAAAAGATGAGATATACAAATTACAAAGTTACATTTATTATTTTCTTTTATATATTGAAAAGGATGCGAATCAAAATCTTTATCACCGATAAATCTTTTTTTTAAATCAAAACTCAAAGTAAGGATGTTTTAAAAATATTCTTTCATTAATAAGAAAAAAATCCTTTTATTTGTTCTCTTTGTTGTTAATTTTTTTTAATTAAAAAATTAATTATTTCTTAATTTGGAAAGAAAATATAAAAATTCGTTTTTTTATAAATGAGAAAGAAGAGATATACCAAAAAATATACGTAGTTTGTGTTAAAGAATTTTTTTTAAAAAAAGGGCATAATATTTTAAAGTTGGAGGTGATGTTTAAAAAACTATTTTAAAGTTGTATGTCAATGTTTAGCTAACGTTTAAATTTAAGAAAACATACTTGGGGGATAGCGTACTAATATCTGTTGGAAATTGTGAAATATAATTAAAGTATTTGCTAATTCTCTATCATTTTTATAGTGTATAATAAGTTGAAACATTTACCGCCCCTGCATAAATCATAATAGAGTGCTTGATGGAGTTTACTTTCTTAACTTGGAAAGGAGATGATCTGTTGACCAGAGTAGGAAATAATTTAATGCATGCAGAAAATGGCGTCAAGAGATCGGATGGAGCTGAAACTGCAAAACGTTTTTTCGGTTTTTATTCAGGTAAACCTGTTGAGATTTTGAATACTAGTTAAACTATTAACTACAACTATGTAGTGGAATGAATCTAGTATAATATACATGATTAAGCACATAATAAAAACAATTTAAAACTAACTTTAAATTAATTGAATAAATCAATTAATGCGTCTTTATATTGATCTTGAATTTTAACGGTTAAATTACCGTCTCTATCGTTTGCTCACACGACACATCAAACGAACATCACTACGATGCTAGTAGCAACTTCACTTCTCAAACAACTAGTGTAGATATCTTGTAATTAGAAACCCTAGATCCAAAACCCTAAGTGGGATTACGTAAGGATCGGTTTATAAAACGTTACAAGATTGATTACCCAAAATCACATAAACCCTAATTAGGGTTTGTGTAGTCGACGAACCACAAGGGGAAAAAACCAAAGGGACTAAAACCTTGATACGAGGATCAAGAGTTTAGTATTAGGTTTAGAAACTTCACAACGGAGTACCAAAAGGTAGTCGATCTTGAAAAGGTTTACACTTTAGGTGATTTTAGGGTTTTTAGGGATGTTTGGTTTTCTTGGTTTCTTCGGCCGACGATAAAGAAAGAGAGGGTGGGACGAAATTTTGTGAAGGAATGGGATTGTATTTATACTAATCTTTACCTCCTCAAATTACTTGGTCCCTACTCCAAGAAACCTTAATTAGGAAAATATATTCCTAATCAAATAACTAAAGATATATAGTTACCAAACAAATAAAAAACAAATCTTCTAGAACCCCCTATGTAAATATTCGGCCGATTATGGCCTAGGGTATTCTAGAATCGATTTTGTTCCCAAATTTAAATAACACACTCACGATAAATTAATTAAACCTCGTTAATTAATTTAACCACCGTTAATTAAATAAACGTGAAGTTTTTATTAAACGTTTAATCATAAATAATAAAAAATTATAATAAAAGTGTGTTCTTCGTGTTGAGTGTGTGACCCCTATAGGCTCTCACATTGCTGATGGCTAAATAATCGCATATCCCAACAACTCCCACTTGTGAGAGTTTAAGACATATTATGTCCATAATAAAGTATCTAGCAACACTTTATTATAACCTGAAATGATTGAGGTATAGTTTCAAGAAGAATATATCAAAAGTATAAATGGTATACGATTATGTGACTTGCTAATAATCATCCCTTTGTTACTAGTACCGTTAAACCATGGATATAGATCCTAACTCATTCCATATAGTTTAACTTTTAGTTTCTCGTTATAGAAGTTAATTCAAACATACCAAATGTAAACAAGTATCATCTTGATTTACTCTTTGGGTGCGGCCACATAATTATCTAATTAATTATGGAGAGGGCCCAGTGGTACTAATCTGCACTATATCAAGTGTAGGAACAAATTTTATTTTGACTACAAGTGTTTGTGGATCACTGCTTCACAACACTTCCAACAATAGACTTTATAACTACCGCTTACGAGATAGCGTTTAACATATAATCAAGAAGTGATATTCACACATGCACAAACTTGTTTGCATCTCAAGTCTAAGGACGACTTAATCACCATTTTCAAAATCTTACTCATTGTCACACCCTCAATTTGGCCCACGTGTACAATTACACGAGGATGTGACTATCATGACAACCAAGAGACATAGATACAAGAATAACTAAGAAAAGTCATTTTTCATTCATAAAACATAAAAATATAATTGGTCCTAAATAAAAAAAATTTACACATCAATCATGAATGAAGTTTCCAAATGTCATACATCAAAATCAAGTCTCAAAGTTAAATCATGATAATTCTTATTAATCTCCATAGCACAACCACGTCACTCCTCCGTCTTGACACCTGAGAAAAACATTGCTAAAACGTCAACACAAAGGTCGGTGAGTTTATAGGCTTAAGTATAAGTAGTGTGATGAACCATAAGATTTTAGTTAGGAAACCGGAAAATAATCTTATAACAAATAAAAGATTATTATCAAAATAACATACGTTCATGATATCCTACGTCTAAGCTCATGACACGGAAGCGTTAACCGTACTCGCAACATAATATGAGAGTCTAAGTAAATACTACCCTAAAGTATTCGTAACAACCCCAGATGTAATTGTACCTAATTTGGTCACACAACCAACATTAGATAGGGAGGCCAATCCCAATAGATCTATCCATAACATTTGCGCTTACACAAAGTAATTAACGGTTCATGATAGTGGTCTAAATCATCTAGGGGTATCGCTACTTAGACATCATGTAGGCACGTATGAGTTTTAAGTTACTTATGTTCATCCGTAAAAACAAGCAATGTTCTCACCCCGAAGAGTTAAAAGCAGTTAAAAGGGGGGCTGTAAACTCACCTCGTTACATAAGCAAATGGATGAAAATGCAAAGAAGCTCGAGAATACGACCACGTTATCCACGACCTAGTTGAGTATAAATATTGTGTTATGACGACTATAAATTCATAATAAAAATGCAAGTCTTCCTATTGTGCTTGATCTTACGTTTTATTTACGGGAAAACTCGAGGCACACGTTTGTTAATTTTATAAATGGGATTTTTGGATACAAATACATGTTGTACTTAACAATTTCGTGTGGGCTTATCCAACCCAAAAGTTAACCTGCCCAAACACTTTGTGAGCCCAAACTCGGCCCAACTGGTCATGTTGACCCGACCAACCCAATATGGGGTGTTACAAACTATGTTGGGGAAAATTTATATTGTCTCATTATGATGTATTGTTTTCCTAGCCGACACATACAACACACCCATATATCTCTCTCTCTCTCTCTCTTCCCCAATATACTCCCAGCTGATTCATAACTCCCTCTCTCTCAGATTCATCCTCCCTAGCCAAGATTATAACAGATCTAATTCTCATACTACTAAAGTTAGTGTTCTTGATTATTATTCACGTATGAGATGTGGGGTTTTATCCCCACATCGAAAATCAATCAGAAAATGAGATAGTTCTAAAGTGATTCGATGGTGGATTCGTTGTCAAAGATAAGTTTTTAATCTTTCTTTCTTCAAATTAAATGTTTTCAATTAACTTCTATCTATGTTTTAGAAAATAAAAAGGGTTTCCTTGATTCAATTCATATGATTTGTTCATGTATGATAAGGGTTTTCTCGGATTTGGCCTAATTAAATTAGGGTTTCGAACTTTTTGGGGGTTTTCCTCAAAACCTGGTTTCAATCTAATTAACTCATGTTTCTGGGCTCCTCGTGATGTTAATTATTCGATAAAAGTATGTTTCCAAAAATTAGGGTTTCGAAGAATTTGGGGGTTTTCTATAGCGGACGATTTGTTATAATTAATTAGCATTTTTTAGTCTTAGCTGATGTCAATTTCATATAATAATCATTTTTCCAAAATTAGGGTTTCAGTCAATTGGGGGTTTTCTTATTTGGGCGATTTAATGAAGATAATGTTTCCAGGCATTAATTGATATGAATTACAATTTAAAACTAGATTACGAAAACTAGGGTTTCTAGGGTTTAGGGGTTTTTGTGTTCGTGGGTTTATTTGTGAATGTTTAGTGTTTTTGGTTAAAAAAATCTTATAAATGTCCTAGGTTCGATTCGTTTCTAGTTTTCGACAGGTTATTGGTTTAATTCACATGGTTTTGGTCTTTTCTATTATAGTTCTTAAGTTCTCTAATACAAGGGTTGTTTAAAAATGCATAAAGGGTCTCGTTATGGTCTCTAACACGGGTTGTGGTTGTTTTGTAGGTGAGCATTCTAGTATGATGCAAAAGAAAATAAGATGGAATAGATGACTCACAAATGAAGGTGTTGGTTTTCGGCTTGGTGATGTTCGGATGGACAATGAAGTTTTCGGCTTGGTTTGCTCAAGATCTGCCCCTTGTTTCTCAAGGATTTTCCAGATTTTGTTTGAGTGTGAATGTTGTTGTTTTCTATGTTTTGTTATTATGGACTTTATTTAATCTAGTATTCTCAGCATAGGGTTAATCCCCATCCGATTATGGAGGTTTTGTGACATACCCAAATAGGGTATTTTCAGCATGTGTGTTGGCTTGATGTGGTTAGTGGATTGGTATAATATAGTTTTCCAGTTTGAGGTTTGACTGTGGTTGACCCTTACATGTACACAGATTTCACAAATATGATGGTTTTAAACATTTCAGTTTCTTTATTAGTTTGTATTTACATTCACTGTCCAATTCCGGCCCACAAGGGTATATAAAGTGGCATTCAGTCCATGATAGGCAGTTTCGGCCCAAATCCTCACGACTTAACAAGTTTTTGGTTAACATGTTGACACTCGACTCCGTCTAGTAACTTAACTAGCATAATTGGTTTAATTTGAGGTTTTTAGTACGCACACGACTACACAATGTCGTGACCAACAAGGAAGTGGACTTACGTATTCTCGATACTTAACATACATTATACCCGGCACAAACCGATAGTACGTTTAACGTCATTCATACATATCAAATGGTTATAAGAAGACACGTCATTATAATAAAAATAAGACGCGAAAATTTCAAGTTGTTACTTTCGCTCTCCCTAAAGAGGGCTTTGTCCGCAAAGCAAAACAAACGATACATTTTAAATGGACACCATATTAGTAAACGAGTGAGGGTACTTTGCTTTAAATTGGCCCTCGTGTTCCCAAGTAAATTCGAGGCCTCGTCGTGCATTCCAACGCACTTTAACAATAGGTATACGACTTTGCTTGAGTCGTTTAACTTCTAGTTCCATAATTTCGACGGGTTCTTCAACGAACAAGAGTTTGTCGTTGGGTTGGATTTCGTCCATAGGTATGACGAGCGTTTCGTCGTATAGACATTTCTTCAAGTTTTAAATGTGAAACACATTATGCACGCGACTAAGTTCTTGAGGTAACTCCAAACGATGGGCAACGTCACCCACGCGTTGAATAATTTCGAAAGGTCCAATATATCGAGGGTTTCTCTTCCCTCGTTTGCCAAAACGGATTACACCTTTCCATGGCGCTACTTTCAACATTACTCGATCTCCGACTTTAAATTCCAAAGGATTTCGTCTTTTGTCGGCATAACACTTTTGTCGATCACGAGCCGCTTGCATACGAATCTTGATTTGTACGATTTTCTCCGTTGTTTCGTGAATAAATTCCGAGTCGGTAAATTGTGCATCACCAACTTCCGCCCAACAAACGGGTGAACGACACTTTCGACCGTAAAGTGCTTCAAACGGTGCCGCTTTAATGCTAGTGTGATAGCTATTGTTGTACGGAAATTCTACTAACGGTAAGTGTCGATCCCATCCGTTTCCAAAGTCGATTACGCATGCGCGAAGCATATCTTCTAACGTTTGGATGGTTCTTTCGCTTTGGCCATCCGTTTGAGGATGATAAGCCGTACTCATGTCCAATTGCGTTCCTAACGCTTCTTGGAGAGATTACCAAAATCTTGAGCAATACCGACCGTCTAGGTCCGATATGATCGATATTGGTACGCCGTGCTTAGAGACGATTTCCTTTAAGTATAATCGTACCAAGTGATCCATTTCGTCGTTTTCCTTCATAGGGAGAAAGTGTGCGGATTTCGTTAAACGATCGACGATGACCCAAATGGTGTCGTAACCCGCGGACGTTTTCGGAAGTTTGACAATAAAATCCATAGTAATTCTCTCCCATTTCCATTCCGGGATCCTAGGTTGGACTAGTAATCCAGAAGGCTTTTGGTGTTCAACCTTAACTTTGGCGCAAGTTAGGCATTTACCAACATAAGTCGCGATGTCGGCTTTCATGTTTGGCCACTAATAGAACATTTTCATGTCATGGTACATTTTGTCCGATCCGGGGTGGATCGAATACTTGGACTTGTGCGATTCATGCATGATTAGAGCTCGAACATTACCGTAACGAGGTAACCAACTTCTATTGTCAAGACACAATGTTCCATCGGCACGTGCAACGAGGTTCTTGGTGATCATTCCATCGACTTCTTCTTTATTGATGTTTTCTATTTTAATAGCTTCTCGTTGGGCTTCTAAGATTTTTGCGGGTATGTTTAAGCCAATAGTCAACACTAAGGCTCGAACCCTTAGAGGTCGTACGCGAGGTTTTCTACTCAAAGCATCGGCTACAAAGTTTGTTGATCCCAAACTTAGATCGATTAGCTTTGTGTATACGAGATTAGATCAAGTATAACACGTAGAGAAACCTTTGTTATATGCTTTGGGAATCTAAGTGTTATGCGGAATTTAACACTTAAACAAGAACACAAGATGTAAACAAAACTTTCACTTTGATTATGAATGTCGAACTTGCTTACAATGAAAGATGTTTACGAATGAAAACTTATATAAAACTTGATATTAAACATTAACCTAAAGGCCTTCTTTTATAGACTAAGAAGCCTTGTACAATAAGCTACGTATCAACTATTCTAGGTAAAGATAAACATAGAAAATACATTGTCGTTTCTATCCTTACTAGAAGTATTCTAGAATATAATAAGCGTGTAGCTTATATCTTCCATTAGTTCTTGTCTTCAATGTATCAACGCTTGACTTTAACTTGTCAACGCTTGAGCTGTCAGCGCTTGCTTTGTTCCTGTCAACGCTTGATTTGTTCTTGTCAGCGCTCAAGTGATCTGGCCTTAATTTATTCCCAACAATCCTCCCCTAAACTTGATATCCACTCTTATGATCAAGTTTCTGAATAAGCATTAAGAACTTGGAGGAGTCTGACAAACCTTATCATATTGGTAATAAATAAATCTAATCAAATTCTTTGCCACGTCACTTGTATAATCTATCTCCAGCTGGGTGTCCTTCATCTTTTCCAAAACAGCCTTGGATATAAAATATTGAGCATCCACAAGTAGATACTCAGCAAACTTTGTAGAACTCAAATGGTATACACCAGCAGCTGAATATAACCTCCATTGAAGACCACTGAGGTCATCTTCAAGATCCTTCCATATTTCAGGATCTTCTTCATTTGTCCCACACATTCTTTTAAATGTGGTCCAAATTTTTATTCCATTACCTGAAGTTGGTGCTTCAGCCTCATACTTGGTTTCCAGCAACCTCCAAAGGTCCACCAAGTCTTCTCTATCACAACTTGCAAATAAAGATATGAGAGTGGTAAAAGTGTGTACCTCCTTGCCAAATCTTCCAATCTTCCAGAATCCACATTCATCCTCATCATAACTCACAATTGGATTCCTGGAATCTAATAGTAACACTTGCACCATATCTGAAGCTTCTAATGGGGAGAGCTTGAGGCTCTTTCTAATAACTGCTTCACTTGGATATAGTTGATTCATATCTTTTGGAAACTCAAGTGTAAATCCCTTCTTTACTGGTCTGGGAACTATCATAGCTTTCTTGATTTCCATCTCTTCTGCAAGTTGCTCCTTTCTTTCATCTGAAAGAAGTCTGAAAGTGTTTTCTTCCTGCACTTTCACCCAAATAGGATAAGCCCTATGTTCCAACTCATCAAACGTCAAAGCCTTCAACTTCTGATGTGTCCATCCAACTCCATGACATCTGAGCAACATAAAATAGAGCTTCCTTCTATCCCTTTTCAACTCAGAGAGAATATTGCTTGCCTTGTGCTTCAAGATCACCTTACAATCCTTCTGAACTCTAAGAAGAATCTCCAAACCCCATATTTGATCTGAAATGGTCAAGTCTGGATTATCCATGCAGCTTTCTTCCCAAGAATTGTACATCTGAACCACCTCTGGCATGTCAAAGTCAATCTACAACTTTAAATCTCTCAACTTTTCCCTAGCAAGCTCATCACCATACTCAAGCCTTTCTGGTTCTATAATCATCACACTTGAATCTGAGCTAGCTCCATCACTTTCTTCTTCAGAAGTCACAACAAATGGTGACTTTTCCTTTTCACCTTGTTCCATCATTTGTTCAGCCAATCTTCTATCAAATTCAACTTGGGCTGCATTCTTTGGAACAATTTCTTCTACCAATTTACCCTTACCCTTATCTGATGGTGCAATGGTTGGTAAGGTAGATGGTAATACCTGAGTAGAAACTTCTTTGATGATAGATGATGACTGGAATACATCACCTTCATGTGCAGGTCTGTCAACACCCAAATTTCCTCTATCAGCGCCCAAAATACTTCTATCAGCGTCAAAATTTGTCTTGTCAACGCTCAAATATTTTCCCTCAGTGCCTTGTGTAACCTCTCTCAACATAGCTGTAAATGATAAATTTAGATTGGTTGGAGAGATTAAGGACGTATCAAAACCTGTTTGTTCCTTCAAAGTTGTAAGGGCTTCAGCAACATCTATTGATTGACCATCTTGGCTGCCCTTATCACTCAGATTTCTTTGATCTTCCTCCCCTTTGGAAGACTCCTCCATACCCCTCCTAGCATGATCACTCTCCAAAACAACAATCCTCTCCCTCAATTCCTTGAGTTCAAGGCCTTGTGAGCTGACAATTTGTACTAAGTCTGCATTTTGCTTTTGCAAGCTAATGCGGACAACCGTCAATTCTAAAAGAGTCATTGGTTCCAGTCTGCCCTCTTCTAAAATGGGGATTTGACCTCCCAAGTCAGATTCATTGGGCATGGATGAGGACTTAATGATGGTGGGACAGCCTTGGCCAGCATCTAAGCCAGAACCAATAGTCCCAGCCTCATCCAGGTCACCAGCCACACTTATGGTGGTGGTTCTCTCTGCTTCATGGCTAGGACCACCAGAGGAGAACACTCCAGTAGTCCTTTGGCGTTTAATCAACCTATATTCAGGTGGTGTGGAAGATGGTGTGGAAGAATGGGTAGATGTGGGTTGGTTAAGGGGTGTTTGGGATTGTGATGGTTGTGTATCAGCGTTGGAAATAGGCACATCAACGCCAACATTTGATGTGTCAGCGTCAAAGGGTTCTTGGTCAATTTGCATCTGTTCAGGTGAGGGTAAAGGTTCAGGAATAGGTTCAAGTTGTGGTTGAGGGTTAATTTGAGGTTGAGGGTCTGGTTGGGGTTGTGCTGCTGCAATAACAGCAAGCATGGCTGGGGTTAAAGGTAAGTCTCTATGAGGTGGTGAATCCATCTTTGTAAAAATAGCTTTCTTTTGTTCAGGGATTTTATAAAAATCATTATGATCCCTTGAACAATATCGTTGATCATCAAAAATCATTTGCAGAAAACGGGGATAAGCTAAAGTCATTTTTGTCCCCTTGTTTTTACACATCCCTTCAAAAATCATTTTAGAATAGTTATATTTTTGCCCTGTTGCAATGCACACAATAGCACTGGCAATGGATCTATTGATCTCATTGTGTGCAGTACATTTGGGACTCAAACATTGAAGGAGAATGTGAATGAGGTACTTCCAGGCTGGGGGAAATTCCTGCTTATGATACTTATTAAGAGTACCTTCATCAGGAATAGGATATCCCAAAGCCCTAAGCCCTTGTTCTATTTCATTTATGGGAAGAATGGTTATACCATTAGCATCATCAAGATGCAAGGCCTGGCGTACCAAGGCCTCAGTAACCACCCAAGATCTTCCATGAACAATAGAAGTCAATGTGGTCACTCCATTAACTGTTGAGGAACTAACAGTGTTCCAAAACTGCTTAATGTGTGTGCCTGGAATGAGTGGTGCATGAGAAAGAGCATACCTTAAGGGGAATACGTTCAAATACGCCACCATTTGTGTGTATTGAGGAAACAAATCATTATCAGCAACAAGATAAGCAATCATGTTGTGTTGAGACTTGAACCCCAAATCCAATTCTGCTGAGTTAAACTTTGGTGCCATTGATGAAAGCTGTTAATTTGAAGTGTAGAAGATGAAGGTTGATAAGAGAAAAGTGTTAGACAAGAATTATAGATACCCTGTTTTAAAATAGGAGCCAAATTTATAGGAGATAAAGAATGCATGTGATTGGCCCAAAAATAGGCAAAGATTTTCTAAAACTAATCATGAAAATATTGAAAAAGTTATAAGTTATCTCATGCATTTAATGAAAGTAACAACTCCTAAAATTACGGCTTGAAAATATGTCAAAAAGTAACAACTGGGTAGGTCCCATTGAGTGTCAACGGTCAAAAATAACCCATCAACGCCCAACGGCTATAATCTTGTCAACGTTCGCCTAAAGCCATGTCAGCGTCCAATTTGGTCACAACAACGCTTGAAAAAAAAATCTTGTCAGCGTCCAAAAATAAAATTGTTTTAAAAAGTGAAAAATGACCTGAACAAGTAATTTATCCTAGAGAAGATAACCAAAAGCTGATAATTATCATAGGGCGGCAAGCACTGTCCAGTTATGCACACTTGCATAAACAAGATAGACATAACAGTCCTCTAATGTCCCTTGCTAACCAAAATTCTTAACAACCAAGTTACCTTATAAAATCCTTGTTACTCCCAGGTAAATCTCATATCAAAATCATTCCCAAGTCTCCCAACAGACCACAACCAATTCTAGGCCAAAAATGTCTTGGCAGCATGCAAAGTTGATATACTATGCATGCTACAGTGCCTCATGGTTTAGTAAAACTAACCCATACTCACCTGTGGACACAATCTAGAATTGTGATAAGAGTATCATATGGATACCCAAAAATCCTAAAGGTTCCTAAAACCTCCCCTTAAACCATGATACAAAAAGTTTGCTAAAAATATGCATGAACATAAAAAATTTATGTCAAGATAGGAATGAAACATTCCAACCATCATCCATAAATAAAAACTTGTCCAAATGCTTCTCCTTTGATCCATAAGCAACTCTGTATCCAATGGTATACTGCTAACACCATCTGCACATTTAGATTGAAAACCACAAAACTAACATTGTTGCTGACAACGCCCCGATAACACATAACAGCGTTGAAGGAAGCTTTGTCAGCGTTAGACAATTATATTGCTGACAACGTTGCAAAAACACTTATCAGTGTTCAAACAACCTTTGTCAGTGTTAGAAAAATATAGTGGAAAATCTAAATCATCAATAAGACCACTAATAATAATGCATCATCCTGTACATACTTTTACAAAAAGAATCCAAAACACATATTAAGTGAGATTAACCATTCCAATACTTGTTACCAAGTATTGAAATCTTCCAGCATCAAAAGGTTTAGTTAATAAATCAGACACATTTTCCTCAGTGTCAACCCTATCTGGTTGTATTAAACCTTTCTCAAAGCAATCTCTTATAAAATGGTGTCTAATTTCTATGTGTTTAGTTTTAGAATGATGTACAGGATTCTTAATGATGCATAAAGTACTATTATTGTCAACAAATATCTTAGTATGCATGAAATTATACCCATAATCCAACAGCTAGTTCTGAATCCACAACACTTGACCACAACATGCTGCTGCAGCCACATACTCTGCTTCAGTTGTAGAGTTAGCCACCACTGTTTGTTTCTTGCATTGCCAAGATATTAATCTGCTCCCAAGAAATTGACATCCACCAGTTGTGGATTTCCTGTCAAACTTATCACCTCCATAATCACTGTCTGAATATGCAATTAGCTCCAATGGTGAATCCTTTGGGTACCACAAACCAAGATTAGGGAAACATCTTAGGTACCTAAAGATCCTCTTCACAGCATAAAGGTGACATTCTTTGGGAGTCACTTGATGACATGCACAAGCACATACAGCAAACATGATATCAGGTCTGGAAGCAGTAAGATACATCAAGGATCCAATCATGGATCTATAATGCCTGACATCAACATCTTTCCCATCTCCAATCTTTCCCCAAGGGTGTTCTCTATCCATAGGAGTAGTAGCCCTCTTTTCATGTGGAGAAAATCCAAACTTCTTCAAGATCTCAGCAACATATTTGTCCTGGGAGATGAAGATACCATCTTCTTTCTGCTGAACTTGTAAACCAAGAAAAAAGTTCATCTCCCCCATAGCACTCATCTTGAATTTGTCTGTCATAAGCTTGGAGAAATCCTCACTCATCTTTGGATCAGTAGACCCAAAAATGATATCATCAACATAGACCTGCACAAGCAACACATCTTTGCCTTTCTTCTTTGTAAATAGTGTCTGATCTATGGTGCCCCTCTTGAATCCATTGTCCACCAAATAAGTGGACAAAGTACCATACCATGCTCTAGGGGCTTGATGAAGGCCATACATAGCCTTTTTGACTCTATAGACTTTATCTGGATGCTCTGGATCCTCAAAACCAGGAGGTTGCATGACATAAACTTCCTCAACAATGGTGCCATACAAGAATGCACTTTTGACATCCATTTGATAGACTGTGAAGCCCATGCAAGATGCATAGGCTAGAAAAATCCTAATAGCTTCAATCCTTGCAACTGGTGCAAAGACTTCCTCATAGTCTATCCCCTCCTCTTGTGTATAACCTTAAGCCACTAACCTTGCCTTGTTTCTGACCACAATACCTCTTTCATCTCTTTTGTTCCTGAGAACCCATCTTGTCCCTATAGGTCTGACATATCTAGGACAATCAACCAGCTCCCAAACATCCTAAATTGCAAATTGGTGAAGCTCATCCTGCATTGCTTCCACCCAGCTTGGTTCTTTGAGAGCATCAAATATCTTCTTGGGTTCTTCTTGTGACAGAAAACATGCAAACAAACATGCTTGCACAAGAGGGGTATCAACCTTCTTGTGTATATTGGCAATAAATCCACCAAGACTTTGATGGGATCTTCTTGTCTGAACTGGAGTCATAACGTCACCAATGATCTGAGATGGGGGGTGATTCTTCATTGTAGAAGTGAGAACCCCTCCTTCAAAAAGTCTGGTGTCCTCAACCTCATGCTCCATGTTGCCAATATCTTCTTCATCAGACTCTCTTTGAGCAACATGAATCTCTTCATGAACATTGGAAGGTCCACCTTGTCCAAAACTGGAAGAGAAAAGATGCCCATAAGTGTTGTCAACGTTTGAATCTTGGTTGTCAGCGTCAGGGCTGACAGCGCTTGAAATGTTGTTGTCAACGTCTGAATTGGTCTTGTCAGCGCTAGATTTGCCTTTGTCAGTGCCTGAAGAACCATGCATGTTTGTATCTGGTGGTATTTGGAAACCACCATTATCTTGTCCAGCAGCAGCAGCAGCAAAAGAATCAGTCCAAATGGGAATTGTGACATATTCAAATGTAGGAGATGCCTTTTCTGCTTGTGATCCATCCCTCTCATTAACCTGTGTACCTGAAACATCAACAATTTGTTCCTCCACAACATTTGAAGTTACCTTCACAATGTCTGGATTAGTGACAGGCATATAATTTAAAGTTCTAGATAAGGGTTCCAAATCAAACAACCAATTAAGACCACTTTCAGGATCACTAGGTTTATTCTCTAAGAACCTAACATGTACTCTTTCAACAATACGTTTGTCCTCTTTAAGATAAACCCTATAACCCTTGCTCTACACTGAATACCCCATGAAGTAACCTTCATCACCTTTTGCACTAAATTTCCCTAAGGCATCACTAGTGTCCAAAACTACTACATGACAACCAAAAGGTCTGAGAAAACCAATATTAGGTTTTCTTCCCCAAAGTAACTCATAAGGTGTTTTGTTCTGAATTTTGTTAACCAATGCTCTATTTTGCACATAGCATGCTGTATTAACAGCCTCAGCCCAAAATGCTATAGGAAAGTGAGCATCAGCCAACATTGTTCTGGCTGCTTCAATTAGGGTTCTATTTTTCCTTTCAGCAATCCCATTTTGTTGTGGGGTTCTAGCAATACTGAATTGCCTAGTGATTCTCTTCCTGGCACAAAAATCATCTAGCTTCTTGTTCCTAAATTCTCCACCATTATCACTCCTAAGCATCTTAACCTCATTGCCAGACCTTTTCTCAATTTGAGTGATAAATTCAATAAGAACATCAGCTGTGTCACTCTTCATAGCTAGAAAGAATGTCCAAGTAAACCTAGAAAAGTCATCAGTGACAACAAAACAATATGACTTGCCATTCAAACTTTCTATATTAGTTGGACCAAAGAGGTCCATGTGAAGCATATGAAGAGGTCTGGAACTAGTATGCACCTGCTTGGACTTGAATGAGACCTTGTGTTGCTTGCCTTTAAGACATGCAACAAAAGAGTGGTCATTGTGGAAGGCCTTCTCAGGCAAACCATCAACTAAACCAAGCCTCACAAGTCTATTTATATTTTTAAAATTTATGTGCCCTAGTCTCCTGTGCCACAAATTACTTTCATCTACTGAGGCCTTAGCATAAAAACAAGACATATTTGTATTCACTTTAATCCCATTTAAATTCACATTGTATATGTCCTTATGCCTAGGTGTTCTATACTCAATATACTTCTCATCAGGGATCTTAAAATCCTTGCTTAACACCAAACACTCAGTATCAGTGAAAAGAACCTTATTTTTGTTATCACAAACTTGTGATACACTAAACAGATTATAATCCAGTTCTTTTACCAGGAAGACGTTCTCAAAACGTAGATTATTAGTGAGAAGGGTTCCTTTGCCTGTAATGGTGCCGTAGCCCCCTCCAAAGTATACCTTATCACCATCTCTAATAGGAGTGAAGTTCGTCAGATAGTCTTCCTTTCCTGTCATGTGCCTTGAGCATCCACTATCCCAATATCCATAATCATTGATCTGCTTTTGAATGCCCTGCACATAAAGAAAACAAATTAGTTTTCTTTGGGAACCCAAGTCTCAGAAGACTTGGATTCATCTGGTTGTTCAATAAGAACAGACTTAGTTCTCACAACAACCCTATTCTCATCCCTTTTAGGATGAAATACCCAGTTAACCCCAATTGGTTTTGTAATGACCTTAGTAATGTAATTAAATCTATTGCAAGTCATTGAAATTCCATTATTATTAGGGTTTTGATCTTTCTTGGGTCTCCATGTTAAGCTTTAAGAAGCTCTAGACCCCTTACCTTGTGGCTGTAAATATTTAGGTCTGGTCACGTTTCTGTCAGCGTTGGATTTTGTCTTGTCAACGCTGAAATTACCCTTGTCAGCGTTGAACCTAGGGTTTGCTACAGGAACCCATTGCCTATTTGACCAGGTGTTTGTCTTTTGAAAAGGTCTTTGTCCATGAGTGTTAGACCTTCTAGAGAAGAATGGGGCAGGTCTAATCACTTGTGGACTTTGCTGCACACACGGTTTAGGTCTGACAACGTTTGACTTCCTAACAACGTTGACTTTCTTCCTATCAACGCTGAAATTGTTCCTATCAGCGCTGGCTTTGGGAGCGTTGACACACTTGTATGCCAAATGTGAAAAGCTACCACAAGTGTAACAGGCTTTCTTAGACACACTCTTAGGTCTAGAAGAGTAAAAACCTGTTCCATGATTGTTAACTTGGCTCTTGGGTGACCTATTATTCCTATACATCTCTGCATATTTAATGGTAGGTCTTCTAACAGTGTTGGAGCCTAGGTCAACAGTTTTACCAGTAACTGGGTGAGTAACCTTAATGGGTGGTGATTCATTGGGACTTTCACATAGCAAACCTCCCTTAACAAACAAAGTAGGGTTAGCTTTCTTCCACTCATTAAGGTCAGTCAGTTTTTGTTGATACTCTTCTACTGGTGTGACAACTCTTGGTGGAGGAATGAATTCCTCTTCTTGGCATTCTGGTATACCAGTCCAAGCTAAATCCTTTCTAAGAACACCATAGAAGTCACCAGCTGGTGGTGGAACCAGAGAGTAATCATTCATCCCAATCCCAGTCATGTCCTTAGGATCCCTTTGTTTAGCTACATAGTCTCCTAGGGTTTGGGTGGCTCTATCAAATCTTTGAATCTTGAGGTCAACATTATCTTTATTCTTAATGGCCTCATCTAACTTAGCCTGTAGGTCTCTATTGACCTTTGTCATGATATTTCTAATATCCATACTACCCTCTAGCTCATGTTTTAAGATATTTATCTTATCTTTTAAATCAAATTCCATTTTCTTGTATTCAGAAATGGTTTTCTCAGTTTCAGTAAGAGCTAGTTGGTAATTGGACAATTTACACCTTTTAGTGCTCATATCATCTTTTAGTTTTAACACCTCTTTGTTAAGTCTATCAGTGTTTAACCTACAACCTTTGCTACAAAAAGCATCATCATATACCTCATTATCAGAGGAAGAGGAGGAGTGTGCCATGAGAGCATATTCAACATGCTCTTCTTCTTCAATATCAGCAATCAAGGCTTTGTCCTCTTCAGCATTCTTAGCCAGATAGCTCCAATCCCATCCAGTACCATCAATTCCTTGAACTGCAACCATAGCTTTGGAATCTTGAGCTTTAACAACCTGACTTGAGGGTTTACCAGCATCAGATCTTCTAGGAGATCTGCATTCCCTCATGAAGTGCCCCATACGATGACAGTTGTAGCATTCAACTTTGGATTTATCAAATCCAGCTGTGTCTTTAGCATTGAAGGTCATCTTCTTCTTGAACCTTCTATTCCACCTATTTGCTCTTATACTAGCAAGAGCCATGTTCCACTTGATATCCATCTCTTCCAAGTGTTCATCACTTATCTGCTCAAGGTCCTCATATGTAATCACTGAACCATTGGGCAAAGAAGCAATGTAAGCACACACAGTATCCAAATCCAAACCAGCAGGTTTAACTCTTGGGGAGTCATTCATGAATGTGTCAGCGTCTGAAAAGGAGAGGTTGACAGGACTTGTTCCAGCGCTGACAAATGATGATCCAGTAACTGGATGCATAAAAGAGTCCTTCTGATTGAATTGACCTTCACTATGAGAGAAGAAGGCCATGTTGCTGGTGCTAGGTTTGCTTCCATGTGCTGAAAGAGTTTCATCTTCCAACAATCTTAGTTTGTTGTAGATGTCATCAAACGAGGAGCTCTTGTAAGTATTATTGGCAAGAATAGGTCTTGACTCAATCTTCCATGCCTCACCAAGACTTTTCAGAAAGGTAGCATTGGTGTCAACATCACCAACTTGTGTCCCCATGAAGGACAACTTGCTTGTGATGTCAAGCAATCTGCTTCTCACACTACTCAGTTTCTCATTGGGCTTAGCTTTGAAGACAGCATAATCATGTAGAAGTTGCTTTTTCTTTTCTTCCTTAGTGTCTGCATTGCCACCATATGCAACTTCAATTGCTTCCCAAAGATCCTTAGCAGATTCATAGCCTCTATATTTGTGCTGATTTTCTTGTCCCAAAGAGACTTTCAGAATATTTAGGGCTTTCATGTCAACCCTTTTCTTTGCAATATCTTCAGCACCTACAACTCTACCATCTCCTGGTTTTTCTTTCTTATCTTCATCAGGGCATCCCTCAACAGCTGATCTTTGAGTAATGGCATCCTGAATCTTTTGAGCCTTATTGAATGAGTTTCCATATTCAATAATCTCCCAGAGTGTGTAATCAAAGATCCCCAGATATTGTTCAAAGTTGAACTTCCATAAGTCAAAGTTGGTTGCATCAAGCATGGGAATCTTGATGTTTGGTAAGGGTGAAGAGGAGGTGGTTACTGCTTCAGACATGATGTTTTTAGGGTTTTGAGAAAATTAGGGTTTTGGTGTTCGTGTATCGTTCTGGTGTTCTTCAAAGATCAAAAGTTCCTCAACAAGCTCTGATACCACTTGTTGATCCCAAACTTAGATCGATTAGCTTTGTGTATACGAGATTAGATCAAGTATAACACGTAGAGAAACCTTTGTTATATGCTTTGTGAATCTAAGTGTTATGCGGAATTTAACACTTAAACAAGAACACAAGATGTAAACAAAACTTTCACTTTGATTATGAATGTCGAACTTGCTTACAATGAAAGATGTTTACGAATGAAAACTTATATAAAACTTGATATTAAACATTAACCTAAAGGCCTTCTTTTATAGACTAAGAAGCCTTGTACAATAAGCTACGTATCAACTATTCTAGGTAAAGATAAACATAGAAAATACATTGTCGTTTCTATCCTTACTAGAAGTATTCTAGAATATAATAAGCGTGTAGCTTATATCTTCCATCAGTGCTTGTCTTCAATGTATCAACGCTTGACTTTAACTTGTCAACGCTTGAGCTGTCAGCGCTTGCTTTGTTCCTGTCAACGCTTGATTTGTTCTTGTCAGCGCTCAAGTGATCTGGCCTTAATTTATTCCCAACAATGTTAGCTTTTCCCAGGGTATAACGAATGTCACAATCGTAATCTCCAAGTAGTTCCAACCAACGTCGTTGTCTCATGTTGAGTTCTTTTTGGTCCAAGATATGTTGAAGACTTTTGTGATCGGTGTAAACTACACACTTAGTTCCGTAGAGGTAGTGTCTCCAAATTTTGAGAGCAAAGACAACCGCGCCTAGCTCCAGATCGTGAGTAGTGTAGTTTTCTTCGTTCGGTTTTAGTTGTCGAGAATCATAAGCAATGAACTTTTTCCTTTGCATGAGAACCGCTCCTAGACCTTTAATCGGTGAATCATTATATACTTCAAAGTCTTCACTACCCTCCGGTAGTGCGAGAATGGGCGTTTCGCAAAGTTTTTGTTTGAGAGTTTGGAAAGAAGTTTCTTGGTCGTCTCCCCAAATAAACTTCTTGTTCTTTTGAGTCAATTCCGTCATAGACTTAGCGATTTTCGAAAATCCTTCGATAAATCGTCTATAGTAACCGGCAAGTCCAAGGAATCGGCGAATCTCTGTAGGAGTCGTAGGAGTCGCCCAATCTTTTACCGCTTCGATATTAGCGGGATCCACATGGATACCACTACTATCGATCACGTGTCCAAGTAATTGTACCGTGTGAATCCAAAATTCACACTTTGAAAATTTGGCGTATAGTTGTTCTTGTTCCAACAATTCCAAAATTTTCTTTAGATGTTCCTCGTGTTCTTCCTTACTACGAGAGTAGATAAGGATATCGTCAATAAACACGATCACGAACTTGTACAAATAAGGTTTACACACGCGGTTCATAAGGTCCATGAATACCGCGGGTGCATTGGTTAACCCAAATGGCATGACTTGAAATTCAAAATGACCGTATCGGGTTCGAAATGCCGTCTTGGAAATGTCTTCTTCTCGAACTCTAAGTTGATGATAACCCGACCTAAGGTCAATCTTGTAATAAATGCTTGAACCTTGAAGTTGATCAATCAAATCATCGATCCTTGGCAAAGGGTAACAGTTCTTTATAGTAAGTTTGTTCAATTCACGATAATCGATGCACATGCGGAACGATCCATCTTTCTTTTTCACAAATAAAACCGGGGCTCCCCAAGGTGAGGAACTCGGCCTTATGAATCCTTTGTCGGTAAGCTCTTTTAGTTGATTGGCTAATTCCTTTATTTCGGCGGGCGCTAGTCGATAAGGTGCTCTTGCAACGGGTGCAGCTCCGGGGGTTAGTTCGATGTGAAATTCTACTTGACGAAGTGGAGGTAATCCAGGTAAGTCTTCGGGAAAAAAATCGGGAAAATCACAAACAATTGGGACATCTTTAATTTTCTTCTCCTTCGGTTCGGCTTCGTTTTTACTAGTAACTTGAATAAGAAAAATAGGACGACCTTCTTCGATGTACTTTTGAGTTTTGGTACATGAGATGACGTTTAAACTAGCCCGGCTTTTCGCACCGTTCTTTTCACCAAGTATGGTTAAAGTTCGAGTTCCGTAGGGAACACGGACTTGTTTTTCGTGGCAAATTATCTTCGCATGGTACTTGGATAGCCAATCTATACCAACGATAACGTCGAAGCTTCCAAGTTCGGTAAGTAAAAGGTCGATGATGAAAGGAATATTTTGGAGACTTAAGATACAACCCTTAAGTACGGTGTTTGTAGTGATCGATTTACCATCGGCTAACTCCACATTCTAGTCGACATCTAATGGAGTAGGGTTCACATTTAATAGGTCACTAAAGGCAATGGATGTAAAACTTCTATCGAAACCGGAATCAAACAATACGGAAGCATAGATGATATTGATAAGAAACGTACCGGTGACCACGTTGTTGTCTTGGATGGACGCTTCGGCATATAAAGCGTACACACGTCCCGGTGCTCCCGTTTGATTCCCATTGTTCCGACCATTCGGATTTCCATGATTTTGACGAGGTTGTCGATGAGCTTGGTTGTTGTTGTTGTTGCCTCGGATTTGGTTTCCTCAGCCTTGAGTGGTAGCTTTAGGACACCTATTCTTAAAGTGACCTTTTTCGCCACAACCATAGCAAGTGACATCCGCGTATTGAGCATTTGGAGCGATAAGAGTCCGTTGGTTCGTGGGCTTTGGTGCACTACGACAATCCTTGGCGAAGTGACCGGGTTTCCCATAATTGTGACACGTGCCTCCACATGCACCATTGTAGTGTTTGCCACACTTACCACAAAACGATAGCTTTCCTTGGTAACCGGATCCACCGGTCACATTGAACACTTTTACCACATCTTGGCATTTGTTAGGGTGGTCACCATGATTGGGGCGATGGTTCCCTTCCCATTTCCGTTTATTATCACCACTTTCCAAGGAGACGTAGTCCATCAAACCATCCGCCATTTCAATGGCTTCGTTCAAATCATTGGGTTTTGAAGAGATGACATCTCATCGGATTGAAGGTGGTAGTCCAACGATGAATCTTTCCACGGCTCGTGTCTCATTTGGTATTATTTCGGGACACATCAATCTCAACTCTTGGAATCGTTGAGTGTAAGCCATAAAGTTAACTCCATGTACACAGAGGTTCCACAACTCAGCTTCCAAATCCTTTCATTTCGTTTCTAGGGAAATACTTTTTGAGAAGCATTCCCTTGAAATGAGCCCAAGGAGTAGCATTGGCCGCTTCCAAACCTATGGCTTTCACATGAATATTCCACCAAGTCAATGCACCATCAACCAAAGTGATAGAGCTAAACTTTACTTTGTCACCTTCGGCGACATTGCTTAAGCTAAATTGAGACTCAAGTCTCTCAATACATCGTGCAAGGCCAACGGCACCTTCGGTGCCATTAAAGGTGCTAGTGAAGCATGAGCGAAACTCCTTGTACGAGCACGCACGAGTAGGAGGTACCGGAATTGGCACTTGATTAGTTTCATCTTGCATGCTTGGATTTTTCTCGTTGGCGGCAAGGGCGGCGGCAACTCCATCGACTATCATTTGGCTCAACACCGATGGGTCGATAGTGATGGGTGCGGCCGGAGTTGGGTCGGCTCTATTCTTGCGGGTTTTTGGTGCCATAGTCCTAATTTCGCAACAAAGTTTATGGCAAGGTTAGTATTACGAGTTCATGGCTAGAGAGTACAAGTATGTCACAAAACATGATATAGCATCCAATGAAGTGATAATCAACAAGTTATGTAGTGCACAAATAATTCATTCCACGAAAAAAGAAATACAAAGAGTTTTTACATAGTTTTAGAATTCTTAGGGATTACAACACATGGAGAGAAAATCTGGAATGATAGTGTACACAAATAAAACAAACATAAGTCTAATAGAAACGGTGCTCAAGAGCGGCAATCCCCTCGGATAAATCAATCAATGCCCTATGTAGAAGGGTGCGCAAAGCTCCGATCTCGTAATGTTGGTCCTCGACCCTCCTAGCTAGTTCCGCGAAATGGTCGGGTGGGGGTGGGGCATTCCTACCCAAATTCGCGATGACCGCCTCGTAACAAATATCGAGTCGAACCGATGACTCATGAGAAAAACCACCCAAATTACGAAGCACGTGGGTCAACTTGCCTCGCAAGGTAGCAAGCCTAGTAAAACGATGAGGGGGCATTCCACGTGCCTCGGCGGCGGCGGAGCATTCCGCTCCATTTAGGCTGCAAGGTGTGGGGGGGTGGCATGGTCATAGTGGGTCAAAAAGAGGCATTGTGCCTTGGGGGCACTCTCACGGATGGTGACTTCGAAGACTTGCGGGTAGTACGGGTAGAGCTCACATGTCTTGCGGCCAACTTCTTCCCAATCATAGAACCTGATACACGGGTTTTGCTAGGTTCAATTTTAGTCTCGATATCCTCTCGAATTGATCTAGGTCTTAAGTGGAATGATTGTTCTTGGTTACTAAATAAAGGGGTTTGGTTTTCTATTCTACTAAGAAGTGGAAATGAAAGTTTAAATCAAAGGCAATTACTTTAATTAAGATTAACAAAAACTTGGTTGAAAATTTAAAGTTCAAATTAAAATTAAAGTTAAAATGTAAATAGTGAAATATGAGCAGAGAAATAGTGAAACATCAACAGTAAAACAGTAACTTTAAAATACCCCAAAAATAACTGATCCGGAACTTTAAACCTTGATTCGGAACTAACTGATTCGGAAGATACTATTCACTCATCCGGAACTTGCTGATTCGGAAGTAACTATTCATTCATTCGGAACATGCTCATTCGGAACATACTCATTCGGAACTTTCCGAATGAGTGTTCATTCGGAACTTGCTGGATCGGAAGTTTCTGATTCGGAACCTTCAGCTTGATTCGGAACTTTCCGAATGAAAAGGTTGATTCGGAACTTCTCCTTGATTCGGAAGTTTGAGACTTCCGAATGAAAGTGACTTGATGCGGAACTTAAAGACTTATGCGGAACTTAAGGACTGATTCGGAACCTTCCGAATGACTACTTCATTCGGAACCTTTTGTCTTGATTCGGAAGTTCTGAAACCCAGTTACAGAAACAGTGCAGCGAAGAACACGGAACATAAATTTTGATCAAAATCAAACCAAATACTTAAAAAGGATTTACCAAATTAAACACAAATCATTTAGACAATATAAGTAACAAATCCCACTAATAAAAACACAAATCCAAACAACTTTTGAAGATCAAATCAAGAAAAATAAAACTTAAGAACTTGAAGATAAAGATGAAGATGAACAAGATTAATTGGAAAGATTAAACAAGAACTTGGTATTGAATGATTGATGTTTTGACAAGATTAAATAAAAACTAAAATTACAAGATTAAAGAACTAAAGATAAAAATCACCAATCACCCTAGTGGTGATGGTGTTATACGAACCAGGAGAAAGAGTGGGGAGGAAGAAAGAAAAACTAGCTACCTCCCTAAAATGTGTGTGAGATGGCCTATTTATAGGTGTCTCCTTTGGTTGGTGAGTGGGCTTTCTCCCGTTCTTCGTGTCTTTTCGTCTTTTCAGAAAAGTTTCCGTTTTCGATTCTGATTCGGGATTTGTTGTCGATTAAATTCAACTCGTCTTTTAATTTCTTCGTTTAATAGACTTGAGTTTCTTCGACTTATATAAATCTTCCATCTTTGGTCCTTTTCTTCGATAAATCTTCGAATAGGCCCAGCGACTTCAAATCTTTTACATCTCTTGGACAATAGACTTTATCTTGAGTCTTTTTCTTCAGTAAAACCCGTGCAATCCCATGTTTTCTTCAATATTTATCCGGTTGGCTCTGAAAACACAATAAACACAAAAACCACGCATAATTCCAAACAAATGATATTAAATACGTGTTTTGGTCTCGTTTTAGCCCGAATTAAGTGGTAAAAGGATGGGTGTTTACACACCTATCAAATCCCCTACACTTAACCATTGCCATGCCCTCATGCAATGCTTAGTGATAAAGCAAGTTTACACTTTTCTCATAATTAATCAACCTTGGCCTTATTTAAAATTCTACTTAACAAAAATTAAAGAAATAAAACTTCAAAGGTAACAAAGGGATAGAAAACCATTTTCACTTGAAAATAGCTACATGGAAATAACTTGAAGAGAAATCGATGACTTACATTAGGGCTTTGTTGTTGCGAAGATTTATCACCCTCAAGTTTCACGTTCCCCAAACTAAGCTTAAAAACGAGATCATTGTTATTATAAGTTAGCAATTCAAACACTTACACACATGGCTTAATTAAATGCTTAAACTCCCTTATTCCTAGGTGTATCTCTTATATTTTATTTTTGTCTTAGAATGATCATGAAGATGCATTTTTGGACTTATTTCGATAGTTCATTAGGGCTGAAAGCAAAGTAGGACGATTTGATCAATAGTTAGCTAAAGGACAAAATCTCTTAAAACTGCTTCTCGGGATATCAAAAAGTTCATATCTTGGCATAACTTGGTTCACGATTTGAGACCTTTCTCGGGCCGATATTTGGCATGTACTTCATTCTTCATATCTTCGAGAGACGTTCTTGAGATAATGGTCTTCTCATCATAATAGAGTTTCTTCACTTGGAGACTTTTGAGGGGTACTCCAACTTTGTGGACCACGACTTCATGATTATTTCTTCAATCTCTAATTGGGATTTTGAGATACAACGATCCGCCTCCTTTTCGGACTTGGATCTATTTATCCTCATACCTTGTTAGGGTCTTTTCGGATAGACTTCTCCATGATCTTTATGGGAGTTGATTGCTTTTCGTCGTGAGTCTTGATCCTTCATATTGACTTTAGGAATAATGCTTTTCACATCACTTTGGATCTTCAGCAATAAAATTGAATCCTCATGCCTTGTTAGGGCCTTTTCGGACTCGCCAATCTTCGCGCCCCGCTTCATAAGTTATGCCTTGGCTATGAACTCTTATCATTACCGAGCAACTTTTAAACGATCTTGGGCTAGAAGCTAAGTAACTTTTCAAATCGTAAGACCTTACTTATTGCAGATAAATTATTAGCAAGTGATGGGAGAATAGGCAAATAATTACACCAAGTGAGCTTGCGCAAGAATACCGACTTATAATTGACTCTATCATTTCTCGTCCTCCACAATTTAAAATCTCAAGTAATGAGACTCGTGGACACTTAGCCTAATAAACCAATTAAGGTCTACATGGTTAAGGATACTAGCTAGAATAAACTTGGATAAGTCTATTCGGGTTGAGTCAAAATAAACGCAACGGGCCTAATATGTCAAAAACTTCTAAACTAGCTACACCACTTTATTAATATTTGACTTTATTGCGGGATATATACATATGAAAGCAACGATAAAAATTTAAAAATTACGACTAAATGGCCAAAGTTAATAAAAAATTTGAAAAATGTTGAAAAATAGGATTTTCCGGTTAATTGAAGGCATTTTCATGGAAAAGTCCACTTAAAACTTCGATAGAAGTCCCCCCTACACTTAAGATAAACATTGTCCTTAATGTTTAAGCATGGGGGAGAAATCCCCTACACTTATGACATTGTGCACGTTGGTTAACTCAAGTTAAGGAAGAGACGACTATCGTGATCAATTTCAAATGTGAGTATGAAGAAAATTGAACCACGATAGTCGAGAGATAGAACCGGATTTCGGATAAACACGGGGGCACGGTTCTTCAAAGATTCCAAGAGTGCACTTATCCCTGTAATCACATCACCACACAAAAGCAAACACATATAGAAGTCCCCCCCTACACTTAGGGGATTAAAACATGCAAGGATAGATACTCGGGCTGCCTCCCGAGGAGCGCTTGTTTTTGATAACCGAGTCACGAGCCTGACTCGACCCAAAATTAGTTCATGGGGAACGTGGTGAGAGATGGAATCACCTCCTTAGAGGTGTCCTCACCAAAGTACAACTTCACTCGTTGGCCATTCACCTTAAAATTTGGTCCATCAGGTTGAGCGAGCTCGAGAGTACCATATGGAAAAATTTGGGCAATGGTGAATGGGCCGGACCAACGAGATTTGAGCTTGCCCAAAAAGATTTTCAACCGAGAGTTAAAAAGTAAGACTTTGTCTCCAACATGGAACTCTCGGTTTTTAATCTTAGAATCGTGAATGAGCTTAGTTCTTTCCTTATAGATTAAAGAATTTTCATAAGCCTCATTACGGAGTTCATTTAGCTCATTGAGTTGGATCTTGCGTAGGTCACCGGCTTTGTTTATATCAAAATTAGCCCACTTCAAGGCCCAATAAGCCTTGTGCTCCAACTCAATGGGGAGGTGGCACGCTTTCCCGTACACAAGACGATAAGGCGTGCAGCCGATCGGGGTCTTGTAAGCAGTACGGAAAGCCCACAAAGCATCATCCAATTTATCAGCCCATGAGGCACGATGCTCTCCCACGGTCCTTTCAAGAATTCGCTTCAGCCCTCGGTTGGATATTTCAGCCTGGCCATTAGTTTGTGGGTGGTAGGCTGTGGAAAGACGATGATTTACACCGTACTTAGCCATGACTCTAGCAAATTGGTCATTGCAGAAATGAGTCCCACGATCACTAATAATGGCGCGAGGCACACCGAATCTAGCGAATAGAGCCTTCAAAAAGTTACAAACCACCCTTGCGTCATTAGTAGGCAAAGCTTTGGCTTCAACCCACTTCGAAACGTAGTCAACGGCTACAAGGATGTATTTGTTTCCTTTAGACGAAGGGAATGGCCCCATAAAGTCGATACCCCAAACATCAAAAATTTCACACTCTTGAATGAAATTCTGAGGCATCTCGTCTTTATGTGTGATTTTGCCTTGCTTTTGGCAAACATCACATCGCTTAACCATATTGTGAGCATCACGATATATGGAGGGCCAATAAAATCCCGAATCAAACACTTTCTTTGCGGTGTAGTTGGGACCAAAGTGACCACCGGTGGGTCCTTTGTGGCAAGCATCAAGGATGTCCGACGCTGCCGGTCCATCAACACATCGGCGAATTATCAGGTCAGCACATTGTTTGAATAGGTAAGGGTCGTCCCAAAAGTAAGTCTTGATGTCGGTGAAGAACTTCTTCTTTTGCTGGGACGTCAACCCTTCCTTGAGAATTCCACCCGCCAAGTAGTTTGCAAAGTCCGCAAACCACGGGGTTTCATTCGGCTTCGAGTTTATAGACATTAAGGTCTCCAAGGGAAAAGAATCATTGATTTCTTTGGTCGGATGATCCCCTTGGTATGGATCCTCAAGTCTACTAAGATGGTCCGCGGCTAAGTTTTCTGCTCCTTTTTTATCGCGGATGTCGATTTTAAATTCCTGGAGCAGCAAAACCCAGCGAAGAAGTCTTGGTTTGGAATCTTGCTTTGTCAACAAGTACTTCAACGCGGAATGATCGGTGTACACAATGGTGGTGGAAAGGACAAGATAGGGGCGGAATTTTTCAAAAGCATAGACAACAGCTAAAAGCTCTTTTTCGGTTGTCATATAATGCAATTGTGCCCCAGTCATTGTCTTGCTAGCGTAATGGATTGGTTGGAAGTGTTTATTCACTCTTTGTCCAAGAACCGCTCCAATAGCAAAATCACTAGCATCGCACATCAACTCAAAAGGCAGCTCCCAATTAGGGGTAACCAAGACGGGTGCCTTAGTTAGCTTATCCTTAAGCGAGTTGAAGGCATCAAGGCACTCTTTGGAAAAGATAAAAGGAGTATCTTTTTCCAAGAGGTGGGTCATCGGGCGAGCGATTTGAGAAAAGTCTTTGATAAAACGACGGTAGAAGCCCGCATGACCCAAGAAACTTCTCACACCCTTCACAGTGGAAGGTGGAGGCAACTTTGCTATAACATCAACATTAGCACGGTCTACTTCAAGGCCAGCTTTCGAAATCTTATGTCCAAGCACGACGCCTTCTTTTACCATAAAATGGCATTTTTCCCAATTTAGAACAAGGCGAGTGTCTTCGCACCGCTTTAGCATACGTTCTAAATTGGCAAGGCAAGCAGAGAAGGAATCCCCGAAGACCGAGAAATCATCCATGAAGACTTCCATGGTTTGTTCAACCATGTCATGGAAGATAGCTAACATACACCTTTGGAAAGTCCCAGGCGCATTACATAAGCCAAAAGGCATTCTTTTGTAAGCGAAAGTGCCATAGGGACACGTGAATGTAGTCTTCTCTTGATCTTGGGGATCGATGGGTATTTGAAAATAACCCGAGAAACCATCAAGAAAGCAGTAATATTCATTACCGGCTAATCGTTCAAGCATTTGGTCCATGAAAGGTAGAGGGAAATGATCCTTTCTCGTGGCATCATTGAGTTTGCGGTAGTCTATACAAACTCTCCACCCAGTAACGAGACGAGTGGGAATCAACTCGTTGTGTTCATTGGGAACAACGGTTATTCCGCCCTTCTTGGGCACACAATGGATTGGACTAACCCATGGTGAATCCGAAATAGGGTAAATCATACCCGCATCAAGAAGTTTGATAACCTCTGTTTTGATGACTTCATGGATTTTTGGATTCACCCTTCGTTGGCTTTGAATAGTGGGCTTATAGTCGTCCTCCATGAGAATTTTGTGTGTGCAGAAGTGAGGATCAATTCCACGAATATCCGAGATTTTCCACGCAATAGCCTTCTTGTGAGCTTTCAACACAGCAACGAGGCGAGTCTTCTCTGCATCTTTCAAATCCTTTGCAATAATGACGGGCGACTTCTTGTTGTCGTCAAGGAACACGTACTCGAGATGAGGCGGCAACTCCTTAAGTTCCAAATCCGGAGGATTTTCGACGGGAGGCGTTTTCAACGTCGGAGTATCGATAGCAATGACCGTGGGAGATGGAGGCGAAGGATTGTCTTCGGTGAGCAGATTGTCAAAGAAACTCATATCTTCATCCCCCTCGGTGGGAGAATCATTAGTAGCTAAATTCGCATCTCCTATGGTAGCTTCAAGATTGTTCCAGAATAAATCACTATCTCCAAATAGAGACAATGATGAATCAATGGAGGACACGGTCTCAACAGTGGGAAGAGATGTAGGAATACTTTTGCAAGCATCATTAAAGTGTTCTTCACAAGCCTCATCAAGAACGTCAATACAATTAACGCTCTCATATGAATAAGGCTGTTTGGACAACTTTCCCATGTTGAAGACTACTTTGTCGTCACCCACTCTCATGATAAGCTCTCCGGCTTCAACATCAATGAGAGTGCGACCGGTCCTTAAGAATGGACGACCAACAATAAGTGGCACACGGGGGTCCATCTCGTAGTCGACGACAACAAAATCAGCAGGAAAGGTGAATTTGTCGACTCCTACGATGACATCTTCGGCTATCCCCACTGGATAAGCAACCGTACGGTTGGCCAATTCCAAAGTCATTTTAGTGGGGACTAGCTCTGGGAGAGATAATTGCTTCCAAACACTTAGAGGCATGAGATTAATACTGGCACCTAGATCGGCTAGGGCCATGCAATTCTCTACTCCCGGGAAATTGCAAGGGATAAGAAAACGACCCGGATCACCAAGCTTGATTGGCAATTTCCTTAAGAGCACTGCAGAGCAGTTCTCATTAAGTTGGGTGTTGGCAATGTCGAGGAGCTTTTCCTTGTCGCTCAGAAGGTCTTTAAACATTTTGGCGTATTTGGGCATGTGAGCGAGAGCCTCAGCGAAGGAGATATTAAAATTCAGTTGTTTAAACATCTTAAGAAAGTTAGAAACCTGAATATCATCCTTGCTCTTTTGCTTCTCTTTCCTCAACCTAGAAGGATAAGGTATATTGGAAGAAGAGGAAGGCTTTGGGAGTATAGGATCACTCACAACCACGGGTGGAGGAGGGGTAGAAAGAAGAGGTGGAGAATTTGGGGAAGGAGAAGGATGATGAATGGGAGCAGGTGACTCGTTCTCCTTAGTCACAACCACCGGTGGAGGTATAGGAAGCTCGGGTTCCTTGGTACCTTTACCACTTCTAGTAGTGATTGCTTTCATCTCCCCTCTTGGGTTCGCAACGGTGTTACTCGGAAGAGTACCCGAAGAAGAGGGTTGACTACTTTGGAAGAAACTAGCCATCATGTTTCTCAGATCATTAGTCTGGCTATCCAACGTGTTTCTCATATCAGTTCGCAAATCATTTCCTTGCTTGACCAAATCTGCCTTCAAGTTGCGCACTTCCTCTTGGAGATTTCCCACTATCACATCATTGGTCCTCATATAGGTGGCGACCTCTTGGTGTAGTGCAGTGTTGGTTTGGTTGGAAGGAGCATTGTATGCAGGTGGTTGGTAAGCGGGTTGTTGGTATACTTGATTGTTACGTTGAGGCGGTTGTTGCTGCTTGTGAGGTGGGACGTATGGTTGTCGAGGTTGTTGTTGTTGTTGAGGTGGGCGGTTAAGGTTTTGTTGTTGGTTTGGGTTGGTTGGAGGAAAGCCAGGTGGTGAAAGATAGTTGTTGCTGCGGTAGCTAAGCAAGTTACGGTCACCTTGAGGTCTAGCTTGATAAGCAGGTTGTTGGTAGGTGCCATATGCCGCATTCACATTCTCAGCAGGGTAATCTTGGGTGGCAGTACAAGTTGTGTAAGAATGGGGACCACCGCATATCTCACAAGGTTGGCTGACAGCGTTCACTTGTGCATTTTTGGCGTTGTTGCTGTTGTTGTTGCTGACGGTGTGGGTGACAAGCGATTCAAGAAGCGTGGTGATTTTGTCAAGTCGCTTGTCGCTGTCATTAGTGCTAGCACTAGCAACATTGGTCCTAACGCTCTTGGTTTGCACACGAGACTTGTTCTCAATGATATCCCAAGCAGCATTGGAAGTCTTAGCCAATAAATTACCCCCTGAGGCACTATTCAGTGAATCTTGGTCACTCATGCTTAAACCATTGTAAAAAGTATTTATTTGATGTACTTTGGTAAAACCATGTTGTGGGCATTTTCTTAAAAGATCTTTAAAACGATCCCAAGATTCACTGAATGACTCATCGTACTTTTGTTCAAAGTTTATAATCTCATTCCGCAAAGCGGTAGTACGAGAGGGTGGAAAAAAGTAGTTGATAAACTTTGTTTCCAAATCCGTCCACGAGAGAATACTCTGTGGCGGTTCCTTAGCAAGCCAATGCCGGGCTTGTCCCTCTAAAGAAAAGGGAAAAAGTTGTAACCTTATCACTTCTTGTGAAACTCCATTGAACTTGACCGTGTTGGTGAGTTGTAGAAATCTCTTGATATGGTCGTGTGGGTCATCAATGGTGCGTCCCAAGAACGGTTGAGCAGATACCATCTGGATAAATCCTGACTTGAGCTCGAAATTGTTGGCGGCAATTGGTGGTATAACAATTGGATCCGTGTTGCCATCAACATGAGCTTGCAGCAATTCAATCATTGGGCGATTATCCGGAAGGTGCTCATTGTTGTTGTTATTCATGTTGTTGAAAGGTGGGTTGTTGTTGTTATTATTGTTGTTCGGAGGTGGTATGTTATTGTTGTTTTGTACACCCGCCATGTCTAAGTTATCGAGAGGCTCGGGCTCTTGATAAGACGTGGATCGAGTGCGCATACACCTGCAAAAGAACGAACAAAGAAAAACAAAGCAAAAATATTTTTGGTTTTTATTGTTTTTTTACTTTTTAGGATTTTTGAAAATTTTATATTTTTTAGTTGTTTTTGAAGATTTTTGAAAAAGTAACGTTCACGGGGAACGGATCCCAAAATCCAATTTCTCACAAAAAACTTTTGATCTTAACGAGAAGAGCCGGCAGCGGCGCCATTTGATACACGGGTTTTGCTAGGTTCAATTTTAGTCTCGATATCCTCTCGAATTGATCTAGGTCTTAAGTGGAATGATTGTTCTTGGTTACTAAATAAAGGGGTTTGGTTTTCTATTCTAATAAGAAGTGGAAATGAAAGTTTAAATCAAAGGCAATTACTTTAATTAAGATTAACAAAAACTTGGTTGAAAATTTAAAGTTCAAATTAAAATTAAAGTTAAAATGTAAATAGTAAAATATGAGCAGAGAAATAGTGAAACATCAACAGTAAAACAGTAACTTTAAAATACCCCAAAAATAACTGATCCGGAACTTTAAACCTTGATTCGGAACTAACTGATTCGGAAGATACTATTCACTCATCCGGAACTTGCTGATTCGGAAGTAACTATTCATTCATTCGGAACATGCTCATTCGGAACATACTCATTCGGAACTTTCCGAATGAGTGTTCATTCGGAACTTGCTGGATCGGAAGTTTCTGATTCGGAACCTTCAGCTTGATTCGGAACTTTCCGAATGAAAAGGTTGATTCGGAACTTCTCCTTGATTCGGAAGTTTGAGACTTCCGAATGAAAGTGACTTGATGCGGAACTTAAAGACTTATGCGGAACTTAAGGACTGATTCGGAACCTTCCGAATGACTACTTCATTCGGAACCTTTTGTCTTGATTCGGAAGTTCTGAAACCCAGTTACAGAAACAGTGCAGCGAAGAACACGGAACATAAATTTTGATCAAAATCAAACCAAATACTTAAAAAGGATTTACCAAATTAAACACAAATCATTTAGACAATATAAGTAACAAATCCCACTAATAAAAACACAAATCCAAACAACTTTTGAAGATCAAATCAAGAAAAATAAAACTTAAGAACTTGAAGATAAAGATGAAGATGAACAAGATTAATTGGAAAGATTAAACAAGAACTTGGTATTGAATGATTGATGTTTTGACAAGATTAAATAAAAACTAAAATTACAAGATTAAAGAACTAAAGATAAAAATCACCAATCACCCTAGTGGTGATGGTGTTATACGAACCAGGAGAAAGAGTGGGGAGGAAGAAAGAAAAACTAGCTACCTCCCTAAAATGTGTGTGAGATGGCCTATTTATAGGTGTCTCCTTTGGTTGGTGAGTGGGCTTTCTCCCGTTCTTCGTGTCTTTTCGTCTTTTCAGAAAAGTTTCCGTTTTCGATTCTGATTCGGGATTTGTTGTCGATTAAATTCAACTCGTCTTTTAATTTCTTCGTTTAATAGACTTGAGTTTCTTCGACTTATATAAATCTTCCATCTTTGTTCCTTTTCTTCGATAAATCTTCGAATAGGCCCAGCGACTTCAAATCTTTTGCATCTCTTGGACAATAGACTTTATCTTGAGTCTTTTTCTTCAGTAAAACCCGTGCAATCCCATGTTTTCTTCAATATTTATCCGGTTGGCTCTGAAAACACAATAAACACAAAAACCACGCATAATTCCAAACAAATGATATTAAATACGTGTTTTGGTCTCGTTTTAGCCCGAATTAAGTGGTAAAAGGATGGGTGTTTACACACCTATCAGAACCTCTCACGGAAATCCTCGCGGTACGGTTTTGGCGAGGGGCCTTAGGGGCATGAGATGATGAAGTGGATGGAGGAATCATGGGAGCCTTGCCACGCCTTGTGTAGCAAAGAGTGGCGGTGGCGAAGAGCGAGTAGGTGTACGAGCACTTGGCTCTCCTCGAGTGGATGATAAAGATGAAACACCACTATTAGAGGATGTTGGGCTAAAAGTTGATGAGTCAAATCACCATGGAAACTAGAAAGGACCAAATAAGACATTATGTGAAACTTCAAGCTGGTGGACAAAATACTATAAAGTTTCCCCTGCTAGAGAAACTTTCCCCTGCTGTATGTTTCCCCTGCCATATGTGATAAGAAGAAAAGATTTGGTCAAAGTAGTGATAAGAGTGAATAAGTCTGTTTTAATTTATTCATTAATATATTATTTAGTTTCCATGTATCATGGTTTCCTTATGTTATAAAAGGAACCATACGTAGGTTTTGTTTATCACTTTCATATTCATAATGTAACCTACTGTAAACATTGACCTCTAGGTGTAGGATTCAATGTACACACACCTAGAGTAGTTTGTGTTAATCATTAATACAAACTCTTTTGGGAATTATTCATCTTTGTTAAACATCTTATTCATGATCATTGTTTTTATTCCGCTATGTTATCATATGAATGATGATCAACCTATATAAAACGGTTTCGACTGTTTGAGTCTAAAGATCTTGGATTCAACAAGTGGTATCAGAGCGGGTGGCTCTTGATATCTAGGAGAATCAAGATGTTTAATTTCGTTGCTGTGAAGATTTAGGGTTTATATTAAAACCCTAAATAAATAATTTTTGTTCCTGTGATTTGTGAGGACGTTGCTGGTATGTCCGTATGTCTGATTAAGAAAATGCTACGGTGATTATGTCACGGACCATTAACTCATTCTGTTTTTGGTTTTGCTTAATCATCATACGAATATAAATTTGGGTCAGACACCCTAAAGCCATCTGATGAAGGAGTCAAAAGTAGCGGCTGAATTTTGTGACTCATTCAATCTCACGTTAACGTAGCAGCTTGACTATCGATATTGAAAGTAAAAAGGTATTATATTCATGAGTTGCTAGTTGTTGTCACATACGCATTGAATGATTTATATGTGATACGTACATTATTCCTAATGTATTGTTATTTTCATGTGAATGGTCCCACTGTTGGTCGGTGTAAAATCAAACGAGGTGGATATATGGTCCCATTGGTTTTCATATGTAAAGTTTTAAAAGGGTTCACATGAATGGGTAATGATTGTGTGTTCACACGAGATGGTGCAATAATTAATGGGGACTATGACGTGACTTGATGGTATACAGGAAGAAAACAAAAGGGGATTGCTAAGTTGCATTCATGTGGCACCAAATATTGGTTATTTATTATATGATTCACGTGAAAGGGTAGCAACATGAGGCGTCTGTCTCAAACATTGAATATGGTTTTGGGTGGAAAGCAATAAAGGTCACATGATGGATGATTGACGTGGAATGGTTTGATGTTCCGTGACCTTAGCAAGGGCTATATGGTGCTGTATAATAAACAGTAAGCTCTTTTCATAGTAGGTATAATTTTTAGTTGCCTTGTTTTTGGTATTTATTCTCCTGTTATAAATTCATTCCCATTTGAGTGTGGGTTTGGCACAGTAAATAACAAAAACAGTGGCATTAAAAGTTCCCCCTGCTTTTGGAAAATATTTCCCCTGCTTTCATTAAAAGTTCCCTGATGAGATGGAATTTATACATGATCTCATCGTTCTTTTCGGGCTTAAAATGCATAAAAATGTCATAAAATACCATATATATGCTTGTGTTTGTTTACTTGTGTATTTTAGGTATGGATATCGTGAAAAAGACAAAAGATCACAAGTTACAATGAAAAACGGACACGAGAAACGAAGCCGTACAAAGAACCGGGCCCTAATCATGGAAAATTCAACAAATACCCTTGAAGACTTGAAGACATACAAGATTGATCCTCATTTATTGAAGAAATGACACTTAAAACCCTTGTATATTAATAATTACAAGTTTGGTCCCTTAAGTTTGTCAAAATTACACAAAAGGTCCCTCAACTTTGAAGAAATGGCAAGATTAGTCCCTCAACAATTTCAAATTGTCAAATATGGTCCCTCATTAAGCCAAAGATACATTGAAGACCTTTGAAGATCAAAAATGTCCAAGATCAGTCCTTCAAATATGCAAAAGTTCCAAAATTAACCCTTGATACACTTTTTGGAGAGTTTGTGCCAAAAATGACAAGTTGTGAAACGTTGATACAAAGGAAATGGGCGCTGATAGAAGTTTACTTACAAGTGACAAGAGAAAGAAAGAAAAAGGACCAAGGCTGCCAATTTTGGAAGTTTAAATCCCTAAACACGCGCCAAACACCTTTCTTCCTAAGAAAACGGATCAAACGTGTCACTATTCACACGTATGAACCCAGGTTTTACTTTTTACTGCCAAAGGGTTTTTCCCAATTACATTAACCAAAAACTAATTCACCCTAGCACGATCACATCCCACACATGTAACCTCACACCACTCCACCATGGACCCCACCCCCAATTCCCTTTAAACCAATCAGAATGCAACTTAACCTCCAAGTTATGTGACGTGTCCAAATCAACAGCCAAGGATCATTGCTTCATATCAAAGCTGAAATGAACGTCCAAGATCACTTTGGACAGCTCATCAACAACAAACGCACTCAAGGACTTAGGGCATTTAGGGAATTTCACATCTAGGGTTTATGAATAGTGCTAGCCTTGGCATTTGCCTATATAAAGACTCCTCAACCTGTGAGAGAGCTTTGTTCCAGTTTTAGGCTATCAATCTTTGTAATTCCTTTTTATGAAATAAAGTTTGAATTTCTTAAAATTTTGAGTTCTAATCTGTTATTTATAAAAGTTTGGTGTTTGAGTAGCCTAATTCTGAGTTCCATTTGATTGTTTAGACCTTCCTTAACCTTGTGGTTAAGGCACGTCTAGGTTTGAAAGGTTTTCAAGGTTCAAAAACCTTGAAGTCCTTGTTTCTGAATTTGGTTATTATTTGTGTACTAACCCTTAGCCTTAAGCCTTGAGTTCTTTCAAGCTTGTTGACACCAAGCCTGAGAAGGTTTCTAAGCCTTTGGTTGAGTTTGTTTGTTGCTTGTGTTGAAGACATATCATAATCAAAGCCTTGTTCTGCTTTGAACATCAGCAGGCTTTGATCTTCTTTGTTGAAGTACCTTGGTCTTGTTCTAGTTGTTGAACAAGGTCCAAGGAGCATAGCTGGCCTTCCTAGGATGTTGTGGAAGGCAGGTATAATCCCTTGTTAAGATTCCACTCAAAATTTCATGTTTATGGCTGTTTTGAATTTGGTGCTTTGATTTTGAGTATTGGTGTTTGTGCTGGTGATTTTTGAGTTTGATTGTGTTAGTTGCTATTGTTTAAGTGTTTTTGATCATTAAAATCAGTAGGTTATTAGTTAAAATCACAAGTTCCTTTGTTAAGTGGTAGATTAAGGAGTGTTTGGGTCTACTGCTTGGATTGGTTTTGTGGTTTGCTAAGTGGTTGTTTTGTGTAAGCAAGTATTGGTATCTGTTATTTAGGTGCTTGTGTTCATCTGTTTGCAGGTTTTGTGGGTTTGATCACATAGATTCATTATTTGGCTATAAAATCTTAAATACTTGGTAAAATTGGCTAGGATTTTGAGGACACCTAGATCTAGGCTTAGGCTAGGGCTAACAAGTGCTAAATCATAGTTAATCACACCAGGGAAGAAGGATTTGAGGCTTGAAATTGGATCAAGTGTCAAGTATATCAGCAAAACTTGTCTGCAAATTGTTCATTGTTCATCAGAAACATTTTGTGCTTTGATCTTGTTGATTATTTTGATTCAGTGTTTGATTCTTGTTGATTTGTGTTTGTTCTTAGTTTATATAGCTTGTGTATGCATCCTGTTAAGTTTGGTTGGCTTATTGTGGCTAAATCTGCTTATTAAGTGCTTAACTGCTTATTTCCATATCTGGTGCATATCTGGTGACTGTTTGGCTTATTGTGGCTTATTGTGTGGACCATTTTGTGAATTTATTGTTGCTATTGACTCCTTGTGATTCACTGATCACAAGGGTGCCTTTGTTTCCAATTGAATCAAACCAGAACTCTCATATAAGCTTGGTCAAATAGTCAAGGCAGTGGGAACTCCTTTCCCCTGCTAGTTGCCACTGCAAGTGTAAAATTAGGTTCAGCTTATCAATAAGCTATAATAGCTTATTCCAACCTGCAACAACTTTGTTTTTGTAATAGGTGCTCATATTTTGACCCATTTGTTCATACTGGAGCATTTGGGTTGTTGACTTTAGGGTTTGACTAGAAAACCAACTCCTTTGACTTTTACATTAGTTCATTTGTGCTTATTCTGGCTTATTGGTTGTGCTTATTGGATTTTTGTTGATTGATTTTGCTTATTGAGTCCATTTGAAAGCTTTTGCAAGTTGAATCAAGTCCTGAGGTGCATTATTTCTCAAAAACGACTATTTTGTCGTTTTGTGGATTTTTGCTTTTCTATTTTCTGGCTTATTGAGTGTGCTTTTTGGAAATTTCTTTTGACAGATCTCTTAAGCATCCTAAAAGAGGGTTGTGTGTCAAATTAGAGCTTATGGCATTAGCTTATGGCTTAATGGGCTGAAAAGCCCAATAAGAATAAGCTTTGTGTTTAATAAGTTGTGATAAGCTCATATTCAGCTTTTGGGCCTTTAGAGTTTTGTTCTTAGAATTAAATTTTGAGTCAGACAGGGCTTTTCCAAGTCAATTGGGCCAAGTTTGACTTTTTGGGCCCAAAAGCCCATTTGTGTTGACTGATTTTGGATTTGGCCCATTTGAGGGCCCAATAGGGGTATTTTGGTAATTTCACTTTCATTTTCTGATTATTTAGGTTAAAATAAACTAGTTTGCAAGTTTTTAGAATTTTTTATAATTTTTGGATTTTTAATATTATTTTATTATTATTTTATTATTATTTTTAAAATTTCACATTTTCCAACTTTTTACATTTTTCTTAGGTTTAATACATTAAAATAGGAATTTAGCAACTTTTAGAATAATTTTATCTTATTTAGATTAATTTTTATAATTATTTTAAGTTTTAATAGTTTCTAAATCATTTTAAATAGTTTTTATTAGTTTTAAAATTTCTAAAAATAGGTTTTAATCTTTTTAGGTCATTTTAGAGGTTTACCAATTGAAAAATCTTTATTTGGGCTTTTTGATAATTTATTTGATTTTTAGGGCTTTAATTAGCATTTAGAAATTGAATATTTAATTATTTAAAAGGTTTGAAAAAGTTTTGATCATTGGTAAACTCTTAGTTTATTACTTTTGATTTTTGGTGAATTTTTGGTAATTTTTAGAATTTATTTTTATTTTGTTGATTTTTAAGGTTCTACGTTTTAACTTTCTATTAGTGATTTTTTGTTAATTTTTATTTTTACGTCTTCGTCATCTTCTTTTCTAATCCCCCTTCTAAACCAATCATTAATCACAAACTTTAACAAGTTTTTCACAACACATATACCTCCTTGGGAAACGAACTTTCACACCATCAAGGGTCATTAGTGTTGATTTTCCTAAATCATCACTCGATACTTACCGCTTTTACGCCTTTTCCCTAAAAGGTCGTATTTTACCACAATAATTTTGGCGCCGCTGCCGGGGAGGTGTGTCGTGATTAATTTGCATTGTTGTTTTTAATATTAACCATAAATAGTATTTGTATTAGTAGAACTCTACTAATACGTATTATCGGTTTTCTTGGTTTTTCTTGTACAAATATTATTACTATATTGTATTAAGTATCACAATCAATATACAATATCTCCAAAAGTGTGAAAACACAACCTTAATTGGGATTACATCACTCAATTATTGTATTCGAACCTCAAACAAAAAGAAAAAGGCAAAAAATAGATAAATACTTTCGTGAAGCTCGATTTTGAAAGATACAAACTGTAAGGTGGGTATAAGGAGGGTATTATAAAATATACCCTAAGGAAAAAGGCTCTTAAGGGCTTCGCGCCGCCTCGTTTCCCCGCTTGCTTGTGAGTATTTTGAGATTGAAGGCTAATCGAGGGTTTTGCCGCCCAAAGTATTATTACGTATAATATATTTGCTTGGTTTTCTTTGTGATTAAACCCTCTTGAACAATTTGGTTTTCACCAAAGTTATAAAGTCATTCGAAGGCGTTCACTCCACGTGATCGTTTTCATTCCTTTGAGGCTTCTTTAATCAAGAGTTTGATTCGAGGAGAGATTTTGTAGATTGTTGTCTATGAAGATACACCAAAATCCAAAAAAAATTAAATATCATCAAAAACACAAAAAAATTGAAAATTCACAAAACACCCAAAAAGAATCTTCTTTGCTCACCTCCCATTCTTCGTGAAGTTTATGATCACTCGTAATCAAGCAAAACGAGCTCGTAAACGACTTCAAAAGCATGCCAATCAAGAGACGTTGATTGTTGAAGAACCTCCAATTGTTGAACCTATTGTAGAACAAGAAGTCGTCATGGCTAATCGTACTATGATGGAGTTGCTACAAGCACCCACTGAGGGTTTTGGAGAGGCTATTGTGATTCCCGCCATCCTTGCGGAGAATTTCTAAATTAAGACGGGTTTAATGTCGATGTTGCAAGCAAATAAGTTTAGAGGTCACGAGAAAGACAACCCGCATTACCATATTAGGAATTTTAACCGTCTCACCGCCACTAGCAAGTTTAAGGATGTTCCACATGACGCCATTAAGATGATGTTGTTTCCATACTCGTTGAATGGACCCGCAAAAATTTGGCTCGAGAAAGAACCCCCAAATTCGATTTTGACATGGGCCGATCTCGTTTCTAAGTTTGTGAACAAGTTTTTTCCACCATCTAAAACAACACACTTGAAAAATGAAATTTCACGATTTGTGCAAAGAAATAATGAAAGTTTTTCAATGGCATGGGAACGATTTAAAGAAATGTTACATGAATGTCCACACCATGATTTCACGGAATTGCATCAAGTGGATACTTTTTATAATGGGCTTAATGATCATGAACGAGATTATTTGAATGCCGCCGCGGGTGGTAATTTTTTGTGCAAGACGACAAATGAGGCTTTACAAATCATCGAAAATAGATCTAAGGTTTATAACCCTCGTAACACACCGAGTGTTGCCAATATGGGTTCGTCATCTTCGTCACAATCGTCTCGTAGCATTAACGCCTTACATGATGAAGCTAATGAGGAAAATCGGTTTTTTGATAGATTTGCTAATCTTATGTCCCATTGGAAGGCTCAAGAAGCTTCCAATTCCGCTTCGGTTAAAGCGGTTGCTAAGAGTTGTTTATCTTGTGGAGGAGCTCATGATCTTTCCGAGTGCATTACCGCGGATGGTAACACTTCGAGTGCTTATGTAGCAACGGGAACTTACAACCAAAACGGTCAAGGTTCCCGCCCAAATCAAGCTCCACCAAATCAAAATGTTAACAACTATCGAAACAACAACCAAGGTAATTACCAAGGCAATTCACGCAATTACAACAAGGGGAATTATCAAAATGGGAATGGACAAATTTCTAATCAAAACCAAAACCGTGATTTTCAAAACACTACACAAGGTTTTCAAAATGCTCACACTAAAAATTTGCAAGGAGAATTTTTGGATTATGCTAAAGCAAATGATGCTAAATTTGATAACATGCAACGTGAGATGATTAGCTTAAGATCCGAGTTAAAAAACGAGCTAAAAAATGAACTTGCTAATGAACTCAAAACTCATGCAAACAAAATGGAAGGAAATTTCCAACGTCTTCAACAAAATCAACAAAAGATGGAATTAGGACAACATGAGATTAAGCAAGAGTTATTAAAAGCGGATGCTAGGCAATCAAAATATGAAGACCGAATGGCTAAGATGTTTGAAGCAATCATGTGTAAACCCTCTTCCTCGGGTGGTCTTCCTAGTGATACCATTGCAAACCCGAAGGGAGAAATGAAGGTTATTACTACACGAAGTGGTAAAACTTTCAAGGAACCAATCTCTCGTCCAAGTACTTCTACGGAGAAGGAAATCGAGAAAGAACCCGAGGTGATGGTCGAAAAGGAGCACATTACAATCCCACGAAGTACCGCTCATACCACACCTACGGGTGAACCAATACCAATTGTGGAACCCGAGTTTCCAAGGCCGTTGCCTAATGACCAACCCACACCACCTTTACCCTACCCTTCGAGACGAAACAAAGAGAAAGCACAAGAACGGAACAATTATCAATTTGAGCTATTTATGAAAATGTTTCGTGATATGCATTTTAACATAAGTTTTGCCGACGCTCTTATCATGATGCCTCGATTCGCCGCAAACTTCAAAAGTATGCTAAACAACAAAGAGAAGTTACAACAATCGTCTAGTTTTTCATCGGTTTTTCTTAGCCGCATACCACAAAAAGTCGATGATCCCGGTAAATTTTTGATTCCGTGTGCCATTCAAGATATGGAGGAATGCTATGCCTTGGCCGATCTTGGTGCTAGTATTAATTTAATGCCTCTTGAGATTTTCAAATCGCTTTCGCTTCCGGCTCTTACTCCTTCGAACATGTCTATCGAGATGGCCGATCATTCTACAATTTTAGCATGTGGAGTAGCCGAGGACGTTTTCGTTAAAGTCGGAAAGTTTTACTATCCCGTTGACTTTATCGTTGTAGACATTCCTATCGATCGAAAAGTTCCTCTCATTTTGGGTCGTTCATTTTTTGATACATCAAGAGCACTTATCGATGTTCATGCTCGAAAAATCACCCTTCGATTCAATGAAGAAGAACTTGTCATCAATGCAACACAAAACTCCAATCTTTCTCATGTCTATTCTATTGCAACTTTAAACCATGGTGACTCAACCAATGTCCTTTGCAAAGAATTTTCACCAAGAGTTTTAGGAAATGCCGCCAAAAACAATTTACCATTTCCTCCGCCGGTGGAGGTTATGAGTGTAAAGCCTACAAAGAAGAAACCGTCAATACTTGAATCGAAAAATCCTTCACCTCACCTCGAACATTCATTCATGAAAAGTGTTGATAAGTTGCCGGTTTCTGCGGAAGATCTTTCGGATGATGAATATGTAGACCCCGATGGGGAGGTTTTCTTCGTCGATAAACGTTTTGAGAACTTGCCACCACCAAAACCAAAACGATTTACAAATGTGAGAATTTTTAGTGTGACTAACATCGTCTTAGAAACACCAAATATTTTCGATATAATCAAAAAGGGTTTTCATAAGGAGAGTTTAAAAGATAAAAAAGGAAAAGATTTTAAATGTGATTTAATTGATTTTTCTACAAATCTAACTCCGTCATCACCACGTGTTTTGAGTGCTACAAGCTCGTCTACTCCTTTTGACGATGCTTTGTGTGGTTTTAGTATGGGGGAAGCCCCTTATGTTCCCTCATCCTTGTCCACCTAGGACGAGATATTCGATCTCGGAATTTCATGTAAAGGGAAATCTCGGTCTTCCACCGATGCAATAAATGGAAAATCTTTCTATTTGCTTGGTGCGAGTCTACCTCGAGTAGCTCGAAAGTTTGTCTTACCAATTGTCCCACCCTTCTACTTCTCATCTCTTTTCTTCAAACTCTTTGAGTTTATGGCACATGTTGAAGTGGCGTTAATTTGTTTTTCCAATGAAAACGAGAACGCCATCTTCGATCCCGGTATTTTGCATCATTTAAGGACTTAGTCCTTAATACCGGTTGCTTTTTGGGCCTTGTTTATCATGTAAGCCCCACCAAAAATTGACCATACCATGATTTTCCCTAAATATTCACATTTTGAGGGGATCGAGTCGAGCTCATGACTCGGTAATCAAAAACGAGGTGCCTCGTGGGGGAGATCCCATGCTTATCTTTTAGGCTTACTATTCACTAATAAGGGGACTTGTACCCTTTCAACTCGTTGTCTCGTGGTTGTTTGTGATTGTGTTATCTAGATCATCATCATCATCTACGATTGAAGACTCTCGTGTTCGTCTACGTGAGCCTCCATCGTTCGTTTGAAGAAGTTTTTCACGAATCCATGACATATCCTTTATTGTTCTAACAATTATATTTTAGCATACTTAATAAACGGCTTTAGATATATTGTTGATCACCCTTTCCATGCTAGATCCTAAGCATTCGACTCTTCGTCTCTAGTATGGGGGTGCTCCGCCTTTAGACTCGAAACATTGAGGACAATGTTTACTTTTAGTATGGGGGGGTGAATAGGTACTTGCTTTGCTACGCCCTCACGCTTTCCAATTTTCAATGTTTTGTTTTGCTAATAAGGCTAAAAATGGCCAAATTTTAAAATTTTTCTTAGTTTTCATAAGTGTTTTTAAGACACGAATGTATATTTTCCGTTGGGTAGAATAAGAGTTAATTTTTGACTTGATGGGCATTTGGATCCATTTACATTCCTTAACCCGCTCAATTCAAGTATTGCTAGACTTTTATATAGGGAGCTTTAAAACGCGAAAGTCTTAATTCATACGGGTTAAGAACAAGAACTTTTCGCAAGTTCCTATAACTGATTCTAGAAAGTCACTTATCAAGGGAACTATAAAACACATTCTCTAAACTTGAAAAAGTCCAAGAAAGTGCAAGATCCTATAGGTGGCTTAAAAACCCAAAACTTTGATTTGATATAGTCTTAATGAAAGCTAATCCAAATTTGGCTTAATTTTGACTTTCATGGCTAAGTATTCATGAGTCTCTTTAATTAGAGGTCTTTATATAGTGAAGAACGAGAAATGATAGAGTTAGACAAGTGATCATGCTAAACGTAGAACATGAAAATGTTCTTTCAAAAACTCATATGTTTTTAATTGTGGCTTTTTCTTCCCATAAGATCAATGCATTAGGAATAAATCATAATTGCAATAAGTAAGGTCGTACGATTTGAAAGGTTACTTAGCCGCTAGCGCAAGATCGTTTAAAAGTTGCTCGGGGTTGAATAGAGTTCATAGCCAAGGCATAACTTATTGAAACAGGACGCGAAGATTGGCGATTATCCAAAAAGGCCCTAACAAGGCATGAGGAGCTCTATTTTTGCTAAAGATCCAAAGATGATGTGAAGTATCATTATTCCTAAATCAATATGAAGGATCGAGACACACGACGAAAAGCAATTACTCCCCTAAAGATCATGGAGAAAGTCTATCCAAAAAGACCCTAACAAGGTATGAGGATAAATATATCCAAGTCCGAAAAGGAGGCGGATCGTTGTATATCAAAATCCAAAGTAAAGATTGAAGAAAAATGATGAATTCGTGGTCCAATATGAAGAATCTCTCAAAAACGTCAAGTGAAGAAATTCCAAATATATGAAGAGAAGACCATAATTTCAAGAACGTCTTCCCAAGATTTGAAGTATGAAGTACATGCCAAATATCGGTCCGAGAAAGGTCTCAAATCGTGAAACGAGTTATGCCAAGATATGAACTTAAGGAGATACACGAGAAGCCGTTTTAAAAGATTTTGTCCTTCGACTAACTATTGATCAAATCGTGCTACTTTGCTTTCGGACTAATAACTACTTAAATAAGTCAATATGAATCACTTGTGATCCATGACAAATAGATAAAAAATGCTAGTAACCCATTTCTTTTTATAATAACTAGGATTGCGGGGAGAAAAAGTATTACACAATTTGGACGTATGAGTAGTGTTAGCATTGTGACTTGTACCAACAATGATCTCGTTTTAGCATGGAATGTATGAAAATCAAGGATGACGAAGTTTACTCTAAGGGACATTCACTTGTTTCTATTCTTTGACCCTAAAAGTCACTTTTTGTGATGAAAATCATATGTTATGTCTTTACACATCATCGTAGTATGTTGCTAGTCTTTTACTTTTCAATAAAGGTTAATAAATTTGAACTTTGGAGATGCTTAGATACTTTATTCTAGCATTGCGTGAGGGCACGGCAATGTCTTAGTATGGGGGAGTGATGAGATGGCATTTATACATGATCTCATCGTTCTTTTCGGGCTTAAAATGCATAAAAATGTCATAAAATACCATATATATGCTTGTTTTTGTTTACTTGTGTATTTTAGGTATGGATATCGTGAAAAAGACAAAAGATCACAAGTTACAAGGAAAAACGGACACGAGAAACGAAGCCGTACAAAGAACCGGGCCCTAATCATGGAAAATTCAACAAATACCCTTGAAGACTTGAAGACATACAAGATTGATCCTCATTTATTGAAGAAATTACACTTAAAACCCTTGTATATTAATAATTACAAGTTTGGTCCCTTAAGTTTGTCAAAACTACACAAAAGGTCCCTCAACTTTGAAGAAATGGCAAGATTAGTCCCTCAACAATTTCAAATTGTCAAATATGGTCCCTCATCAAGCCAAAGATACATTGAAGACCTTTGAAGATCAAAAATGTCCAAGATCAGTCCTTCAAATATGCAAAAGTTCCAAAATTAACCCTTGATACACTTTTTGGAGAGTTTGTGCCAAAAATGACAAGTTGTGAAACGTTGATACAAAGGAAATGGGCGCTGATAGAATTTTACTTACAAGTGACAAGAGAAAGAAAGAAAAAGGACCAAGGCTGCCAATTTTGGAAGTTTAAATCCCTAAACACGCGCCAAACACCTTTCTTCCTAAGAAAACGGATCAAACGTGTCACTATTCACACGTATGAACCCAGGTTTTACTTTTTACTGCCAAAGGGTTTTTCCCAATTACTTTAACCAAAAACTAATTCACCCTAGCACGATCACATCCCACACATGTAACCTCACACCACTCCACCATGGACCCCACCCCCAATTCCCTTTAAACCAATCAGAATGCAACTTAACCTCCAAGTTATGTGACGTGTCCAAATCAACAGCCAAGGATCATTGCTTCATATCAAAACTGAAATGAACGTCCAAGATCACTTTGGACAGCTCATCAACAACAAACGCACTCAAGGACTTAGGGCATTTAGGGAATTTCACATCTAGGGTTTATGAATAGTGCTAGCCTTAGCATTTGCCTATATAAAGACTCCTCAACCTGTGAGAGAGCTTTGTTCCAGTTTTAGGCTATCAATCTTTGTAATTCCTTTTTATGAAATAAAGTTTGAATTTCTTAAAATTTTGAGTTCTAATCTGTTATTTATAAAAGTTTGGTGTTTGAGTAGCCTAATTTTGAGTTCCATTTGATTGTTTAGACCTTCCTTAACCTTATGGTTAAGGCACGTCTAGGTTTGAAAGGTTTTCAAGGTTCAAAAACCTTGAAGTCCTTGTTTCTAAATTTGGTTATTATTTGTGTACTAACCCTTAGCCTTAAGCCTTGAGTTCTTTCAAGCTTGTTGACACCAAGCCTGAGAAGGATTCTAAGCCTTTGGTTGAGTTTGTTTGTTGCTTGTGTTGAAGACATATCATAATCAAAGCCTTGTTCTGCTTTGAACATCATCAGGCTTTGATCTTCTTTGTTGAAGTACCTTGGTCTTGTTCTAGTTGTTGAACAAGGTCCAAGGAGCATAGCTGGCCTTCCTAGGATGTTGTGGAAGGCAGGTATAATCCCTTGTTAAGATTCCACTCAAAATTTCATGTTTATGGCTGTTTTGAATTTGGTGCTTTGATTTTGAGTATTGGTGTTTGTGCTGGTGATTTTTGAGTTTGATTGTGTTAGTTGCTATTGTTTAAGTGTTTTTTATCATTAAAATCAGTAGGTTATTAGTTAAAATCACAAGTTCCTTTGTTAAGTGGTAGATTAAGGAGTGTTCGGGTCTACTGCTTGGATTGGTTTTGTGGTTTGCTAAGTGGTTGTTTTGTGTAAGCAAGTATTGGTATCTGTTATTTAGGTGCTTGTGTTCATCTGTTTGCAGGTTTTGTGGGTTTGATCAAATAGATTCATTATTTGGCTATAAAATCTTAAATACTTGGTAAAATTGGCTAGGATTTTGAGGACACCTAGATCTAGGCTTAGGCTAGGGCTAACAAGTGCTAAATCATAGTTAATCACACCAGGGAAGAAGGATTTGAGGCTTGAAATTGGATCAAGTGTCAAGTATATCAGCAAAACTTGTCTGCAAATTGTTCATTGTTCATCAGAAACATTTTGTGCTTTGATCTTGTTGATTATTTTGATTCAGTGTTTGATTCTTGTTAATTTGTGTTTGTTCTTAGTTTATATAGCTTGTGTATGCATCCTGTAAAGTTTGGTTGGCTTATTGTGGCTAAATCTGCTTATTAAGTGCTTAACTGCTTATTTCCATATCTGGTGCATATCTGGTGACTGTTTGGCTTATTGTGGCTTATTGTGTGGACCATTTTGTGATTTTATTGTTGCTATTGACTCCTTGTGATTCACTGATCACAAGGGCGCCTTTGTTTCCAATTGAATCAAACCAGAACTCTCATATAAGCTTGGTCAAATAGTCAAAGCAGTGGGAACTCCTTTCCCCTGCTGGTTGCCACTGATAGTGTTAAATTGGTGTTAGCTTATCAATAAGCTATAATAGCTTATTCCAACCAGCAACAACTTTGTTTTTGTAATAGGTGCTCATATTTTGACCCATTTGTTCATACTGGAGCATTTGGGTTGTTGACTTTAGGGTTTGACTAGAAAACCAACTCCTTTGACTTTTACATAAGTTCATTTGTGCTTATTCTGGCTTATTGGTTGTGCTTATTGGATTTTTGTTGATTGATTTTGCTTATTGAGTCCATTTGAAAGCTTTTGCAAGTTGAATCAAGTCCTGAGGTGCATTATTTCTCAAAAACGACTATTTTGTCGTTTTGTGGATTTTTGCTTTTCTATTTTCTGGCTTATTGAGTGTGCTTTTTGGATATTTCTTTTGACAGATCTCTTAAGCATCCTAAAAGAGGGTTGTGTGTCAAATTAGAGCTTATGGCATTAGCTTATGGCTTAATGGGCTGAAAAGCCCAATAAGAATAAGCTTTGTGTTTAATAAGCTGTGATAAGCTCATATTCAGCTTTTGGGCCTTTAGAGTTTTGTTCTTAGAATTAAATTTTGAGTCAGATAGGGCTTTTCCAAGTCAATTGGGCCAAGTTTGACTTTTTGGGCCCAAAAGCCCATTTTTGTTGACTGATTTTGGATTTGGCCCATTTGAGGGCCCAATAGGGGTATTTTGGTAATTTCACTTTGATTTTCTGATATAGGTTAAAATAAACTAGTTTGCAAGTTTTTAGAATTTTTTATAATTTTTGGATTTGTAATATTATTTTATTATTATTTTATTATTATTTTTAAAATTTCACATTTTCTAACTTTTTACATTTTTTTTAGGTTTAATACATTAAAATAGGAATTTAGCAACTTTTAGAATAATTTTATCTCTTTTAGATTAATTTTTATAATTATTTTAAGTTTTAATAGTTTCTAAATCATTTTAAATAGTTTTTATTAGTTTTAAAATTTCTAAAAATAGTTTTAAATCTTTTTAGGTCATTTTAGAGGTTTACCAATTGAAAAATCTTTATTTGGGCTTTTTGATAATTTATTTGATTTTTAGGGCTTTAATTAGCATTTAGAAATTGAATATTTAATTATTTAAAAAGTTTGAAAAAGTTTTGATCATTGGCAAACTCTTAGTTTATTATTTTTGATTTTTGGTGAATTTTTGGTAATTTTTAGAATTTATTTTTATTTTGTTGATTTTTAAGGTTCTACGTTTTAACTTTCTAGTAGTGATTTTTTGTTAATTTTTATTTTTACGTCTTCGTCATCTTCTTTTCTAATCCCCCTTCTAAACCAATCATTAATCACAAACTTTAACAAGTTTTTCACAACACATATACCTCCTTGGGAAACGAACTTTCACACCATCAAGGGTCATTAGTGTTGATTTTCCTAAATCATCACTCGATACTTACCGCTTTTACGCCTTTTCCCTAAAAGGTCGTATTTTACCACAATCATTCCCCCTGCTACGATCCCCTGCCTTCAATAGATCCCACTGCTTTCATTAACAGATTCCCACTGTTTTTGAATGTTCCCCCTGCTGTCAGATATGAGTTTTGGGACAGCAAGGTTTTGGATTTTGGTATATTCACAACAACTGGTTTAAAGGTATAAAGGCTTGATTTAATTTTATTGATTACGAAGAAAAGTTTTTATCATTTATTTGAGGACGAATTAGATTTTCGCGGGTATGTGCTTTATTCTTAAACACCTAGTGACAAAGTGATACAAGATCTAGGAATATGTGATTTTTCTTATGGTACTCTATGCACATATTTTCTATCACTTGAAGGAGTTACATTATCGTACTCAGTGTCTCATTTTCATGAAAAATGAGGATTTAGTATATTCTCCTCTTTGTCACGCGGTTAGTGCAAGATATAGAATGCAAGTTCGGGTTATTTTACTTCATCATCAAGTAAGTTATAATTCATGTTCTTCATATGTAATCATTACATAAAGCCTACATAATTAAAGATTCATAAATGATTAGCACAATTTAAGGGGAAGCTATATTGTTAAAAAGTGTTAGTCATTCACATACAACAATGAGGTGAAGGTTTTTGCTGCTGCTTATTGGTATTACTGCAACTAGTGTGAGTATCTACTGCTCAAAATCATTTTTTATTAGGAACACTATCCCCTATGTGCTTCATGGAGGGTATTTTGAAAAGTAGAATACTTGGGTTTGATGTATGATATTGGTTAGTAGTAGTTGAAAATCAAGGTTGTTCACATAGAAGACCCCTATTTGATCATATCAAAAAGGGGAAGTTGTCTACAAAGAATGTTCAGCCTGTTGATCTTTGGTGTTGTATGTTTAAGGGGAAGTGTTTTGACATCATCAACTAGGGGAAGATTGTTGGGCTAAAAGTTGGTGAGTCAAATCACCATGGAAACTAGAAAGGACCAAATAAGACATTATGTGAAACTTCAAGCTGGTGGACAAAATACTACAAAGTTTCCCCTGCTAGAGAAACTTTCCCCTGTTGTATGTTTCCCCTGCCATATGTGATAAGAAGAAAAGATTTGGTCAAAGTAGTGATAAGAGTGAATAAGTCTGTTTTAATTTATTCATTAATATATTATTTAGTTTCCATGTATCATGGTTTCCTTATGTTATAAAAGGAACCATACGTAGGTTTTGTTTATCACTTTCATATTCACAATGTAACCTACTGTAAACATTGACCTCTAGGTGTGGGATTCAATGTACACACACCTAGAGTAGTTTGTGTTAATCATTAATACAAACTCTCTTTGGGAATTATTCATCTTTGTTAAACATCTTATTCATGATCATTGTTCTTATTCCGCTATGTTATCATATGAATGATGATCAACCTAGATAAAACGGTTTCGACTGTTTGAGTCTAAAGATCTTGGATTCAACAGAGGACCCGCGTCGTGCTCCATCCGTAGATGAGCTCAAGTAGTACAACGAATCTTCAGACGAGATAGACATGTCACTACCAAATCAAGAAAGGCATGTGTAAGAACAAATCAATTTTGTAATAGGTTGTAACTTTAGTTTGTCATGGCACACGCCATTTAGCAAAAAAAAATTAGACATGTTGATACAAGATTAATATTGTATTTGCATAGCATGGCACAAACCATTTAACGTAGGTTTTCAAGAAATGTCAAATAGTATCAATTTTGCATTCACGCAACATGGCACAAACCATTTAACATAGAGTTTCTAGTAGTGTTGAAATAAAATTCAATTTTGTATTCGTATAATATGGCACAAACCATTAAGCCTAGAGTTTCAAGTAGTGTCGAAATAAAATTCAATTTTGTATTCGTATAGCATGGCACAAACCATTTAGCATAAAGTGTCCAGTAGTGTCGAAATAAAATTCAATTTTGTATTCGTATAGCATGACACAAACCATTAAGCATAAAGTTTCAAGTAGTATCGAAACAAAATTCAATTTTGTATTCATAGAGCATGGCACAAACCATTAAGCATAGGATTTCAAGTAGCGTCGAAATAACATCGATTTTGCGTTCATATAGCATGGCACAAACCATTTAGCATAAAGTTATAAATTACGTTATTTAGTACTCGTAATGATGTAATGGTGTAGTAATAGATGTAACAAGGTAATATAACGAAATCTTAACTTACAACTTACTTGTCGAAGGCATGAGGTGAAGTGGTCTATAGAGATGGAGAGGTAGTTATAGTCTAGTATTACTCTTTTTCCAAAATTTCATTTTTGACCAAAACCTTTGTAAAAATGATTTTTATAAAAGTAACCTAGTTCTCTATAGCCATGTCTCTGATACCAATCTGTCACACCCTCAATTTGGCCAACGTGTACAATTACACGAGGATGTGACTATCATGACAACCAAGAGACATAGATACAAGAATAACTAAGAAAAGTCATTTTTCATTCATAAAACATAAAAATAGAATTGGTCCCAAAGAAAATTGTTTTACACATCAACCATGAATGAAGTTTCCAAATGTCATACATCAAAATCAAGTCTCAAAGTTAAATCATGATAATTTTTATTAATATCTATAGCACAACCACATCACTCCTCCGCCTTCACACCTGAGAAAAACATTGCTAAAACGTCAACACAAAGGTCGGTGAGTTTATAGGTTTAAGTATAAGTAGTGTGATGAACCATAATATTTTAGTTAGGCAACCGGCAAATAATCTTATAACAAATACAAGATTATTATCAAAATAGCATACGTTCATGATATCCTACGTCTAAGCTCATGACACCAAAGTGTTAACCGTACTAGCAACATAATATGAGACCCCAAGCAAATACTACCCCAAAGTATTCGTAACAACCTCAAATGTAATTGTACCTAATTTGGTAACACAACCAACATTAGATAGGGAGGCCAATCCCAATAGATCTATCCATAACATTTGCGCCTACACAAAGTAATTAACGGTTCATGATAGTGGGCTAAAGCATCTAGGGGTTTCGCTACTTAGACATCATGTGGGCACGTATGAGTTTTAAGGTACTTATGTTCATCCGTAAAAACAAGCAATGTTCTCACCCCAAAGAGTTAAAAGCAATTAAAAGTGGGGCTATAAACTCACCTCGTTAGTTAAGCAAATGGATGAAAATGCAAAGAAGCTCGAGAATACGACCACGTTATCCACGACCTAGTTGAGTATAAATATTGTGTTATGATGACTATAAATTAATAATAAAAATGCAAGTCTTCCTATTGAGCTTGATCTTACGTTTTATTTACGGGAAAACTCGAGGCACACGTTTGTTAATTTTATAAATAGGCTTTTTGGATTCAAATACATGTTATACTTAACAATTTCGTGTGGGCTTATCCAACCCAAAAGTTAACCAACCCAAACACTTTGTGATCCCAAACTCGGCCCAACTGGTCATGTTGACCCGACCAGCCCAATATGGGGCGTTACAAACTATGTTGGGGAAAACTTATATTGTCTCATTATGATGTATTGTTTTTCCCAGCCGACACATACAACACACCCAGATATCTCTCTCTCTCTTCCCCAATATACTCCCAGCCGATTCATAACTCTCTCTCTCTCTCTCAGATTCATCCTCCCTAGCCAAGATTATAATAGATCCGATTCTCATACTACTAAAGTTAGTGTTCTTGATTATTATTCACGTATGAGATGTGGGGTTTTATCCCCACATCAAAAATCAATCCGAAAATGAGATAGTTCTAAAGTGATTCGATGGTGGATTCGTTGTCAAAGATAAGTTTTTAATCTTTCTTTCTTCAAGTTAAATGTTTTCAATTAAATTCTATCTATGTTTTCGAAAATAAAAAGGGTTTCCTTGATTCAATTCATATGATTTGTTCATGTATGATAAGGGTTTTCTCGGATTTGGCCTAATAAAATTAGGGTTTCGAACTTTTTGGGGGCTTTCCTCAAAACTTGGTTTCAATCTAATTAACTCATGTTTTTGGGCTACTCGTGATGTTAATTATTCGATAAAAGTATGTTTCCAAAAATTCGGGTTTCAAAGAATTTTGGGGGTTTTCTAAATCGGATGATTTGTTATAATTAATTAGCATTTTTGAGTCTTAATTGATGTCAATTTCATCTAATAATCATTTTTCAAAAATTAGGGTTTCGGTCAATTGGGGGTTTTCTTATTTGGACGATTTAATGAAATTAATTAGTGTTTCCAGGCATTAATTGATATGAATTACATTTAAAAATGGATTTTGAAAACTAGGGTTTATAGGGTTTAGGGGTTTTTGTGTTCGTGGGTTTATTTGAGCATGTTTAGTGTTTTTGGTTAAATAAATTTTATAAATGCCCTAGGTTCGATTCGTTTTGATTACATTTAGAGTTTTCGACAGGTTATTGGTTTAATTCGCATGGTTTTGGTCTTTTCTATTATAGTTCTTAAGTTCTCTAGTACAAGGGTTGTTTAAAAATGCATAAAGGGTCTCGTTATGGTTTCTAACACGGGTTGTGGTTGTTTTGCAGGTGGTTTCTATCAAGCATTCTAGTATGATGCAAAAGAAAATAAGATGGAATAGATGACTCACAAATGAAGGTGTTGGTTTTCGGCTTGGTGATGTTCAGATGGACAATGAAGTTTTCGGCTTGGTTTGCTCAAGATCTGCCCCTTGTTTCTCAAGGATTTTCCAGATTTTGTTTGAGTGTGAATGTTGTTGTGTTCTAAGTTTTATGATTATGGACTTTATTTAATCTAGTATTCTCGGCATAGGGTTAATCCCCATCCGAGTATGGAGACATACCCAAATAGGGTATTTTCGGCATGTGTGTTGGCTTGATGTGGTTAGTGGATTGGTATAATATAGTTTTCGAGTTTGAGGTTTGACTGTGGTTGACCCTCACATGTACACAAATTTCACTAATATGATGGTTTTAAACATTTCAGTTTCTTTATTAGTTTGTATTTGTATTCACTGTCCAATTCCGGCCCACAAGGGTATATAAAGTGGCATTCGGTCCATGATAGGCAGGTTCGGCCCGAATCCTCACGACTTAACAAGTTTTTGGTTAACATGTTGATACTCGACTCCGGCTAGTAACTCAACTAGAATAATCGGTTTAATTTGAGGTTTTTAGTACGCACACGACTACACAATGTCGTGACCAACAAGGAAGTGGACTTACGTATTCTCGATACATAACATACATTATACCCGGCACAAACCGATAGTACGTTTAACGTCATTCATACATATCAAATGGTTATAAGAAGACACGTCATTATAATAAAAATAAGACGCGAAAATTTCAAGTTGTTACACTCATGACAAGGATCCAAAAGTAACGATTCGAAAGTTCGGGGTGTCCAATATGCATCCCTTATGAATAACACATGAGTTTGGTGGCAACCATCCATATATTCAACGACTATAACCAACACTTACATTTGTCTTAATGTAGACAATATTCCCATATTACTAACCGACAATGGACATATTTAGAATAATCAGATATTCAAAGATTAAACATACAAATATAGGACAACAATAATTATATGAATGAATGCAAATATCGAATATCTTTATTCATCAGAAAGTAATAACTGTCTTACCATCCCAATTACCCAAATACTAAAATAGATTGCATGAAACTAATTTAGCAAGTTGGAAGTCAAATGTTTCCAACATTCTCAACTATTCTTTACAAGTATGCTATATAGTTATCTAAGTAAATTTACCTAATACTTGTTTCAAATTTCACAAATTATAAAAGATTTGAAAAACAAGATGAGTGTCTTTTCTTACATGCTCACACTATTTCAAGTTTCATAGTAGGGGATATCGTCATATCTTGTATAAGGTATTTGAAATCAACGATATACTGACAATCATCTTTACAGTTTCTTAAAATGTAAAGTATTCTTATTCCTTAATGTGTAATGCAACAGTCCTCATTGTGAGCACATCTTGTTTAGCAGATTTATCATCAATAAGAAAATCTCACTTGACTAGAATTGATTATCCTCTAGCATCATTGAACACATACAACGCTATGCTTTATAATTCATAAACATTTTTGTTAACAATAACCTAAATACTCTCAATTAGATAATGTTGTTGTCATCTCACTTTGCTCTTGTACAAAAGTGACAACAAGTCATATACATAATATAATATATACATAATGAATCCTTAGTAAAAAAATATAAGGTTTCCATTCATGTTATAAATTATGTCAAGTGAAATATCATTCAAGACTTGCTTTAATGATGTATTGCATTGTGTTGGACTTAATTACCGCATATGCTTATTTCAATAATCATTTATTCCAAAGTCATTCGTTTTTATTCTATAAATTCTCAAATGAAGTTTCATTCCAATCTTAAGAATTATTATCTAGCTTAAATGGAATGATGTCTTCAATATGTTATACAACATATGAATTTCAAAGAAAAAAACATAGTGTTCCCACTTAATGTCAAGTGTACTCCAAACTATCTAAATTTAACCAAAATCATATTGAATTAAATTCTTGATTTAGCTTCTAGATGCGTGACTTAATCCATACTTGGATTATTTATCATGTATACTCAATAAAGATTTTATAGACTCATAATCCTTTTGATTATACACCATCCTCGCAAAAAGGTAATCATAAAGGAGAAATATAAAGTTTAATTGACATATTCCATATACATAGAAACTTATATGACAATCAGTTATCTTTATTTAATCAATGCGTGTATGGAAGAATGATTTAATCATAGTCAATTGCTTGAGTATAATTAAAAACTTCCTATTATTAGCCATGCATTAATTATGTATACCATTTTGTCCTTGTGAGTCTTTCTTCAAAAGAAACTCATTCCATCCCCATAGGTTTATAATTAGGTGAAATATCAGTCAAGTTAAAATGATTGATTTTCCCTTTAAGGACTGCATCTTGTCATTCATAGTTCTAAGACATTTATCAGATTCAAGATGTGATAATATTCATTAGCAGTTAGTAGATTACAAAGATCTCCTAACTTATATTCCTCAGCATTGATATTAAAATATCAATCAAGTGATGAGGCATCCTTGCGGATATATGAATGTGAGTAACAATTACTTTGGTCTGACATTTTCATGCTTAACCAAAATATGACATCAACAAGTGGATTTAGAAGGCAATATATTTTGCTCTTGAATATCTTCAAGATTTGTTATAACTCCCACTTACTTTTGTAAGTAGAGATACTTCTCTAAATACTAAGTATTTAAGCAACAATAAATTGTTCTTAATAGAGAGACTACAAAATACATTTTAAATTCTTATCTCAAGTTTGTTAATAGTATGCTTCATAAGATATCAACAAATTAAAGAACTTTAATAAAGACATATTGGGATTTCTCCCAAGAACCCTAATTAGGGTTTCTAGTATGAACTCTAATTCTTGTATCACTCTTTTAACCAATAACCTTAGGAAAGGTTTGGGTTACTTCAAGCTAGGAGGAACATCAAAACTACAACCGTCAAGCTAGGAAGTGTAGAAAATCGAAAAACCTAAAAGGTTTTAGGATTCGATTGGTTTGAGTGGAACAACCGAAAGTCCCTAATAAATTAGGGGTTTTCAATTTGTGGGTTGTCTTGAATACCTTCTAGGTTTGAACTATATTGAGTGTATCAAGGACACACGCAATTTTCTAACCTTGATAGATCATGGAGGTAGAATAATTAAAGCTATCATAAATCAAACTATACGAATATAGTTTGTTTCAACTTTTTAGACATACCATAATATTTTGGTATTCTATGAGTATTGGAATTGTGAGACTACATCAGAATTCCATAGTTAACTTAATTCTATTTGGATTAAAACTTTGTCAAGTGGATCGTGTACCAAATTACAATATCAATATTTTAAATCCAGGTGCATGCTATAATGTATATTTCTTGAACAATGCGAGAACCATGTGTTTACAAGAAGACATAGCAGTTCAAGAATTATATGTTCATGCGTTTACAAGAAAACAGAATATATAAAGTTTACATTATAAGTCTTTGAATAATTCAAAGCTCTTATGTTTATGTGCTAACAAGTAGACATAACTATTTTACTACATACTTTATGTTATAAGTCGGTGAGTAATTTAAGGACTTTATAATTATGTGTTATTAAGAAAACATAATTATACTAACTAAAGTAATCATGAACGCAAACTCTTGAGTTCAATAGTAATTTCAAGTTAATTTTTATATTTCAAAATTATGATTATTATATCTTAACCATAATTGTATTTACTAAACATGTAGTAAAAATGTTGAAGTAGCTTTTCACTATATCATGACATTTGAATGTAGTAGGGCAACAAACATCTTGTGTGTTAAAGTGTCCTAGTAGAATTATTAGCTTTCTTACCTTGATAGCAAGTGAAACCAATATATGTTGTTCCTTGCACACACTTTACGATTTCTCCCACTTGTGTAAGACACAACATCATATTATGAAGACAAGCAATACATCATGTGGTTGATTGTGTAAACAATATGCTAATGTCATGGATATTATAAGTAGATTTAGAACCATAAATTTAGACAAGGAATTGTTGATTATTATTCTATAGATAACGTTTCAGAAGGCGACACGAAAAGGCAACGTGTTATCATATAAAATAAAATGCAATTTTCCTTTAAGTAATGGTCGTTCATATTTGGAAGTGATATATTATTTCAAAGCAAGTTCGAAATAATACGGGTGAATAAACAAGAAAATAAATCTTGTAGCTCCCACTGAAATTGACAATATTACATGGATATTATTTCAGTAATAAACTGCAACGCTCCCACTGGATTTGTCAACATAAGAGATGTTACATCACTAGTTAAAGGTGAATAGCAATTTATTGACTTCCTTATCTCTAAAAAAAGCCTACAAGTATACATTTACTTAGGTATTTGAACAAAGTATAGGAAATTCTACTTGTGTAGATGAGGGACTAGCCGTTCATGCTTTCAATTAACTTGACTATTTAGCATGCAATTCCTCCTTTATCGTCTATATAGCCACAAGGGTATTTAGCACTTTAAGGAATAACAAGAGCCCAAGAAAGATACCTAGAGAAGTGCTAGTAAATTCTTTACTCTTTGTGGTTTAAACTCATACATCGTGATAAGTGCAAGATGTCATTTATTTTGGTAGCTATATATCTTTCAAAGATTTCAGAACCGGATTAGGATAATGAAATATTAGAAGTGAGTTTAAATGAAATCGATAATGATTCGATTATACCCCTATTTTATTCTTGTCAACTAATGAGAAGATATAGGAGCACGTCTCGCTTTTCTTACCATGAAAATAGGCTATGTTTGTTTTCTATAAGAAAACATCTCGTGTTTACGAAATATGTTGCAATAACACAATTAATCGGAACATAGAAAGTTCACTTTAGTATTTTCGATAATTAAATTCTTAATAGAATTAACTACCCAATTAATTACTAATAAGACTAAGATCCTTACTTGCACCCCCACTTAATATTAGAGGTCTGACCACATAATAATAAGTAGGGCAAGAGGTAAGCGTCGAGCGTTAATTGCATTACAAGTGAAACTCTTAGATTTATGAGACGTTCATGAATTTTATTGTTGTAGAGTGTTTGGATGGGATGTTCTCACAACTCTTTCGAGTACCAATGAACATCTCAAACAAACTTGTTCTACATGTAATAAACCATGAGTATCTTTCATCTCATCTTATGCCTCGGGTTCCGAATCTGACCGGGAACTCGACTTAAGTCGTACCAATTTAAAGCATGCAATAATTGGCCTATGACAAAGATCACCTTGGGTGCATGATTCGCCCTAGGTCTGACCAGATGGAGAAAAAAGACTACAAGTGCTAATAAATTGGATGACATAGACTTAAAAATTTAAGTAGGTATCACATAAGTTTTTGGAAAATAAATGTCAAAAACCTGTAAAAAGATGCATGCAATCATCTTTTTAACACAAGTTAAGAAAAACCTTTTGTTAACTTTGATTTAGGCGTGTTTACCGCGGGAATAGATTAAAGAATGATCAAACCCTATATCCTACTCTTCATGCGCCCGAGGGCGCAAGTGCTTGGGATAATTATCATATAGATGCCGAAACATGTACATGACACGGGAAAAGATTAAAGATCGTTCAAACCCTAGATAGCTTGACTAGAGCACGTAGTGCAATAGCAATTCCATTGTTAGTAAAGCACAAAACAAGTTGTTTTTAAGTATTATAAACCAATTAAATTTTTTTGGTAACCGTGATTTCCGACTCATTGGCCGACTAATCCACGGGGTTTGAGCCCACCGCCACACAGACTCAAACCAGGTAAAGCCCTCCCTTTTCAGGAGGTCGGCGTGGCCACTTCAAGGTTGTTTGCACCTAGTGGGAATTGAACTTGAGACCTCACACACTTTGATAAACCAATTAATTTTGCAAATCACGTCGTTGAGAAGATAGATTATAAGCCATCATTATGGTATGTAAGCCCAACTCGAGTGACAATATGATTTCGCAAAACACCTAGATTATAATAAAAACAAGTTTCATAGATCTTATGTCCATATTAATATTTGTTCCAAAAATGATTTTTAACAAATAACACATAGCTGATTCGTAAGGAAAATATGTTGTATTAATATGACATACTTTTAAAGATAGTTTCGATATAAGTAGAGATCCATTTTTATGATTCCTAGAATCTTGAATTATTACGTTTTGTAATTCATAATGGAAAACAAATAAGCACATAAAAACAGACTAGAAGGGGGTAGAAGCAGAAGACAGACTCTATATGAAAGTGATAAATCATATAAGATCCAAGTCTCGAATGAGTCTTCCCCAAATTGAGGACCAAAGACCCTCATCAAGTTTTCGAGCAAGGTACTTGATGACGTGCAAAGTATCAAAAAAGTGAGATGCAAAGGTCTTTGACGGATAATAAAAACAATCGTAATTATTAACCGGTTCAATTTAACATACCCAATTTTAACCATTATCTAGATCAAGATTAAAACTTTATGGAAAGAATGCATGTTATTGCCATAGAAAATAAATAAGGAGAGTTTTCAAGCGGATCTAGCGTGTTCATTCTATGTGTAACCCATGAATGCCATACGATTTGACTCGTGATGCCACTGTTGGGATTTTGAATACTAGTTAAACCATTAACTACGAGTACGCAACGGAATGGATCTAGTATAACATACACGATTAAGCACATAATAAAAACAATTTAAAACCAACCTTAATTAATTTAATAAATCAATTAATGCGTCTTTATCTTGATCTTGAATTTTAACGGTTAAATTACAGTCTCTATCGTTTGCTCACACGACACGTCAAACGAACATCACTACGATGCTAGTAGCAACTTCACTTCTCAAACAACTAGTGTAGATATCTTGCAACTAGAAACCCTAGATCCAAAACCCTAAGTGGGATTACGTAAGGATCAGTTTATAGAACGTAACAAGATTGATTACCCAAAATCACATAAACCCTAATTAGGATTTATGTAGTCGACAAACCACAAGGGGAAAAAACCAAAGGGACTAAAACCTTGATACGAGGGTCAAGATTTTAGTATTAGGTTTAGAAACTTCACAAGGGAGTACCAAAAGGTAGTCGATATTGCAAAGGTTTACACTTTAGGTGATTTTAGGGTTTTTAGGGATGTTTGGTTATCTTGGTTTCTTTGGCTGGCGATCGAACAAAAGAAAGAGAGGGTGGGACGAAATTTTGTGAGGGAATGGGATTGTATTTATACTAATCTCCACCTCCTCAAATTACTTGGTCCCTACTCCTAGAAACCTTAATTAGGAAAATATATTTCTAATCAAATAACTAAAGATATTTAGTTACCAAACAAATAACAAAAAAATCTTCTAGATCCCCTATGTAAATATTCGGTCGATTATGGCCTAGGGTATTCTAGAATCGATTTTGTTCCCAAATTTAAATAACACACTCACGATAAATAAATTAAACCTTGTTAATTAATTTAATCATCGTTAATTAAATAAACGTGAAGTTTTTATTAAACATTTAATCATAAATAATAAAACATAATAATAAAAGTGTGTTCTTCGTGTTGAGTGTGTGCCCCCGATAGGCTCTCGCATTTCTGATGACTAAACGATCGCATATCCCAACAAAACCAACCTGACCCATGCCAAATACCATATCACTGCTATTTAGCATCCGTCAAATGGGTTAATACCAACCTAATTAGCTATCTCAGTTAGCTATCTAAATAAAAGAGTTAGCTATCTCAGTTAGCTATCTAATTACACCGAATTAATAGCAACTGCAGGAAGCTAAACCAAAATAAAGAAACATATATGTTTCACTAGAGTTATCTATTCATATGATCAACTAAGCTAAACTAGAAAAACAAAAATATTTTTTTCGCAAGAATTTCTAAGAAATTTTTTTTTTATTTACACGTCGCAACAATTCAAGTCTGTACATATAGTTTATTTTTATAACCATATATTTGAACTCTTTGTAATACTCCTATTTTGAACCTCAAACTTTTATGATAACCTTTAAATTGAAGCAATTAAGCTTTGGCATATAACACGTAGAAACTAAATACCACTGTATACAACCTGGTCTAAACGGCTTGAACCGAAAACACTTTTCCAGTTTGTTATAGTTATAATCTAGAAAAATCTAGGATTTGATTATTTAGGTAATTCATGCCCTTATTGAAATGTTTAATTTTTTTTTCGCGTAATCATGGTTTCTGACATAGGAAAAAGATTCTCATAGACCCTTGGTTTAGCATAGACTCAACCAACCAATCACAACCATCCATTTTTATCATATAAAAAAAAACTCATTTTTTAAAAATTAAATATCTTACAAACCGTTAATTGTTACGTAAAACAAAACATATCATCGCGATGAGAATTAAAACATCTATCTATCAAGGGGCACATGTATATACTTTCGACGAACTTTTTTTTCGATTTTTTTTCTTAAATCACGTCTGAAGAGAATCATATATGATTCGTCACGAAACATATATGATTCTCAGAAAATCATATATGATTCTCAGAAAATCATATATGATTCATATCACGAATCATATATGATTTTCTGAAAATCATATATGATTTTCTGAAAATCATATATGCTTCGTGACGAATCATATATGATTCGTGACGAATCATATATGATTCGTGACGAATCATATATGATTTGTGACGAATCATATATGATTCTCTCCAGACGTGACTTAAGAAAAAAAAGTCGAAAAAATTTTTTGTCGAAACTATATACATGTGCCCCTCGATAGATAGATAATTTATTTCTCGTCACAATTGTGTATTTTTTTTCGTTTGACGATTTACCGTTTGTAAGATATTTAATTTTTAAAAAAGTGGTGGGAAGTTGGTTTTTAAAAAAATGGGTGATTATGATTGGTTAGATAGATCTATGCTATTTTAAGTGTCTATATAGATTTTAATTCTTCTGACATATTGGTTGACTAATGTACGAAGTTTGAACCCACCGCCATACAAATTCAAACCAGGTAAAGTCGTCTCTTTTTAGGAGGTTGACATGATTACTTCAAAGTTGTTTGCACCAACGTTTAAACTTGCTCATGTATTAAGTCAAAACACCAATTAAATACGTCTTCGACTAACAAAATTTTACAGTAAATAACAAGTACGATACATTTCTAAAACAATTTATTGCGCATTAATATATAACAAAAAATATATGTCAACACCCCGTACGTAGTAGATAATTTCGGGCTTCCTTCAATCACAGTTGGTATTTTTATATTTTGATTATGTTATGAAATATATTTTTAGGCATAAAGACTATGATATGGAAAAATATTACAGGTAGCTAAACCGTCACAGAAGTAGGGATCAGCCTTATTGAGTTATTGTGACAATCTTAGAGTATGGGATAGGGATCACAATGGCATCAGAAGTCACAGTAGGAGTCTTATGACAGATAATATAGTATGTCTGGATATGATGATGACGAGCAGGTTAGAAGTTGGTCTCCGAACATGTAAATGAGCGTCTTATGTGATCGACACAGGTGCATTGCGAGAGATTATTATTACCATCATTAGATATATATGATATATTTTCCCTGAATATTTGGTGATGACGTCCGATCCGAATATCAATTTTCACTCTGTTTTATTGATCCTTGCAGATGAACTTGGAGTAGTTTCCTATAAACAATCAGGTCTCAAGTTCTCCAATATGATCTTGATGCTCTAGTAAAAGGCGTTGTTCAAAGGGTGGCACAAGAGTTGCATTCTTTTCACACGCTCTTCGAACAGGAGTGGCAACTGCTCAAATAAGCAATGGTTAAACATCGGGTTTTGGATTTGTACAGACCATGTGTAGCACCGATGTGAGCCCAGTAAGAAGTCCTCATCATCAAATTACATAAGAAGATTGGTAACAAGTAAGTACTTATTTTTTTTTATTAGAGTGGATATGATACGACCAAGATATCATTCACTTATTTACAATATATGTGTTTTAGACACTTTTATGTTTATTTAGGAATGTGTATCGTGTGGAATAATGTCTTTATTATTGGCTTGTTTAACAAGCTAGTTTATTCGGTTATATATACCGAATGTGTTAGAATAATAAATCCTTCAATCAAAGTTAAAGTTCAACAAATGTCTAGTTCTTCTCATCTCTAATTCTTAAGGAGCCAGCACACGCTATAGTGGTGCTTTATCCTGATACTACCCGAGAGGGTCGTATCAATTGGTGCTTTCATTGAGAGCCTCAACTCGTTGAGGGGTTTTGATCTAAGATTCCAATCACAAAAAAAAAATTACTGTTTGATATTAAGTATTTGCAAGTTCGTTTATTCTCGACTCAAGACAAATTGAAAGGCCTACTAATATCGAGCTTTAAATTGTTTTTGGTTGTTAAAGGTTATTTGGATTCTATGTCTAATTCAAACAAACACGTAAAAATGAAAATATTAAAGCTACGTATCCGCAAAACAAAGTGCAAGTACCAATTAATATTCACAAAGTACAAGTTTCTAATGCATGAAAAGTAAAATTGCTTGAAATGTAAACTAAATGAAAGTATAAGGACTACAAATGCAAAATCAGAAACTATAGGGACCAAATTTGTAAATTGTAACAACTAGTCAAACAAACTTAACAAATCTCAAAACTAACTAACTGAAATTGTAACAACTTGAAATGTAGGGACTAACTTGTGCAAAACTTAAAAAAGTTGGAAGATTAAACTGAATACAAAGTCTAACAAATTCCAAGGACCATTATGCAATTAAAACAAGTACTTTAACAAAAACGGGCAAACCAACTCGAATAAGCTGTGTTAGGACCATTGGAATAGTTATTTGTAATAGGTAGACTAGGAGGTATGTAGTTCCTCCTGGTCATAGTAGTAGTAGGAGCAAGTCGTGCTCCTGGTCTTATTTAAAGTCAAACTTTATTATTTAGTTATTATTCTGTTAGGATATGCATGAGATATGTTAGGAAAGGATATGCATATCAGTTATATACGTTTTGTTTAATGAAGTATTAGGGTTTCCTTGTAGTATAAAAGGAACCTTAGGCAGAAGGGTTAGACACACCTTCATCAAACATAATTCTAGTTATCATTAATATTAGAAATCTTTAGAAAAGGACCAAGTTATTATAGTTATTCTGTTCTTAATTACAATATTTATATCCCACACTTATATTGTGTATAGAGTCTCTCTGTGAATAGACTTGTGATTACAGAAGTCGTTCACCGTTCCTGACAGGCTGCAAGATCCACATCTAGTGGATCCAACAAGTGGTATCAGAGCCTGGGAGGGTCTCTGTACAAGTAGAATCAATTTTTCTCATTACTAACATTTTTGTTTAATCATGTCTGCCTCAAGTTCTACTCAAACAGGAGAAGATAGTACTCCTAGAACTCAGCAACCTCAGCAAATCATTGCTACGCTTTCCAACACAAATGGTAAGTTTCCTCTTCTGAAAAAGGACGAGTATGATAGTTGGGCAATGAAGATGGAATGGTGGATCACCAACACTGATCAAGACCTTTGGAAGATCATTCTGAATGGGAACAACAGGAAGTTGACTGGAAGAGACAAGAATGGTAATATTACTCTTCTTGACCCTAAAACTCATGAAGAAATCACAGCTCTTCAGAAGGAGATCAAAGCAAAAACTATTTTGCTTCAGTCCCTTCCTGATGATCACATGGGTGACTTCTATCATTTGGATGATGCTAGAGAGATCTGGAATGGAATAAAAGCAAGGTTTGGTGGGAATGAGGAGTCAAAGAAAATGCGAAGATCCATGTTGAGAGATGAATTCACAGAATTCAAGATATCAGAAACTGAAGGTATCCATCAAGGGTATGACAGGTTCCAAAAGATATTGAGCCAGTTGAATCAACTTCGGTCGAAACTTGACGATGGTGATATCAATGCAAGATTTCTTAGAGCCTTACCCTACTCATGAAATCAGGTGGTAATCTCTCTCAAAGCAAAAGGTGGGCTTGACTATCTTAATTTTGATGATTTATTTCATAAGCTCAAAACTTTTGAGCCTCATGTGAGGGGATATTCAAGTGATTCTTTCCCACTCCTGCTAACTCTGCCTTTGTGAGTTCTATGGGATCCAGTCCCATGTCTTATGCTAGCAGCCCAAGCAATACTGTGTCTTCTCAACATACTTTTCAGCATACTTCTACTCCTGAACCAACAGCCAAGTCTGGTAGCATGATCAAAGCTGTTCTTCACTCTTTTGTTGCTGACGTTGATGCTCAACAGCAACTTGCTTTTGATGACTTCAAACAGGTTGATAAACTTGACCTGGATGAAATGGATCTCAAATGGCAGATGGCCATGCTCACTCTTAGGGTTCACAAGTTTGAGAAGAAAGCCGGTCGAAAATTTAATTACAACCCAAGAGAGTCAGCAAGGTTTGACAGAAGCAAGGTTCGATGCTATAACTGCCAGCAGCAAGGTCACTTTGCAAGGGAATGCCCTAACAAGAATGACCAAGAGAAGAGCAGATATTCAGCTTTTAAGATTCAGGAGGTGAAGGATGACAAGAAGGCATTGGTGTCTGTTGACTCTATGGTCAACTGGAATGATCATCAGACTGCTACACTGGAAACAGCTGAACCCTCTACTGACGTGTTTGCAATGATTGCTGGGAATCTATCTGATGCAGAGGAAGCATACGAGTTTGCTCTTATGGGCATCTCACCTTAGGTACAACATTGTCCTCTTGGTTGTCATGATAAATATTCAGAATTGTTGTCCTAATATAATGACTTAAATGATCAGAATGATAAGTATTTTTTAGAGGTTCAAGCCTATAAGGCTTCTTTAAAAACATTGGAACAACAAAAGAGGTGGCTTCAAGATACTCAACGTGAGTATAAGGATAAAATTATGATACTGAACATTGATTTAGAAAACACAACAAATATGCTTAAATACACCGAAAAGGTAAAAGATGACAGTATCAAAGAAAAACAAGAGATGAAAGAAAAATTAGATGCTACACTTCTGAGATTTGAAAAATGGCAAAAGGCACCTAAGAATCTTTCAAAATTAATTGATAGTAGCATGTCTAGTAGGACTAAAAGAGGGTTAGGATTTGATAAATATATTGATTCAGAAGATGCGTTTGATTTATCTTTTTCGAGTATCTTTGATCCCGACAAAAAGGAAGAGGGAGCACCTAGCTACAATAGGTTTAAACCAGCAGCAGAAATGCACGCTGTCCCTCCACCTCTTACAGGAACTTTCATGCCCACTCCTAGGCATAATGACTTGGATAGATCACAGATGCATGAGTCCCCAAAAAGCTCTACTAATTCTAATGACTTTGTCTCGTGTACTTTCAGTGACAAAGCCAGTGACTCTGCATCAAGTGGTTCAAGTGGATAGTCGAGACCTACAAGTTCCAAGTCGAATGATCATGCTGCTACTAGTGGTAGGAAGTGTGAAGAGAGAGTTGCTTTTACTTCAACAGTGTCTAGTCCTGGTTTATTGAGTCCTAGGAAGAATGTTTCTCCTAGAATTGTGTGTAATAAAGTTAGTAGTATGAAACAATATCATTCTAATAAAAGGTCGTTTAAAACATGTTTTGTTTGTGGGAGTGAATTTCATTTGATTAAAGATTATGATTTTTATGACAAACATTCTTCTGTTCATCAAGCATTTCCTGCTCCTGGTCCACCAGGAGGTGTTCCATATTCTTCTAGAAGACTAAACCCAAGTGCTCAATCCTTTTCTTCTTCTAGAAGGACCTCTCTATTCGCTTCTGATCATTGGAGAAACACTGGATTAATGTCAAATAGACCAACCAGCAACTATTTTCAGAATTTTAATCCAAATTATGCATATAATTTTGACTACATGTTTTTTGGTTTGGGAAATCTGGGGACTGCTGTTAAGCCCTCAGCAGGTTGTTCTTGGTCAAACAATAACACCCATATGATGAATAAGCAACCAAAGAACAACGGTGGATCTCATCAATCTTCTTGGCTATCTACTAAAGATCCACAAGGCAGGCTCAAACCTGAAAAAGTTTGGGTCCCCTTAAGACACTAACTTTTGTCTCTCTTTTCTTGTTGTTGTAGGTTACTCCATACCAAGATCCTACTCTAGGAATTGTTGATAGTGGATGCTCTAGGAGCATGACAGGAAATAAAAGTCTTCTATCTAACTTTGTACCATTTCAAGGCGGAAAGGTCTATTTTGGAGGAGGTGAAGGCAGGATTACTGGCAAAGGAACGATTCAAACGCCTAATCTTAATTTTGAGCAGGTCTACTATGTGGAAGCACTTCAACACTTCAACTTGATATCTGTCTCTCAGATTTGTGACAAGAAGTAGTTTGTCCTCTTTACGGATACTTATGCACTTGTGTTATCCAAAGACTTTAAACTTCTGGATGACTCATAGGTTCTACTCAGAATCCCTAGAAGACACAATTTCTATAGTATCAAGCTGAATGAAGTCAACCCTACTGGACAACTAGCATGTCTGGTTGCTAAAGCCTCGGAAGATGAAGCCACTCAATGGCACAGAAGGATGGGACATGTGAACTTCAAGACCATTCACAAACTCGCAAATATGAACCTGGTCTCTGGTTTACCTCCCAAGTCATTCAGAAATGATATCAATTGTCTTGCATGCAGCAAAGGCAAACAACATAAAGCATCCTTCAAGGCCATTACTGCTCTCAGCCTTATAACTGAACCATTGCAGCTACTACATATGGATTTATTTGGTCCTACCTCTATTAGGAGCATTGACCACAAACAATTCTGTCTGGTGGTAACTGATGGATATAGCAGGTTTACGTGGATTTTCTTCATGGCTGCCAAGAGTGAGACCTACTCAATTCTCAAGGATTTTATTACACTTATAGAGAATCAGTTGTCCAAGAAGGTTAAAGGTATTCGATGTGATAATTGTACAAAATTCAAAAATGCAGACCTCATAGCACTTTGTAATTCTAAAGGCATCACAAGAGATTATAGTGCAGCAAGAACTCCTTAACAGAATGGCGTGGCAGAAAGAAAGAACAGGAAACTAATAGAAGCTGCAAGAACAATGCTTGCCGATTCCAAGCTTCTAACCATGTGGTGGACAGAAGCTGTCAATACTGCAAATTATGTTTTGAATAGAGTTTCTATTACAAATCCTCACAAGAAGACTCCCTATGAGCTACTAACATCCAAAGTACCAAACATTGCTCATTTAAAGCCATTTGGGTGTCCTGTCACCATTTTGAATACTAGTGACTATTTGGGGAAATTTGATGGCAAGGCAGATGAAGGATACATTGTGGGATATTCAGCTCATTCTCGGGCTTATCGTGTCTACAATCTCCAAGCCAAACGAGTAATTGAAACTATAAATCTCAGGTATTTTGAGGAGAAGTCAAACATCCAAGGCAAGGGTCCTGAATGGTATTTTGATCTTGATTATCTTAGTGATTCATTAGGATATTTTCGTTTCAAAACTAACCATGATGCAGGTCCACAAGTGTTTACAACTTCTAGTACAGGTGCTCATTCTGGTCTTTCCGACTCAGATGACGAGGATGATATTTTTGTTGTTCCATCCTATTCCACAACAGTCTCTCCTACTCCTCCTAGTGATCCAACTCCATCAGATGTATTGGATTCACAAGTAGCTCTTGACACATTACTCAAATAACAACTAGAAGCTACTACAGCAGCTGCTCAAGGTGGCTTTGAGTTTCCTTTGAATACGACTGCTGACAAAACTGCTCCTAGTACTCCAACTGTTACTCCTAGTGCTAGTTCAACACCTATTCGTAGTCCGGCTAGTGATTCCACTTCCCATACTAGATTCTCAAGTCCTTCTGACCTGGGGAACTATCAAAAGAAGTCTTCTACCAAGCTGGATGATATTCATAAGCAACCAATAGATGGCATTTTCAACTCTGCTTCATATGATGATGACTTTGTTAGGGATCTTAATAACTTGGTACTAGAAGTGGAAGTAGCTTCCAATCCAGTGTTGCAGTCACACAAAGACCATCCTACTACTCAAAGGAGATCCTGGTTCTACTGTCAAGACTCACAGAATGCATAAGAAGGCTACGTCTGATCATCATGCTCTTGTGAGCTATATTGAGGATCAAAAGCGTAATAATCATACGGACTTTCAACATTGTTTGTTTGCTTGTTTTCTTTCACAGGTGGAACCTAGATCAGTCTCTCATGCTCTTGAGGATCAAAGTTAGGTGGAGGCTATGCAGGAGGAAACGCAGCAATTCTTGTTTCAGAATGTTTGGATCCTAGTTGACTTTCCGGATGGAAAGACAGCAATTGGTACCAAATGGATTCTCAAACAAGAAAGATGCAAGGGGTATTGTGGTGAGAAATACGGCGAGGTTGGTTGCACAGGGTCATACACAACTTGAAGGCATTGACTACACTGAAGTTTTTGCTCCTGTTGCTAGGATTGAGGCCATTCGTCTATTTTTGGCTTTTGCTTCTTATGTGGGCTTTACAGTTTTTCAGATGGATGTCAAGAGTGCATTTCTCTATGGCAAGATTGATGAGGAAGTTTATGTCACTCAACCTAAGGGCTTTGTAGATCCACTTCATCCCAAGAAAGTTTACAAGGTGGTCAAAGCTCTTTATGGACTTCATCAGGATCCTAGAGCTTGGTATGAGCGTCTCTCAACTTTCTTGTTGAAACATGGCTATAGAAGAGGTACAATTGACAAAACACTATTTCTTAAGAGGAATACCAAGGACATGATCCTTGTTCAGGTGTATGTAGACGATATTATTTTTGGATCTACTAAAAAGGAATGGTGTGATGAGTTTGAACAACTGATGAAAGGCGAATTTCAGATGAGTGCTATAGAAGAGCTTACATTTTTCCTTGGTCTTCAAGTCAAGCAACAGTCGGATGGAATCTTCATAAGTCAATATAAGTTGTTCATGAGATCCTTCAGAAGTTTGATATGGATCCTCTTAGACCATCAGCAACACCTTATGAAGTTACTAAAGTCAAACTCAAGAATGAGCCAGATCCTCCGGTAAATGTTCATATGTACAGGTCCATGATTGGCTTACTCATGTATTTGACTGCATCACGTCCGGATATTATGTTTGCAGTAAGTGCTTGTTCTAGACATCAGGTGGCTCCAACGGTTTCTAACTTAAATGCAGTCAAGAAGATTTTCAAGTACATCAAGGCTCAACCCAAGCTAGGCTTGTGGTATCCTAGAGAATCACCTTTTGTTCTTGAAGCATATAGTGATAGTGACTATGCAGGTGCTAATAATGACCGAAAATCTACTACTGATGGTTGTCAGTTTTTGGGTCGAAGACTTATTTCATTGCAATGCAAGAAACAGACGATCCTAGCTACTTCTTCAACATAAGCTGAATACGTAGCTGCTGCTAGTTGTTGTGGACAAGTTTTGTGGATCCAAAATCAGATGCTGGATTATGGGTTCAATTTTATGAACACCAAAATTTTCATTGACAACCAAAGTACTATATGCATTGTGAAGAATCCTGTTTTTCATCAACGTACAAAACATATTGAAATTCGGTACCATTTTATAAGGGATGCCAATGAGAAGAAGTTGATACAGGTTCTTAAGGTTCATACGGATGATAATGTTGCTGATCTGTTGACTAAAGCCTTGATGGTCCTCGGTTCAAGCACTTGGTGGTTCACATTGGGATGGTCAATCCTTGAGACCTAGGATTGAGGGGAGGCTTAGTGTACATATTTACTTGCACAAATTAACATTTTGGTAGATTTTAACAACAGACTGAATGGGTTCTTGTGGTGTGTGTTACTTCTAGTTGAGGATTTTGCTCACTTCTGGTGGTTGTCTTCATTAATGGTTGGCTTCTAGTCATTAATGGTTGGCTTCTAGTCATTTTTGGTTGGCTTCTAGTGGATAAAATCTTTCTTTGACAAGTGCTGGTTGGCTTCTAGTCTTGGTTTGGGTCACTGCTCACTTCATTGACTTATGTTGACCACATTATGCTTCTAGTGTTGACCATTATGCGTTTTGACTTTTAGTCAACGCAAGCTAATTCTGGTATATATCATCTTATTTAACTTTGGTAAATTGGGATTTGCAAATAATGTTATAAGGGGCAAGTGGTTACTTTGCATTAACTGCCTAATTTAAAAGGGCAACCCACATTATTAGGGGTCAATGAACAGTTACTAGACCATTATTTATGGTCAATTACCCCCCTTGACTCATTCATCACAATCATAACACACACACACACGCTCCTACTCTCTCAAACCCTACCAAATCAACTTCATTTACTTCTAATCAACATCAGTGGCTGCTTTGGTCTACCAACCCGCTCACAACAAGGTCGCTTATCTAGGCGATGGTCCTAAACGTGATGAATTCACAGACATTCTGAAGTTTATTGAGGCTTCTAACCTCAGGTATGCTATTACTGTGTGCCCCATTGTTTATGATAGTGTGATTCACCAGTTTTGGGATTCTGCTATACTTGTGGCTGTGTTTGGTCGTCCGCGTGAACTTCATGCTACCATTGATGGATGTTCTTATGTGGTTACTAAAGCTTCTATTAGGAGTTCCCTTCATCTTCAAGATGAAGGTGGTGTTGTTTCCATCCCCAATGCTGAGGTTTTGGAGGGGATGGCTGTTATTGGGTATAACCATGGGGGGAAGTTTAACTTCCAAAAGAATAGGTTTTCCCCCCAGTGGAAGCTTCTAATGCACTTTTTGATTCATTGTTTAAGCCCCAAGTATGGGAGTTGGGATGCTTTTCCCACTCCTTTGGCTACTGGTCTGATCTGCATAGCATAGGGTAGGGTGTTTAATTTCTCTCGCTATTTGTTTGATGGGATGGTTAGTAATCTGTCTAGTACCGGTTCTAGGAAGAAATTTTTAATGTATCCTAGGTTTTTACAGCAGATACTTGTGTGTTTACCTCGTGATAGGGAGGAGTATGAGACCCCGAAGCTTACTGCTAAAGTTTACTACAATATGGCTCTTGGGCTTAGAGGGGATTGGAGGCCCCTTACTGATGCAATGATGGGCCTTGCCCAAGGTCCTCCTAATGTTGTTCCTCCGGTTGTCCAAGCCGAGGAGGAACTTCCATTAGGTGATGACCCAATGGAGGAGGAGCATCCTGCTGGTGGTGCACCTAATGTGGTTGTGGATGAGCCGGTTGAGGAAGTGGTGGTTGAAAGGCCATCCACTTCCAAGGCTGCCCCCTCTTCGATGCCACATTCGTCTCCATTTGTGGATACTCCCCCTCCTAGTCCTGTCCCTCACTCTTCTGATAAGCCCTCTGGTTCTTGTGCTCATAATGATGACCCCTTTATTGCTTTTGGTTCCAATGAAGCCTTCCCTGACCCAAGTCCTCTTGGTGGGAAAGCGGAGGAGCCTACTACACTGACTTCTTTGCTTGATCTCATGCACATGTACCATGAAAGGATTCTTTCCTTGGAGGCGGATTTGAATCAACATCGTAAGCTTACAAGGGAATTTGTTCTTCCCATGGCTGGCCGGATTAAAGCTTTGGAGACACAGCAGAGAAGAAGGAAGAAACATGTGGTTTAGTCTGATTCTGATGAGGAGGTTGAAGATCTTGTGGAGGATGGCTTGAATTTGTTGGCGAAGGCTGCGTTTGCTGATAAGTCATATGATGATCTGCCGATTCCTCCTACTTCATCAAGCATCCCTCCTCCTGCTGCTACCCCTACACCAAAGGAAGATGTTGCTGGTACTACTGATGGTCCAACTGCTGGACCGTCTCATGATCCAAAAGGGAAAGCCCATATGCCTGCTGCTCCCTCACCCCCTCGCAAGCGTACTCGCGGACAACTTGAGGAGGATAGATTGGGTGAGGAGGATGCACAAAGAATGCAAGCAGAGATTGACTAAGCTGCTAGGGCTGAGGAGGAAGCTCTTCAGAAACAAAGGCGTGAACAGTTGCAGCATGATGCTATGCATTGGGACGATAACGATTGGATGCGGGTGCTCACTATTCTTACCTCGGATTATTCGTAGTTTACTGATCTCTTGGGTTCTGATGTAAATGAGCAGAATTGTATTCCCCGGGCTATGGTGTTAATGCGTAAGCAACAATTATCGCTTTTTGCTCAACTGCGTGAAAAGCGTAAGAACAGGCCTTTGACGAGAACCGAGGAGAAAAAGTTAATGCAGAGGTATGTCAAGTATCAGTTGGCTGCTCATTTTACTGTTGTTTGGACATGGGAACGAGTTCGGGCATTGTCTTTTGATGAGCTTAAGGCTCTATATGAACGAATGATCAAGCGTCAGAGCACACCTGTTCCGGAGCGGTTCATCTATCGTCCTCCTCCACGAGTGGTTCCTACTTCTCAACCTACTGTTGCTCCTGGTTCTTCATTTGATATTCCTCTTGGTTCTACTGGTATTCCATCGGATGTTGATGTTTCTACTACTGGTACCACACCTACACCTTCGGTTGCTCCTCCTGTTTCATCTTCGGGTCCTACCACCACCACCACCTATGCTACCACTACCACCACCACTGCTACTCCTGCTATGGCACAACCATCACCACCCGTGACTGGCCATCAACCTATTCCTTCTTCTGGTGCAGCTACTGTTGATCCTTTGGTTGGACAAGGTATTGATTCTACTTCTGCTAATCCTATTCCTGCTGCGAAGGTAAAGGTTGAACCCTCGTCTGGTGCTCCCACTCCTCGTCGTTCCATCCGTAAGCAGTTGGCTAGACGTGCTAGACGTGGTAAGTCTGTTCCTTATGAGAAGCGTGCTCCCAAGAATCTTATTGATGCAGCTTCCGATAGTGACTCAGAATTGCCAATGGGTACTAGGTCTCTTACTGGTTGGACGGTTAAGCCTTCCACGACTATTCCTGGTACTTTCACCCATAGGATTACCATTAGTGATGTTTATGTTCAATATGCTTCGGGTTTGCAAGGTGTTTTGTCTTGGGCGGATCGTAAAGATCTTATGTCGTTGTATGGGTTTGTGAATGCTGGTATGCCTGTTCATCCTAGTGAAGTGCCCTCCTGGCCTGGTCTGACAATGTGGGCTGATTTGAAAATGATGCTTGATTCCCCTCCACATGCTCCACTTTCTGGTGTCTGGAAGGACCAGCCAACCTGGGTTATCAAGAGATAGAAGTTATATGCTGGCTGTGGTGTGCATGTATTGGAGTTGGAGTCTGGTGCTACGGTGTTCATGCTTACGGATCTAGACTATCCGTTGACTATTGCTTCGATGGAGGCCATGCTTGCTTGTCACTTGCAGATTTCCAATGCCCCTTCTGGGAATGAGACTTCTATGGCAACTACACTGGTGGAAGGGATACAAGCTCGCCTGCAAGCTGAGAAGGTGGTTGCGTCTGGTATGTGATGGGTTTGTTTGTAAGCTTTTATGTTTTGTGTTTCTTGTTTATCTGTTTATACTACAATTCTTTTCACCAATATGTACAGTGATTGGTGACTTCCATTCGTTTTAGTAAAAAAAAATATACTTTTTATATAATATCTGCTTATACTTTAAACAAATCATGGATTTTACAATTGTGAATAATATCATATCTGCTTATATTTTTTTTCGAAAACATTGGGTTCCTTTTGACGGTTTCACACTTGTGCTGGTTTGGTGTTTCATCTGGTGTTGGACTTGGTCCACACAACAAAATGGTTCTCAACTCACCATGTCTCACAGACAAGAAAGAGTTGATTCACCTTGAGGGTACAGCTCCTGGTGTGATTCTCAAATCCGTTGATGGTTGCCAGGTTACCCATAACTGGATGGTTTTCACTTGTCATGGTCCTAGACTGAAAAGTGGCTAATCTAAGGGGGTACGGCTCTTGGTAAAGATTTTATCAAATCCGTTGATAGCTATAATAGCTTGCTCAAAGCTATAGGGTTTTCAACTCACCGATGCTTCATTGCTAAGAGTTGGCGAGTCCAGAAGGGTACGGCTTCTGGTAAAGACATATCAAATCTGTTGACGGCTGTGATGGTCTGCCTAAAATCATCAGGGTACCCCCACTCACCATTGATTCACGTTCTAAGAGTTGGGTTGGGTTCTGGTCTCCCAGTGTAATGCTTATTCCACCAGAAAGACTGGCTAGCCCAAGAGCGAGCAGCTACTTGGTAAAGGCTCATCAAATCTGCTCATGTTGCTGTAAAGATTCAACACGATGCTGATTTGTTTCAAGCTTTGGAGACGCTTCTAGTGTTCCTTGTTGCAGCGGTTCTTTTGTTTCTTATATTGCTGATGTTGTTGTTTCTTTTGCTGCTCCAATCCTCAAGCTTTATTGCACGTTTTATAAAGAACCAAAATCACTAGTAGTGGCATGAATGTCATTAGGGGATAAAATCTCAATGGGATCGTGAGGAGAAGAAGTATCAATACAAGACTCGCCACATAGTTCATTGGAAATACCCTCGAGCTCTCTTGGGATTGGGATAAGGATCTCAACACTAGAGGTGATGAATTCATCCAAATCGGTGATTGAATTAGTGCTAAGAGGCTCGTCCCCCAAGGTACAAGAGTTGATGGGTTCCATGTGAGATAAAGGTGAGGAAGGTGTATCACCACGAAGCGTCATACAAATCGAAATATCCTCATCATTGTCATAGAAGAATCTATAAGGCATACGAGCACGAGTAGCAAGATATTCTCCTTCACACGCTTCACGATATTCATCACTAATAGTGTCGTCCTCAACATCTACTCTCAAAGACGGCTCAGGATCATAAGGTAAAGCACCTTGACTTTGATAGGATTGTAAAATGAGCATGAATTATCGATGAATTGCCTCTTGCCATTCTTTAAATTTTCTATCATTTTCATCAAGCTTTTGAAGAATTAAGTCTATTTGAGGTTGTGAAATATTCTTTCGATTAAAGTTTTGAAAATTTCCTTCATTTTGAAAATCTCCATGATTTGAAAAATCTTGATTTTGAAATGACCCATGAAAGTTTTGTCCTTGAAATGATGGTTGAGTTTGTGATGGAAAACTGGAATATCCCATATAGTCAGTACAAGTGTAGACCATTTGAAAGTTATTTTGAAACTTAGGATTCTCGGTTCCATTATAAGCATAACCCTCCCCATAATGGCCATTGTTTTGAACACACGCGTAAGTATCATGTGGACCACCACAAATCGAACAAGGCGGATAAATAGCGTTGGTGTTTTGTTGTTGCAACATCTCCCACATAGAACGAGTATCAATGTGTAGCAAAGCGACCAAATGTACGTACAAGTGAACGACGTTTAACGCTTCTTTGTTGAAGGAAGTAATACACCAAACGGTATGTTTACACGCGTGCGAGTACACGTGTAAGTAAATTCGAGGAATAAAGGAGGAGCCCTTGCTAACTTTGAGAGGGATTGAGTACCCAATCAAGGTTTGATAATTAATATCCATAAGAAAATATCTATATACGTAGTACTATTTTGGTTGGCACACCACTCACTACTATCACATTTGAAAGACCCACAAGGAAGCGGAGGTGCTTGGCGGCGCTTAACTCTTAAATACCTTCACAACCTTTGGACCGTGTATTTACCACAAGTCGCCTTATACCCCCCCCCCCCCCCCCCCCCCACACACACACACACAATGACCTCTTTCTCAAGTTCAAGTAGATTGTAGTATTTATCTATTGTGCCTTAAGTATGTTTGATCGATACACGTAAGTGGCACCCGAACGCTGCCACAAACGGTGTACTGCAGTGCCATACTTATGGAAGTATGCTTACTAAGGATTCGTATCCACGTATACATATTTACTTATACTAATATAGAAGAAAATATTTTTATATTTTTATTATTTTTTAAGAAAGAATATATGTACGGAGATACAATATATACAATAATATTTTTGGTATAATTCTTTATGAAAAGAATTACTTTTGTGATTTTTTAATTTTTTGTATTCAATTCTTTAGGAAAAAAATTGACTTTGTAATTTTTTTATTTTTATGTTTTTATCTTTGAGATTTTTTTATTTTTGATTGCAACACAAAGGAACGTTCACGAATGAACGGATCCCAAAATCCAACACGTCTCACTAGAAACCGTCAATCGTAACGACAAGAACCGACATCGGCGCTATTTTAGTATCCGTTTCTATAGTATATCATTTCTCTCGGTATCTATTCGAATTGAAATCCGATTTTCAAGTTAAACTTAATTGTTCTTGGTAATAATAGCTTGATTGGTAACTATTTCTACTTGACAAAAAGCACGTAAAAAGTAAAAATATTATCAAATACGTAATACGTACTAATCTAAAAACTCGCTGCAAGCAAACAATTAAACGCACAAAATATAAAATGGAAAATAAAAGTTTAAAGTACAATTACAAAATACAAAAGATAAAACTATTTCTACAAGAGTAAAAATGAAACTTAACAAAACTAAAACGAAATTTATAAAACTAAAAATTGTGAACTATACTAACTTTACAAGCTAAAACAATCCAGCCCTAAACACTGTTAAGTCAGGCCCTAAAGATTAATCTGGCCCAACAAAATGCTATTGCGTTAAAAGAACTATTCATTTATTTGAGATATTAAGATGTTACCAAAAATTTAACACAAGAAATTTACTTGAGCTTTTAATATAATACTCATTTGAAATGTGTAAAAGATTAAAAAAAGCAATTTTGGATAAAGGTTAGAACTCAGAAGATCAAGAAACTCTCACGAAGTCACGATTACAAAAGCTATACAGCAGCTTATAATACCAAAAACGATTATAAGAGAAATCAAATAAGTAGCTTTGACAAGAAAAATGTTATGAACTAGTGGTAAACCTATTTGCTACTCTGCTCGAGGTCACCATGTCAAATCCCACTACCTTTTTTTACTTTATTGTTACGGTAAGGCAAACACAACTCATCTAACTTTAAATTTAAAGCTAAGAATGTTAAACACTAGTTAAGCTTCTATGCCCCTATTTTCGATAACAGACTTACATCTGATCTCTAATTCTGCAATTAAAGGAAAGCTATCTACCAAGAACCTAACTTCAATTTACCTCCAAAATTAACGAATGATCCTAATTTTCTTGTAACAATCACCACTATCTGTCTTGTTAAAGGAGCAGCAGACCTTACTTAAACTATATCAATACTAGTCTATCTAACTATATTGAGATGAGAATTTAGACTCACTACTAGTTCATTTTAATGTTCGTTTTTACTTTAGTTGTCTTCTCTCGATATTTAATCGAATTGACTACTGGTTTACAATGCAAGACTTAATTGTTTTCGGTTAATAAAAGGTGTATTTGGTATCTATGTCTACTTGGCACAAAGCACGTAAAAAGGTAAAATATTATCTATACGTATACGTACTAATTTAAAAAAAATTGCAAGTAAAACAATTAAATGTAACAAACTAACAATTTTTAACAATTTTTAACAAACTATTTAAAATCTGTTTTTAAAACTACAAATTCAAATTTATTAGCTAAAAGGCAAATTTATAAAATTTGAAATGTCATGTCTAACTGATATTAAGTACTACATCCGAAATTAAATCCAGACAATGCAATTGAACCTACGAGCTTAAATCCTATATGAGCCTAAAGAGAAAGCCCAACATTCTAACAGATTCTACAACGACTAATGGGCCTACGAGCTTCCTAATTATTATATTACTCAATTGAAGAAAGATACGACGTCGTTTTGACACAGCCCATTTTCTGTCTTTCAGTTGGGCTAAAGTTTGGCGCGAGTTCATCGTTGTGTTTTATATATACATCGGAGAATCTATGAGATGGTTTTGTTAGTTCGTAAACTTGATTTAGTCACTAAAGACCTCGCTGAAGGTTGAGCTCATCTGCGGAAGATTCTAGAAATTCGAAGAAAGAACCATAGAAAATATCTATGGAAATGTCTAGATGTATATGGATAAGTATGGATAAAATATCCTTATGAAATATCTAGTTAAACTTATCTAGATTAGACTAGTATTATGGAGAAGTTGTAAGAATGATCCATGGAAATATCTTGTATCTAGAATGTTCCATGGACTAGTATAAATAGGATGTGTTGTAAACATTTTATAACTTGTACCAAGAAAAGTTCAAGCAATAAACCTACATTCCTAAAACTTATCGCTTCCTCTAGTATTAGCCTAAAAGGCCCCGTGTGTTTCCCAACAAACTGGTATCAGAGCTACGCTGAAGATCAAGATGTCGAGTTCAATGAACTTGTTCCAATTTCCTCGTCTCACCAAAGATAACTATGGTACTTGGTGTATTCGAATGAAGGCGTTACTTGGCTCACACGATGTGTGGGAGATAGTCGATAAAGGGATTGAGAAGGTTGAAGATGAAAACTCGTTGAGTGCTGCCCAAAGGGTAGATCTGCAGAAGGCGAGAAAGAAGGATCAAAGTGCTCTTACTCTCATCTATCAATGTCTTGATGATGCGATGTTTGAGAAAGTTGCAAATGCAACCACTTCTAAGGAAGCGTGGGAGATCCTTCAAAATGCTTTCAAAGGAGTTGATAAAGTGAAGAAGGTACGTCTTCAAACTCTTAGAGGAGAGTTCGAAAAACTCCAAATGGAGGAATCCGAAACCATTTCGGATTATTTCACTCGTGTCTTGACCATTTCAAATGAGATGAAGAGAAATGGTGAAAGCCTGACTGACACAAGGGTGATAGAACAGATTCTTCGCTCGTTGCCACCAAGCTTTGATTACATTGTTGTGGCCATAGAGGAGTCAAAAGACATCGACTCTATGACCGTCGATCAACTCATGGGATCTTTACAAGCCCATGAAGAGAAGTTGAAGAAAAGAAGGGGGAAAGAACCCTTAGAGCAAGCTCTATACTCAAAGGTCTCTTTCAAAGAAAGAGAAAAGAGCTTTTTACATGGACGCGAGCCAGGACGAGGACGCGGTAGTTTTCGAGGTCGTGGTGGTTTCCAAGGTCGAGGCCGAGGACGAGGAAGAGAGGATGTTAATAAAGAAGAAGAGAACCAATGGTCTCCTAGTAGGAGAGGTCGTGGAAGAGGCTACCAATCTCAAAGAGGAGGTAAGTCTCAAATACAATGTTATAATTGTCGAAAATTTGGTCATTATGCTAGCGAGTGTACTAGCGCAAGACAAGTGGAAGAAAAGGCCAATCTTGTGGAGGTAGATGACGAAGACGAGCTTACTTTGCTAATGGCGAGACATGGCGAACAAGAAGAAAGGACAGAGCCATGGCATATAGATTCCGCTGCTAGTAACCATATGACGGGTGAAGAAGACTTGTTTGTGGAGATGGAGCAACGTAAAGGAAATGTCACCTTCGGAGATGAATCAAAGGCACCGGTGAAAGGAAAAGGTAAAATACTTATCCGAGCTAAAGATGGAAGTCACCAGTATATTTCGGATGTATACAATGTGCCCAACCTTAAAAGTAACATTTTAAGTGTGGGACAACTATTGGAGAAAAACTACGATATTCATTTCAAAGATCGTAGTGCCACGATAAGAAATCATGAAGGAAAGCTCATAGCAAAAGTGCCTATGACTAAAAACCGGATGTTCATCTTGAACATTCAACATGATGAAGCTAAGTGCTTAAAGAGCTGCTTGAAGGACCAGTCGTGGCTTTGGCACATGAGGTACGGACATTTAAACTTTGGTGACTTAAAGTTGTTATCTTCTAAAGGAATGGTGAAAGGGTTAGATCAAATTGATCATCCCAATCAAGTATGTGAAGGATGTCTTCTTGGGAAGCATGCAAGAAGTCCGTTTCCAAAGGAAGCGACGTCAAGAGCGAAGGAGCCTCTACAACTAATTCACACGGATTTGTGCGGTCCCATTACTCCACCTTCTCATGGTATGAATCTCTACTTTATGCTTTTTATTGATGATTATTCTAGAAAGACTTGGGTCTATTTTCTAAAAGAAAAATCCCAAGCCTTTGATGCTTTTAAAAAATTTAAAGCTATGGTTGAAAAGGAGAAGGGTTTAAAAATTAAATCCATGAGATCGGATAGAGGTGGAGAATTTTTGTCAAAGGAATTTAATAAATTTTGTGAGGATAATGGGATCCGGAGATTTCTAACGGCTCCTTACTCCCCACAACAAAATGGAGTGGTGGAGAGAAAGAATAGAACCATCCTCAACATGGTCCGAAGCATGTTGAAAAGTAAGAAGATGCCAAAAGAGTTTTGGGCTGAAGCGGTTGATTGCTCGGTGTAAAATATGGCTGATTAAGGAACTTAAGTTAAACAGGTTATTAAACCTCACTTTTCCCTGGCGACATGTCGCCAGGGAAACTAGACGTTACGTTGACAAGTCAACGCCTGGCGTTGACAAGTCAATGTTCTTCTCGAGTTTCCCTGGCGACATGTCGCCAGGGAAACTAGACGTAACGTTGACGAGTCAACGCCTGGCGTTGACAAGTCAATGTTTTTCTTGAGTTTCCCTGGCGACATGTCGCCAGGGAAACTAGACGTAACGTTGACGAGTCAACGCCTGGCGTTGACAAGTCAATGTTTTTTTTTAGTTTCCCTGGCGACATGTCGCCAGGGAAACTTGGCTGACTTTTTAGAAAGTCAAATAAGCCAAAGTTTCCCTGGCGACATGTCGCCAGGGAAACTTTGACATTTTTTTTTAGTTGCCTGCACAGCAGGCTGTTTCCAGATTTTTTCCGGAATTTTTCCGGAAAAAATCTACCAAAACCTGGGAATACAAATACAAAACCTGAAGATAAAAATACTAAAAATCTACCACGAATCTAGTACCAAAACACAATAACATGTAACCTCTCGATCAATACAAATACATGTCACAACTTGAGTACAAAGTTCCTAGTTACACTTATTAAACTTGCAATTCGGGGTTTACAATTATTAAACTTGCATGCTAAGGTAGGAAAAACAAGACAAGCATACTAACCATTACCACTCCCACCGGCGCCACTACCGCTGCCTCCCGTGCCACTCCCGCTAGCACCACCCGATAGAAATGCTGCGAACGCATCGGCAAACCTATCGTCACTTCTCATAAAGTTAAACACTTGAGCCCCTTGTTCCAACCGTGGGTCGACGGGAGGAGGAGGAGGAATATAGTGAGCACTCCTTCTCGGCACTATCTGGCCGACACCGGGCATGTGGCCTCGCTGCTTTCCACCTCGGACGATACGGTTGATCTCGTCGTCCGTATATTTTCCTTCAGCCTTCATCGCAAGCATCTCCTCCTAATGAAGTGACAAAAACAAACGACAGTTAGTATATTATATATTAGTCGGGTTGGTACATTATTTATCGGCAAGGAATAGTAAAAAACCAAGGCATATCCAAAAAAAAATTAATTAATTAATTAATTTAAAAAAATACTTACATACATAACGCGGTCCGCATCGCAAGGAAAATTCCCATCCTGGTCGGTGTGCGCAATGAAGAAGTGATCAATGACAGTCGGGGGTGGCACATCAGCTTCAATTGCAGCTTGCGTCTGTACATACATAGACACGCATATATAGAATGAAGCAAATTCAAAACAAAAAATCACAACACACCAAAACATATAATCAAAGACATATATGTATGTAAATTAATTATAGAATTTCTCACCACTTGGTCTCGAAGGCGTGCCAACGATCGGGATCCCTGCCGACTCGGCGTCTTCTGCTTAGACCGGTTCTGGGAGTTCGTCTGGCATCTTTTCTCGTAATCCGGATTACTCCAAAGTGCGATCTGTTTCTCCTAGTCCTCTGAAGTAATTTCCTCTGGACGCTCGCTGCGGACTCTGTCGATATCTACCCTGCCGGTATCGATGTCTCGGACCCAATGCTTTGTCTTGAGCGTATTTTTTCGAGAATTATAACTCTTTGTAAGCATTTGATTGATGCCGCCACGTATTTCCTTCCATCTACCAGGATCACTCTTGTGTGGCGTCAAATTAAACTTATTCTGCATTCATATACAACAAATAAAACAAACACAGAGTTAGAGTTAGAGATATAATTTATACATTATTTTGTTTATTTATTTAATGGCTTAGTCATTTATTTAATTTTTTATAATAAAAACAACTTATCCTGATAAGCATAAGCTTTTTGAAAACAACTTGTTCTGATAAGCTTATCAGGACAAGCTGTTTGAAATCAGCTTATCCTGATAAGCTTATCAGGACAAGCTGTTTGAAAACAGCTTATCCTGATAAGCATATCAGAACAAGCTGTTTTCACACAGCTTGTTCTGATAAGCTTATCAAGATAAGTTGTATTCAAACAGCCTGTTCTGATAAGCATATTAGGATAAGCTGTTTGAAAACAGCTTATCCGAAAAGCTTATTACATTATTCTCATCAAATATATATTTATTTAAATTTTTTTATATTTATTCTAATTTTTTTATATATATTTAAAAAAAATTTATATGATATAAATAAATAAGATACAATTTGTATATTTATTTAAATTTGTTATTTATTTATATGATATAAATAAATAAACAAATTTATTTAAATATATACATCATTAAATAAATAAACACAATAATGTTATGAACATAAAAATGATAACTGACCTCTATGTTCGCCCAAACCAATGTTTCGATCTCATCAGGGACATCAGCCCAACTTGGGTAGTACAGTGGCACGAGCCTCCTGATACAATCCCCGATGTAATTAGATAAATGCTGAGCATGCGTGCCGCGAGGCCGGTGAGATTTTTCTTCAAAATCTATCGGGACAGGGCCATGCTCACCAACTTCCTCCAATAAATCGATACATCGGCTAATGCCCCGAGTCTTTCTACCGGCCGCTCTGCCGCCCAAATTTTCTTTTCTTTTGCCTTTGCCTGCAAAAATCAAGTGAGTGACAAAGTAATAAAAATTCAAGGCAAGCAACATATATATGCACCAAATTTTTGATTGTGTTACAATAATCCAAATATTCTTACCTTTATTTCTAAATACGGCGAAACAACCGCTGCGGATGTTTGGCGTAGGAGGTTCATCCTCACCACCACCGTCACCACCGTATGATCCTGCAACATCTGCTGACATCTGTACAAGTACAATTAGCATAACATAGACAAATTCATGAACAAAATAATATAAGCATGCACAAATTCAAATACAACACATCCAAATAAATATACACATTTAAAAAATCCACAACAATTAGATTCATTAATTCAAACAAATAAGTGTCTTTTGAAAGTTACAACTAAAGGTCAATCTTCTTCTTCACTAGAATAAACTCTGTCTTCACCATCATCATCATTCACACGTTCTTCATCACTTAAATCATGAGGGATGTCTTCATCATCAGTAATACCATCGTCTTCATCATCAACATCAATGATATTTGGCGGTGCATCAACCTCCGTTTCGTGGCCATCTATATTCAAGGTCACATCACCCAAGTCATTCAAATCAGTGGAAAGTGGTAGATCAGATGAGTTGTCGAAATGTATAATATCAGGAACGGCATCTGACACTATGACACCCCCGTTGGAAAACTTTTTATGATTAACATGTTCAACGACCTTCCAGTTGGGTTTGTTCTGATCTTCAATGTAGAAGACTTGTTTGACTTGTGTTGCGAGAATGTATTGTTCATCTTTCCAATACTCAGCTCTTGTGTCGGTGAGTTGAGTCATGTTGTTTCTATAGATAAGACGTTTTTTACGTAACATGGGGCGAGTGTCGAACCACTTAACTTTGAACAACACAACACTGAACGACAAATAACGAAACACGAGGATCTGTTGAAGCTGACCATAAGCCATTGTGTTCTCAAGGCCAGGCGCACAAATGCCGCTGTTTTGAGTTGTACGACGTTCATCGCGACTGTGCACGACATACCTCACACCGTCGACTATGCAAGAGTTTATTGAGATTGGATGCGGTGATGGTCCACAAGCTAAAGCGAATAACTCGCTGGTCTGGATAACCTCTGGGTCTTTGTCATTGTCTACGTGACGTTGACGGATCTATGAGGAATAAAGGATTAGGTACAGAAAACTATTTATAATAATATTATTTTTTTACAGGTAAGTACACAAGATAAGTCTAAGTTTACCATTTTCCCAAACCACGCGGAGAATTCTTTTTTCTCGTCTTTGTCAGGATATAATCTGAAAAACGTTCATGGTATTAGAATAAGTCGCTATTGTTAAGAAAAAGAAGTTTCAAAATAAAATAAAAAACGCGTACCTCTTGAACTCAGAAATATACTTGTCGATTTCAGGACTGTTGTTTTGTACATACCATTCCACTTTCTTGAACTCTTGATAAGGGAACGGAATATACGACTTTTTACCAAGCGGGTTACATACCGATCGGAACACCTGAAACTGACACGTTGGGGGAGGAGGGTCCACATTACGGTCGAGACGATTAAATTTAGTGGTAACATCATCCCGAAAATACTTAGAACAGAAAGTCAATGCTTCTTGTGCAACATAACCCTCCGCAATCGAACCTTCTGGCTTAGCTTTATTTCGTACAAAACCTTTTAGCTCTTTCATGTATCTTTCAAATGGATACATCTACCGGGGGCGGATAGGCCCGCCTTCAATGGCCTCATCAGGTAAATGGATAACCAAGTGAACCATAATGTCAAAGAAATCAGGAGGATATATGAGCTCAAGATCGCACAAAATGTCAACCACCTTTTTTACAGCAGTCAACATGTCATCCACCATTAAAGTTGCAGAGCAGAGTTGCTTAAACAAGTTACATAGGTCGATCAGTGGTCTTGCAATCTCAGCAGGCAAGTATTCCTGAAGTGCGAAAGGAAGTAAACGTTGCATCATTATATGACAGTCATGAGACTTCATGCCCGTTATATTGGTATCGTTATCGGTCACTTTGTGCTTGAAGTTGGATCCGAACCCATCTGGTAGTTTAACACTCTTGATGTACTGACAAAACTTTTTCCTGTTCTCTGGTGTGAAGGAATACGAAGCCTGAGGCTTCTTGCACTTCCCGTTTTTACTTTGGGTGAGCCACAAGCTTTTTCGAATGCCCAACTTTTCCAAGTATTGTCTTGCCTTGACAGTGTCTTTAGATTTTTCATTCATCAACAAAGTGTTCAGGATGGCCTCCAACACATTTTTTTCGATATGCATGATGTCTAAATTGTGTCTTAGTGAAAGAAAAGGCCAATACTCAAGCTCGTAAAAAATAGACCGTTTAGACCAGTTAGGCTCAACACGAAAATTGCGTGTTATCTTCACACCCCCAAAATTCTTATGTTTACCGGGCAGTCGATTTGGCAGTGAAGCGTGTTGCTCGTCAATCTGGTCCATGGTAAATGTTCTAGGACGGGGCTGGTGTTCGGGTTTACCATTGAATAAACGTGAAGTCCTGGATTTATGGCGGGGCGGTAAGAATCTTCTGTGGCCAACATAATCTATTTTGCTTGCCACATGAAGAGATGGAGTGTCGTCATTACATGTAGGGCAAGCCTTGTAACCTTGCCCACTATACCCAGACAAACTACTTCGAGCCGGAAAATCATTGATGGTCCATAAAAGCATCGCTCTCATGGTGAATGCCTCGCCTGTAGCTTGGTCTATAGTACTCACACCATCCCATAAAAGTTTTAGATCATCAATTAAAGGTCTCAAGTAAACATCAATGTCCTTGCCTGGGGATTTAGGGCAAGGAATTAACAGCGTCAGCATTAAAGAACTCTCTTTCATACACAACCACGGAGGCAGGTTGTATGTTGTCAATATCACCGGCCACATGATGTAAGTCTGACTAAGGTTGCCGAATGGATTGAAACCATCAGCAGCCAACCCTAATCGAACATTTCTTGGTTCTGCTGCAAAATCACCATACTTGGCATCAAATTTCTTCCAAGCCGCACCATCACACGGGTGTTGCATCTTACCGGGCTCCGTACACTTTCCAGTAGCATGCCAAATCATATCCTTTGCACTTTTACTAGACTTGTACAAACGTTGTAGTCTAGGAATGATCGGAAAGTAACGCAGCACCTTCTTAGGAACTTTCTTCCCCGGCGTGTTAGTGTCTTTCCATCTACTTGTATTACACACCGGACAGAAATCCAAATCGGCGTATCCTTCCCGAAATAAGCAACAATCGTGTTCACAAGCATGTATCGAATCGTACCCTAACCCGATCGTTTTAAATGTCTTCTTTATTGCATAGTATGACGGTGGGAGCTTGAATCCTCTGCTTGGGGGAAAGATAGTTTGGAACCACTCTAGAATATCATTGAATATGGTATCGGTGATTTTACCTTTGGCCTTATAATGTGTAAACTTTGCCATGAAGTCTAATCGAGTCGCTTCTACACAACCAGGGTACAGCGGCTCATTGGCACTGCGATATAACTCTTCAAACTCGTTAGCTTGAGTCCGTCTGTTACTTGAGTTGGGAGGAGGTGGAGGAGGAATATAGTCCGGAGGCATATAGGTAAGGTCATCAAGTAACGATGTCATGTCAGTTATAAAAGGTTGTCTTGTGTTATCTATTATTGGCAGTGGTGGCGGTGGTGGTGGTGGTGGAGGAGGTGTAGGTGTAGGAGGAGCCGGTTCACCATGGTGTACCCATGTTGTATAACTGTTGTCAAACCCGGACTTCATAACGTGGTTCGAAAGAAGGTCAATATCTACCAGGAGTCTTGTTCGACAACGCTTGCATGGACATGGTATCTCATTCAAACGATTCACAAACTTCCTAGAATGCTTGACAAAATTGGCAAGACCCAATATATATTCTGGTTGATGACGCTCTAACCGTGTCCAACTCTTATCAATGAGTACCATAACTGTGTTTTAACGATACATTTAGTTATTATATGCAACTTAATTATTATATATTTCATAAATAATAATATGTATTATATCAAATTATAAAAAATAATTATAAAATATACAATTATTATTTATAAAGTATATAATTATATAATAATATTTATTAAAAGATATAATTATCAAGTATAGAAAATAGTATGTTCACCTAGCGCAACTATGGAAGGCAATCCTAACCCACCCTTTGAATGTTTCGTCTCATATATGAATGCGTATAACCGATTTACTATTTGAGAAAATTTCGGCAGCATTTCCCCTCAACTCCCCAAATATGTGTTTAAAGACATATTCGTAGGAGTAAAGGAGAAACACTGTCGAAATCATCTCAAATACTAAATCGGTTATACGCATGCATATCCTAAATGAGACAAAACATTCAAAAAGCAGTCCCAAACAGGGGACTTTCCGAAGTTAATTCCTAATAAATTAACTTCGGACGGGTTTTCTATAGGTTGATCAATTTCAGACGGGAATTTTCCGAAATTAATCGCTAAAATCCTAAAACATTCCTAAGGCTTAGTCCAATAAAACATTTATATCATATAATAAAAACAGCTTATCAGAATAAGCTGTTTGAAAATAGCTTATCCCGATAAGCTTATCAGAATAAGCTGTTTTCAAACAGCTTATTTTGATAAGCTTATTAGAATAAGTTGTTTGATAACAGCTTATCCCGATAAGCTTATCAAAGTAAGCTGTTTGAAAACAGCTTATTCTGATAAGCTTATAAGGATAAGCAGCTTATTCTTATAAGCTTATAAGGATAAGCTGTTTTTAAACAGCGTATTCTGATAAGCTTATCAGGATAAGCTGTTATCAAACAGCTTATCCTGATAAGCTTATTAGGATAAGCTGTTATCAAACAGCTTATTCTCATCAAATAGGTAACATAAGGAGTGTTTGGATTTACGTTTAAAAAAATTAACAATTTTAAACATCCCGGACGACATGTCGCCAGGGAATCTAAAAAAACTAAAAAAAAACAATATGTATTATCAATTACAATTAAAAGTTAAAAAAACATACCTTTAAATAGTGGTCGGGTCTCGGCTGTGGTCGGGGCGCGGGTGTGGTCGGGGATCGGCTGCGGTCGGGTCTCGGCTGTGGTCGGGCTCGGCTACGGTCGGGACTCGGCTACGGTGACCGGATATGTAAAAACAAAACCAAATATACTATCAATTATAATATAAGTTATATAAAAAAATCAATTACAATATAAATTATAAAAAAAAATTATATAAAAAAAAACCTTAACAATTACAATATAAATTATATAAAATACCTTAATATATATTGCGGTGGTGGTGGTGCCGGTGAATGTAGATGGCGTGGTGGTGGTGTTGGCGACTGGAGATGGTGGTGAGTGGTGGTGCGTGCACGTGTGCAGGTGTGGAGGAGAGTGATGGTGAGTGGTGGTGGTGAGTGGTGATATAGCAGCGGGATGTGGAGGAGAGTGGTGGTGGTGGTGATACAGCAGCAACAGCGAAGAAGGGATGAAGTTTTTTTTTTGTTAAGTGTTGTGAGAAAAGATAAGGTATCTGGTCAATAAAGCGTTTTTTTTTCCCCGGCGACAATCCCTGGCGACATGTCGCCAGGGATACTTTTGCCTTTTGTCGTTTAGCCAAAAGCGCGCGTTATTGAAAAATTTTGGAGGGGTGTGACGAAGTTTCCCTGGCGACATGTCGCCAGGGATACCTTTGACTTTTCAACGCATATGCACGTACCTATAACTTTTGTCGTGTCTCCCAAACCTTCCCTGGCGACATGTCGCCAGGGAAACTTGGCTGACTTTTTAGAAAGTCAAGTGAGCCCAATTTTCCCTGGCGACATGTCGCCAGGGAAACTTGGCTGACTTTTTAGAAAGTCAAGTGAGCACACGTTTCCCTGGCGACATGTCGCCAGGGAAACTATCCCTGGCGACATGTCGCCAGGGATAGTCAAAGATGTCGCAAGGGATAATTTTTGTGAAAATAAAGTTTCTTGTTACTTATGTATTATTATAATTAGTAATAAAATAATAATAATTATTATTATTATTTATGAAATAATAATTATTATTATTACAATTTATAAAATAATTATTATTATTTATAAAATAGCTATATCATCCCGGTCAGTTTAATTTCTAAATTCATTCCGATTTATTCCGTTTAGTTTCTCGATTTATTCTAATTCGGTAACCATTTAACATCTAGCGTTTAACAAATGCATACCGACTCATCCATTGAACATCTAACATGTAACCAAGACATGGCGAGTCATCCATTGAACATCTAACGTGTAACCAAGACATGCCGACTCATTTATTGAACATCTAACGTGTAACCAACACATACCGACTCATCCATTGAACATCTAACGTTTAACAAATGCATACCGACTCATCCATTTAACATCTAACGTGTAACTAAGACATGCCGACTCATTTATTGAATATCTAACGTGTAACAACACATGTCGAGTTGTCCATTGAACATCCAACGTATAACAAATGCATACTGACTCATCCATTGAACATCTAACGTGTAACCAAGACATGCCGGGTCATCTATTGAACATCTAACGTGTAACCAAGACATGCCGACTCATCCATTCAACATCTAATGTTTAACAAATGCATACCGACTCATCCATTGAACATCTAACGTCTAACCAAGACATACCGACTCATCCATTGAACATCTAACGTCTAACCAAGACATGCCGACTCATTTATTGAACATCTAACGTGTAACCAACACATGTCGAGTCGTCCATTGAACATCTAACGTCTAACCAAGCTTGGTTACATGTTCTTCATTCTCACACAACATCCCGTCAGCTATCACTTCACTAAACTGAGAAGCATATGTCATAACGTTCTGAGTGAAATTTGAGACAACTGGCAACCAACCTGATAAGCAATTATTGAACATCTAAGGTGTAACCAACACATGTCGAGTCGTCCATTGAACATCTAACGTCTAACCAAGCTTGGTTACATGTTTTTCATTCTCACACAACATCCCGTCCGCTATCACTTCACTAAACTGAGAAGCATATGTCATAACGTTCTGAGTGAAAGTTGAGACAACTGGCAACCAACCTGATAAGCAATTATTGAACATCTAACGTGTAACCAACACATGTCGAGTCGTCCATTGAACATCCAACGTATAACCATAACAAACCGGATCATCCATTGAACATCAAACGTATAACCATAACAAACCGGGTCATCCATTGAACATCCAACGTTTAACTATTGGCGGGAAAACGTTGGCGGGAAAACATTGGCGGGAAAATGTTAACCATTTCCCTCACTTTTTGACCATAAAAGGATTCACACACACTTATCATCAGCAGATCACACACACACACACACTTATCATCTCCTACCAAACTCACCACCACCACCACCTGATTTGGTAGCAGATGGATCCCCGTGAAGCTTATAAGTGTACATGTAGAAAGGGATATATTGTGTTGAGACAGTCACATCAACCTCATAGCTTTGGTAAACTCTACTATGCATGTCCTTTTTCGAAGGTAAACAATCAAATGTTTTAGTTATGTAATACGTGTGATTATTAAATGACATGTCATGTTATTTGTTTACTTTGTAACAGCCAAAAACAAATGATTATGGATGTAAATATTTTAAATGGAAGGATGATTTTGATCTCGAACTCCGTATAAGATCTTCCCCTGGATCTTCAACACCTCAAGGTTCACATCCAAGTTCTTCTACAGGTCCTTCTCAATCTGCACCCACTGAGTGCTCAAATTGCAAGATCAAAGATCTAAAGATAAAGATGTTAGAGGCAAGACTAGAAATGGAAAGGCATCCTGAAGACCACGCATGTCAATCGGCTGCAATACTTCATGAGCTTTTAAATGAAATAGAAAATCTTAGCGTTGAGTAGTAATCGGCTGCACTACTTCACGAACTTTAAGTTGATTAGTAATGTCTGTTTTTAAGTTTTCCATTTGATTCCACAAGGGCTATGTATAATATTATGAATAAATAAATGTTTGTTTTATAAATGTCTCATTTTTATTATATAAACGTCGCAAAAATTAAATAACATCGGATCGATAGTTAATATAATAATTATTTGGAATAAATAAATATTTGTTTTATAAATGTCTCATTTTTATTATATAAACGTCGCAAAAATTAAATAACATCGGATCGATAGTTAAAATAATAATTAACAAGCAAAAACAAAATAAATATATGTCAGGGAGTTTCCCTGGCGACATGTCGCCAGGGAAACATTTGGGATTTGGCGGGTAAAAGCCCGCCACACATTCTTGACATGTAATTAAACATTTGTGTTTAATTTTGAAACTAATCACAAATGACAACGGTTTCCCTGGCGACTTGTCGCCAGGGATAATCTTGACATGTAATTAGAAAATATCTATGGAAATGTCTAGATGTATATGGATAAGTATGGATAAAATATCCTTATGAAATATCTAGTTAAACTTATCTAGATTAGACTAGTATTATGGAGAAGTTGTAAGAATGATCCATGGAAATATCTTGTATCTAGAATGTTCCATGGACTAGTATAAATAGGATGTGTTGTAAATATTTTATAACTTGTACCAAGAAAAGTTCAAGCAATAAACCTACATTCCTAAAACTTATCGCTTCCTCTAGTATTAGCCTAAAAGGCCCCGTGTGTTTCCCAACAAACTGGTATCAGAGCTACGCTGAAGATCAAGATGTCGAGTTCAATGAACTTGTTCCAATTTCCTCGTCTCACCAAAGATAACTATGGTACTTGGTGTATTCGAATGAAGGCGTTACTTGGCTCACACGATGTGTGGGAGATAGTCGATAAAGGGATTGAGAAGGTTGAAGATGAAAACTCGTTGAGTGCTGCCCAAAGGGTAGATCTGCAGAAGGCGAGAAAGAAGGATCAAAGTGCTCTTACTCTCATCTATCAATGTCTTGATGATGCGATGTTTGAGAAAGTTGCAAATGCAACCACTTCTAAGGAAGCGTGGGAGATCCTTCAAAATGCTTTCAAAGGAGTTGATAAAGTGAAGAAGGTACGTCTTCAAACTCTTAGAGGAGAGTTCGAAAAACTCCAAATGGAGGAATCCGAAACCATTTCGGATTATTTCACTCGTGTCTTGACCATTTCAAATGAGATGAAGAGAAATGGTGAAAGCCTGACTGACACAAGGGTGATAGAAAAGATTCTTCGCTCGTTGCCACCAAGCTTTGATTACATTGTTGTGGCCATAGAGGAGTCAAAAGACATCGACTCTATGACCGTCGATCAACTCATGGGATCTTTACAAGCCCATGAAGAGAAGTTGAAGAAAAGAAGGGGGAAAGAACCCTTAGAGCAAGCTCTATACTCAAAGGTCTCTTTCAAAGAAAGAGAAAAGAGCTTTTTACATGGACGCGAGCCAGGACGAGGACGCGGTACTTTTCGAGGTCGTGGTGGTTTCCAAGGTCGAGGCCGAGGACGAGGAAGAGAGGATGTTAATAAAGAAGAAGAGAACCAATGGTCTCCTAGTAGGAGAGGTCGTGGAAGAGGCTACCAATCTCAAAGAGGAGGTAAGTCTCAAATACAATGTTATAATTGTCGAAAATTTGGTCATTATGCTAGCGAGTGTACTAGCGCAAGACAAGTGGAAGAAAAGGCCAATCTTGTGGAGGTAGATGACGAAGACGAGCTTACTTTGCTAATGGCGAGACATGGCGAACAAGAAGAAAGGACAGAGCCATGGCATATAGATTCCGCTGCTAGTAACCATATGACGGGTGAAGAAGACTTGTTTGTGGAGATGGAGCAACGTAAAGGAAATGTCACCTTCGGAGATGAATCAAAGGCACCGGTGAAAGGAAAAGGTAAAATACTTATCCGAGCTAAAGATGGAAGTCACCAGTATATTTCGGATGTATACAATGTGCCCAACCTTAAAAGTAACATTTTAAGTGTGGGACAACTATTGGATAAAAACTACGATATTCATTTCAAAGATCGTAGTGCCACGATAAGAAATCATGAAGGAAAGCTCATAGCAAAAGTGCCTATGACTAAAAACCGGATGTTCATCTTGAACATTCAACATGATGAAGCTAAGTGCTTAAAGAGCTGCTTGAAGGACCAGTCGTGGCTTTGGCACATGAGGTACGGACATTTAAACTTTGGTGACTTAAAGTTGTTATCTTCTAAAGGAATGGTGAAAGGGTTAGATCAAATTGATCATCCCAATCAAGTATGTGAAGGATGTCTTCTTGGGAAGCATGCAAGAAGTCCGTTTCCAAAGGAAGCGACGTCAAGAGCGAAGGAGCCTCTACAACTAATTCACACGGATTTGTGCGGTCCCATTACTCCACCTTCTCATGGTATGAATCTCTACTTTATGCTTTTTATTGATGATTATTCTAGAAAGACTTGGGTCTATTTTCTAAAAGAAAAATCCCAAGCCTTTGATGCTTTTAAAAAATTTAAAGCTATGGTTGAAAAGGAGAAGGGTTTAAAAATTAAATCCATGAGATCGGATAGAGGTGGAGAATTTTTGTCAAAGGAATTTAATAAATTTTGTGAGGATAATGGGATCCGGAGATTTCTAACGGCTCCTTACTCCCCACAACAAAATGGAGTGGTGGAGAGAAAGAATAGAACCATCCTCAACATGGTCCGAAGCATGTTGAAAAGTAAGAAGATGCCAAAAGAGTTTTGGGCTGAAGCGGTTGATTGCTCGGTGTATTTATTGAACCGGTGTCCGTCAAAGAGTTTGGACAACAAGACCCCACAAGAAGCATGGAATGGGATGAAGCCTACCGTCTCTCATCTAAGGATATTCGGAAGCATAGCGTATGTTCACGTTCCGAGCCAAAGGCGAATCAAGCTTGATGATAGAAGTGAGAAGCATGTGTTCGTGGGTTATGATAAGCAGTCCAAAGGATACAAGCTCTATAACTCGATCACAAGGAAGGTAGTAGTGAGCAGAGACGTGGAGTTCGATGAAGAAGGATCGTGGGATTGGAGCGTCAAGGAAAATGAAAGGTACGACTTTCTTCCCATGACTAATGAAGAAGAGATAGGTGAATTAAGAGATGAAGTTCAGCAACCTGAAAGTCCAGCTCCAAGTCCAACCCAAGGCTCGCCAGCAAGTTCAAGTGAAGGAGAGCCAAAGACAAGAAGCTTACAGGAGCTCTATGAGGTAACTGAAGAGATACCCCTTCTCTGTTTATATGCTGATTGTGAACCTTTATGTTTTGAAGAGGCCATGAAAAGCAAGAAATGGAGACAAGCTATGGACGAGGAGATAAAGTCCATAGAAAAGAATGACACGTGGGAGTTGACAATCCTTCCAAAAGGTCAAAAGGTTATTCCACTCAAGTGGGTATACAAGGCCAAGAAGAACGCCAAAGGTGAAGTGGAGAAGTACAAGGCAAGAGTTGTGGTCAAAGGCTACAAGCAGAAGCATGGGATAGACTATGAAGAGGTATTTGCCCCTGTTGCTCGCTTAGAAACTATAAGAATGATTATTGTTATTGCTGCTCAGTATAGGTGGAAAATTCACCAAATGGACGTGAAGTCAGCATTCCTAAATGGAGTTCTAGAAGAAGAAGTTTATGTGGAGCAACCGGAAGGATATGTTGCCAAAGGGCAAGAAGGTAAAGTTTTAAGGTTGAAGAAGGCCTTATATGGACTAAAGCAGGCACCCCGAGCTTGGAATACTAGAATCGACAAGTATTTCCAAGGGCATGGTTTTACAAAGTGCTTAAGTGAATACGCACTTTACGTGAAGTTTGAAAATGGAGGTATATTGCTAGCCTGCTTGTATGTGGATGATTTGATATTCACAGGAAATTCCCAAAGGATGATGGACGAGCTCAAGAAGTCAATGACGAGAGAGTTCGAGATGACAGACATAGGACTTATGTCTTATTATCTTGGCATCGAAGTGAAGCAAACTGATGAAGGAATATTCATATGTCAAGAAAGATATGCCAAGGAGATACTGAAGAGGTTCGGGATGGAAAAATGCAATCCCGTTGGCACCCCCATTGAACACAAGGCAAAGCCTTCGAAGCATGATGGAGGAGAAGCGGTAAACCCAACTCTGTTCAAGAGTCTAGTTGGAAGTTTACGCTACTTAACATGTACAAGACCCGACATACTCTATGCAGTCGGATTGATTAGTCGGTTCATGGAAGAGCCTACGACAAAGCATGTGGAGATTGCGAAGAGGGTCCTCCGTTACATCAAAGGTACTGTAGACTACGGTATGTTTTATTCAGCAAGTGAAGACTTCAAGCTGGTTGGATATAGCGATAGTGACTGGGCTGGAAACAAAGACGATGGAAGAAGTACATCAGGATTCGTGTTCTTCTTAAGTAACAATGCGTTTACATGGTCTTCAAAGAAGCAACCTATTGTTACCTTGTCTAGCTGTGAAGCAGAGTACGTTGCTGCAACATCGTGTGTATGTCACGTAATTTGGCTTAGAAGTATGCTGAAGGAGCTACACATGGAGCAAGAAGATGCAACCGAGATCTACGTGGACAACAAGTCAGCAATTGACTTAGCAAAGAATCCAGTCTATCATGATCGAAGTACGCATATAAACACTCGGTATCACTTTATTCGAGAGTGCGTTGCAAGGAAGGATGTTCAAGTGATACATACGAGGTCCGAAAATCAAGTTGCAGATATCTTCACCAAGCCGCTCAACGAGCGAGATTTTTCAAGACAAAGGATGATGCTTGGAGTCGGAAAATCAAGTTTAAAGGGGGGTGTTAGTTCGTAAACTTGATTTAGTCACTAAAGACCTCGCTGAAGGTTGAGCTCATCTGCGGAAGATTCTAGAAATTCGAAGAAAGAACCATAGAAAATATCTATGGAAATGTCTAGATGTATATGGATAAGTATGGATAAAATATCCTTATGAAATATTTAGTTAAACTTATCTAGATTAGACTAGTATTATGGAGAAGTTGTAAGAATGATCCATGGAAATATCTTGTATCTAGAATGTTCCATGGACTAGTATAAATAGGATGTGTTGTAAACATTTTATAACTTGTACCAAGAAAAGTTCAAGCAATAAACCTACATTCCTAAAACTTATCGCTTCCTCTAGTATTAGCCTAAAAGGCCCCGTGTGTTTCCCAACAGGTTCCAGAAGCATCAAACACCTCAGCATCATCATTATATCAACCAATTTCCAGAAAAAAAAGTCTGCACAATTTTGGCGGAGATATAACGGCTGCGGCGACTCCGGCCAAAATTAGGTTAAAAAAGGCAGAGTCATACGTACCCACGGCTTAAACAAAGGTTAGATTCAAGGTTGAAATGAATGGTATGTTGTTCAATTATAAATACCATATTAGGCCTAAACGACATTGTTTTGATTTGACCTGATCATTGGACTTCCGGTAAGTTTGTGTGCTATTTTTTTGTATTTATTGTTTTATTTCAGAATATGGATTTAAGTTGTCAGTTGTCACATATGAGGATATAGGTGTAAGAAGATAAAAAGGTAAAAGTAAGTTGCATTATAGTGTAATAAGCCCCATAATAATATTGACTATGTCAAATCTATTCAAAAATGGTAGTAATGTATAAGTGTATTTTCAGCCAACTGTTAGTTTTCTTGATTGTTGTTTGTAAGATTGTAAAAATAGGTTTAGAAGAAGGTAATTTGTTTAAGATTTACGTAGCAAGGAAGCTAATGTTTTCATCAAACTTAAAAAATATGGGCCATTGACATTCTATCTGGGCGGCCTTTATTATTCTTTTTTGCTTAAGAAGTTCGGGTTTGCATATAAGTAGTTCATAGTTCCAAACTTGACAATTCATAGTGAAACTTCAAAGTAGGCTGGTAGTAGCTAATCCTCCAATAGTCAGACTTTTTTTTTCCTAAATATTTCTCTCAATAGTTTCTTTTATCATTGGTCATATCTTAATATACATCACATTCGTCAATACAAAGTTCTTTGGTCATCTTAATTGTCATATCTTAGGCCATAGGAAATATAGTAATTGCAGTCCAGTTTGTTTTGTTGGAGAAGGAGAAACGGTATTCAAACATGTACAATGTATTTATTTATCTAATTTATGGCCTTTTTCTTTCGGGTTTTTATGTTAAGCTATGTTTATTAAACACAAAGTTTCCTTTTATATCCAAAAATACATTTAATTCACATTAAATATACTCAAAATTCACCACAAATAAATATCAATTTGCATTTAATAAGTTCAAACTTTACATGTATATAAACTTAAACATGTTCACGAGGGCACATGTTAGAAATTCCCCTTTCTTAATATCTTATTTGGATTTTTTAATTTTGTTTTCTTTATCTGTTTCCTTGACTCGGATGTCGTGGATAATGCCTCTATCCAAAGGGTCCACGAGTATGAAGACCATAAGCTCAAATCTCTGACTCCGCATGCTTAGAAATTGTAGTCCTTGGTGATTATGCTTCCATTTAGCTAACAAGTGAATAGGTGACTAGCATTTGGAGATTGGATGTAGGATTGGTAGGAGCGAGTGTGCAGGCCTGCTGCACATTACATACAGAGTGTTATTATTGTTTCTTTTAAGTGTTTCAAAGTTTCGAGATATGATATATTCATGTTTTCAGAAAATTATCCTTAACAATTTCTAATGCTGAGTTTGTTTTATCATCACGTCTATTTGATAGGCTTCAAATCCTCTTTATAAAACTAGCATAATGCTTTTCCAACAAACAAAATATACAAAAACTATGTAAGCAGCCCCGCAGCAACGCGCGGGCACATAATTGCTTGTTATATATAACATTTGGCGAGAACGACGTCGTTTCATATCGTTTTAATTTTTAAACATTGGGCTGCAAATTGGGCTACACTTTTGCTTCAACCCTCTAAACCAACACTTACTTTTTTTTATCTCACTTTCCACACATACATTCACTTCCAGAATAAGCTAGAATCATATGTAGATGGAGATGTTTTTTATTTGTTTCATTCTTGGGATTTTTGTAATATGGTTCATAAGAGATATGATTTAATTTTTGTAATAGGATTTCATTTTTGGGAAGTTGAAGTTCCGATGACAAAGAACCATTGGAACGAAGGTAAAAAGTAACTCATTATTTGGTTGTGAATACTTTAACATAAGGTCGATGTCGATTCATGTATTCACGACAGTAGATTCATGGATCTAATTATGTGAGATGTTACTTTTTTAAGGTTCTAATTCAAGTACTTTGGCTCAAGTTTTATGAGCAAGTATTGGTTTGTAGGATATCACGCATCAGGAAATGAAATTATCTAAGATTAAACAATTAGAATCTGATATGCACTTGGATTACTGATAAACCAAGTGTTGCTCAAGTTATTGGAGACATATTACTTGATCAGTTTACACTGGGAAGGCGTTTTAATATTGAAAAATGGAGTGCAGGTCTCAACTTCAAGTAACTATATCTGTTAAATTACTTAACATGTTCAGTTTTTGGTATATTGTTTTTGTTTTGTATGGTACAATCGACACTAATAACTGTAGAAAACTTAGATGCGATGTCCCCATTTTTGGCATCTTTATTAATTTTGTGCTAATTTAGTTGTTTGTGTAAGCGTAGACAAGAATAGTGTGAATTTCTCAAAACCAAGCAGCTAGGATTTGTATGAATTATGGATCAGCAAGTCAAGCATTGGATAGTAAGTGTATTTTATATAACAATCAGTCTTTTCCTATTGAAATTAGGCCTAGGCATAATACAAATAATTTTGTCCTAACATTAATGAGGTAAGGTCTCGAGAGTCGACAAAAGTAGTTTTGATTTTCAGTGAAAAGCCGTAAAACAAGATGTGACGCACAATTAGCTTAACAACAACAGTAGTTGATTACTTTGCTAATATGGTGCAAGTATATTAATTGGTGGTTTTTTTAGAGGCGTTCCCACACAATTTGACCTTTTCTCGTACTATTTCACTAACGTTTTTGAAAACATAAACAAAAGTGAGTCATGTTAATATGTTTATTTCTTTCTCTTACACACACATCAAGCTCTCTCACACACACTCATTCACATTTATTTATTCTCTCTCCATTTTCACAAATGTCAGATCTGTTAAGGCTAGGGGGAGTGGTAACTAAAAATCCCACCGCCACGTCAGCTCCACCTCAGCTTTCTCTTTCCTCTTACTAACCCACTCAAAACTCACCTTTCAAGGTTCTTAAGGAAAAAAAAACCCACCACCACCTCACCTCCACCTCATCTTTCCACTATCACTTTTATTTAACTTATTTATAAAATACATACTTTTATTCCATCAAAATTAAAAAACGATACACGCGGGTAAATACAAACATTAAAAATATTAGGCATTATTAGCCAAGTGCTGGATTAAATCGGATCGAAGGTTTTGATGCACTTGAGCTGATCTGATGTATCCCATAACAGCATGAATTTCTTCCGTGCTTCGTACCAGATCGTCTGGTTGGTGTGCTTCTCCTCGGAACCATTTGGGACTTATCACATATTTTTTGTGTTTACGAATCATATTATGCATTATGATGCATGCATACATCATATTAACAAGTCTTTCTTTCTTCAAAGCACGTGCTGGATTGGCGATTATGGCCCATTTCTTTTTCAGAACACCAAACGCGCGTTCCACATCCTTTCTTGCCGATTCTTGCTTCCGCTTATACAATATTCGACTGTGGTCATCGTTAGATGGTTCTGGAATCGTCTTAACAAGTGGAGCTAATTCGGGGTATATCCCGTCAGTAAGATAGTATCCAAATGGATAAGTAACGCCGTTAGCCGTAAACGGGACCTCTGGTGCTCGTCCTGTTTTCAAATCGTTAAACAAAGGGGATTGATATAACACATTGATGTCGTTGTTAGACCCAGAAACACCAAAGAAAGCATGCCATATCCACAAGTCTTCCGACGCAACAGCTTCCAACAAAATGAACGGATTCGATCCGTGATCACGTCTAACATATTGCCCTTTATGGGCGTACGGACAACCAAACCACTCCCAGTCCGTACAGTCTAGACTTCCTAGCATCCCAGGGAAACCGTGCTTCCTTTCGTGATGTTGATATAGTAATTCAACATCACTCACCGTGGGTTTTCTCAGATATTCTGGCCTATAAATCGCCCTTATAGCAGAACAAAAATGATCAAGACTTTCCCGTGAAGTTCTTTTAGAGATTTGCAGATATTCATCTAAAAAGGCTGGAACAATGCCGTATGCCAATTGACGAATTGCAGAAGTGCATTTCACCAATGGAGCAACGCCTTCTCTTCCGGTACAGTCGATATTTGAATTAAAGTAAGGATCATGTGCAGTTACAGCCGTAACTATATCGTTGAAAAGTGATCGATCCATGCGATATGTCTTTCGGAATGCACGTTCGTCGTAGACCGGGTTGTCAGTGAAAAACGCGGCAAGTAAACGATCATGGGCACCATAACGATCTCGATTAACCGGGTTTCTCGACACTTTTTGTCGTCTATTTCGGAAAAACGCCATAGCTTTTGCAAGCAACCGGATACGAGGGCTATTCATCAAAGTTTCTTCATCTTCGATCATTAGATCGGGGTACATAAATGTATATTCATCAATGTTTTCCATGCTAAAAATTTAAAATTTATAAAAGATGATTTTTTTGATTGAGAGAAAGATGAAATGAGAGATATGAAAAAAAAGAAGAAGTGAAAATGAGGATTATATAGAAATAAAATGGGGATGAAAAAGAAAGATTTGGGGTAGTGTGAATGGTGAAAAACTCACCTGTAGCGAGTTTTTTTTTCCCTGGGAACCACAACCCACGCGTGGGTTTTTAAGGTAGGATTGTTGGGTTCATAGCAACCCACGCGTGGGTTTTTGCCACATGTATCCCACCCGTGGGTTTTTTGCACCACTCCCCCCAGCCTAAGAATCACCATCTTCATCGACATCAAGATCCGACCATTAACACATCAAGATCCGGTCACTAATACATCAAGATCTGACCACTTACACCATCAAATCCAACCACTAACACATCAAGATCTGGCCACTAACACATCCAGATCCGACAACTGACACCTTCAGGATCCGGCTTTCTCTTACTCCCTCACTGATAATATCTTAACTTTAGAATTGATGCACCACCAGATTCTTTAATTTGAATACTCAAATGGTCTTTACATATGAAGATGTTCATATACTAAATAAAAAGAATATGAGGGTTAAGAGGATGGTGGTCGCTACACATTAGATTTATGTGTGAACTAAGGTGATAAACAGTAAGGTGAAACTTTGAATTTTGAGATGGGATGCGTTTAAAGAGAGAGATAAGGATTTTGATATGTGTGTTAAAGAAGATGAATATGAAAAACTAAAAATTGGTAAGGATATATATGTCATTTCCATCCGAATTTGTGAAAGAGAACTGAAGATAAGTCAGTCTCTCAATGATTAACGGTGTGGGAATACAAGATTACTGGTGTGTTAACCCATCAGACCTTTTTTTAATGGGCCTTATGGTTGGCACACCCTGTACTTTTTACTGACACTTTAACTTTGCTACTGTACTACTTAGTTTCGAATACATACAAACATCATACTATTAAATACTACTGTACGTAACTAGTCATATCTTAATCACAAAACATTTTACAGTTTTTTTTTACACACACTCGTATTTCTCTCACACACACTAACATTCTCTTCCAAAACCACCAATCTAAAAAAAAAACTGCCATCAAAATCAAACAGTCGAACACCGGTCACCAAGAAATGGTTAACGTTCCCATAGGCGTCAGTTTCGATTCAGATCTGATGCATGTCGTCCATAGTTAATCCGGGTCAGTTTAACCGACGATTGCATTAATCAAGATCCGATCATACATTAATCAAGATCCGGCTACATATAATCAAGGTCCGACCACACATAATCAAGGTCCTGCTACACATAATCAAGATTATTTTTTCAAATTTGTGACTTTTTTCCATTTTTGGGATGGGTGAGAAAGACGAAAGCATTATTTAAAATTATTTTCAGTGAGGAGATAGAAACTAGTACTTCACATTTGTAATGAAAGATTTTGTTTCTAAAGTGAATTTATAGTCTGAGATATGTTCTTTAATTTCTGATGTGATTCAAGATTATTGTCTCAGTTTTTCAGATCTGTTCTCATATTTTTAAATGAAGAAAGAAAGAAATAAAATAATTTATGATATGAAATTTTTAAAAAAATAAAGAAAGAAATAAAATAATTATATAAGTTTTGATGAGAGAGGTCTCATATCCCAACAAAGCAACTAGTACTTCATATTCTGTTTTTTCCACTTTTTAATGATTAAAGATGTACGGTGGTGTGAGGATACAAGGTTACCGGTGTGTCAACCCACCACCCTTTTTAATATGAGAAAATAGCAATTAGAGCAACTGCTTCTTATTCTTAAGAAGAAAAGATTCCATCATGACTGATACTATGAGGGGTTGTGGGTTTAGACTCCTTCATTTTGGATCCAAACACCTCAATCATTTGAAAGCAGTGAAGGGTCATTTTCATAGCATTTTTACAATTTCCTTCATGATAAAAAAATTTTCAACCAATTTAGAAAAACACTCTCTCTCACACAGTATAAACAAAACTTCTCATATATTCTTGATAAACACCATGGCAACCGCTACCGCCGGATCCTAGAGCCCAACTCGCTGCTCCCAATCTCATCGATCTGTTTCATCAAATTCATAGCCTAACAAATTTCAGATCCGTTTCATCAAATTCATTTCTTTTAGATCTAAAGGGTTTCTCTCACACAAAGTAATTATAGTATCTCTTTCACACACAAATCTGATTTTTCTGTTTAGTCAACAAACAATCACCACAGCCTAATAATCACCACCTAATTTAAGTTCTTTTTTACGATACTATTTTAAGCCTCCGTTAATGTGACCATCAGAGTAAATAATTAGGTGTTATGAAAAACGAAGAACAAAGCTGTCGAGAGTGATGTTGCATCCGCTAAAGTGAATGCGAGAGTAGCAATCAGTGCTGCAACAACCATGTACTTTTTTTGTATTATTGATCGTCTTTTTGCAACCCTTTGCCATTAAAGTTGTTATGTTTCTTATGTTATGTTTAAGTATGCTTCCCAACTCTGGCTTCTAAATGATTAAACATGTGTTGTGTTTGGTTGCCTACAAGTTTTTAAACGTGATTTTGCTATTGAGTATGTGTGTTACGTGTGATTGGGCTGAAGAATTAGTTTAGTCCACAGAGAAGAGTAAATGTAAATACAGAACGACAAGCCTCAAATTAACAGCTAAACACATCCCTCTACACACACTAGCAAGATGCGTAGCATATATGTCAAGAACTAACTCTCTGGGACTAAAGACAAATCCAAACGGAAAAGCCATTATAAAAATTTTAAATATCAACGAGTTCTACATAATGTTAATGAAGAGCAAGGTAACGAAAAAAAATACATTGACCGTATTACGTTAGGTGAGCATATTTTTAAAAAAAACTAACAAATATACAAACTAAGTAAAATCAGACCTGCTGCAAAGCGGGGGCATCAAACTGCAGCCCCGCAGCAACGCGCGGGCACCAAACTTCTCGTTAAAACTAACGCAATAAGGAATACTAATGCAACGAATTTGTAACAAACATCAAACCTGTAAAATTATGAAATTTAGGCATAGAAATAGGAACGAATTTACTTGTCAAACTTCAAATATTACTAAGACTAATATTCCTAATGATCAAATCCTAACTGCTTAGTATGGAAGTAATGCCTAATAGTAATTTTTATTATAACAACTTATTTTATTACTCCACTGAGATGAACCTTAAGTGATCTAATAAGCACTACATCAAATGAACCAAGATCAGATTACTATCCATGACTTATTACAAGCTTTAATCAACAACTCATAACATCTATGGATGACCTATCATTATTCTGAATAAGTGAAAGCTTCAAACCTAAGCAGATTTTGACTATAGCGACACTTTTTGACTATCAAATTAGCGCAGACTAAGTTTGATTCTCACAAAAGTAATTCCTAATATTACATCTTATGTCTACAAGAGGTGGCAAAATGGGCGGGCGGGCGGGCACGGGCGCGGGCTAAACGGGCAACGGGCTAAACGGGCGGCGGGCTAAACGGGCGCGGGCTAAACGGGCACGGGCGAAACGGGCGGGCAAAACGGGCGGGCTAAACGGGCGCAAGCTAAAAAAGGAAAAAAACATATAAAAACATACAAATAAAAAATAAAAATACTTGTTTAAAAGCCGGGATAAAAAATTTAATAAAAAATATTCGTCGAGTATAATAATTTGTATTTTACAAGTGCGCCCATTAAGCCCATTTGATTTGTTACATATGCGCCCGTTTAGCCCATTCATTATAAAGAATGGGCAAAAAGTGCCCCATCTTTTTTAGAAAATGGACAAAAAGTGCCCATATGTATCAAAATGGGCAAGATTTGCCACCTCTATCTACAACTAAGAGGTTCTACTCAACTATATGAACAATTTACAAAAGTGTTATACTCAAACACTAGCTATGAGAATTACACTAAATCGGCATAAACCAAACACTCTAATTCAGAAAGGACAGAATTATAGAAAGCTATAATATCTAATGAATTAATGCACAATCCTATAAAAGAACATAATCATTCATCAACAGTTCAAAACAAGCAAGCAGCAACTAAGTTTACACTAACAATGTAACAGCAAGCATTTGACTTAAGAAAATTGCATAAAAAATAAAAAGAATGTGACCTCTCCTTCCAGGCCTGCCCGTTGTGGTAGTTGCTACGCTATTGAACTGCACATAAAACCGAATCACCAGCTCTATCAACAAACCCTGAAAACTTGCAGAATATGGAAAAGATACAAATTGCGGACAATTAAAGTTTATAAAAGCTATAAGCATTTTTTCTGACGCAAAACTTTGAACCAGCAGCCTATCCTACTACTACATCGATCAGACAGAATTTGGAGAACTTGTTTAATCAAAAGATCCACTAATCTACATCAAATTATCATAGCAGCGAACATCAGAAACTAAATTGCACAGCAAGTATAAAGAATTTGAAGAAGGAAGAATTTGAGAAAACTTGAAAATTCATAAATGGAGTGAAAGTAGTTTGTTAACTGACTTAACTAAACGAACTGAATAGTAACTGAGTTAAGTTGATAAGAAAAGTACAAGATTAAAGGACTTTTCTACAAACTGTAATGTGTATCTGACTAAACTATTCCTAAAAACTAGAATCTTAACAGAACTTGAAATCTCGTGAACTGTTTAACCAATTCAATCTATTTAGGAAGAAAATCATAACTAAAAACTTGTTACCAATAGTAAGAGGTAAAAGACAGTAAGATTGGAAAAGTTTTAAGGATTAATGATACGAACCTATCCCATACTAGGCTCGTAATTGGTTCATAAGTTCCAAGTGTAGAACTCACTCAAAAAGCTAGCTTGTTTGAGGAGGGGACACGTAGACATTATAAACCATCAACCATTCCCATACATGACCGATGTGGGATCATAACAATTAATTAACTCAAAACAAACTGTAACCGAACATTATAACAAAATTCGAAGGCACTGAAGTAGTACTGAATGAAAGCTAACTATTCTACTCCTAAAAATTAAACTACTGTGTGTAACTAACACCTAGTCTAATTTCTAACTGAATGTCGAAATGAGGGAGAATAGGAGTATTTATAGACTGAGGATGAGGTGAGGGGTAGTTGAGATGACGTGGTTAATCCAATCGCACACTGCCACGTAGCAATCTAGGGTTCTTGATGAATTGGTAATTTGGGGGATTTCTAGGTGTGAAAAGGATGTCGAAATGATCATTTTTGGTATTTTAATCTCTCGGCATCCCAATCTGTTGATCGTGTGATGAGTGACGTGGCATCATTTTATTAGTTGAGAAGAAAAGCCTTGGATCATCATCTGGTCCGTTGGTAATATATCTGATTTGGATGACCAGCTCTAAGCTTTCCATTGGTCCAGCTCATTTCTTCTTTCTACATTTGCAATAACAGCCCTTGAACTCTCATAACTTTGGCATTTTGTAGTATATAATGTTTTGAACTTTGATAAATGGCAACAATGATCATTAAACAGCAACATTGCCCCGTGAACTTTGTGTCTTTGTCACTTTTGGTCCTTTTGAGCTCTCTTTTGTCCTTTTTCTTCAGAAATATCCATGAAAAATCCGTTAAGTACTTTTTTGCCTACAAAACACATAAATACCCACATAATTCCGTCTTTTTTAAGTATAAATGTTTATTTTTTACACCCCCCATGTTCTAGGGGTTTAATATGGTATTAATGAAGTGTGTTTTCACGCTCATCAGCGTATAATGTTTTTATAATGGTGATATTCATCCGACTACACTTTTACTTACGGGAAAAGGCATATCATCTACGAGTATTTCCTACTTATATGAAAAAAGATTAGGAGACCTAAAACGCATGCCTAATTTTATACCTAACTTATGTGTTACTTGTTTATTGGATTGTGAAGATGTGAGCCCGGTTTATAGAACCAATAAATTATTGCCACACATACTTAGACATAAAATTAAGCATGAGTTTTAGGTCTCTCAGTCACTTCTCTATTTATATTTGTTAGCTCAATTCAGTGCCTATTGTCTCACTGATGGATTTGAATAACAATAAACCTAAGTAAAGTATTATCCTTTAACATAAAGAAGTCACTGAGTGAACAGTCACTCAATGAGTTGCCTTCAAGATCTCAACCTAAGTCTAAGAGAAAGACTCGAGTATTCATTGAGGTGAATATCAATGAATGATGTACCTGAGACAAAGAAGGTGATGGGTTCGGTGAGTTGTGGCAATAGACTCAGTGAACCCCATACGATCTCCCTGAAGGAACAATGATTCTAGAGACTGAAGAAAAGGCTAAGTTTGAAGATAAGATGTAGTACACACATGCTTATCATGACTTACCATTTTAGGTTAGACATAGGTTCTGAACTTGTAAAGGACATGGTCCTCACACCTAGAATAGGTAAAGACAAGTTTATACCTCGTACCTCATGTAAAGAAAAGAATGACAACTGGTTATTCTTGTCTCGTACCTTAGCCTTAAGTCTATAAATAGGATTCATTGTAAATGAGAGAATTAAGTTTGTGCAATCAATGTTGCGACATTCACAAACCATTCTCTCCTCCAAAAAAGATAAGTAGCTCTTGAGTATAACTCTTGTAGACTGAATCTCGGATACTTTAATCGTTAGGATTAAGAGTGTTCGTTAGTGGAGAGATCACAAACCACACATTGTCTATTCAATCCCTATTGTAGCTTCGTATGCAATAGGGTATAATTCTTTGAATAATAAAGAGTTAAACGTTGAAAAACCTTTTGTGTTATTTACTTACTTCGTTGTGTTTATTTACATTACTAAACCACGAGTTAGGTCAATACTTAGTATTATTAAGTATTGGACTAATCACAAGGACCAACAAGTGATATCAGAGCGGTAGGTTTATAAAACTTTTTTCTACCGTCTCATCGTTTTTAAAACCTTGATCCATCAATGGTAGAAAGAAATGTACCTCAACTTGTCAACAAAAAGGGAGCTAGTTACTCTGTTAACGCTCCTAAGTTGGAAGTTGATAAATTCAACAAATGGAAGAAACGAATGTTGTGTTATTTGGCTAGAATGGAACCATACTACATAACTTGTATTAAAGATGGTCCATTCAATCCAAAAACTTTACAAGGTGATGATAAACCCGAATCCCATTGGACCGATGATGAAAGTAGAGTGGTCAATCATGACAAACGTCTCAAAATCATCCTAATATCTTGTCTTCATGATGATTGTTAGACACGTAATTGTTCAAGTTTTTAGTGCTAATATCCCTTCATTTTTGGTATAATAAATAGCAAAACGTGTATTTATAGTGCATTTATCGTTTATTTGTGCTATTTATTATTGTAGGTACGAATAATAAAGAAAAGGAGCAAAAACGATGAAAAAGAGCTAAGACGAGCACGAGAAATAGAGAAAGCGCGGAAAATCGAGTTTGCCGGTGCATTCGCATTTTATTGGGTCGGGCCGACACCATTTAAATGGGTCGAACCGACCCATTAATACAACAAAACCCACCAGGCCCAGGCAGCAAGCCCAAAACGCCACACAGGCCTACCAAGCCCAACAGCTTTATAATGTTATCCCAATCCCACACAATAAAAAAAAACCTTATCTACATTTTTTATAGAGAGGGAGATCCAAATATATCAACATTCATTCCTTTTGTTTTTTTCTTTCTTTAGCTTTTAGGAGTAGGATAATAAGTAGATGTAGGAGTAGGTTTCTATAGTTCTACTATTACCTTTAAATCGTGTATAAAGATTAGTTATAAATTCCATGTCTATGAAGTTTTTTATTGATGATTTTGTATCGAAAGTGGGTCGTGATTGATTCACGGTTGTTAGTTTGCTATTCAGTTAGAGATGAAAGATTTTTATTTCGGTATATGATGACGGTTTCGATTTTATCTTTTGGCGAATTAATTTGGTTATAGTTGTTGTAATTTGGAGCAGGTGGGTAATGGTTCGAAGTTTGTGTTGATCTGACTGGATTTGATGATGGTATAACACAACTTCTATTTTCTTATTAGTACAGAGTTTCATTTGTTTAGCAATCAATTTTCTTTAATTCATATGCACTTTTCATTTAGCAATCATTCATTTACCAATAATTGTTATTTAATGCTTGTTTTAGTTTTTTTTTTGGTTCACAACCGTGTTTTAGTATTTCACTTTTGTCTTTGATTAGTCTGAATATTAAAAATGAACTTTGCATTTAAAGGGTTTTAATGCTTTTGTAATTAATTAATTTTAAATAGTTTTAATATGTTCAATGTTTTAAATGATTTTTTTTAAGTTTAAATTGGCGTTAACGTTTTATGTTTTATGTTAGCTCGGCGTATCTGGTTCGTCATACGGGTTCGTTTCTTTTATCTTAGTTTCATTAGCTTAAGTATGATTCATATTTTTGCCTTGTTATTATTTAACTTTAGTGTCGAGATTATAATAGTTTTGATTATGTTGGTTACTTTATCATCTTTATTGTTACTAGTATTAATTTAGATATCGTTAGTGTAATATTCGTAGTATAATTGTCGCTTTTATATCGTTTTATATTTTTAGTCTTTTCATATTAGTAGAGTTATATATTATAATCAAAACCTTTTTATTCAAGAATCAAACTTGAGACATAAACGTGGATTTCCATTCACATTTCGCCGGAACTACGATAACCTTTCGGGTGTACGAAAACGATTGTATCAAATGGCGCCGTTGCCGGCTTTGTGTGTAGCGATATTGGCGTTGTGTTTTTTTAGTTGGTGACTTGAAGATCCTTTCGTTTTGAAAGTTTATTTTCGTATTTGTATATATATATATAATAAAAAAATTTAAAAATCCAAAAAAAAAAAAAATTATAAAAATCAAAAATATTTTTTTATTTTATTTTATTTTCTTTATTACTATATATATCATATATATATATATATATATATATATATATATATATATATATATATATATATATATATATATATATATATATATATATATATATATATATATATATATAAAAGTTTTAAAAAAATATATTCTTCTTTATCTTCTATTGTGTTTAATTCTTTTTCTCAACCCCTCTTATTTTTACATCTTCATGGATTCATATTGTATAGGGTGTGGGTTGTCTGATAGTCAATCATGTTATTGGTGTTCATGCGAGCGGTGCGGTATGGCTATACCTAATCACGAATTTGGACATTGTTCATTTTGCAATTGGACCAATTCACACTTCACCTCTAATGACACTATCTCACACTCTCCCACATATGACGATCCGTATCCGCAACATGCACCGGGTTTTTCTCAATACCCGTGTTGCAATCATTGTGGGGGCCCTCACGATACTTCTTATTGTCAGCCAATGAATTATTATGAGCCAAATCCGTGTCCTCATTTTTCTTCACCGATGGATTATTATGAACCAAATCCGTGTTCTAATTTTTCTCAACCGATGAATTACTATGAGCCACATCCGTGCTATAATTCCGGTTTTCAAAATTTTTGAGCCCCCACAAAACACCCTCGATCATCAACCTTCTTTGAATCTGAATGACGAAAGACAAGCCCTTCTTTTGCAACTTCATGACGGCTTAATTCAACTAAGAGATGAATTGAAGGAGCGACAACGACAAGAGCAAGTATCTAATCTTAGTGCTTCTACTCCTCCTCTTGTGCGTTCTTACTATTATGATGATGACGACGATGAGAATTCTATTTCTTGGAATGATCTTTGTGCTCAATGTCCTAGTGCAATTGTAATTCCTTCTCTCGACTTGCCGGCTCTCGAGCCTAAGGGTTCAACCACTCCTATTCTCGATTCTTCCACTACGGAGACCGATGCCTCTCTCATCATGGGGGATGAGGGTCTTATCACTATTCCTTGTGACGAGACTCTTATTCCAATCCAAAGTGAGCCTACGGTTGCTTCCGACAGTGACGATGAGTGTGAATCTCTTTCTAGTGATGATTCATTACCTCCCACCGACATCTTGGGAGACGATTCTTTGGCTTTCTCTAATCCCCTTTTTGATCTCGATGATGATTTTACTTCTAGTGATGACGAGTCACTATCCGATGAAGAAGTTCAAAAGGAAACTTTCAAGATTTATTCGAACCCTTTATTTGATTTTGATGACGCCTACATCTCTAGTGAGGTGAATCCTCTCTTTGAAGAGGGGATTGAGGACATTGATAGCTCCGACTCTCTTGCTATTGATGAGCATTCTTTGTTAGCCATGCCACCTCCCATCGTAGAGGAGGTGGAGAGATTTTATCCTACCTTCCGTTTGATTCGGTCTGGAGAGGTGACGCGGGTGGTAGATATGTCTTTTGATATTTCTCATGCTATGTTGCCACCCCGTCCTACCACGTGCACACCCAAGCGGGTGATGTATCGCTTTTACTCTCCTCATTTCATACCGGGAAATGAGGATGAGTGTTTTGATCCCGGAGGAGACGTTGATGTTGCTATTTCTTGTGATGTTTTACCGGTTATCCCATCAACTCTTGCTTTGAGTTTCTATAAAGTGTCCTCGGGTGACACTTTGATATCTTTTTCTCCCACCCTCCCGCCCTTGGCGAAGACGAGTATTCTTAAGGATCGCCTTTATACCTATTTCTCGTATGTTGTAAGAATCCTTCTGCTTTTCTTCACTTATACTGTGGATTCTTCTTCTTTATTCTCATCCGGTAATGAGGATAAGATCTTTGACTCTGGCATATCTGTTTTGAGCCAGTGGTGATTCTCTTGCTTCCCCAATGACCATTTAATTCGGGGTCGAGTCAGGCTCGTGACTCGGTTAACAAAAACAAGCGCTTCTCGGGAGGCAACCCGAGGATCTATCTTTCTTTTCTTTATTTTCTAACATAAGTGTAGGGGCGTGCTTCTATCCATGTGAGCTTGTTGGTATTTGTTTTTGTGTGCAGGGTTCCCTTGGATCGAGAAGACTTTCAGAGGGTTGATGTTGCTGTTTTCCATCATCTTCTTCATTCAGTCTCCGATCGATCTTCTTGTCTATATCAGGGTAGTACTCAGTTCTTTTCTTTATCCATACATATCTGATTGTGTTCTCCTTATTACACTTGGAATTCTAGCATTAGCCTTTTGTGTTCTTAAGTGTAGGGGTAGCACCTTATCACTTTTGAACATTGAGGCCAATGTTCGGTTCTAAGTGTAGGGGGTTTATATCATATTTATCATATTCATGCCTACTTGTTTGCCCTCTTGCATCCTATTTTGATCAAATGTGTGTTTGTATTTTTTTATTAGAAATAATAAAACGTTTTTGACCGTGCGTGATTGACTTGTCCCGTAGGCTAGAACAAAGGGGATCCTGACTATGCCTGAGTGTTGATCTGGCTGCTCCCTTAACTTTTAGACTAAGCTTTTAGGATTTGTGCAAATGAAAATGCTAAACGTGGAGTAGTTGGTTCTCTTTAGAGCTTATATGAATAACCTGTGGCTTTTCCTCCTAGATTGTAACTAGACTAAATAAGTGTCTTTTTTTTTCAAGCTTTTGAACGTTAAAAATTGTGTTGTTATGCAAAAAAATAAATTCTTATGCAATTTTGATATAGAGTCCTAGTTCAACTTTTTATTTAAATTTGAGTGAAAGCATACTTTCTTCATTTTGAAATAATGTTGCGTGAATAAATATGTCGAAAAAAAATAAAAAAATTTTGAAAAAAAAGAAGAAAAGAAAAAAAAACAAAAAAAAAAAAACAAGAAGCAAGAAAAAAAAGAGAAAAAAAAAATCTGAAAAAAAAGGAAAAAAAAAGAACAAAAAAAAGTATATGAATAAGAGTTTTATGTTTTTGTTGCTTCAATTATAATTGTGAGAAACTTGCTTTTTCTCAAATTTAAATCCGAAGTTGAACTAGAATTCGTCAATTTTGTATAAGAGTTTATACGGTAATTGAGAATGTAGAAGTTAAAGGTCCCGTGAGCTCCGATACTATTCTCGAGGGTGTAAAAACCTAGCCTCCTAAGCTTTGCTAAAGGACAAGCTGAGAAGAAAGTCGCTACGTGGAGTGATCTCTCCTTTGAATCTTCATTCTCTAATTACCGTCGTTGTTTTTTTCATCTAAGTGTCTTTTATTAGCTTAGCGGTGATTTCAAGATCTTTGATTTCAAAATCCCGTCAATCCCGGTACTATTCTCCGTGGGGTGTCAAAAGCCCGGGCACTTAACCGATTAGGTTGGGACATTCCGAGAAGAAAGCCGCTACATGGGAAAGGCCATTTTTGAATCTCAAATCTCGTCATTTTCGGTGAGTCTAATATTCCACTTAGATGATTAGCAACCATAACAAATGTCGATTTGAATGATCAAAACTTTGAAAATGAGCACACTTGCCTAGTCTTTTATAATTATAGGAGTGAAAAGTTATATTTACATAGGTTATTAGTATAAGTAGTGTTAGCATTTTGCCAAAATGTTTGCACAAGGAATCTTAGCTTAGTTGGGAGTAATAAAAAGAGGATGACGATATTTATTCCCTGGAGACACCCAGTTTACGTGCTTCCCGTTCTATGATCCTTATACCTTGAATAAAAAGTTGAGCATGGCGGGTCACTATGAATTTTTATTTTTCTTTTATTTAAAAAAAACAATTTCGAATAAAGTAGTTTTTAAATTGTTTTTGGATTTAACGTTTGTGATGATAGTTGCTTGGGGGCAAGCAACGTGTTTAAGTGTAGGGGTGTGTTAGACACGTAATTGTTCAAGTTTTTAGTGCTAATATCCCTTCATTTTTGGTATAATAAATAGCAAAACGTGTATTTATAGTGCATTTATCGTTTATTTGTGCTATTTATTATTGTAGGTACGAATAATAAAGAAAAGGAGCAAAAACGATGAAAAAGAGCTAAGACGAGCACGAGAAATGGAGAAAGCGCGGAAAATCGAGTTTGCCGGTGCATTCGTATTTTATTAGGCCGGGCCGACACCATTTAAATGGGTCGAACCGACCCATTAATACAACAAAACCCACCAGGCCCAGGCTGCAAGCCCAAAACGCCACACAGGCCTACCAAGCCCAACAGCTTTATAATGTTATCCCAATCCCACACAATAAAAAAAAAACCTTATCTACATTTTTTATAGAGAGGGAGATCCGAATATATCAACATTCATTCCATCTGTTTCTTTCTTTCTTTAGCTTTTAGGAGTAGGATAATAAGTAGATGTGTAGGTTTCTATAGTTCTACTATTACCTTTAAATCGTGTATAAATATTAGTTATAAATTTCATGTCTATGAAGTTTATTATTGATGATTTTGTATCGAAAGTGGGTCGTGATTGATTCACGGTTGTTAGTTTGCTATTCAGTTAGAGATGAAAGATTTTTATTTCGGTATATGATGACGGTTTCGATTTTATCTTTTGGCGAATTAATTTGGTTATAATTGTTGTAATTTGGAGCAGGTGGGTAATGGTTCGAAGTTTGTGTTTCTGACTGGATTTGATGATGGTATAACACAACTTCTATTTTCTTATTAGTACAGAGTTTCATTTGTTTAGCAATCAATTTTTCTTTAATTCATATGCACTTTTTATTTAGCAATCATTCATTTAGCAATAACTGTTATTTAATGCTTGTTTTAGTTTTTATTTTGGTTCACAACCGTGTTTTAGTATTTCACTTTTGTCTTTGATTAGTCTGAATATTAAAAATGAAGTTTGCATTTAAAGTGTTTTAATGCTTTTGTAATTAATTAATTTTAAATAGTTTTAATATGTTCAATGTTTTAAATGATTTTTTTTAAGTTTAAATTGGCGTTAACGTTTTATGTTTTATGTTAGCTCGGCGTATCCGGTTCGTCATACGGGTTCGTTTCTTTTATCTTAGTTTCATTAGCTTAAGTATGATTCATATTTTTGCCTTGTTATTATTTAACTTTAGTGTCGAGATTATAATAGTTTTGATTATGTTGTTTACTTTATCATCTTTATTGTTACTAGTATTAATTTAGATATCGTTAGTGTAATATTCGTAGTGTAATTGTCGCTTTTATATCGTTTTATATTTTTAGTCTTTTCATATTAGTAGAGTTATATATTATAATCAAAACCTTTTTATTCAAGAATCAAACTTGAGACATAAACGTGGATTTCCATTCACATTTCGCCGGAACTACGATAACATTTCGGGTGTACGAAAACGACTGTATCAACGATATTATGGAAGCTGTCATCGAGTGTGAGACGGCTAAAGCAACATGGACTGACCTAGTTCATAGCTTTGAAGGGTCGTCTGACACTAAGGAAAATCGGATAATGGACTTGAAGCTCGAATTTAACACTTTCAGGGCCAGACAATCCGAATCACTTCCTCAGACCTATACCCGATATAAGACCTTGCTCAATGAGCTGACGAATGATGGGATGAAACTGTCTAAACATGAAATCAATGTTGGTTTTGTGAACACTCTCCCTGAAAAATGGATTGGTTTCTCTCAAGGATTGAGAAATGCAAATCATATTTAGACTCATGATCTAGCATATATCTATGGTAGATTCATTTATGAGGATAACCTGATATCTAGAAGATATCCTGAGTCTAAGAAAGCCCTTATAACTACTAACTCAAGTCCAATGAATAATCCTATATCAACTGTCTTTTATTCTAATGGAATTGTTCAGGATTTTCGGGAAACGTCATATAACGAGTTAGATGTAAGATCTTGCTCAGAATACATGAGAGATTTAAATCAGTAATTTCAAGAAAGGGCCATTTTGGCAAACTCAAAACGTTTTATTAAAATATCTAGATTTAATGGAAATCAGTCCTTTGAAAATGTGGACTGCTTTAAATGTGGTAAAACGGGTCACTTTGCAAAAAATTGCCTTTCTAAATTCCCTTTGGCCTCTTATAAAAGCTCTAACCCATCATCAGAAAATGATAATTTTCAACCCAAGTTCACACTCAAAGTTAATTTAGTCTTCTTCATATAATCAAAACTTTGAGAATGATAAGAAAATTGAAAAAGATTATAGATCTGAGTACAAGAAAGTTAAAGCTAAGCTAGCTTTGTTGGAAGCTGAACCTTCGAATGCTCAGACTCAGAAACCAGTTCAGAACAAAACAAAAGGACTGGTAGTTGAAACTTTTGATTGGGATGATGAAGACATATCTTCAGATGAGGAAGAAGTCAAATATCAAGTGTTGGTGTCACTAGCCGATGATGAACTTGCCGTAGGAAAGAATCATGCTAGAAATGGAGAATGGGTGGATATCATCATGAGAAGGGTAAACATTCTCTTATCCATGGATGAGGATTCTGAATGGCAAAAATATCTTAAGTACATTAACATTGATTTATCTTTTGTTGAAGAGAATCAACTAAACTTGCTTTCAAAATATAACAAACTTGTTTTTTAGTTAAACAAATGTAGGGAAGATTTGCTAGTTTTGAAACAAGCTAAGTTAGAAGTTGTGAGTTGTCAACTTCTGAATACTGAACTTACAAAAATTAATCATGCTCTTCAAGAACAACTTAAGGAAGAAAATAAAATCAATGAAAAATGGACAAATAGCTCCATCTTGATTACTCGGTGTGTTGATAGCCAAATTCCTGCCCAAAAGAAAAAAATCTTAGGAGCATATCAACTGACTAATAAACTTGTATCTAAAGAAATGAGTGATAGGGCATTTATACCAGCCTTAGTAGGATTCGATAATGAAATGATACCCAAATCAAAGGATTGGGTTGAAAGAATGAATCCTGACAGTGTTTTACCAAACTTCAACACTAGCAAGATCTTGATACATGAAACTCAGGATATCAATGAATTGATTGGGTTTACTGAGAAGCCTGATGTCTCAAATAAATCCAGTAACACTGAATCAAGTGAAACTGTGACAGACACTCAGACTCCTCTTCCTCCCTTGAAAACTCTTTAGGGGAAAAGTCCGTGTTCATAAGTAATGCCCCTATCATTTCAAGAACATTCCCCCAAAGGAAGAATTGACCTAGGTTGTCCTGAACAAACAAAGTCTGACTTAATGGAATTACCTAGTAAGCCTGAGTTGGAAAATGTGTAATACCCCGTACTTAACGACATTATTTTATCTTAACTATGTGACTGATCCTGAATATGTAAGTATGGTGTTGTTTGACGGTTTAAGTTGAAACCGGTAACATGTGGATTTAATTGAATGTTGTGACAATTGGAGAGACCGTTAGTGATGGCGATGCCGATGGATGCCCAAATTTTACGTGTTATTATCGATTATCTCGATATTGGAGATTTTTTAAATTTTCATTTCATTACGTATTAAGTCGAGTCGAAACCTTAGTATTACTCTTTGTGTGCGTTTAAATCTTTGAAAAAGTATTTTTATTGAACGAGATTTTAATTTTTATAAATCCGGGACGAAACCCGAATCTCGTAATTTTTAAAAACCGACTAGGTACCATTCCCGCTCTTTAAAGTTATTTTGCAACAAAGGCCAAAAGATAACCTTATTTACATAGTTAGTCCTTCCCCACTATATATAAGCTTCAACAAACACACACATCTCATTTTTTTGGGTAAAGGGTTACCCCGGTAAATTTGTGTTAATCACGAGAACCAAAGTGAGAACAATGGAATGTGACAGTGTGTCACATTAACCTCAAGCTCAAGCTTGAACAACTAAGACTGTACATGACATTCCACGAACACAACCATAAAAGACAAGCCCCGTCTAATTCATTCCTCTTTGACGTAGCGCCATGGCCGGACAAGCCAGCATGAAGCGCAAGTCGTGACACATCTCATTTTTCATGATAAAGAAATGTGTGTGTTCTCCCCCCCCCCCCCCCCCTTTTTCCTCTCTATATCACGACAACCACCACCACCATCCAAAACCACCATAAAATTTGATTTTTGAGAAATTCAAGCAATGACCCATGTTTATAATCATCTTGTAAGTGTTTATTACCAAAAATTTACAACATGCAACAACTTTTAATTTCAAGATTTGATTTTGTAAGATTTTTATAAAAGTGTTGATTTGATCTATTTTAGTCCATTGCATGTGTTGTTTTTATTGTTAGGATCATGGATCTAATCTATTGAAGGATGAAAAAATATTTTTCTTTGGTTGATCTTGGTGTTCTTGATCATTTGATCTCTTAAAACAATTACAAGGTTCCATTAAAATGTTATTGTCATTATATTTAATTTTATTTTATTGTATGCAAGTGTTTATGAATTTTGGTAAATTTATATTGATCATGCAAGTGAATCTAAGGGCTAGGAGTTGATGTGGATGATGGATATAGGTTATTTGAGGTGTTGGTGAGGTTGGAAATGGGTCAAAATAGGATTTGGTATGGTTTTGAAGATGTCATCTTAGATCAGTGACTTTAAGGGTATTTTCGTGAGATTAGGTCTGAGATAAGGTTGAGGTGATGGGATATTGTTGTAGAGAATTTCTCAAGTTTCGATTTGGTATAAGGTATACCTTCTAACTCATAACGAGGAGGAAGTTATGCTAGTTTGAATATTCGTGTACCGGGAGATGCGTATCGACACAATACGAAATTGTTGTCGCTATTGGGTCAAATCTCGGGGACTATAAGTTGAGTTTTAAAAATGATTAGAGGCTGTTCTCAAGATCTAAACCTAGGGTTTTGAGTCTATTTTCAAAGTCAATTGTCGATTTTGTAAATGAAAATTCTTAAGAAAGTCAAATGGTTTTACAAGTAAAGTGTGCAAAACTGTCCAATTTTTGAAGTCTAAAGATGTGTTGAGCAGACGGCCTTAGGAGTAATATCTTTGGATGAAATTTAAACTGAGTTTTATTCAGGTTATGTGTGATTTTTTCAGCAAGTTTCTTTGAAAATAGAGTTGTTTAAGTGGGTGAAAACAATGGGTACTTTTGGTAGGTATCGGCTGAGTATTATTGGGGAGGTACTTAACCTCACGTCATAGTTTGAGGCGAGATGCTAATCTATTAGCTTCTGAAATTTCCAAAAGTTATAAGTCTTAAGTTTGAGTGTATGTTCTGGGATTGAATACCCGTGTTGGGTACTTGACCGTGTTGATTTGGCATCTTGAGATGGATCAATATTGAAGGTGTTAGTTTTGGAAAGCTAGTACATGTTGTGGAGTTTAGAATGGATTCACTTATATTGGTTGATCATGTCTATGTACTATTTTGAGTCGTTGATTTTCTTATACTAAGTATAGTTCGAATACTTGAGTATGTTGCTAAGTGCACACCTTATTTGTAATACTATATCTCGAAACCAAGATAAACACTTAATGATTTATTTTTCAAACACGTCTTGCTTTTTATAAACAAAGTATTACAAAGTGTTATGGATCACACTTGTCGTATGACAATGAATGAAAATTATTTGAACAAGTAAACTTGATTCTAGACTCAAGTTTACAAGTGAACCTTAAAAGTCGTTGAACACATCCTTGGTCTCCAAAGGTTCAATGAGGAGAAAAGACAAACAATATGATCAACAATACAAGTGATGTTTTTCTCTCTTTGTTTATCATATTTATAGTGGTATGAGGTTGCTACCTTAGTGGGGGTAGTTGGTACGTGTCAGCTTCTCAGTGGAAGCAATATACTTCATTAAATGCATGTTTATTCTTGGACATGCCTTTAACTAACTTTCTGTATGCCAACTGTTCACTTTTCCCACTAGGTCGTACTAGGATCATTTAACTTGAATTTTCACTTTGTCCTGCTCAGAACACATTGTTAGATTCTCTCGTCTAAACTATAAAGGATAAGACAAGTCTCTGCTTGCTAAATCATCAAAGGGTCTGGAGTGACCTCTGAGTATTTCCACCTCAGAGGTCCTCGAACACCATCACATTCCTTCTACATTGCAGCTTATCCATAAGAGCTAGTGGGTATGACTTCGGATAATCTTCGACTTCTTTGACGTTGTCTTTGACATGAATGTGTTTTGTGTGCCATCTAAGGCTTTGCCTTCAGCTGGTCGTTGTCTCTGTCTCTGGGCTCCATCAGCGACACATAACATTTATTCTAATTTAAATGAAATCTAGACTAAGACATATTTAGAACTTTCATTAGCCAACAAGTATAGTGACATTGTTACTTTTAGTTTGCTCTAAGTGGCAAATTTACGAAATTAGCAACTTTCAAAAACGTAATTTGCAGTTTGCCTTTTTACAAACAAACAAAACACAAAAAATTTAGTATTTTTTTTAACGGCGACATTTTATTAAAACTAGCAAGGCGCTAGAAAGATTACAAAGAATTTAAAGATGGGTTTTTCAACCACTCAATCCAAGAAAAAGATAAACGACAACGCCATTTACACCAATTAAAGGAATTAAGAACAATGTCATCAAGTAACTCCGAGCCATTAGGGACTTTGTCTTCAAAAAGAATTAGATTGCGGAACCTCCAAATGAACCACCACGCAACAAAGAAAACACCCTCCAAAACCATTTTAAGCTTAACTGATATCCGAATCGAAGCTAACCAATCTGACCAATCTTGAAAATTAGCCCAGCCTTGAAACTCTACGTTCCACCAGCGACACACCCTATGGAGGATGCGCTGGGCTAAGTCACACCAAAATAATATATGCACTATATCTTCCTCAAAATTGTCACAAACAGGGCACGTAGTCGAGTCAATTGAAATACCTCTTTTACGCAGGTTGTACCTAGTTGGAAGGCAGTCACGACGAGCTCTCCAAACAAAAATGTTAATCTTGTTGGGAATACCTTTCAGCCATTTTGTAGGCTCATAATGAGGCAGTAACGCATCATCAAGGAATAAACGAATCTCTTTAACCCTAAACCTCTCTAGTCAGGTCACAATAACAGCGATCGGTAACAGTAGAAAGGGATACCTATTCTAACATAGACATGAGGCTCGCCAACTAAGACTGTTCAATACCCCCACTAGCATCCCTCCTGAATGAAGTTTGAATAGAAACATTTAACTTGGACGCCACTGAGATATCATTATTCAATTCTAAAGCAAAAAGTCTAGGTAACATGGCAAATAACGACAACTCTCCAAGCCATTGATCGAACCAGAATCTAGTCGACACTCCATTCCCAATACGTTTTCTACAGTGAGCCCAGAAATCAAATCCTTTATCTTTTAAATTTTGAAGCTCTCTTGAAATAGTACACAAGTTGGAAGAAAAGTGAGATGAATGAGAGTCAATAAAAGTACCATATATAGCGCGAATAGTTTACACCAGAGGGATCCATCATCTGATATAAATCGCCAAACCCATTTAAGGAGGAGAGCGCGGTTTAAAGCATAAAAACTAGAGACTCCCACACCTCCGTTGCTCTTGGACACCATCACCTTATTCCAAGCTATCCACTTAATTTTTCTTTCTGCTTGATCCATGCCATTGAAAAACCGACTGCGAATGCCTTCCATGACCTTGATAACCCCGCACGAAATCTTAAATAACGACATATTATAGATTAGAGATGCTCATAAGACCGACTTCAATAATGTTAAACGCCCTCGAATGGATAAAGTTTTAAGCTTCCATCTAGATAAACGTGCCCTCAATTTAGAAATAATACCTTCCCAAACTGAAATACGGGAAGATTGGTAACCCACCGTGATGCCAGGATATTGAAATTGGTTATTCATGAGAGAACAACCAATGTTAGCAGCGGCTGATTCTACAATGGCTCAAGGAATACCCACCCCAAGAAACTGACTTTTCTACAAATTAATTTGAAGTCCAGAAGCTAGAAAAAAACATTTTAGAATCATGAGGATACCTCTAAGTTTTTCTGGAGACCATTCCCCAAGGAACATAGCATCGTCCGCATAAAAAAGATGCGAAATATGTAGAGAACCTGGTAACGAGAGGCCTTTGAACATCCCCTTATCAACAGCCCGATTAAGAGAAAGATGAAAAGCCTCCATAACCAATATGAAAAGATAAGGGGCTAGGGGATCGCCTTGCTTTAAACCTTGATGACTAGAAAATTCTCTAGACGGGCTACCGTTAACAAGTATGAAAGACTTACTCGAGATGAGAATCCCCCGAATCCATTTGCACCATTTTAAACCAAACCCGAATGCCTCTAAAACATCAATCAAAAAATCCCATCGAACCGAATCATAGGCTTTATCAAAATCAACCTTAAAAAACATTGCTTTTTTTTCGTTTACACCAGTTAAGGATCTCATCAAGAATGAACGGCTCATCAAGGATTTGTCTTCCCGCTATGAAGGCTGACTGAGTATCGGAAACAATTCCCCCTATGACCGAGACGAGTATATTTGCTAGGATCTTGGTGAAAACCTTATAAACACACCCAATTAAGCTAACAGGCCGAAAATCAGCGACAAACTTGGCATCAATAACTTTGGGAATGAGAGCAATGAAGGATGAATTACAACCTTTAGCAAACGAACCTTTATAAAAAAAATAAGACACTGCATCACAAAATTCTTGACCAACGAAATCCCAATATTTTTTTAAGAACTCAAAAGTGAACCCATCAGGACCCGGCGATTTATTATCTCCACAATTCCAAACAGCCGTACGACCTCCTCATTCGAAACACGACTTTCCAATTCCTCCATTTGACTATGATCAATTTTATTGGGAAATTGGAAGTTGATTTTGAAACGAAGTTTTGGTGGAGCTTTGAATCTGTTAGCAAAGTGATTCAAAAACGCGTCTTTGATCTCATCGGGATCTGTTCTTAATAAACCATCCACAAAGATTCCACGAATAGCTAATTGAGATCTCCTTTTATTAATAACTCCATGAAATTTTTTTGAGTTTTCATCACCTTCTATTGCCCACTTAATCTTGGTTTGCTGTAAGAATTCTTTAGATTTTATGTTGTTCAGGTCTTGTAGTTGTCGTTTAAGGTCAAGTCGGCGTAAACCATCAGAAGCATTGGCAACACCTCTGTCAAAAGCAACATCTAACGCACCCAATTCAGCAACAATAGAATGTTTAGCCCTATCATCCTCCTATTTTTTATTCTTAATCCAACCTCGAATAATGTGCTTAAGGTCTTAGAGTTTTTTCTTGAATCTAATCATGTTATTACTATCCATGTGGGAAAATGAATTCCATGAATATTGCACCATATCATCAAAACCTGTAAAATCAAACCACAAGTGATAAAACCTAAAAGGAATAGTCCCAAAATTAACCTTATTTTCCCGCAGAAGAATAGGACGGTGATCCGAGAGATGGCGGTCAAGACAAATAGTCGAGATGGAAGGAAATAACGACAAATTCCTTCGGAAATAAGAAATCGGTCCAATTTACTCATTTTAGAAGCCGTGGTATGGGACCACGTGAAAGAGTAACCCTCCAACGGAATATCAACCAAACCTGAATCTATAATGAAGTTGTCAAAAAACTTAGCACTGTGAATATTGAAACAGGAGCCACGCCTTCCGTTGCTATTTCGAACTTCGTTAAAGTCACCCATGATAATGACTTCCCCATTCCATCTATCTAAAAGAATTGATAAATAATCCCAGTGCTTCTTTTTATCTGTTGTTTGTTGAGGGGCATATACGACAATAAAAAGCACCTTAGAGTTATTGGTTAACCACGTACCATATATTGGTATGAAATTTAGTATTCTTTATATGTTTACGACATATCATTAATAATATGACAAGATGAAAACTATAATTGATCCATGTGAACGTTAAGCGTAACATATACAAACATATAGATCAATTGTTACAAAAAAAAAAAAGAAAAAAAAAAGAAAAACAAAAGTGAATGTAAATCACTAGTAGCACATCAAACACCTTGGTTTACGCATTGGGTAGATCTTGTATACTGTTGTAAGATCAAATTTTTATTCGTCTAAGAACACCACACATGCTTAAAGGTTAAAATACGTATAAATCAATCAATGGTTAATATTTAAAATTGTTTTTAGCTCCGCCTTAAAAATAAGCATTTATATTTTGCTTTTGAAGTTTTTGTGTTACAACTTTTACTTTGATTATTTATTGTGTATGTTATATAATATTTGATGTAAATTAAAATAGACTAGCTAGGTTTTAAATGCACATTTCATTAGTATAATTTTCATCGAATATTATATAAAAAAAGAAAAATTAAAGTTAAAATTGCTAAAAAAATAATTTTAAAATCAAACGCAAACTCTTATTATGAGACGGAGGACGAAATATTACTTAAATCGTACATCATTTACCATTATTTACGTTGTATTACTCTATTGACATATGCATAAATTAGTTCATTTTGAAAACTCTATGATTTTAATTAATATGTTGTGGTTGATATCTTTTTAAGACATCAAAAAAAACCCGAACAATAAAATAAGACGGAGTATATTTTAACAAACACTCATAGTGGGCTGAGCAGAGCCCAAAAACTGAATCAAACTCAAAAAGTCTACATAAATAGAATACATGTGAAGCCATAATGTTCAGTGTAGACCCAGTGTGGTCTAGGTTAATTCGGTCCAACAAAACGGAAAAGTTTTAAATTAACGGTTAAACGATAAAATATTTAAATATTACAAAAGTTGAATTTTTTGAAAAATTAATTTAAATTAAACTCATTAAACAAAAAAATAAAAATAAAAACTATTTTAAAAATACAACCGAGTCAAAATGCCCAAACGTACAAAATAGACCGAAAACGTAAATAGGCAAGAAAAACCCAATTAAAAAAATTAAATATGAAAAGTAAAAGTGCAAAAGGACGTGATTTTCCAAGAAATTCGTTGTATTATCTTAAACAGTTTCATCACAGAAAACATACATCTACATTTTTTACAATCAACTTAATCCTTCTTCTCAAATAAAAAACCTTTTATGAAATTAAGTGACTCAACTTTTCAGATTCGTCCGATCTCGAAGATATATCTAATGTCGAAGCGATAATGCAGATTAACGAAGAAAATGAAGTCGAAGTTTCCAGAATGCTTAGATACATCAATCGTGAAAGTGATAGTCGTTGAAGAAATTAAAACAAAAACGGAAAAGTTAAATTAACGAAAATCACGTAAAACATAAAAATATTTAAATATTACAAAAGTTGAATTTTTTGAAAAACTAATTAAACTTAAACTTATTATACTCAAAAATAAATATAAAACTATTTTTGAAAATACAAATGGACTAAAAAGCCCAAATGTACAAAGTGGATAAAAAACATAAATAGGCCAAAAGCCCAATAAAAAAATAATGAGAAAAATGAAAAAGTAGAAGTGGAAAAGGGCTTGATTCTCCAAAGAAATTCGTTCGTATATCTTAAAGTTAGTATAGTTTCATCACAGAAAACACACATGTTTGCCCTTGATTATGTGTTTATTTTGTATTTCGAAACATTGTTTATATACTTTATGCTGAAAGTGAAAACCTTTGAGCTTAGCAGCGTCTTTGTAATATAAAATTTCTTTTATCTGTCTTGATAATATTTTTCATGAATGACTTGGCCAACATCTGGCCTGTGTACGAGTGTACGACTACTGTCTATTAGAAAATCTCAAGATTTTTACTAATCAATACTAAATGAACGGATACACTGTTTTATTCTAAAACAATTATGTATATACATACATACATAGTTATGCAAAGAAACATACCTTAGATATTTGGACACCAAAGAAAGAGATGTATAGATATTTCTATTTATTGGTTTGGTACTGTCCGATCTCGTACCAAATTAATAGCACCGATTTTTTATCGAACATAAACTAGGAGTACCGATATCGTATCGAACGTAAGTCGAATATCGGTACCGATATCAAGTTTTTTTTAAAGTAATTGATTTGATGCCGGTCTTGTACAAATTAATGGTCCTGATTGTTTTTTCACCTTATTTCATTACAATTAGGGTTCGGTGCTACCCCATACACTATTGTATATGCGACTTTAATAAGATGTCAATATTAACTCAAACAACAACTGTATATATATTCATTTTTACATATACGTATTGATAGTTGTGAAAACACCCATCCTTTTACCACTTATTTCTTACTAAAACAAGACCAAAACACGTATTTAATATCATTTGTTTGGAATTATGCGTGGTTTTTGTGTTTATTGTGTTTTCAGAGTCAACCGGATGAATATTGAAGAAAACATGGGATTGCACGGGTTTTATCAAGGAAAAAGACTCAAGACGAAGTCTATTGTCCAAGAGATGCAAAAGATTTGAAGTCAATGGGCCTTTTGAAGATTTGTCGAAGAAAAGGACCAAAGATGGATGATTTACATATGTCGAAGGAACTCAAGTCTATTAAACGAAGAAATTAAAAGACGAGTTGAATTTAATCGTCGACAAATCCCGAATCAGAATCGAAAACGTCAACTTTTCTGAAAAGACGAAAAGACAAGAAGAGAGGAAGAAAGCCCACTTCACCAACCAACCACTAGCCTATATAAGGACAAACCCCTCACACATTTGGAACTAGTTTTTTTTCCCAGTTTCTTCTTTTCTTTCGTAGGAAGCCAACACCACTAAGGTGTTGGTGATTTTTCATTTTGTTGAGTCCTTCATCTTGTAAGCTTTTAATCCATCCCTTTGTTTGTTTAAACCTTAATCATTTAATACAATCCTTCCATTAATCTTGTTCATCTTCATCTTTTTGTTTTAAAGCTTAAAGTTCTTATTTGGTTGATTTGATCTTCAAAAGTTATTAGGTTTTGTGTTTTTATTGTTGGGATTTGATCCTTATGGTTAATAGATGATTATTGGTTAGTTTGGTGTAAACCATTTGGTTTATTTGGTTTGATTTTTGATAAAATCGTTTTCCCCTGTTTAGTTCCTGTTACTGTTCTTCATTCCCCAGTTATTCCCGATAGGATTTTTATTCCGCATAAGCTTTTTCCATCCGGAATATCTGTTATTCCGGATAGCCATTTATTCCGAGTAGCCCAGATATTCCGGATAGCTTCTTTATTCCGAGTAGTTTTTTTATTTCGGATAGCTTCTTCATTCCGAATAGATTATTTATTCCGCATGGCAAGTTATTCCGAATAGCCTATTTATTCCGGATAGCACTTTTATTCCGAGTAGAACTTTATTCCGAATAGCTTATTTATTCCGGATAAAACCTTTATTCCGAATGGATCTATTATTCCGCAAGGACTTATATTCCGGATAGAGCATTTCTTCAGTTATTCCACATCAACAACATTATTCCGAATCAAGCAAATTTTCAGTGAGGTTAATTTACTGCTTTATCGTTTAGTTGTTTAATTTTAATTCAAGTTTATTTCATTAACTGTTTTTGGTTTAAATCTTTGTTTACTTCATTCATTTACCTTTTTTAGTAGAATAGAAAACCAAACCCCCTATTTGTCACCAAGAACAATCATTCCACTTTGAGCTGTGATCAATTCGAGAAGATTCCGAGATTAATTCTGAACCATAAGTAAAACCATTGTATCAAATGGCGCCGCTGCCGGCTCTTCTCGTTAAGATTAACAGTTTTTTGTGAGAACTTGGATTTTGGGATCCGTTCACCGTGAACGTTTCTTTTTCATAAAAAATTTCAAAAACCCAAAAAAAATATAAAATCTTCAAAAATACAAAAAACATAAAAAACCATAAACACCAAAAATATTTCTTGTTTGCTTTGTTAGTTCTTTTGCAGGTGCATGCGTACACGATCAACGTCTTATCAAGAGCCCGAGCCTCTCGAAGACTTAGACATGGCCGGTGTACACAACAACAACAATAACCCACCTCAAAACAATAACAACAATAACAATCCACCTCTCAACAACAATAATAACAACAACAATGAACCTCTACCGGATAATCGCCCGATGATTGAAATTTTGCAAGCACATGTAGAGGGCAACAATGATCCAATTGTCATACCCGCGATTGCAGCCAACAACTTTGAGCTCAAATCCGGCTTTATCCAGATGGTCTCTGCTCAACCATTCTTGGGGCGTACCATTGATGATCCACATGACCACATCAAGAGATTCCTGCAACTCACGAATACAGTCAAATTCAATGGTGTTCCACAAGAGGTAATCCGTTTACAACTTTTTCCTTTCTCCATAGAGGGACAAGCCCGGCATTGCCTTGCAAAGGAACCGCTACAAAGTATTCTTACGTGGACGGATTTGGAGACCAAGTTTATAAACTACTTTTTCCCACCCTCTCGTACTACCGCTTTGCGGAATGAAATCATTAATTTTGAACAAAAGTACGATGAGTCGTTTAGTGAATCTTGGGACCGTTTTAAAGATCTTTTAAGAAAGTGCCGACAACATGGTTTTACCAAAGTGCACCAAATTAATACTTTTTATAATGGTTTACGCATGAATGACCAAGATTCACTAAATAGTGCCTCGGGGGGTAATATTTTGGTTAAGACTTCCAATGCCGCTTGGGATATCATTGAGAATAAGTCTCGTGTGCAAACCAAGAGTGTGCGGACCAATGCCGCTAGTGCTAGTACTAGTGACAACGACAAGCGACTTGACAAAATTACTACGCTTCTTGAATCGCTTGCCGCCCAAACCGCCAGCAACACCAACAGCATCAACGCTAAAAACGCTCAAGTCAATGCTGTCAACCAACCATGTGAAATATGCGGTGGTCCTCACTCTTACACCACTTGTACCACCACCCAAGATTACCCTTCTGAGAATGTGAATGCAGCATACGGTACCAATCCTCCGGCCGCTTATCAAGCTCGCCCTCAAGGTGACCGCAACTTGCTTAGCTACCGCTCAAACAACTTTCTTTCCCCGCCCGGTTTTCCTCCTAACAACCCAAACCAACAACAAAACCTCAATTGCCCTCCTCAACAACAACAACAACCTCGTGCACCATACCAACCACCTCACAAACAACCATATCCACCTCAAAGAAACAACCAAGTTTACCAACAACCTGCTTATCAACCACCCGCCTACCATGCTCCTCCTCCCAACCAACCCACCGCATTACACCAAGATGTGGAAACCTAAATGAGGACCAATGACGTGATTGTGGAAAATCTCCAGCGGGAAGTGCTCAACTTGAAAGCAGGAAACGATCTGAGAGCTGATATGAGAAACACTTTGGCAAGTCAAACGAATGACTTAAGGAACATGATGGCTGGTTTCTTCCAAGGTAATCAATCCTCTTCTTCGGGTACTCTTCCGAGTAACACCGTTGCGAATCCAAGAGGGGAGATGAAAGCAATCACCACTCGCAGTAGCAAAGGTACCAAGGAACCCGAGCTTCCTATACCTCCACCGGTGATTGTGACTAAGGAAAACGAGTCACCTGCTTCTATTCCTCATCTTTCTACTTCCCCTATTTCTCCACCTCTTACTTCTACCCCTCCTCCACCCAAGGATGTGAGTGATCCTATTCTCCCAAAGCCTTCCTCTTCTTCCGATATACCTTATCCATCAAGGTTGAGGAAAGAGAAGCTCAAAAGCAAGGATGATATTCAGGTTTCGAACTTTCTCAAAATGTTTAAACAATTGAATTTCAACATCTCCTTCGCTGAGGCTCTCGCTCACATGCCCAAATACGCGAAAATGTTCAAAGATCTTCTGAGTGACAAGGAAAAGCTTCTTGATATCGCTAATACCCAACTTAATGAGAATTGCTCTGCAGTGCTCATAAGGAAATTGCCAACTAAACTTGGTGATCCGGGTCGCTTCTTAATCCCTTGCAACTTCCCGGGAGTAGAAAATTGCATGGCCCTAGCCGATCTAGGTGCCAGTATTAATTTAATGCCTCTAAGCGTTTGGAAGCAATTATCTCTCCCTGAGCTAGTCCCCACCAAAATGACTTTGGAATTAGCTAACTGTATGGTTGCTTATCCAGTGGGGATAGCCGAAGACGTCTTTGTAGGAGTCGACAAATTCACTTTTCCTGCCGATTTCGTCGTGGTTGACTACGATATGGGCCCTCGTGTGCCATTAATCGTTGGACGTCCATTCTTGAGGACCGGTCGCACTCTCAGCGATGTTGAAGCGGGTGAGCTTATCATAAGAGTGGGTGACGATAAAATCGTCTTCAACATGGGAAAGCTTTCTAAACAGCCTTATTCATACGAGAGTGTTAATTGTATTCACGTTCTTGATGAGGCTTGTGAAGAACACTTCAAAGATGTTTGTAAAAGTATTCCTACCTCTCTTCCCAATGTTGAGACCGTTTCCTCTATTGACTCATCACTATCTCTATTTGGAGAAAGTGATTTCCTTTGGAAAGATTTGGAAGCCACCATGGGAGATGTGAACTTAGAACATGACGATTCTCCCACCGATTGGGATGAAGATCTTCGCCTCATTGAGAACCTTCTTAAAGAAGACAATATTTCTCCACCATCTCCCAAGGCTATTGCTATCGATGCACCGACTTTGAATACGCCTCCCATCGAAAATCCTCCGGATTTAGAACTTAAGGAGTTGCCGCCCCATCTCGAGTACGTGTTCCTTGAAGATAAGAAGAAGTCGCCCGTCATCATCACGAAGAACTTGAAAGAAGAAGAGAAATCTCGCCTCATCGCCGTGCTCAAAGATCATAAGGAGGAAATTGCTTGGAAAATTTCCGATATCCGCGGAATTGATCCAAACTTTTGTACTCACAAGATTCTCATGGAAGATGACTTTAAACCCGCAATCCAGAGCCAAAGAAGGGTTAATCCTCGCATTCACGACGTCAACAAACAAGAGGTTATCAAACTTCTTGATGGCGGCTTAATTTACCCTATTTCGGATTCGCCATGGGTAAGTCCCGTCCATTGTGTGCCCAAGAAGGGCGGAATAACCGTTGTTCCCAATGAACACAACGAGTTGATTCCCACTCGTCTCGTTATTGGGTGGAGAGTTTGTATCGACTATCGCAAACTCAATGATGCCACGAGAAAAGATCACTTTCCTCTTCCTTTCATGGATCAAATGCTCGAGCGTCTAGCGGGTAATGATTATTACTGCTTCTTAGACGGTTTCTCCGGGTATTTTCAAATTCCCATCGATCCCAAAGACCAAAAGAAAACCACATTCACTTGTCCCTATGGAACATTCGCTTACAAACGCATGCCTTTCGGTTTATGCAATGCTCCTGGGACGTTCCAAAGGTGTACGATGGCTATCTTCCATGACATGGTTGAAGAAACTATGGAAGTATTCATGGATGATTTCTCGGTTTATGGTGATTCTTTCTCTGCTTGCCTTGCCAATTTAGAACGTATGCTTAAGCGGTGTGAAGACACTCGCCTTGTTCTTAATAGGGAAAAATGCCATTTCATGGTAAAAGAGGGCATCGTGCTAGGACACAAGATCTCCAAAGCCGGTCTTGAAGTGGACCGTGCTAAAGTCGATGTTATTGCTAAATTGCCTCCACCTTCAACCGTGAAGGGGGTGAGAAGTTTCCTCGGTCATGCGGGCTTCTACCGTCGTTTCATCAAAGATTTTTCTAAAATCGCTCGCCCGATGACCCACCTCTTGGAAAAAGATACTCCTTTTATCTTTTCCAAAGAGTGTATTGAAGCCTTCAACTTGCTTAAGGATAAGCTAACTAAGGCACCCGTCTTGGTTACCCCTAATTGGGAGCTGCCTTTCGAGTTGATGTGCGATGCTAGTGACTTTTCTATCGGAGCGGTTTTGGGCCAAAGAGTGAATAAACACTTCCAACCAATCCATTACGCTAGCAAGACAATGACGGGGGCTCAATTACATTACACGACAACCGAAAAAGAGCTTTTAGCTGTTGTCTATGCTTTTGAAAAGTTATGCCCCTATCTTGTCCTTTCTACCACCATCGTGTATACCGATCATTCCGCGTTGAAGTACTTGTTAACTAAACAAGATTCCAAACCAAGACTTCTTCGCTGGGTTTTGCTACTTCAAGAATTTAAAATCGAAATTCGTGATAAGAAGGGAGCTGAAAACCTAGCCGTGGATCATCTCAGCAGACTTGAGGATCCTTATCAAGGGGAACATCCGAACAAAGAGATCAATGACTCTTTTCCCCTGGAGACCTTAATGTCTATCAACTCGACTTCTGATGAAACCCCGTGGTTTGCGGAAATTGCAAACTATTTGGCGGGTGGAATTCTCGTTGACGGGTTAACATCCCAACAAAAGAAGAAGTTCTTTAAAGACATTAAGACTTACTTTTGGGATGACCCGTATCTATTCAAACAATGTGTTGATTTGATTATTCGTCGATGTGTTGATGGACCGATAGCTTTAGAAATCCTTGACGCTTGCCACAAAGGACCCACCGGTGGTCACTTTGGTCCCAACTACACCGCCAAAAAAGTGTTTGACTCGGGATTTTATTGGCCCACCATTTATCGTGATGCTCACGAGATGGTTAAACGTTGTGATGCTTGCCAAAAATAAGGCAAGATCACACATAAAGACGAGATGCCTCAGAATTTCATTCAAGAGTGTGAAATCTTTGATGTTTGGGGTATCGACTTTATGGGGCCATTCCCTTCATCTAAAGTAAACAAATACATCCTTGTAGCCGTTGACTACGTCTCCAAATGGGTTGAAGCCAAAGCTTTACCCACTAATGACGCAAGGGTGGTTTGTAACTTTTTGAAATCGCTATTCGCTAGATTCGGTGTGCCTCGTGCCATTATTAGTGATCGCGGGACTCATTTTTGCAATGATCAATTTGCTAGAGTCATGGCTAAGTATGGTGTAAATCATCGTCTTTCCACTGCCTACCACCCACAAACTAATGGCCAGGCTGAGATCTCTAACCGAGGATTAAAGCGAATTCTTGAAAGAACCATGGGAGAGCATCGTGCCTCATGGGCCGATAAACTTGATGATGCTCTGTGGGCTTTTCGTACCGCCTACAAGACTCCGATTGGTTGTACACCATATCGTCTCGTGTACGGAAAGGCGTGCCACCTCCCCATTGAGTTGGAGCACAAGGCTTACTGGGCCTTGAAGTGGGCTAATTTCGATATCAACAAAGCCAGTGACCTACGTAAGATCCAACTCAATGAGCTCAATGAACTCCGTAATGAGGCTTATGAAAATTCTTTGATCTATAAGGAAAAGACTAAGCTCATTCACGACTCCAAGATTAGAAACTGAGAGTTCCAAGTTGGAGACAAAGTTTTACTCTTTAACTCTCGGTTGAAAGTCTTTTCGGGCAAGCTGAAATCTCGTTGGTCCGGCCCATTCACCATTGCCCAAATTTTTCCATATGGTACTCTCGAGCTCGCTCAACCTAATGGACCTAATTTTAAGGTGAATGGCCAACGAGTGAAGTTGTACTTTGGTGAGGACATCTCTCATGAGATGATTTCGTCCCTCACCACATTCCCCATGAACTAATTTTGGGTCGAGTCAGGCTCGTGACTCGGTTATCAAAAACAAGCGCTCCTCGGGAGGCAGCCCGAGTATCTATCCTTTTCCGTTTTAACCACCTAAGTGTAGGGGGACCTCTATACGTTTCTTGTGTTTGTGTGGTGATGTGATTACAGGGATTAATGCACTCTTGGAATCTTTGAAGAACCGTGCTCCCGTGTTATCCGAAATCCGGTTCTATCTCTCAACTATCGTGATTCAATTTTCTTCATACTCACATTTGAAATTGATCACGTTAGTCGTCACTTCCTTAGCTTGATTTAACCAACGTGCACAATGTCATAAGTGTAGGGGAGACTTTTCCCACATGCTTAAACATTGAGGACAATATTTATCTTAAGTGTAGGGGGACTTCTATCGAAGTTTTAAGAGGAGTTTTCCATGAAAATGCCTTCATTTAACCGGAAAATCATCTTTTTCAACATTTTTCAAATTTTTTATTAACTTTGGCCATTTAGTCGTAATTTTTAAATTTTTATTGTTGCTTTCCTATGTATATATCCCGCAATAAAGTCAAAAATATTAATAAAGTGGTGTAGCTAGTTTTGAAATCTTTGACATATTAGGCCCGTTGCGATTATTTTGACTCAACCCGAATAGACTTATCCAAGTTTATTCTAGCTAGTATCCTTAACCATGTAGAACTTAATTGGTTTATCAGGCTAAGCATCCACGAGTCTCATGACTTGAGATTTTAAATTGTGGAGAACGAGAAATGATAGAGTCAATTATAAGTCGGTATTCTTGCGCAAGCTCACTTGGTGTAATTATCTGCCTATTCTCCCATCACTTGCTAATAATTTATCTGCAATAAGTAAGGTCGTACGATTTGAAAAGTTACTTAGCTTCTAGCCCAAGATCGTTTAAAAGTTGCTCGGTCATGATAAGAGTTCATAGCCAAGGAATAACTTATAAAGCGGGGCGCGAAGATTGGCGAATCCGAAAAGGCCCTAACAAGGCATGAGGATTCAATCTTATTGCTAAAGATCCAAGGTGATGTGAAAAGTATTATTCCCAAAATCAATATGAAGGATCAAGACTCACGACAAAAAGCAATCAACTCCCATAAAGATCATGGAGAAGTCAATCCGAAAAGACCCTAACAAGGTATGAGGATAAATAGATCCAAGTCCGAAAAGGAGGCGGATCGTTGTATCTCAAAATCCCAATTAAAGATTGAAGAAATAATCATGAAGTCGTGGTCAACAAAGTTGGATTACCCCTCAAAAGTCTCCAAGTGAAGAAACTCTATTAACGATGAGAAGACCATTAACTCAAGCACGTCTCTCAAGATATGAAGTATGAAGTACATGCCAAATATCGGCCCGAGAAAGGTCTCAAATCGTGAACCGAGTTATGCCAAGATATGAACTTTTTGATATCCCGAGAAGCAGTTTTAAGAGATTTTGTCCTTTAGCTAACTATTGATCAAATCGTCCTACTTTGCTTTCAGCCTTAATAAACTATCGAAATAAGTCCAAAAATGCATCTTCATGATCATTTTAAGACAAAAATAAAATATAAGAGATACACCTAGGAATAAGGGAGTTTAAGCATATAATTAAGCCATGTGTGTAAGTGTTTGATTTGCTAACTTATAATAACAATGATCTCATTTTTAAGCTTAGTTTGGGGAACGTGAAACTTGAGGGTGATAAATCTTCGCAGCACCAAAGCCCTAATGTAAGTCCTTGATCTCTTTGCAAGTTATTTCCATGTAGCTATTTTCAAGTGAAAATAGTTTTCTATCCTTTTGTTTCTTTTAAAGTTCTAATTTCTCTTATTACTTTAATTTTTGTTTTAGTAGCATGTTAATAAGGCCAAGGTTGATTGATTATGAGAAAAGTGTTAACTTGCTTTATCACTAAGCATTGCATGAGGGCATGGCAATGGTTAAGTGTAGGGGATTTGATAGGTGTGAAAACACTCATACTTTTACCACTTATTTCTTACTAAAACAAGACCAAAACACTTATTTAATATCATTTGTTTGGAATTATGCGTGGTTTTTGTGTTTATTGTGTTTTCAGAGTCAACCGGATGAATATTGAAGAAAACATGGAATTGCACGGGTTTTATCAAGGAAAAAGACTCAAGACGAAGTCTATTGTCCAAGAGATGCAAAAGATTTGAAGTCAATGGGCCTTTTGAAGATTTGTCGAAGAAAAGGACCAAAGATGGAAGATTTACATATGTCGAAGGAACTCAAGTCTATTAAACGAAGAAATTAAAAGACGAGTTGAATTTAATCATCGACAAATCCCGAATCAGAATCGAAAACGTCAACTTTTCTGAAAAGACGAGAAGACAAGAAGAGAGGAAGAAAGCCCACTTCACCAACCAACCACTAGCCTATATAAGGACAAACCCCTCACACATTTGGAACTAATTTTTTTTCCCAGTTTCTTCTTTTCTTTCGTAGGAAGCCAACACCACTAAGGTGTTGGTGATTTTTCATTTTTTTGAATCCTTCATCTTGTAAGCTTTTAATCCTTCCCTTTGTTTGTTTAAACCTTAATCATTTAATACAATCCTTCCATTAATCTTGTTCATCTCCATCTTTTTTGTTTTAAAGCTTAAAGTTCTTATTTGGTTGATTTGATCTTCAAAAGTTATTGGGTTTTGTGTTTTTATTGTTGGGATTTGATCCTTATGGTTAATAGATGATTGTTGGTTAGTTTGGTGTAAACCATTTGGTTTATTTGGTTTGATTTTTGATAAAATCATTTTCCCCTGTTTAGTTCCTGTTACTGTTCTTCATTCCCCAGTTATTCCAAATAGGATTTTTATTCCGCATTAGCTTTTTCCATCCGGAATATCTGTTATTCCGGATAGCCATTTATTCCGAGTAGCCCAGTTATTCCGGATAGCTTCTTTATTCCGAGTAGTCTTTTTATTCCGGATAGCTTCTTTATTCCGAATAGATTATTTATTCCGCATGGCAAGTTATTCTGAATAGCCTATTTATTCCGGATAGCACTTTTATTCCGAGTAGAACTTTATTCCGAATAGCTTATTTATTCCGGATAAAACCTTTATTCCGAATGGATCTATTATTCCGCATAGACTTATATTCCGGATAGAGCATTTCTTCAGTTATTCCACATCAACAACATTATTCCGAATCAAGCAAATTTTCAGTGAGGTTATTTTACTGCTTTATCGTTTAATTGTTTAATTTTAATTCAAGTTTATTTCATTAACTGTTTTTGGTTTAAATCTTTGTTTACTTCATTCATTTACCTTTTTTAGTAGAATAGAAAACCAAACCCCCTATTTGTCACCAAGAACAATCATTCCACTTTGAGCTGTGATCAATTCGAGAAGATTCCGAGATTAATTCTGAACCATAAGTAAAACCATTGTATCACGTATATAGAAACTTAACGTCATAAAGTAAGTTTAATTTAAACATGTATATTGTGTAAAATAATTTTCTTGAAGGTACAATAATAATATCAAATTTTTTTATAAAGATAAGTAAAATTTAATGGAGAGAAAATTATTCTCTTTAATCTTTTTCTCATTTAAACCTTTTGTACAGTACAAACTAACCATTTTTTAAAATGGACGGAAATCTCTAAAAACTAAATAGTTGTGTGACATTATTATTGGAATATAGTGCATCTTGTTGGTTATGAACCAAACTAACTTGTACAAGTAATCATACTATTCCAATATATCGTAATGACCCATAAAAACTATGTTTCATGTTATAAAGCAATGTATTAAACTTTGGTCATAAGTTATAACCCAAATTGGGCCATACCTGCATATATTAATGCTCTTTTTTATAGTAGTTTCTATCCATATAAACCAACCATTTTGGTAGAAATGAAAAATCATGAGAAATTGTAAAGGCTAACAAGAAATCACCTCTTGTGGTAAAGAGGTAATGCTAAGTCAAAATGAATATGATAAATTGCAAATCTTGTCCTTTTAATTATGATGCTTCTTACGAAAATGAAGATGAAATAAAAGTTTGTGCAAAACAATCCTTGAATTTAGCGTGACATTGCGAAAACAGCCTATGGCACGAGAATATTATTAGCATAAAGCACGAATACAAATACGAATACGAATAACCGTAGACTACATTTAGCTAGATGTACTCTTATACTATGCAATTAGTCACTTGCATGTCATTTTTTTACGAGAAGAATATTAGTATAATATAAGCTATCCATTAGTGTCCGTTCAAATTTATTTTTGTAAAATATACGATTTTTTCAAATAAACATGGTCTAATATTTTGTATTACATATATACTTCTTAATCCGAATTTTTAGATATTCGTAAATACAAAATTTTTATTCGAAATTTCGGATATCTAAAATAATGGGTATAGCATATAAGCGTCATCGCAAATTTCGGATATCCAAATTCATTATATGTCTTGTTATTGACAAGTCCCTTAAATGATTTAAATAAACAAAAAAAACTATGGTAAAAAAATCCCATTTTATATTTACATTTTGCCCACTCGAATATGATTCTTATAATAAATGTCAAAACGTAATAATTGTTTGTGAAAGAGATTTTAAACTTGTAGAAGATATGACATTTAATGAAAAAATAGAAAACATAGCAGCAAAAAATCAAGAACAAAAAAAAACAAACAAAACTTGTGGTTCGAGGTTTGGTTTTAAAAAACTTATAGCCGAATGTTTGGTTAAAAACTGACTGAGACCGCCTCATGTTCACTCATATTCAAAACCTTTTATACTTGTAAAAAAAATTATGTGCACCTGATGATTTAGTGTTCTGAGCCCGCCTCTGGTTATCATTGTGCGTTTATCACACATAAAAGTAGTTGCAAATGGTCAAATTCGTTTGCAGTGTAAATGGCAATATTTTGCCCTGTAAATAGATCACTTGTACGTGTTCCTAGAGATGTAGATGGACTATATGGTTCAATGCTTCATTAAAATCTAATAGGTATTAATTATAAAGTAACCATGTACAAAAAGAAACTTCGCCTAGTCATCGGCACTCTCACGTTTGTACAAAAACAGAACATTAATTTTATATATTTTAGTGAACTTATATTGCTATCATGTCGATCATTATTTTCCTTGTACGAGAATATTATTAGCATAAAATACAAACACAAATACGAATACCCGTAGACTACATTTAGCTAAATGTACTCATACTATGCAATTAGTCACTTGCATGTCATTTTCTTTGTACAAGAAGATTATTAGTATAATATACGCTGCATATAACTATCCATTAGTTTCCGTATAAATTTATCACGGTATTCAGGCTTAGGCTCGGCTCGTGATATGATAGACATGCCCGGGCTCGACTTGTTTATACGATTTGGTGATGCAAAAATAAAGCTTGACTCGAGTCGGTCTTGGCTCGTAATATATCCAAATTAGGCTCGTTAATAAGCTAGTCATTGAGCTCGTATATAAAACAGTAGGCTCGTTTAGGACCGCGAGCCCAAACAAGCTTTGTACGTAAAACTCGAGCTCAAGGTTGTTTAATAAATGAGCTGAAACTTAGGCTCGAGCTCGTTTGAGCTTTTTATCAGTTTCATATCTAGTTTTTTTCACTAACGACTTGGCTCGTTTCCAACAACGTTTTAAAACCCGGGATTTTAGTTGACCCGATCTTGTGACCGGTTTACGAGTCAACCCTATTTTATATATGTATTGGTTTTTAAAACATTGGTTTTCAACCCTAGATGTTAGTTATTATCCTGCATGCTATGATGTATATAGTACACTTGCTATAAATAGAGGTCGATTATCATCTAACACACCACACACAAAACACAAACACTTAGAAAGAAAGAAAATGGTGCTTTCAAGGCCTTATGAGATAATCCCTGCACATGATTCAGTTGTGAACTGTTCGAGCATTGTGATGAAAGCGAGACAATCGTATCAATTTGTACTTTACGTGAGTTTTTCCTATGAGTAATCAATTTTATTGTCAAATTTTAAATGTTAGAGTTAAATTGTCAAATGTTAAATATTTGGGAAAATCACAAAAATACTCAATATTTTAACCTATCTTTACAAAATATTCATTTTTATCCTCAAAAAGCAAAAATACCCAAAAAAATCAAAACCTTTAACACTCTTGCGAAATAGAAAAAAATAACAAAAAGCTTCGAAATTTTTGATAAAAATATCGAAAATGTTCGATATTTTTATCTAAAATTTCGAAAATTTTCGATTTTTTTTGTTAAACTCAAAACTTTTAAAAACAGCGACAGATTAGTGACGGTTTGTGTGTCACTAATTATATTGGAAGGAAATTATGCTTGAAATAACAACAGCTAAGTAACAGGAAACGTCGCTAATAACCATTGGAGGAGGGAATACACTGCTTTCGTAAATTTCCAAAATTTTCGATATTTTTATGAAAAATTTCGAAACTTTTCGATATTTTTATGGAAAATTTCGAAAATTTTTGATTTTTTTTTCTATTTCGTAAAGATGACAAAATTTTAGATTTTATTGGTATTTTTGATTTTTAAGGATAATAATGGGTATTTTGTGAAGATATGTTGGAAAATTGGGTATATTTGTGATTTTCTGTAAATATTTGATATGTGAACCGTATGATGGTTCACAAACATTATTTAATCAATTTATTGTCAAATGTTAGTGTTAAATTGTTTACTAAGTAAATATAACAAATCAAATTAATTATTTAAGTTAAAAATTTACTAGTATAAACGAACAAGTAGGCCAAATCTTTTTTTTTGTAAAGTAAAATCCAAAATAGGGACTTTTTCAAGAGATTCTTTCCTTAATAAGAAATAATCTTTTGATTTATTCCTTAAGAAGTGAAAGTGTTCCTTAATTTAGTAATAAATGTGTAATTTTCGTCCTTTTGTTTAATGAAAGTAAAAAACTGATTAAAAAGTATACGTGTCAAAAATGAAAAGAAAAAAACTTATAAGAAAAAATGGGTGAAAATTATAAACGTTAGGGTGGAATGTATCATTTATCAAACTTTAGGGTTGAAACTCGCTTTTTTAATCTTAAATCCCACTCGTCGATGTGGCCACCGTCACCGTCAGCTCAGTTCATGTTCAAACCAAAACCCTAAAAAGTTAATCGGCCCCCAAAAACTCCCGCACACAAAACACTAAATCGAATCCCTATGATTGTATGTTATTGTTATGGAACGTTACCATGATCTTCAATATGTTACATCAGATGATGATTTGATGATCTACAATCTAGGTAATTGGATTACTCAATTTTAGGATTTTTCATCATCACAAAAATGATTCTGTTTTTTTATTGTAGAGTTCTATTTTTTATGATTAGGAAAGAATGGTATTTTTGATTATGAGTGGACTCTCAATTTCAACGCATCTTCATAGTTTTTTTATTTATGACGTCTTAGTTAAATATATGTTTTGTGCTAATTTGATGTACAGATTAAGAGTAGGGATAATTAACATATCGAATAGAAGACACATCCTAGCATTTACAATGAGTTATTTTAGTGCAAAAATTCTAAGAACTAGAGATTCTAACAGTCCGCTTCCTGCTGTCGAGTCTGGTGACGGTATTGACCTCTTGAGATGTTATATGACTTAACAAATGTTTGGAATCAAGAAATAAAAAGTTAAAACCAATACTTATTTTCAAGAAAAAATATCATATACAAATGCAGTAATTGATTTAATTAGGGTATTTTTTCATTTTTAAAGAATACTTTTGGTCTATACTAATGAGTTAACCGGGAGACACAATCCTTGCTCAAGGCTTAAAGGTAACAATTTAAATCGAGCATCTTGACGACAATATTCCTGAGCACAATCGATCAGTGTTCCAGGCGGGTGAACGTCCTGAACAAGGTCATGAATTTTTTTACAATGGGAATACAGGAGAAATATTGATTAGTGGTGTTCGGTGTGCGGTGGGATATTGACAATGGAGGACCTAAGGAACTATGAGGTGAAAGTTACCGACGCAGTAAGTGAAAACGATGGGGTTCACAATATCTTTGGAATGCTACCCCCATCAAGTGGTACACTTGGACTAGCTTTGGTATGTTCTATCCCAAATTCATATTGCAATTAGTGGTTTATGAGTGCAATATAAATTCGGTACCACATTCAAACAACTTATTCTAACATAGAGGTGGCAATTTCGATCGACTTATTTATAAAAGGCCAATAAAAGATTTGAGTTTTAAATCTCAAATAGGTCAAATTTGAAATAGCAAAAAGGGAATAGGTCAAACTTTATTAACGTTGTTGTGCATTTTACGAGTAAACCACACTAGCTTCGACCTGTTTAAAATGGACATATAACAACACAAAACTATTTTGCTCACTACATATTATCCAAAATTAAATATTCACTTATGACATTGTTGTTGAATATGCATGTATTAAATATCTTAAATTGATACGAGAACACAAATGATTTCAAAAGGACTATTAGAGTTACACATAAAACTTTCCCCTTTGTGAAAGAAGTCTGACAAATAATTTTCGACAACACCGCTGCTGCTTCTGAATATTACATGCCAGGGGTACATAATTAGGTTCATATTTACTATTTTACTCTCATTCATTGCTTGGTTAACTATTAGTGCGGGTGGGTGAGGGCGTAAAAAGAGTAAAAAGAATAACGTCGAAGATGACAAGGCAAATGTCTCCGACCGAGGAGAAGAAGATGAAGGAGGAGTCTGCATGGAAAAGTAGACTTTGACTTAATATTAGGGGAGGTGATGACGATGAAGAAGGTCCTAGATGAGGTGATCATGATCTCGACGATGATGATATTGACAAATGTGATAATTTTGTCCTATCATATAGCTTCACTCTGAATGTTCCAAGGTTATTGGGAATTGATTTCACTCATTATCAATCGTTTCTTCAAGTTAAGGTGGGAAAAGAGAAGAAAAATAAGCTACTGAAACTTTGAAGCGTGAACATGAGCTTCGTGAAACCAAGTGACAAGAGCAGACTTTACTGTACCAAATTTCGATTATATGTCAGTTTTTACCAGGCAACGAGTGTCTCCTTTTCAGTAACCTTTCTTACCCTGCATATCTAGACTTAACCTTGGTGAGTTAATTGCAAGTGATTTAGCTCTTCGCATGTTACTCGATATACAATTACTACTGCTACTATTTTTCGGCTCCATATCAATGTGATCAGAAATTTATGACTTAAGCTGATTGAGCTTCAAAATAATAATGAATCACTGGTCAATAAAAACCAGTTATTGACTATGAAAGACGTTAAATATATCCTCAAGAAGGTATGATCTTATTGTAGTATTGACTTTGGTCCACAAGATTCATTTATCACTTTTGAATGGTAATAACGCGAGATGCGCATCTTTTGTCAATGCATATACATGCATATACAGGGTTTGTGAAACCACATGATCGAAGCAACAAGCCTAAATATCGAGATTTCACGCCAAGCCAATGTGTTTATGTGTGTTGTTGAGTCACGAATAAAGGTAATAACCAAAGTTAACTTATAGTATGGTTTATTTTATTTTTTTGCTTGCATACTGATTACGATTAGATTAAATTTCTGAATTCATACAGCACGGATGGTCTGAGCTGCTTTAAGACGAGTTGAATTAACTTACTTGATCTTGGTGGATCAGAAAGACAAACTCTAATTTTGTTGACAGTGCGTAAGGTTTGATTTTGACTGTTCTACTCCTAATGGTGTTGATCTTCCCTATCTTCAAAAACCATGGATTTATAGACCAAAACCTTATGGGTTCAGCAGGAGATGTGGACGTTATTGTTTTAAGTGATTAAGACGACGAGGCTAAAAATCAAATGTCTTGCGGACATATTTATAGAAACAATAATGTCATATTCCTATTAGTAAAAAAGCTGAAGTTTCTTACAAGGTATGATAACTTGGGAATTTTATCTCAATTTTCACATGCATAATATGTTATGTTCTTGAAATAGTTCATTTTCATCTTCTGATATTCCCTACAGCTTATCAGAAATTTTCAAAAAAGAAGTTGGTCCAGCTGCCTACAAGACCTACTATATCAGGTGCGTATGAATATGCACTGACACGGACATGTCTCTACGTGTGTGTTGTTTTGCACTAAAATCTTTCATTTGTTGCTCTTTTGTATGTTACCATAGGCGATGAATAACTTGCAATCATCTTAATATTGAAAAAGGCATTTTATAGGCAAATAGAAAGTTGGAATACATCGCCATGAAAGTAGATACAAAGATGGTGGATGAGTAGTAAGAAAGGATTTACTCTATTTTATAAAGCTACCAATTTGCATTTTTCATTGTTCACCGAATAAAAAACATACAAAATTATCTTTTTGTCCGAGGTTGTGTACAGAAGAAGGATATGTGGGGATGAAGAGGGTATGAAAGGGATGAAGACAGTGATGAGAAATTGGTCACATTGGAGAATTTAGAGGCATCAAATGTTGTATACCAATTTGATGATAATGAGATCTCAAAAGCTCCTAGAGAAGTTCAATATGATATACCCCTCGAGAAAAGCAAAACGAACCTAGTAACCCCTCACCGGCTCACCCTGTGAAGAACGAGAAGGTAGACGAAATTGTTGCACAATGACATGAAAGCATGCTGCAGATACATATTTCACATTGTGGTGAGATCGTGAAGGTGAATTTTCCTTTTAGTTCTTATTGGCAATATAATTGCAGTGGGATGATAAAGACATTGTGCAGGCTGATATGGACTGTTTTGTTAAGGATGGATCTCTTGATGATAACGTCGAGTCTTTTTATCTCATGATGATACAAGTCCAAGGGATACGTTTGGTCATGGTATGGATGTAAGCAAGGTGAGTCTCATGGTATAATTTTTCTACATGTACAGGTCTATTTATAGGTGGCTAAGTGAATAGTCTGGACATATTGGCCAAAGGTTCAAATTGGGTGAAGTTAATGAGTCAAAGAGCCGGGTCATGATGATCTCTTACAACAGGTCAACGGTGATACATAAAATATTCATAATATAAGTTAATCTTATTATCCCATAATAGGATCAGTGTACCATTTTCCACTATCATGTGGTGTGTTTTCTATGGATATGATGCAGTGATGTAGCTAACATTTTTCCAACCTGCTAACATTTCTCCTGAAGTTTAGAGATGTTGAAAGAAAGAAAAAATCTCTACGTGTCATTTTCCAACCTGCTATCTCTTTGCCCGATTCTTAATGTGAACAGAGTTCATATAGAAAAAGTGGAAACACATTTTTAATCTTTTTATTTTGAAAGATAAGATCAAAATCTAATTTCAGAATATAAAATATGTTGTACTTTGTCCAACACTTGGACATAATAGTTAGGTAGCCGTAAACAAAAACTGGTTGCTGGTTGTGAGTAAGTCAGCCAAAATGTCTTTAGTTTTGCTAATAAAGATAATATTGGAGATTTTAGGTTACATATGAAAAAAGAAAACCTAATACTAATTGATTCAATAGAGTGTGATGAAAAGCCCAAAAAATTATTCTCTTTTAATTGCAACGTAGTCGGGTTCACAGAAAAATAGGTCCAGTTCGTGACTAAAAAAGACGCCATTAGCTAAATTCACACTTCCTAAAATTAAGTTTCGATCCATTTTAAATAATACGTACAAAACCACTTTATATCAATATTAATTAAAAAAAATAGAAAAAAACTCGTGCGTGCACGGGTATTATAACTAGTATATTATGAATATAAATACGTTTTGCAAGAGTCTTGTTTCGCAAAAGTCTTTTCTATTAGTTTGTAAAATTTATTAAAACTTCATAAAACTTAATAAAAAGAAAATGTGAAACTTTGATCACAATATATTAAAAGAGTGACTAAAACTCCGGTTAACATTTCTACAAATATACTTTATTAAAAAGCAATGTTTTAAAACCCGGTTTTTTAGTTGACTCGGTCTAGTGACCGGTTTATGGGTCAACCGGTTCAACCGGTTGAACCACTGGGTCAACCCGTTTCTATATATATGTATATTCTTTTTTATATTTAACTAGCTTAAAGACCCGTGGAATCACGGGATATTTTAGAGAATTTATTTGAAAAAGTTATATGCGTAAATAAAGTAAGAAAAAAATTGAACGTAAAACATGTTTCGTTACTATATGAAAGAAATAATGAGAGAACACGTGAATTATTCGATAAACATTTGAGTTTGTAACAAACGTTCGTGCACTTTGATCGCCAGCTTTCAAGCCTATCAATGGTAACTTTTGTTGAACATTAGTAAGTCGATCAATTAATGCGTGCAAGATTGAGGAAAAAAACTAAGTGACTTGTTTGTGAAGAGAATAGAAGTCAATACTCTACATAAATTCTTTCAATAAATTACAGACTACTGGCGTACCACTGTGTTTAGTCATATGGACAGAAAGTGTTTGTGCATCCACTCGATTTTACTTGTGCTAAAAGAATTCGTAAGAAAAACGCAAGTAAGAATATGTTATTAACATATATAAACAATGATACATGAAGTAAATCAACATAAAAAACAAAGATACTTGATCCCGCCTAAGCAGGATATAAGGAATGACACATACGTAAATGTTATACATAAACACGACTCATATTTCACAAGTGTTACGATTAATTACATTCAATACCTTGCTAACAGAATGAGGACGTACGAAATATTTATGGTATACATATGGCTCTAGTTTTATTTGGGCGCTAATCAAGAGGCAAGTACTTCTTGTTCTTGTAAGCTTCCCCGGATTTGTAAAATCACAGTTAGCACCTGAGAAATTGAGGTCCTCACCAACTAGCTACAAATCAAAACATTTAGTCGTCAATATCCACTGACGAAAAAATAACTAAATTTGTACATAACATGTTTTTTGAGTTGCATCGTTAAACGTATCATACAACATCTTATAATTGGGTGTCTCGTATAAATCGACACACCATACCTACAACCAAATATTATTGAAATATATATAGATTCTTGTACATAAAAATTTTAAACCATCATTTGTTTAACTGACATTTTAAAAACATTAATTCAGTTAATATTATTTAACATCCTGTTTGACCCGACTAAGTTATAGCTAATTTCTAAATTTTGAATTTGACTAATCATAGGAAAAATATAACTTAAAAAGACCGTTCTATCAAAATATCATTCAGTATTACCCTCTGTACTTGTAACATTAACATCTTTGGCATGACGAAGAATGTAGGATATGGTTTAAACTTGATTAATTAATAACATAAACAATAAAAAGGAATCGTTTTAGGAATATAGATTAACTACATTAAGAGTATTCAAAGTAAAGGAAAAAAGTAAAAGACTTACCAGAACGAAGTTAAGAGTATTCAAAGTATGCGTCTTTCCAGTAATTGTTACACCATAAGCGAACACCTACCTACATTACCAAGATTATATTAGCTCAAATAAATATGTATACTTACTAAAACATTAGGCAATAAGATTTCCACTGCATTTAAACTTAATATAGCTTATATAGCATCTTTAATAACAGATCCAAAAGCCACATTTTAACCCTTTCTGACATGCAAATTTAATCACCAAACTTGAAATAAATCATTCTTAATAGAGAACATTAACATTTCAAATATATACAAATGTTGACTTGTTTACTTTTAAAAGCCTACTCTTTTACTCGTTTTGACAGTTAATAACCCAATCCAAAGTGGTACATTTCTCACGGGTTACAATTATAGTATAAATATCACCCCCATTGCAATCATTTCAAAATCATAATAAAATCCATTCTAAGTTAGGGAGATAAGAACATTAGCATTTCAGATATAAACAAATGTTGACCCGTTTACTTTAAAAGCCTGCTCTCTTTTACCCGTTACGACAGTTAATAACCAATCCAAAGTGGTTCATTTCTTAAGACTTACAATTATAGTTTAAATATCACCCCGTTAAAATCGTTTCCGAACTGTGTCCATTGGCCCTACCTTTATACAATGTTTACATGTGAATATGCCTTTTAAGTGTTCAAGATAGAAGTAGCGGTTTTATTCATGTGCGAGCTTGAAGGAGAAACATTTAGTCACTTAAGTAAGCCAAAATAACACATGTATGAAAATAGCACAACTATCATTAATTTCTTGTGGAAAGGCAAACTTTATATTACTACCAGTATGTGTTTAAAGGCATGGGCATCCATAATCATTTAGTTAAATCCATTCAAAGTTAGGGAGATAAGAACATTAGCATTTCAGATATAAACAAATGTTGACCCGTTTACTTTAAAAGCCTGCTCTCTTTTACCCGTTACGACAGTTAATAACCAATCCAAAGTGGTTCATTTCTTACGGCTTACAATTATAGTTTAAATATCACCCCATTAAAATCGTTTCAGAACTGTGTCCATTGGCCCTATGTTTATACAATGTTTACATGTGAATATGCCTTTTATGTGTTCAAGATAGAAGTAGCGATTTTATTCATGTGCGAGCTTGAAGGAGAAACATTTAATCATTTAAGTAAGCCAAAATAACACATGTGTGAAAATAGCACAACTATCATCAATTTATTTTGGAAAGGAAACTTTATATTACTACCGGTATGTGTTTAAAAGCATGGGCAGCCATAATCATGAAATTAAACCCATCAAACCTAATTATTTTAACTTTATATGTAGTATCAAAAAAATATCTAAATATATTATTTTAACATTATATTAAAAATGTATCTAAATATATTAGCACGTGACTAAAAATTTTAATAGATACCTGAGTATTTATCGACCTTTTTTGTAGTCCAAGTATTGAAGCCATCATCCATTAAAGCTTCTTTTGATTTCTTCAAAATACTACACAAAATTCAATACACAGTAGCGAGCGACCTTTTCAAAAAGAACCTCATTAAATAGTTATTCGCATTGCATTAGATGATCTTGAACATGCATGACTTATTCAAACATATAAATGATATATTGCATCCAATGCCATTTATCATATATATGTAATATGTATGTGTCCTTTTTAGTTTGAGGATATAGGGGTAACTTGGTTAAGAAATAGTATCAGACTCATAATTAACTAAAATGATACAATTTGTCATTGGCTACGAAGTAGTCTAACAAAAACCATTGGTTGTTTCAAAAATGCGAACTTATGTTCTTTGTACTAACAATTCACTAACCGCACATAGTGTTAGTCTTTTTTATAAATATATGCATCGATATAAGTACCACTACACGTTATTATAGTATATTTGAAACCAACAACATGGTCTCATTGCAATGCTCAGGGGATCAATTCCTCATTAGATCATACAGAAAAAAATACACATTGTTGTACAAGTGTAGTACATCAATAACAATATAACATTTAAACACTAACTTTTTAAAGGTACTTGATATCACAAACACCTAAACCAGCTCATTTGCATAATTCTATTTAAAAATTTGGTTTTCAAGGTGTGAGAAATGGACATGTACATCATAAGAGATTAGATTTGCAAGTTCTGAATGTTCAAATGTTCAAATTACTAATAAATAAGTGATTACCTCACACACTTTTTTTTCTTTCTCTTAAACATTACATCGAACACCTTTGCTGCCTTCGAACAAAATGATTCGTAAACATCTTAAAGGTGAATCAAAGAATCAAAATCTAAATAGAACATATGTAAATATTAACTAATACCAAAGTTATTAATATGATTGTAATAATACAAAATTACACAAAGAATCCATAACATCAAAGTTTGAAACTGAAAAAAGTGATGAAAGAGATGAGAGACTTACCATTGTAATAAAGTTTGTGATAGACCTCTAAACTTAATCCAGTGTATAGATGAATAAAAAGATTTCAAGTATGATCTGCCAGAAATAAAAAGAAAGTATAAGCAAAAATAAATTCAAATTCAAGCATAATCAATAGAATTATTATTTGATATATTTGAATCAAAATAAAACACTAATTATTTGCAAGGATTTGATTGAAACTAAATTGAAAAAAAAGACTTACACATAATTATTCAAAATCATAGAAACAAACCTCGTAGGTGTGGCTTAACTGATTCTTCAAATGGTCAATTACATTGAAGACTATCGTTAATGTGTTTTTAATAGATGAAAACGACAGGACTATTTCTTTTTTAATTATGGAATCATTGCACGATTGAGAGGATTTGATTGTTGATCCACAAACTGGTTTGAGAAGAATTTGATATTTTTGAATCGTGAATTGGGAGAATGGGTGAGGTAGGAGTCTTGTAAAGGAAGATTGGTGCATTATGACAATTTATGATTATGAAACGCGTTTATTTTTTATAAACATTCCAAAAAAACGTTTGTAATTAAATATCAGTTAAAAACTTTTCAAAAATACATTTATGAAACGTAACAAACAACATAATATGTATTGAGTTATTTTTGGTAAATAATTTAATTGTTCTTTGCATTGAGGTCTTGTAATTAGTTTATTTATGGTAGGCATTTTAATTCTTTCATTTAATTCTTATACTTAAAAGAGTTGTAACATATTCTGTTTTATTATATAAAATAGATATGTATTATTGAATTATCTTATAATCTATTTTTCGTTCAACTATACGAATGAAAAATATGTTTCTTTACTCATGCTTTTTAGTTTTATATTTATAACATTGTATACAAGTATGGAAAAATAATTAATTTATAAATATAATTTATAATAGATCATAATAAAACAATATTAGTTAATGTTTTATGTTAATTTTGACTTTACTTTAACTAGGATTAATTACTATTACTTTAATTTATTATTAAAACTTACAAATATTTATGAAAAAAAAGTGACTGAAATGTTTTTTTATTAAAATTCATGACCCGGCCGGGTTTATTAAACCGTGTCAACCTGGGTCAACGAAAAAACGACGGTTCAATCCGGTTCTCAAACAAGTAAAAACCCGGTCACATCCGGCCTGGTCTCCGAGCCGGTTCACGGTTCAACCGGTCGGGTCAACCGGTCGGGTCAACCCGGTTTTTAAAACATTGTAAAAAAGTCCATTATATTTATTTAAAAAAACACGTTGTTTTATTTCCTTCTTTAAACTATTGTTCCGTTATCACCCGTAGTCGGTCAATCCAAACAAACTCTATATTTAAAACTAACCCATTAACGTCTCTACTTTTTATTTTTCTGGTTTATAAAACTTTATAAAGTACTTTCAAACTTATAAATAAAAAAATTATTTCCCAAAAAAATTAACTAAAAGTACTCTTTTTTTACCCAAAATTAAAACCCGCCTCTTTGTTTACCCAATATTAAAACCCGCCTCTTTATCCCAAAAAACATATTGTTTCATTTGATTACCAATAAAGTTTCGATTTGATTTGATTAGGGTTTGTAAACGGATTTAGTTTTAGGCTTTGTTTGTGATTCGTGATTTTGAGCTTATTTTTAAGCTCATGGCTTATGTTTCGGCTTAGGGCTTATTTAGTTATGGGTTTATGTTTCATAAGCTCACTTTTTGCGGCTTATTTTGAAACTTTTTGATTTATTTTGAAAGCTCCCTACGCGTGAAGTAATATAAGGCAAACGAAGTCAGAGTTTTTGATCTTTGATCTATGATTTTAATTCTTATTTTATTTTAGAGCGTTTTATTGACGCGGATATAGTTTATTGAAATAACTTTGTACAAGTTTTGCGTTTCATAGTTAGATGAGGTTAGGTGTTCGATACGCTTCACCGTATACTAGTTTTAGCAGTAGGTGTTTGTTTTATAAAACCTAACATCTCCGGTCACTCTTATGGTTTCCGTTATATAGATATCTTTGTAATTAGTTATCAAATGTGTTTATTGTTGTATATAATAATAATGTGGATATTAGTTAGACGAGATCAGGGAGCGAACGAGGTATTGTGAAAGCATTTTATAATTCGTGATATAAATGTGTTTATTGATGTATTACTTGAGGTTATTAGAATATATGTATGTATACATTTAATTAAGTTTGTAGAAGCTTTACATTTGATAGTTAGAGAAAGTTAGGTGTTGTATACGTTTGACCAAACCACTGTATTGCGAAAGTAGTTAGCAAACTGGTTAATGTTAGCGTTTTATTGATGCGGATATTACGGCACTCGTTACCTCATACCCTTCACTCGAAATTGTGCAACAACCGCAACTCCCTGAGTAGCATTAGTATAATAGATCTGCCTTCCTGCTTCATTATTATCATAGGCCACTTGACTAAATCCTTGATCTACGACAGCAATCGTGGACTGGACCACACGATACCCTTCCATGTAAGTAGCAAATTGTTGTGGCAAAAACTGTTGTTGTGCAGACACGGTAGTTTGCTGAGTTGAAACGGCTTGGACAGGTGGCATTACGTTGTAAACTTGCTGCTTGTGGTAAACCTCCGTAGATGTTGGCATCCTATGGACGTAGTATCCTTGACCATAAATCCCCGGTCCAGGTGTTGTATTGGGGCGTGATACACACTCCTCGGACCTTGAACCATATAAACTGGCTGTTGTTGCTGATCCACCGTATATCCGCCAGATATCTGGTATCCGGACACAGGAGCTACTTTTTCGTTCATTTTGGGGACAAGATAGTCTCCGGTGTAGCCAACAGCTGCGAGATTATCATTGCTAGGTTTCCTGTAAAGAACCGGTTGTGTTGTATACGTTAAATGTTTCCTGCGAGATTATCACTGTTTTGTTAAGATTATATACGTGGCTTATAAGCTTTTTTGTTTTTCGGCTTATATCTCATAAACCCCAATTTTCCGGCTTATTTCGAGACTTATGGGCTTAGACGAGCAACATATTTAAGCCCACAAGTCTCAAAATAAGCCAGAAAATTGAGGCTTATGAATTGTAAGCCGAAAAATAAATAAGCCTATAAGCCATATATAAGCTTAAACAAACATCAACTAATTAAAGCAATGGACCTTGACATGTAACAAGCACTAAACATTTAACTATACAGTATATAAGTTTATTAAAGCAAGAACCATGGTTGGTTAACGGGTACTGTTAAGGTTCATGGTCACCCGGAATGTGTACCTTGTGAGGTTTATGTAAGGCCGAGGTTGATCAACGTCTTACCAGTAGGCCATTTGATGATGGTTGGTTAGTTGTTCTTTCATATTTTGCAGACTTGTAGGACGTCGTCTTGTGTATGTATCTGTATGTATCTGTATGTATTTGTATGTATCTGTATGTATCTTTATGTATTTGTATGTATCTGTATTTGTATGTATTTATATGTATTTGTATCTATTGAAAAAAATAGGTCAACAGGGCCATTCTGTATAGCCCAAATATTTTGACCTTAACTTAGCAACCGAAGGTTTTGAGCTCATTGCTTAGTTTGTGACTTTGTGAATATCACATAAATTTGTTTCCGTAGCTTGAATTTGATCTTTGTTTATTTACCTCATTTTTACATGATCACGTTAATTGTATGTTGGTGGTGTGTACATAACCAATTTTAATTCTTGTTCGAGTCGCTGATGTATGAAGTAGTTTCTGTGATGTACAAATCTAGCAAACTTCTACCTGCGATGAACTACATATTATAAGCCATTAGTAAAAAGTATGAAGTTCGTTCAGTGTGTTCGTTCAGAGTCTAGTATGAAGTTCGTATAGTGTGTTCGTTCAGTCTCACGTTCAAGCCATGCTTTGGGTTTAAGTGAACACGCGTGCCAGGCACGTGCTATATATATGTCCAAATCAGCTTCCCTCCAACTACGCTATAAATAGGCCGTTAAGATGCAGTTATCATTTAGCTTTTGATTTCTTTTTTCTCTCAATTCTGATGAAAAAATTTCACTAAACATTTATCCAGTTAATCAGTTTTGAGTCATCTTCTATATAAGTGATGCCTGACAATTGATCTATTGTACGCTTACTCTGTTAGTTTACCGTCAAAGTAGTTAAACCATATTGTGTATGTATCTATATGTATCTGTATCTGTATGTATCTGTATCTGTATGTATCTATATGTACTGTATCTGTATATGTATGTATATGTATATATCTGTATCTATATGTATAGAAACTGTCCATCAGTCTCCATCTGTATGTATCTGTATGTATAGAAACTGTCCATCAGTTTGTATGTATAGAAATTTAACGAGGGCTTTGGACTTGTGTTTCATAGCTTTATACCATTTTGAAAGAAAGGATTCCATATGCAGTTACGGTAATTTAAAATAACCATAAGTATCTATACAACTTTTATGTGGAATAAACTCGATAAAGTATTAGGATTTATGTAACTAGCTAAGGGCTAAACCAGATGCATTACTTGCTAGTTGGCTAGTTGCTATTCCAAAGCCGCCCATCTTTTTCTTGTTTTGGCTATATGCACTAGCGGTAGGAGAAAACTTTGAGAAACACTTGATGTATGTGATATTTTATTATCTGATATTTTGACAACCAAGTAATGGGTGTACCTAATATTATCTTTGCTTGATATTTTTACCAGCTGATTTGTTCACTCTGCAATAAAAAGTTTGAAGAGGAAGTTGGTATAGCTGAAGGTTACTCAATGTCTTTTAAAGTAAGCAGCATACTATAATATGACGTCTTTTTATTTAATTTGTTTATGCTATCTATCGATCGTTAATAATATTTAATTAAATTTGTAGTGCCAAAATGCCACGTGTGAGCAAGCGGGGCACTTCAGTTGTACTTCACCCAACCCGCACCGTAACCCTTTTGGTTACTTCAGCGTTCAAGGGGAGTTTGATATTGACTATCATGAGGCAGAACTAACTGATGAGAGTATTGTTCTCTACGAGGGAACATCAGTTGTAAGTATAGTTTTTGTTTCTTACAAGTGAATTGATTTTGATTCATTATTATTAGTTAGGTTTATAGGTTATGGTTTATACTTGCAGGTGCCCTGGGATAGAAAGTTTACTCTGTGCCCTGATGACAATGGCGATTACAAAATGTCAGCTGAAGAGTACCGTGAGATTTGTCTTAACTGTGGTAAGTTTGGTGAGGAAGAACCACCTGAGGTTAAAGGGTTGTACCTCAGGATTCAGGACAGTTAGTGATCATATTGCTCAACATCTAGCTACTATGTCGACAATATGAACATGACCAGTAAACAAAAGACTCGGTTCATTTAAATATATCGTTCATTAGTCTGTACTTGACACTTTGCAAGATGTAATTATTTGATAAATTTGAATTGGTGGTATGTACTGTCGGACTGATTTGATAATTTGGTTTTCTGGGTATGAAGAATTATGTTTGCTGATACCGATTTCCGTTGTAGACTTGTTTGTATGTGTCATCATCATAAGATGTTTTGGCAAATATTGGAAGATTGTAAGATTAGGATGTCGTTTGACCATGTTTAGGAGGTGTAGGGTTGTAGAGGTCACAAAAGGAAATAAGTGTGCAACAGAACCTAATACTAGTTGTGAGGGTGCACAGAATACCTTTAATGATGAGTTTTATGATTATGAGGGTGAAACAAGGACTTGAGTCTTTTGGTTTAGACTTTAGAGGAGGTTATGGAATAAAAAAACTTCCACTTACAAGATATAAGTTGTACAAAGAATGATAAATGTATATGTTGTTGTGAATAAAGATAAAGAATAAGTGATATTATTTAATTGATATTGAAAGAGGGTAAATACAATGAGTATTTATAAGACAAAGACTAGGGTAAACCTTAATTACTATATGGGCCATGGGCCTTATTCTAGACATCCATATATTATTCATAACACTCCCTCTTGGATGTCTCTATAGATAATACGCTTTGAGAATGTTGCCTCGTTAAAAACCTTGTCAGGAAAACCGAGTGGGACAAAACCATGACTAAGGAAAAGAGTGAAACGCGTATTATCTCCCTCTGATTACTACATCACTTAAGATCTTTAACTCGTCGCATTTCAATATTGTGATTAAGCTTCTTGAATGTTAAAGTAGGAAGTGTCTTCGTAAATAGATCCGCCAACTTGTAGCTTGAACAAACATGTTAAACTAGAATATGACCGCTCTTTTGTAAGTCACGAGTGAAACGAACTTCGGTATCGCCTTTCATGTAACCTCCTTTGAGTTGAGTAATGCATGTTGCGTTATCTTCATACAAAACTGTTGGTGCCTCTTTCTCTGAAGAAATACTACATGACCTGCGTATGTGTTGTGTTACATTTCTTAACCAAACACATTCTCGACTTGCCTCATGGATTGCTACAATTTATGCCTGATTGAATGAAGTTGCTGCAATTGTTTGCTTTACGGAACACCATGAAATCGCTATTCCTTCACTTGTAAAAACATATCCAGTTTTCGACCGACCATTTTAAGGGTTAAACATATATCCTGCATCTGCAAAATAAACTAAACTTGTATTTGATGGGTTAGAGTATAAACACAAATCTCTTGTTAAAAACCTTACTAGATAAAACCCAGTGGTACAAAAATCTAGTGAAGGAAAATAGTACATTAAATCTTTTATACGCTTAGGGATGTTTCCTCGTTAAAACCTTGCTGGAAAACCCTGTAGGGACAAAACCATGGTCAAGGAAAAAGAGTACAACACATATATTCTCCCTCTGATGATCACATTACTTAAGCTCACTGAGTCACTAAAATACATATTAAGGTGTATTAATAAAAGCATATGTATGAACACTATTTACACATATTCTTTGCAAAATAATACGTCATACATCTCGTTCAAGTTTATCATCAAACTTTGCAAGTTATTCATTTCCAACAAGTATGACCCTTAACAAAAATTGAATTGTTCATTTTCAAATAACATATCTCAATCGATATTGTGATCATCAACTCTATAAATCAAGAGAGTCTTTCTAACATCATGTGACTTCATAAATATGAGTGTTGTTTATCCACATAAAGATACAACTTTATCTTTAGTTTTCATGATGCATACATATTTCATCATTAAGATGTTCAATTATGGAACTAAGACAAACTTTGTCTTTTGTTTCAAATTTAATTTCTATGCACTTAGTCGCCTTTATAACCATAACTCTTTATTTGTCACAATACTACACACTAAGGCGATTATAACATATATGCTCAAATCATGATTAGTTCAATACAATCAATATTGTTCTCGAGAACGGTTTTTATATGCCTTAAGCATTCATTATCTCTAGCATGCTCCATGCATATTATATGCAATAATGAAATATCAATATCACTTGAGCTCTATTCATATATATCTTTTTGACGCATATCACTTATTATCACATTGCGAGACTTATACAATATTTATTGGCTCCACCACATGTAAACATGTATCTACATGATAATTTTCATGTCTTTGAAAAATATACGTATGCCATCATTTGCAACTTCTGCATATTGTAACTTCTCTCTTCTCATAAAGACTATTGCGTATCCAATAAGTTTTATAAATAGATTGTAAGCTTCAACCATATGTCTCATCACAAGAGACCTCTATTATTCATTATATTCTTGCGTCATTAATATTTTGGATATTCATCTATCCATGATCCTCACATTCACTTTAGCGCTATATTCTTTATTATCATTATCATTATAACTATATCTCTATCGACGTCGATTTATTTCTTTTCAATTCCACACTCTACTAGACATTGCATTTTATCATTTATTGAGATCTCATAGTACTTCATGTACCCGGGGTTTTCTTAATTACCTTCATGTCTAGTATCTCTTTAGGAGACTATCAAGGGGTCTTTATTACCTCGATTCGACCATCTTAATTTTCTTGCTCCATATTATCTCCTTAATCGAGGATTTTTTATTTGGAATCGAATAGTGTATCACGTTGCAAACGTGCCATAGACTTACTACCAATCATTGGTTTTATTGTTGGGACACACATTTTAATCGGAGCACTAGCAGCGTTTGTGATCTAGTTACTTTATTTTAGGTCACTAACCTTGTCTGGCAATTACTAGATCTGGAATGTAAATTGTCCCATGAACTTTATGTTCATATTCATTACTTGTGAGGATCAACTTTTCATTATCATAATTCATTCCAAATTTCTCGCTGCTCATTCTCCCCCTGAATGAATAATCATTCTCAACATCCCATTTTGTGCGTTGTGGTGAACTTACTATGATATATATCGCACACTTCAGTATCTCTTATGGGAACTATATGGTTTGTGACCAAAACCATTTTAACGGGAGGAATCATTATTGTTGGCCAGATGCGAACTCATATGTTCATATGTAATAAATTGCCCCATAAACCGAAACTCTTGTTCTCATAATTATAGGCTTTGTAATCAACTGAAGACCAAACGTTTCAACAAAAGAAATTCGCGTATGAACATGGGTTATATAAGTTCAACACGTATTTCAGTAATCGCCCAAACTTGTAAGCATTCACCACTATTCTCAACAATCATATTTGGAAAATCACGCTCACATCGAGCCACTAATCACGCCAACTTGAAGTTGCGTATTTGATGATCATTTTGACGATGCATCGATTTATAACTCAAAATGATCCACATGAGACATGTATAGGCCTACATACATGCTCTTTTTATTTTTCCAAAATCTCAAGGAATGCGTCTTTATTTATATTTAGTGGTGATAATTAATGAACTTTCATTGAGAATAATAAAGATAATCAAAATCATCTTCGAAGAACTCATAGTTCTTCTATAGTTTTCGCATCATCATTGATCCGAGATGGTTCAACCGGTCATGTCAATTAGTACCATAATCTTTGGCTCATAAACTTTAAAATTTATGACCACATGTGCTTCACTTGCACATATAATAATCTTTGACTCATATAATTTATGACCACATGTGCTTCACTTGCACCTTTTTCATATAACATGAAGAGCTCACATTTATCTCATTAGCTCTTTTATGCCTCTCGCACACGACTTAATACAATATTCTCGTGAACATATATCATTGTTAAAAATAAAGTGCAATTGATAATAAGAAAATATATCATTAATCAATTAATCAAGTTTCTTTCATTGAAACACATGAAATAATTTGACAAATAAGTCACACATATAATATCACAAATCAATTCAACTAAAATGCATTATTCTCATCTCTTACTCTTAAAGAGATACACTATTTAACAACAGTAAAACAAATTCACAATAACTTTTTAACTTGTATTTCTCAATCATCCAAAATAAAATATCTTATTGGAAAAAAAAGCTCACTGCACGTTTCACTATCCTAGCATGTAAAGCAAATCGTACATTCATAACTAATCATCCAGCTAAGCAACGTTGATGAAACTATTAAAATCATATATATGGAGCAATGACATATTATATGTCTAATATTTTGAATATCTATCTATGTTTGAATTATAATTTTATACCAATTGAAACGAGAAAAACGCCTTCATTTAGAGACTGACCATAGTAATCATTCGGAAATTGCAATCTTTAAGTATCAACTATTTTCGTCCACTTTGGCAAGGATATCTTTAGAATATTCACAGGTCAATACGTCATGTATTCCGATGGCATTTATGAAGTAGTATAATATGTATATGAAATCAATAGGCATACAAAAAGAAACTGTTAGAGTACGTCATCGCATAATGCTCTAAATGGTTTTGGAATAAAACATTATTGAAACAACTAACTCATCATGCGAACACTTATAAAACATTTTTAGAACTGACGTTTATAAAATTAATATGCAGTTATGGTAAGGTGTATCATTAGAGCATCCACTATGAGAGGTTCAAACATATGTCTAAAAAACTTGAAGAAGTTTATATTTTATATTAAACACAGTAGAACTTTATTTTTATACTTATGTGGCATGAAAATGTCCATAATCTTCTAACCTTTTCATAATTTAATGCAAGTGTTGTATAAACATTTATAAAGCTTTAAAACATTTATACCATAGTGGAAATAAGTTTAAATGTTCAAAAGTTGTGATGTGGTATGAAAAGTTTAATGTAGGTTTATAACATTTTAGCATATTAGATGCCTTTAGTTTAAAAATATGGTACTCCAAAACAATACGTATCATCATATGAAACTTTGAAACTTCTAATGAAACTTTGAAACAATCAATATAAGCTTTTTTAACGCCAGCTAATAATAACAATCAATGTTATTTTTTTATTTGTGTGTCTTGTATGCATATGTAATAACGGATAAGGTTCAATTAACCAAAATAAAAACAGTTGTTATGCGTTTATTAACAAATAAATTTATAGTCAAATCAATATATTGAATACCACCGACATTGAAATATAATTATCTTTTTTTATTATTGAAAACATTAAAACTAACTTCGAACTTGTCATTATATATTTTAGTTAAAAACATATTTTTATTTTTATCAAGATGTCATATCTTGCAGACATAAAAAATAATATTAATAAAAATATATTTTATAATATTATGTTTCCAAATATGTTGTTAGTTTTACTTTACTTTTGAAGATCTCGAACAAAAAAAAATTTGCTACAGATGTTAACACAAAACAAAAAGCAGTAACATGTAACTTCGAACAAGCTAGATTCATAAACATTTTATATACGAGTTGAACAAGTAATTAACAGATAAACATTCATAAAAAAACGATTAGCGAATCAACAAAAACATTAAAATGAAGAAGAAAAAAAATACGCAACAGAACAAGAAAGAAAATTGACATATCACATATTATAATAACAAATCTAATAACAAAAAGGTACATTATAACATATCTAATAAATATAAGTCAAACAAAAAAAAACACAGACATAGCAATGACGAACCAATTTTATCAAAATTATTGGCAAAGGTTATCCTAATACAACACATATACGCCAAAATCATTGTTAAAAATCATGTACGTTAGAGCATGCACGCATGCATCATGCATGTATATAAATCAAGTAAATATCATAGATGTACATGAACAATTAATTTATATGACTTGTTTGTAGTAGTAGTTGCATGATGTACATGTTTAATGGATCATATTAAACGTAAAGCTATTGAACGTAAAACAACTGAATATTAAATATTCATAGAGGGTGTGTTGTGAATAAAGAGGGTAAATACAATGAGTAAAACCACTTATTCTTTATCTTTATTCACAACACACAAATAAAGATAAAGAATAAGTGGTATTATTCAATTGATATTGAAAGAGGGTAAATACAATGAGTATTTATAAGACAAAAACTAGGGTAAACCCTAATCACTATATGGGCCATGGGCCTTATTCTAAACATCCACATATTATTCATAACATATGTGAATTTTATTTTTTAAACATTTTGTGAAACTAACATTTCTCTAGAATATTTGAATCAACTAAACGCATATGACCATTTTTGACCTAACTCACTTTGTTTCCTTGCATACTAAATAACCTCGTTGGAGTAGATGTTTTTCGGCGTTACGTACGACACCGGACCGGCCAAGACCGAACAGAACCGAGGACCGAAATTGTAAAACCCGCATGCTTTTACCATGAATAGTACCCTTAAGATCGTATGTATATGATTAGAACTTTCTTTTTATAGCACGTTACGTTTCACGTATAAGAATTTTAAGTATTACATACGTGTTTAGAACACGATAAGTATTTATTACGTATGAACACACGATAATTATTCAAATAATAATTATAATCACGAACATGCGATCATGAAATTATGAACGTAATTTAATCACGAGATAATATTATTTACGTATATATATTTATTACGAACACGAATAAATATATTAAGTCACGATTAATAATTAATTAGAACACGTAAATCACGCACACCATAAAACACGAGAACACACTATAATATTTAGACTCGAGAAAAGTACGGGGTACCCCATGTGGGGCCCCCTACCCGCGGCATACACAAGGACATGGGCTTAGCCCATGCAAAATTAACTAACAAGGGGGTTAAGGTAAAAACTTGTTTTATAATTTACAAATCTAGAAAATAACTAAAACCCTAAAAGTTTTCTTCCTTCTTCCTTGTCCTCTTTGGCCGCCGGATATACAACACCACAAGGGTGTTTCGGGTTGAATTTGATCTTGGATATTTTTGCAAGGATTCGTGTGTGTTCATCCTCATTTGTTTCACGAAATCGGTATAACCTTTTTAACCTTTTCTATTATGTTTTGATTTAATGAATCACATAAAACCATGATGTTTTTAAAAAACTAATTAAAAATAATTATTAAAACATGTTAATGATCATGGGGTAAATCAAATCAATGGTTTAGGGATGTTTGTGGTCTAGCCGACGCCTAACCGAGCCCTATAGGGGTCTCGGCTTGGCTTATTAACCACCACCGAGACCATATGGTCTCGGTATGGTGGTGATGATGTCACGGCAGCAGCAAGCAAGGGGGAACCCCGACCTTGGTTTGGGGTATGGTGTTATTCACGGGTCCGGTTCTTGAATCATAAATTATTTTCAAGGTTTATGATTTTCACTAGTTATGTTTTAGACTTAAATTAAATTAATAAAACATGACATGATTAATTTAATGTATATGACTTAGGTTATAAATTTAATTAGTAATTCATGAATTTTTAACCTAAGTATTTATATTTAATAGACTTTATAACTAATTAAGTATTTAAAACCATGACTATAATTAATTAATTAACATGACTTAGGTTATATTATTAATTGTTAATAATACATGTTTTAACCTAAGTATTTTACCTTTATTTAATTAAAATCATGATATATTTAATTAAATACTTTTAACCTATAGTTTATTTAATTTACATGTAATAATTAATAAAATATACTTTATAACTACATGACTTATATGGAAAATTTCTATTTTTAGAAACTTATCTATTTTAAGCAGTAATTCTATTTTTGGAAACTTTCTATTTTTGAAAACTTTCTATTTTTGGAAACTTTCTATTTTTGGAAACTTTCTATTTTTAGAAACTTTCTATTTTTTGGAAACTTTATATTTTTGGAAACTTTCTATTTTAGGTAACTTTCTATTTTTGGAAACTTTCTATTTTAGGAAACCTGCTATTTTTAGAAAGTTACTTATTATTACATAACAAGTATAATAATACATGAAATACAAGTAATACTTAATCAGAATAAACAGAATATAAGACAAACACAGTATAAAGCTTAAAACAGTAGAACATGACATGAACATATAAAACAAGGTAAGACATGATATAAAACCAGTTACGTATTTAGTAATCAGATACTTATACATGTATGTATTTATGTAGCATTAGTGATACCGAAGTAGGACTCTCTTCCGTTCGTCTTCTTCGTTCACTAGACATAAGGTACGGATTCCCGTCCTTTCAGTATAGACATTCTTTCTTTATTAGGATTCCCCGTATGCAGCCAACTGTTTTCCCATAGTATAAGTTTATATGTTTGATTGCTTATGTTTAATTTAGAATACCTGAAGCCATATACATGCATGACTAGTTTCACCTAGTTATGGAGGTACCATAACCATAACACTAGAGGCACTGGTGTTATGACTTCCCCACGGCGGAGTGATTGCTCGTGGCGTCCCTTCAGCTGTTGGCCATATTATTATATTTATCATGTGGGGCATATGGGTGCATCCTAGTTACATGTTTTTCAGCATATTACTCAGTGTGAATGTGGTGTGTGCCTTGCATCCTTCACAAGGAGCTGATCCCTCCTACCCAAAAACCAGTATATTAAATTAGAGGCAGCCCCTCTAATTTGCATGACGAGGTCACCCCTCCAAGTATTCATGCAACGTTGATTTTCATGACCTATATTGGCTAATGGTATAATATGTTAAACAGTTTTTACAAGATAAACATAAGGCTTTTCAAACTATAAAACCAGTTTTATCAAGACTTAACCGAGTTATTCGGGACTTAGTTTCTTCCACTGTCATATGCTTATATGCTTATATTATTCATGCTTTATTGTACATTCGTGCACTGAGCGTATTGCTCAGCCGTTTTCCTTTTCATGTTCCCAAAACGGCAGGTACTCAGCGACGCTCGTAGACTTTAAGCGTACGTGCATATGGACTGGAAGCTTTCTAGCCTTTCTTTACTTTATGCATTATCTATACGTTGATACTTTTTCCATGGACATTGTTTGGTCCTTTCATTTACAGTACTTATGTTTGTGTGTGATGAGCTTTACTTTTGGACTACCGATGTTTGATTCCGGTATTCCCTTTTTATGGTCATGTAATGTTTTAGATATTTATCCTTGTATGCTTTGATGACACGCCATAATTACGCGTGACATTCCATTTATCAAAATGGGGTGTTACAATTATGGTATCAGAGCCAAGGCTTCGACCTGTAGGCTCTCAAAACATGACCTGTGATTAGTGGGTAGTCACTATGGTCTTCCTAGAACTGACAGTCGGTTTTCATGCATTCATCATTTTCATGCATACATATATATGTCATTGTCGCAGGTTTATGACTAAGTAACGGTTGGTACAGGACTGGCCCTATTTAGTCGCATATATTTTATCGAAACTATTAAATTTGGGACCGACCCATAGGCATCCCCTCGCCATGTCTTTTATTTTGGGTGAACCGACCACAGGCGTTCACTCTCGAGCATACAAAAGTTTTCATAAAACTGCATCATGAATTCATGTACAAATTTTCTTGCATAAAATTTTTTTTCTCTTGATTTATTGGTATAAAATTTTTTCATGTATATATATTATATGTTTTGATCATTTTAATCATGTATTTTATGTTATACTGTCAGATGGTTCTCACACGCGAGCAGGAACAACTCAATGCAGCAATCCAAGCTGCAATGCAAGCTTTGCTTCCTCAACTGAGAAATGACATCAGGGCTGAGGTTCAAGCTGCCAACAATAAGCAGCAAAACCAAGCACCTCCTCCTCCTCCTCCAGTGACGTTGGCAATATGGCTGGAGAGATTCAACAAGCTACGTCCTCGAGCTTTCGAGAGAACAGATAGCCCCAGTGAAGCTGAAAGCTGGTTGACTCGCATCGAGAAGATCTTCGATGCTATGGGTTGTGACCCTGTGTTCAAGGCGAGGTTGGAATGTTACCGGTTCGAAGGTGATGTGTTAAATTAGTGGTTAGCATTGAAGCAGTTTGAGGGAGGTGATAATTGGGTGGCTGTTTTGACATGGGCTTAGTTCAGAGATAGGGTGATGGAGCAGTTCTTTCCCAAGGCTGAGCAAGACAAGCTTAAGAGGGAGTACCATGGGATCCGACAGAGAGCTGGGGAGAATAGCAACGAGTTCATGCAGCGCTTTCTTCGCTTAGCTGGTTTCCTTGGTGCAGCGGCAGGTACTCCTGAAGAACAGGCACACCACTTTAGGTGGGCTCTTCGCACATCGGTCGCAAACAACTTGGTGTGTGCTACGTTCAGCACAGTAGCACAAGTGGCCGATGCGGCGCGTAAGCTGGAAATGCTGCATGAGAGAGATGAGTTTGGGGAAGCTGAGAAACCTGACAAGAGGTAAACATTCGTATTCAAGCGGTGACCAATCCGTATTCTTTCTATATATGTCAATTATTCATCTCTTTAAATTGTATCTTCCAAGCAGAAAACTAGGGACCGGTCTCAGCCGGCTACTCAGCAGCAACCTAATCAGCCCAAGGGAACCGGTCAGACTAACGACTGTTCTGCTATGGATAGGCGTGGCGGTAATGATAATTACCGTAACAACGCTCGACACTCCAACGGCAGCAGGTCCTAATACTTACGTATTTTCTTATGATTTCATGTTAAAACTCATAATTCTGACACTTTAGCAAATCTTCTACCAGGAACCATGGAAACGGTAGGGACCAGAACCAGAGAGGTTCACAGCCTAGCCTTCCAGCTATCACTGGTATTCAATCTTACGATTATTCGCATTGTCCTTTGTACCCTATTATCATGTCTCATGTAAAATGTTTTATCAGGTCCTCAGCCAGCCAGAGCACCTGCTGGAGGATATACTCATCCTCTTTGCTCTACTTGCCATCGTAGGCACCCAGGGCCATGTCGTCGCGACACCGACGCATGCTTCAAGTGTGGTCTTCCTGGCCATCGCATGAAGGACTGCCGTAAGGGCGAGATGGAGGGCACATCAGGACATGTTGATACCAAGCCGCCTCCTACCACTGGACGTGTCTACACGACATCTCGAGATCAGGCCAACAAGTCTACAGGTACCATCACTAGAATCTTGTATATGTATGGTCAAGATACGTGTGTTCTTTTTGATATGGGTGCTACTCACTCGGTCATTTCTACTGCTTATGCCAAGAACATTAGGATGCTCCCCATGCCACTAGATAATAGACTCAGTATTTCCACGCCCTTGAGGGACTTTGTATTAATCACCCATGTATACAAGAGTCTTCCCCTAGAGTTTGATGATAAGGTTCGTCTTGTTGACGCACTTCCGCTGGACATGAATGACTTTGACATGATTTTGGGCATGGATTGGATATCCAAGCATCATGCTACCATAGACTGCCATTCATATCGAGTCATCTTCGATGATGTTAATGCACCAGAGTACATTCACAACGGGTTCGTACCTGGAAGGTCTGTACAAATCATATCTACCCTGCAAGCACGTGCACTACTGTCACATGGCTGCGACGGTTATCTAGCTACGGTTCATGACATGGATGCTAAATCCCCATCAATTCAGGATCAGCAAATAGTGTCAGAATTCCAAGATGTATTTCCAGAAGAACTTCCGGGCATACCACCTGCACGAGAAGTGGAATTCAATATCGAGCTCATCCCAGGAGCTGAACCGATTTCCAAGGCTCCTTATCGCATGGCTCCCATAGAGTTAAAGGAGCTTAAGGATCAACTGCAAGAACTTCTAGAACGAGGTTTCATTCGACCGAGCGCATCTCCATGGGGCGCACCGGTCTTATTTGTTAAGAAGAAGGACGGCAGTATGCGTCTTTGCATAGACTATCGCGAGCTCAGCAAGATTACTATCAGGAATAGGTATCCACTGCCGCGTATAGACGATCTGTTTGACCAACTCCAAGGGGCCAAACACTTCTCCAAGATTGATCTTAGGTCAGGCTATCATCAACTACGGGTTAAGGAGCAGGACATCGCCAAGACTGCTTTCCGTGCACGCTATGTCCACTACGAATTTGTAGTCATGCCATTCGTCCTGACCAATGCTCCAGCAGTGTTCATGGATTTGATGAACAGAATCTTCCATGAATTTCTGGACAAGTTCGTCATTGTCTTCATCGATGACATCCTGATTTTCTCAAGGTCCAAGGAGGAACACGAAGACCATCTTCGTACAGTACTACAGATTCTTCGCCAGAAGCAGCTGTATGCTAAATTATCCAAGTGTGAGTTCTGGTTAGACAAGGTGGCATTCTTAGGCCACATAGTGTCAGCAGAAGGAATCATTATGGATCTAGCGAAGGTTGAGGCTATTACTAAGTGGCCGAGGCCGACATCAGCGACTGAAGTCCGCAGTTTCTTAGGCTTAGCTGGCTATTACCGTAGGTTCGTGGAGAACTTTTCCCGCTTAGCACTACCATTGACCAAACTGATGCGGAAAAGGGAGAAATTCGTCTGGACTGAAGAACGAGCGAAGAGCTTTGAATACCTGAAGCAGAAGCTAGTATATGCACCTATTCTTACTCTCCCATCTGGTACGGGTGGATTTCAAATCTACAGTGATGCATCGGGGAAGGGACTTGGCTGTGTTCTCATGCAACATGGGAAAGTGATCGCGTACGCTTCACGGCAGCTTAAGCCTTATGAAGAAAATTACCCTACGCATGACTTGGAACTTGCTGCAGTCGTGTTTGCATTGAAGATATGGAGGCAATACTTATATGGAGAATCATGTGACATTTTCACGGACCACAAGAGCTTGAAGTATATCTTCACTCAGCGTGAATTGAACATGAGGCAGAGGAGATGGTTAGAGCTGTTGAAGGATTATGACATTAATCTGCAGTATCATCCCGGAAAGGCGAATGTAGTAGAAGATGCACTTAGCAGGAAGTCCAGAATGATCAACGGCATTAAGATTGAGGAGGAAATCATAAGAGACTTGGAGCGACTAGACATAGAGATCATGGTACGTGGACAGCACGGTTACTGGGCTAATCTTAGAGTAGAACCCGAGTTATTCTCTAAGATCAAGGAAGCTCAGAAAGATGATGGAGAAATATGGGCGATAGTTCAGAATTTGGAGAAGCAGACGGAATTCAGAGTAGATGCAGATGGTATCGTATGGTAGGGCACGAGACTTTGTGTTCCTGGTGATCAAGAACTCCGGGAAGCATTCTTAGCTGAAGCTCATAGCTCTTCATTCTCTATACATCATGGTTCGACTAAGATGTACCATGACATCAAGCAGTACTTTTGGTAGAGTGGTATGAAACAGGATGTTGCCACTTACGTCTCCAAATGTCTTACCTGCCAGCAGGTTAAGATCGAGCATCAGCGATCTGGCGGTCTCCTTCAACCGTTAGATATTCCAGAGTGGAAGTGGGACAAAATCACCATGGATTTGTTACTGGTATTCCGCCAACCAAGAGGAAGCACGATGCAATTAGGGTTATCGTAGATCGACTTACCAAATCAGCTCATTTCTTACCGATCCGCAAGGAAGATTCGGTCAGTAAACTCGCCGATACGTATAGAAGAGAGATCATGAGACTCCACGGTGCTCCATCCAGCATCGTCTCAGACAGAGATCCTCGTTTCACTTCGCGATTTTGGAAGAGTCTGCAGAAAGCTTGGGGTACACAACTTAAGCTTAGCACGACTTTTCATCCTCAAACAGACGGGCAGTTGGAGCGAACGATTCAGACATTGGAGGACATGTTGAGGTCATGTGCGTTGGAATGGACGGGTGATTTGGACGATTATATCAGTTTGGTGGAGTTTTCATACAACAACAGTTGGCACGCAAGTATCAAGTGTGCTCCTTTCGAGATGTTGTATGGCAGAAAGTGTCGCGTCCCAATCTGCTGGGATCACGTTGGCGAGCGAACACTTGAAGGACCAGAGATCATAGAGATGACTAATGAGAGGGTCGCAGTAGCTAAGCAAAAACTTCAAGAAGCACGGTCACGTCAGAAGAGTTACGCCGATAAGCATCGTAGGGACATACATTTTAACGTAGGAGATCACGTCTTTCTTAAGGTTTCGCCGGCACGTAGTGTTAGACGCTTCGGGATTAAAGGGAAGCTCAGTCTCCGTTTCATCGGACCGTTTGATATCATTGAACGAGTCGGTGAAGTATCTTACCGTTTAACGTTACCTCCGTAGCTTTCGCATGTACACAATGTGTTTCATGTGTTCTTACTCAGAGGGTACCAGTATCATCCCCTTCACATGGTTCAGTATCCACTGGAACAGATACGTGAAGATCTCAATTTCATAGAAGAACCCGAACGAGCTCTTGACAGACAAGAACGAGTCATGAGAATGAAGACGATTCCATTCGTCAAAATCCTTTGGAGGGATCATACCGAGCGAGAAGCCACTTGGGAAACAGAGGAGTCTATCCGGGATTCTTACCCTCATTTCATATTTTGAATTCGGGTATGTTCCTCTTTTCCAGTTTATTTTATCTATAATTCGGGGACGAATTATTCTTTTTAGGGGGAAGAGTTATAAAACCCGCATGCTTTTACCATGAATAGTACCCTTAATATCGTATATATATGATTAGAACTTTTCTTTTATAGCACGTTACGTTTCACGTATAAGAATTTTAAGTATTACATACGTGTTAGAACACGATAAGTATTTATTACGTATGAACACACGATAATTATTCAAATAATAATTATAATCACGAACATGCGATCATGAAATCATGAACGTAATTTAATCACGAGATAATATTATTTACGTATATATATTTATTACGAACACGAATAAATATATTAAGTCACGATTAATAATTAATTAGAACACGTAAATCACGAACACGATAAAACACGAGAACACACTATAATATTTAGACTCGAGAAAAGTACGGGTTACCCCATGTGGGGCCCCCTACCCGCGGCATACACAAGGACATGGGCTTAGCCCATGCGAAATTAACTAACAAGGGGGTTAAGGTAAAAACTTGTTTTATTATTTACAAATCAAGAAAATAACTAAAATCCTAAAAGTTTTCTTCCTTCTTCCTTGTCCTCTTTGGCCGCCGGATATACAACACCACAAGGGTGTTTCGGGTTGATTTTGATCTTGGATATTTTTGCAAGGATTCGCGTATGTTCATCCTCATTTGTTTCACGAAATCGGTATAACCTTTTTAACCTTTTCTTTTATGTTTTGATTTAATGAATCACATAAAATCATGATGTTTTTAAAAAATTAATTAAAAACAATTATTAAAACATGTGAATGATCATGGGGTAAATCAAATAAATGGTTTAGGGGTGTTTGTTGTATAGCCGACGCCTAACCGAGCCCCATAGGGGTCTCGGATTGGCTTATTAACCACCACCAAGACCATATGGTCTCGGTATGGTGGTGATGATGTCAAGGCAGCAGCAAGCAAGGGGGAACCCCGACCTTGGTTCGGGGTATGGTGTTAGTCACGGGTCCGGTTCTTGAATCATATATTATTTTCAAGGTTTATGATTTTCACTAGTTATGTTTTAGACTTAAATTAAATTAATAAAACATGACATGATTAATTTAATGTATATGACTTAGGTTATAAATTTAATTAGTAAGTCTTGAATTTTTAACCTCAGTATTTATATTTAATAGACTTTATAATTAATTAATTATTTAAAACCATGACTATAATTAATTAACTAACATGACTTAGGTTATATTATTAATAGTTAATAATACATGTTTTAACCTAAGTATTTTACCTTTATTTAATTAAAATCATGATATATTTAATTAAATACTTTTAACCTATAGTTTATTTAATTTACATGTAATAATTAATAAACTATACTTTATAACTACATGACTTAGAATAATAATCAGAAAACACTTAAGCTTATATAATTAGTTTATTTAACCAGCTTATATCTATTTATGGAAACTTTATATTTTTAGAAACTTATTTAATTAAGCCAGCTAATCTATTTATGGAAACTTTCTATTTTTAGAAACTTATCTATTTTAAGCAGTAATTCTATTTTTGAAAACTTTCTATTTTTGGAAACTTTCTATTTTTGGAAACTTTCTATTTTTTGGAAACTTTCTATTTTTGTAAACTTTCTATTTTTAGTAACTTTCTATTTTTAGAAACTGTTTATTTTAGGAAACCTGCTATTTTTAGAAAGTTACTTATTATTACATAACAAGTATAATAATACATGAAATACAAGTAATACTTAATCAGAATAAACATAATATAAGACAAACACAGTATAAAGCTTAAAACAGTAGAACATGACATGAACATTTAAAACAAGCTAAGACATGATATAAAACCAGTTATGTATTTTGTAATCAGATACTTATACATGTATGTATTTATGTAGCATTAGTGATACCGAAGTAGGACTGTCTTCCGTTCGTCTTCTTCGTTCACTGGACATAAGGTACGGATTCTCGTCCTTTCAGTAACATTCTTTCCTTATTAGGATTCCCCGTATGCAGCCAACTGTTTTCCCATAGTATAAGTTTATATGTTTGATTGCTTATGTTTAATTTAGAATACCTGAAGCCATATACATGCATGACCAGTTTCACCTAGTTATGGAGGTACCATAACCATAACACTAGAGGCACTGGTGTTATGACTTCCCCACGGCGGAGTGATTGCTCGTGGCGTCCCTTCAGCTGTTGGCCATATTATTATATTTATCATGTGGGGCGTATGGGTGCATCCTAGTTACATGTTTTTCAGCAGATTACTCAGTGTGAATGTGGTGTGTGCCTTGCATCCTTCACAAGGAGTTGATCCCTCCTACCAAAAAACCAGTATATTAAATTAGAGGCAGCCCCTCTAATTTGCATGACGAGGTCACCCCTCTAAGTATTCATGCAACGTTGATTTTCATGACCTATATTGGCTAATGGTAAAATATGTTAAACAGTTTTTACAAGATAAAGATAAGGCTTTTCAAACTATAAAACCAGTTTTATCAAGACTTAACCGGGTTATTCGGGACTTAGTTTCTTCCGCTGTCATATGCTTATATGCTTATATTATTCATGCTTTATTGTACATCCGTGCACTGAGCGTATTGCTCAGCCGTTTTCCTTTTCATGTTCCCAAAATGGTAGGTACTCAGGGACGCTCGTAGACTTTAAGCGTACGTGCATATGGAGTGGAAGCTTTCTAGCCTTTCTTTACTTTATGCATTATCTATACTTTGATACTCTTTCCATGGACATTGTTTAGTCCTTTCATTTACAGTACTCATGTTTGTGTGTGATGAGCTTTACTTTTGGACTATCGATGTTTGATTCCGGTATTTCCTTTATATGGTCATGTAATGTTTTAGACATTTATCCTTGTATGCTTTGATGACACGCCATAATTACGCGTGACATTCCATTTATCAAAATGGGGTGTTACAGAAATGGTCCGAAATCTCGGACCGAGACCGGATCGAAATGGTCCGGCCGGGTTGGTCCGTTCTGGTTCGGTCCTTAGTCAAGTCCGGTCCTATTTGACAATATCTACGAGATTTTGGTAAGACTGAACCGGACCAGACCGATGACCGAATTAGTCCAAAACCCCGAACCGAGGACTGGTCCGAAATTGTTGGTTCGGTCTGGGTCGGTTTTGAGTCTGCCGTGCTCAGTCATATTTGACAATAACTTGAATGACTTAATATAACAAAAGCTGAATTTATTAAATTATAAACTTTTTGTTTAAATGTGACTTAATAGAAGATATGTGAAAATATTAAGTAATAAAATTGAGGATGTTTGTATTAAGTCATATGATAATTAAACATTATTTAACTGAAAAATCAACCAAACAAGCTTTTAAAGGTTTTTTATTTTCAACTTAATGAGACGTTAAAAAATATTAAAACATATGTTAATATCAAAAAAAAAAAACTTTTAATAGATGAAAACAATAATATAAAGAACATGAATTATTTGATAAGTGATTAACATTATAACAATCATAAAAATAGAATTACTTGAATTCTGTTATTCAACCATGACATATGTAAGTCCTAATAAATTAAAAACAAATTAAAAAGACATTTTTATGTATCACACATTACAACATTTGGTAAAAATTAATATTTTTTTGTTTTACTAAGTAATAATTAATTTAACCATTACAACTTATAACCAAAACACAAACTCGTCTAGCAAGATTTTATTTAAGAAATTCAAAATTCATTATTTTTTTAAGATTTGAGTACATTTAGAGCATTCATAATAGTTTGAACTTTTAAAAGGTCTAAAATTTAATAATATTATTAAATTATAAAGGTTTTAGTTTATACACCATTTTCACTATGTATAAACCTTTTAAAATTTATAAATTTTTAATATTTACACATGTATTAATTTTTGAAGAAGTCTAATATTTTAAACATATACATACATAAACTTATTTCCACTATGATTTACAAACTTTTAGACATTTTCATCATTTTATAAATCTCTTTTTAAACTACCATACTAGATGACTTTAGATACGAAATTTTATTTAGATACCAAAAGACTAATATTCATCCTTCATGTCCATTTTAATCAAATAGATAAGATTAAACTCAAAACCCATTTTTCTTCAAACATTAATATGTGTTAAACCACTAATCGTTATGCGAAAAAATAACATTACGACGGACATTTTAATTATCTTTCTACAGATAATGCTATATGATATACTTTTGACAAAAAACAATTCGTCTAACTTCACGCTTTTTTCGTTGTCGAAAATATTATACATGATATTAAATATCATATATGATAGTAACACTAGTATCATATATGATATACCTTATCATACATAATATAGACCAATATCATATACGATTTAATAATAATTTGTAATCTAGCACTAATATCCTATATGATGAGATACTATTATCATATATGATATTTTACGTAAATTTTAAAAACAATTTTTTTTCTTCAAAATATATCATATTGCATATATGTAGAAAGTTAATTAAATGCTCGTCGCGATAATATATTTTTTTCGTTTAACACTTAACATTTTAGGAGATATTTAAATTATTAAAATAGGTTAAATAATTAAAATACTTTTAAGAGAAGTACAAATTATCCTTGTGGTTTACAAAAAGTGTGGATTACATCTCTCGTCAATACTTCAGACATAATACATCCAGCCGTCCCATACTTTATGCACGATCCATCACTTGGACGGATGATGCAAATATTTTTTCATTAAGTACTAACGAAGGTTTCTAAAGAATGATATTTTTATTTTTTTATTCTAGAGGGATGTATTTTGCACTAAACTAAAAAAAGATTAAAAAAATAATAAGAAAAAGGTAAGTTTTCGAAACTATTTTTTTGAAATTATTAAAATTACACTTCCTTCGAGAAAATGTTTTAAATTTTCCAAAAAATTAATTATTATTTAAAAAAAAGTTAAAAAAGTAAAAAATTTAACATTTTAATATGTTTCTTAAGATAAAAAGTAAATTTGTTAAATCTTAAACTTAAAATGTAAATTCCTTTTAAGTTCCTTTTTCTTTTGAAAAATATTATTAAATATAAAATGTATACATGTAAACAATTTCAAATTTTTACTTTTTTAGGAAGAAAAATTTATTGTTGCTTTTAACCTTTAAAAAAAACGAAAATTAGATATAAATCTAAAAATTTACTGCATTTTAACTCTTTTTCAAATAAGTAATTTCAATTTTTTCTAAACATTTTTTAATGTTTAGAAAATGTAAAAAATATGGTTACAAAGTTATTAAACATTTTTTTGAAAAGTTTTGAAAATTACTTTAAAAAAAAAATCTTTAACTTAGTAAACTTTTTTCAAAGAAAATATAATTTTATTTTCTCTAAAAAAAAGTGGTTTCAAAAAATTAAACTTCTTATTTTAAAAATAAAAAATATTTTTCTTGAAAAAAATTAGAATTTTTTTTTGAAAAATTATATTTTAAGTGCAAAAAATACATCCCTTTATAAGCAAAAAGTTAAGAATACCCTTCTTTGAAAAACTCGTTAGTATTTAATGAGAAACATATATGCATCGTCCGTTCAATGAATGTATCGTGTACGAAGTATGTAACGATTAAATGTATTGTCTCCGAAGTATTGACGAGTGATGCAATCCACACTTTTTGTAAACCACAAGGATGTATTTGTACTTCTCTCTTTACTTTTAATCTTACCCTTTAAATGAGTGGAGATAGATAAGAAAAATGTGTTCATTGTTAATCTTAAAAGTTTAAAATGTTGTTTTATTTTAATATTTAACTAAAAAGAAAAAGTATAACATTTATATTATTAAAAGTACAAAATTTATGCTAAACAATAATAAATTGGGAGAATATGTGGCTGAAAAATGTTTAGACATAAAATATAATTATTGATTTGACATTTCATCCAAAACCCACTTACTAGACTTTTTTTCCTAGGTGCTCATTTTTTCTGGGCTTTTAGTTTCATGTTTTTAAATCTTACCCTTAGCCCTGGTATTAACATTTTGGCTTGAGTCCTTCTTTCCAGCCTACACAGGGGATACCAAACAATTGACTTTAACTAGTAATGAGCTTAAACCACTTAAAAGTAAGTTACCAAACGGGCCCTTAGAGAGGAAGGTGTAACAACGAGGGGTGCCTCGTCGCGCTGAGGTGGCCCCTCATCGTGCCTCGTCGAGATGCGTCACCACAACCACTCCCCCCCACATTTCGCCGAGGGGATTTCGTAATTGCGAAATGTTGACGACGAGCCATGGTAAAAAAAAGAGTCGTTATACCCTAACGGTCATATTGATTTAAAATTATTTTTTTATACAACTAATATATATATCACATCTTCTTCCCCATTTTAACACACAATTTCTTCTAAAATTTCTCTAAATAACTAACAAAAAAAATGTCTAACTTACCTAATGATCAATACCCACAACTCAACTTCACCGGGCTTCTCAACACTAGCAACCCTTTGACACCATCGTCAACCCCGTCTACACCAAACCCATAAACCTCCGTCTCAACGTCTCCCGGCTTCGCACAATTTCAATCCGGCACCCAACAATTTCAATCCGCCTTCTCTCAATTTCCATCCGGCTCTCAATTTCCATCCGGCTCTCAATTTCCATCCGGCTCTCAACTTCCATCCGGGTCTCAATTTCCATCCGGCTCCCAATTATCGTACCCTCCTATTCCTCCAAACTATTTCCCTCAAATGACCCCCGAACAAATTTACCACCAACAAAAGTACTACCTTCAACAAGCACAGTTTCAAAGCCAGTTTCAGAGCCAACAAAATGTTCCCGAAACACAATTCAAAGTTCCGGCCTCACGAACACCAACCAAAAAATGCAAAACCAAAAAAACCAAAGCAAAAAGATCACAAGGTGTTGATTTAGATGCCGATAAGGATGACATCGAATTTGTTGAGGCTCCAACTCAGGCATCGGTACGTTGGAATAAAGAAGAGGAAGAATTACTAGCCAGATGTTGGTTTGCTGTTTCTGAAAATGTCGATATTGGGAGCGACCAAAATGAGGAATGTTTCTGGAATAACATTGTTCGTGATTTCAACAGTCAAACATCCGATATGCACCGTACAAAAAACATGATTACCGGAAAATAGGGTCGAATGCATCCGGATAGCCAAAAGTTTCAAGCGATGTACGCAGGATTAGTTCGTAGGAGTGGGATGAATGATGAGGATGTTTACGAAGCTGCAAAAGATGAATCAAGCAGCTTTTTTTTTAGAACGAAGACTATTATTAATAACTAGCAAGGAGCTAGAAAAAGAACATTACAAGGAAATTAAGTGGGGGTTTTAAGCCAACTCTCCCACGTAAAAAACCGTTTACATCTACTCGAAACCCAATTAAACGACAAAGTTACTATATCATCAAAAATCACCGAACGCCTTGGAGTGGGAGAATAAAAAATAGTCCTATTACGAAAACCCCACATGTACCACCAAAACGTGGCAAACACTCAATCCAACAAATTCTTCGTACCAGTATGCATACGAATGGAGAGAAACCAACTTTGCCACTCCGAAAAGACTCAATATCTTCTCCTTCTATCTCTCACCATCTGCAAATTCTATAAAAGACATTCCGCACTATAGGACATTGAAATAACACATGTTGAGTTGTTTCCACCACATGATCACAAAGCGGGCACACAAGCGTATCCAACATCACTCCTTTTCGAGATAAATTATAACGAGTTGGGAGACAGTCTCTACGATCCCTCCAAATAAAGATATTAGTCTTTATGGGAACCCATTTCACCCATCTCGTACTTTCGGTAGAAGAAGGAAGAACCAAATTATCTAATAAAGTCCTGACCTCTTTAATCTGAAAGCTCCCGTCACCTGTCAAATCACAAACCCGTCTATCATCGTTAGGCGTAAGAGAGACATTTGCCAAGACAACAAGAAGAGCTTCCCATTGATGACGTTCAGCCCCATCTCGCACATTCTTCCGAAAGGAATCATTAATCAGGCCACCGCCTAATTTGCTTGCGACCAAACACTCTTTGTCCATGTCTAAAGCATACACACGCGGAAACCTATCACGAAAGGTTACATCCAGCACCCATTTGTCCGTCCAGAATTTAGTAGCACAACCGTTACCAATTCTTTTCTTGCAATGAGACATAAAATCGAATCCAATATCCTTAAGTGAGTTAATTTCACGGAAATGGTTGACCATAAAGTAGGAGAATTTTTCGCATAATCAAAATTGTCCCCATGAATAGCCTGCATAACCTGAGACCAAAGAGACCTGTCTTTGGTAAGGAATCTCCAATACCATTTAATCAAGAGAGCGCGATTAAGGGCAAAAAAACTCGACACTCCAAGACCGCCTTGATCCTTAGAAGCTAACACTTTTTGCCACGCGACCCATACAATCTTTCTTTCCTTAGGATCAGCACCATTAAAAAAACTTACCCCGAATACCTTCCATTTCTTTCAACACTCCTTTAGGAGTCTTGAAGATTGACATATGATATAAAGGAGAAGAACCGAGCACATATTTCAACAAAGTGTATCTACCTCCAATGGATAACATCTTGACCTTCCAATTAGAAAGTCTAGCTCGAAGTTTGTTGATAACCTCAACCCAAGCCGCCCTTCGGTTCATCAAATCTCCCACCATAACTCCAAGGTAGCGAAACCGATTACTCATAACCAGACACCCAATCTTATCGGCTGCCTGATCAACTTCAGACCGCCCGACACCAACAACTAACAAATTACTTTTCTGAATATTGATACTCAAACCTGATGCAACTTGAAAACATTGAAGCATTTTGATGACATTTTCCACATTTGCTTGAGACCATTCGCCGATGAACATGCCATCATCTGCATAAAATAGATGATTCACATAAAGAAACCCATTAAGACGAAGGCCCCTAAACATTCCATTAGAAGAAGCACGAGTCATGGAGAGATGTAATGATTCCATAATCAAGATAAATAAAAACAGAGACAACGGATCGCCTTGTTTCAAGCCTTTGTAAAAAGAGAACTCAGCAGTAGGACTTCCATTAACAAGAACCAAATCCCTTGCCGAACTCAATGTACCTTGAATCCATCTGCACCAATTCGGACCAAAACCAAAAGACTTCATCACGTCCAAAAGATAATCCCAGCGCACACAGTCAAATGCCTTAGCAAAATCAACCTTGAAAAACATGGCCTGCTTATTATATTTTTTACACCAGCTAAGCAGCTCATTTAATATAAATGGACCATCCGGAATATTCCTCTTAGCAAGGAAGGCAGATTGCGTATCGGAAATGATATCTGGAATAATAAGAGCCAAACAAATAACAAGAATCTTCGTAACAACCTTATATACACAGCGAATCAAACTAATCGGTCTATAGTCTAATACATTCTTAGCATCTAAAATCTTGGGAATTAAGGCAATGAAAGACGAGTTGCATCCCCGCGTAAAAGTGCCTTTGGTAAAAAATTGTTCCACTACACCACAGAAATCAGAGCCAATGAAATTCCAGTACTTGAGAAAAAACTCAAACGAAAAACCGTTTGGACCCGATGATTTATCAACACCACAACTCCAAACTGCTCTACGAATCTCCTCCCTAGAGATCGCACTATCCAAGTCCATAACCTGTTCAGCTGATAAGCGTTTATCAAACTGAAAATTAATTTTAAACCGGGATTGTTGAGGCTGATCAAATCTATTTTAAAAGTGGTTCTTGAAAATGTTTTTCACAATAGCAGGTTTAGTGTACCAATTCCCATTATCAAACACACCCCGAATAGCTAATTGGGACCTTTTCTTGTTAATGATCCCATGAAAGTATCTTGAGTTCTCGTCACCTTCAATCGCCCACTTTATTTTAGATTTCTGCTTAGCATCTCGGGAAGCCATAATATTCATCTCATGAAGTTGTCTAGACAACTCCATTCTTTTTAAAAGAACCTCATCATCAACATTACCATCATCCAATAATTTATCGATATTGCCTAACTCCTTAACTATGATGTTCCTGCTCCCATGTTGATCAGCTTTCCTCTCTTTAACCCAACTTCTGATTAAGGTTTTCATTTCTTGTAAGATTTCTTAAATCGAACCATTGCGTTAGAATCCGTATAAGAAAATGAACGCCACGCCTTTTCCACCATGTCATCAAAACCTGTCATAAAAAACCACGAGTGACAGAGCCAAAATGGGATCGGCCCAAAATCAGTGACAACTTCGTGTAATAGTATGGGACGATGATCTGAAAGATGTCTATCAAGACACTCAGCCGCCAAAGAAGGAAAATTAACCAGCAGACCTTCGGTAATTAGAAACCGATCAAGCTTGCTCATCTTGGAAGCCGACGGACGAGACCACGTAAATTTAAACCCTTCCAGATTCATATCCACAAGACCGACTGACTTAATGAACTCATTGAACCTTCTCGCCCCAAGCATATTAAATGAAGAGCCATACCTTTCTTCGATGCATCTCACCTCGTTAAAATCGCCCATCACAATCGCTTCACCACTCCAATTGTTAATAAGAGAAGAAACATAATCCCATAGAAGTGTTTTAGCAGATAACTGTTGTGGCGCATATACCATAATGAAAAGAACTTTAAGACTACTAGGGATCCAAGTTCCATATATAGCTATAAAATTATCAAAAATAGTTACATTTTCTTTCGTAAACATTGATTTCTCCCAGACACAAAGGATACCTCCCGAACTTCCAATTGAATCACTACAAACGTAACTATAGTTTGAGTTTCCCCACATATATTTGACATCCATCTGGTTAACATGATCCAGTTTCGTTTCTTGAATGGCAAGAAAATTCACCTGATGTTTTAGATTAAGCTCCTTTAACCACTCCTTTTTGGACTTGTGGCCAAGTCCTTGAACGTTTATAGATAAAATATTCATTTAAAACCATTTTTGCCTCCTTGAGCACCAATTATACCTTCTATGTCCTTCATACATCCTTCCAATACATATCCCATCGAATGTCCTACATGAACCATATCTTCCAACACATCTAAAATGGAGCCTCCATTCTGTACCGGCCCATTATGGATAGAATTAGTAGCATTACACGAAGTTTCCGGGATCACATATGAATTACTCATAACCTTAGCATTCATAGGAGGAGAGCACTCCCCCTCCTCAACATAACCCACCCCATCCTCCACAACATCCGTTCCTATGTTGACATTATCCTCTTTAGTAGCCTGACAATCGACTAGTGTGAAACCAGGTGGATGTGATTGGGACTGACTAACAACATCATCGTATTCGCTAACCTTCTTATGCTTATTCAATAACTCATACAAATCAAAAGGATCTGCCGATTTCTGAACCCCTGTATTAGTTTTCGAATCCGACTGATCACTATAAATCGTTTCAGCAACTCCTTCTACATCACTATCTTCATCACACTCATCATCACCGTTGGCATGATTAGAATTATGCATCTCAAACTGTCTATGGTTATCTTGTATTGAATCCTTATCAAATTTAGCAATGTCAATATCCGAAAAGATTGGAACCCATTGAAAAGTTCTTTCGCTCGAACCCACGAAACCTTGCCTTTATATATAATCTTGAATTGTTCCAAAATAGACACCGGATGCTTGGTGAGTAAACACAGCCGTTTACAAGAAAACGAGACTCCGTGTTTAGCTTCAATATCCTGGATTAGGCCCCATTTCCTTCCAATCCTACTAAAAGTTTCCTTTGACCACAAGTTGAGCGGAAATCCTTCCAAATCAATCCAAACAACCCGCTCCTCACTTACAAAATCACTACAAGCTTCGTGCATAACCTCAAACCAAGAATTCACTCCTACATGAGATAACAAGCTATTCTTCATCTCCTCACTATCAAGCTAAATCATCACCAAAAGACCACCTAGATAAGTCAACTTCACCTTAGGAAAACCTTCATTATTTAAAATATTCCAGAAATTCTGAATTGATTCAATAGCTTTCACTTTACCCGTCACATGACAGGTTAAGTCACACTTGATGACGCATGAGTCATCTAAAACCAGTGCCGCTGAAGAAGAGTGTGTAGACTGTTGGCCATTATTTGGCAATTGTTGACCCATTTCTGGCACATTATTACCAACAGTTTGGCTTTGAATTCAAAACCGAGGCAAAAGTATTGTTTGTTCCATTCCTCCCCATGACCTTAACAGCACCAGAAGGCCTAACATCCTTTCTCGACACATTAAAATTCATGTTCGTCCCCTTGGATCTCTCGAACCGTGCAATGTTAGCCTCAAGCTTATTCCGACCAATCCAAATAGTGCATAAATTGCCCACAAGCCTATCTATACTAAGAACATTTATAAATCTGACGAAACCAAATCTCTTACCCTCCTTTGACTTTTTCCATGGAATGAAAGAATAAACAACATGACCATACTTGCTACACGCATGAAACAGATCTTTCGCCAAGAATGATTCTGGGAAGTTGGTAACATAGATAGAAATCGAGATCTTAATCAAATCATCCTCCTTAGTATTGGTATACTGTTTCCTCCTTGTCACCTCCTGCCAATCATCCATTCCCATAACAACACAATATTTGGATTGAAGGGGGCTCAAAAACCAAAACGAATCCGCAGCGAAAACAAAATAACAGCCGATCTAAATACACAATAAAGAAAAAAGAGACCCTCTAGAAACTAATCGCTTCTTTTCGAAGGTCGGGCGAGCCACATAAAAAAATGTAAACGACAATCAAATCTACGAGATAGGATCGTACAATTACATGTCTTTATATAGTGAATGGGCTTCGACAAAGAATTGAGGAATGATCAGATTAAGGAGGGAGCTTAATTGAGGCGTTTGATCCCGCCGTGAAGTCGCCGGTGTAATCGCAAAAGAATAATACACTCTTTTTTAATAGATCTTTTACAAGATATGTACGAAGATAATCACTGTCTTGACTAAGTCGAGTATATAATATCAAGCAGCTTTTCATGGAAAAAGATTTATTTACAGTTACGCGTGGAAGATCCTCAAAGAACACCCGAAGTTTACAGGTGCAAAAGTTGTTCATGCGGATGATCACACCGAAATATTCGGTCCTGATGAACGTCCTTGACCCACGGGAAAATCTCGACCTTCTAAGAAGTCAAAATCTGATTCAAGTGAGGGCACCAGAGGATCGTCGGGGTCATCGAAGGCAGAACTGTCAAATGCAATGCATCAAAAATTTATCAAGCAACAGGCACTCGCAGACAGGTAGATCGAGTTGACCGACTTCAATTTTCTCGCACTTGATTACTAGTCAATGCCGGAACCGAAGAGGTTGTACGTGCGTCGAAAACAAGAGCAAATCATGGCCCGATACCCTCACCCCGAGGAGTAGTTTATTTTAATTGTTGTGTTTTTAAATTTTCGTATTTTTTTTCGTATCGTAATTTTTTTTAATCCGTATTTTTAATTTTTATTTCCGTATTTGTAATGTTTTATTTGAGTGAAATAAATTTTGGTTTGTGTGAAAATGAAAAAAAAAGATAGTGGTGGGGCCCAAATGAAGAGGGGTTGGGTGTGTTGTGAGTGAAGGGGTATTTTGGTTAGTTGTGTTGGTGTGATGTGACGCTGAGTTGGCAGGTGACTGGGCAAAATTTTGAGGGGTGCCTTAGTCATGACACCTTTCTCTCTTATATGCCTATTGGGATTGGGATTTGTACTTTAGAAATGGCGTGTAATTGTTTTAGGAAAGACGTGTGATTGTTTAGGAAAGGCCGATATCATTCTAAAAATAGTTTTATGCTCATTCTTAAAATTGGTTTATACTCTTTAGTGCATATATGATTGAGAAAGGTTATTTTGGAAATTTGTTTTTTTGTTGGAATCCAATTGACTAATCTTAACCATCCACTACCTAAAATTATAAAAAACACGGAGGGACTATTTTTGCCAAAATATCCATACATGGTTTGTTTTAATACTTCTTGGATTCGACAATTGCAAAACACGACTTCTTTAAAACTTTTAACTCTTCTAAAAATAGATTTTAGAATAAGATATTTTTTTTTGATAATTTAAGAAATGTTAAAATTTTAAAGAATCTTGTCGTACACTAAAGATTTTAGTGTACGAAAAGATTCTTTAAAATTTCAACATTTCTTAAATTATCAAAAAAAAAATTAAATATCTTATTTTTCAACATTCAAAAATTGATGTTGTTTCTATTTATTTTTTAAACCTTTTAATTAATTATTATTTAACTTTAAAAATTTAATTAAAAATCTAAAAATTAAAATAACTAAGAAAAAGTCTAAATCAAGATTTTATTGCTTGTAAACCTCAAACTTATTTAATAAAAGCTAAAAATAATTTTTGAAATATTTTAAAACTACTTTTTTTATTTTTTAAATGACTAAAATGAAAATAGAATATAAAAAATGATTAAAAATAGAAAGTAAAAGTGAAAATATGAAAATTTGAATAAAAGTCTTAAATTAAAACTAGAACAGGGGAAAAATAAAAGCACGAACCTAACTTATCCCAATAAGCTGAAATCGTGATAATAAGCTACCACTTTATTAATCAAGAAGGAAAAGAAAAGTCTTAAGTACAATGTGAAATGAGAGGCAAACATATAATAAAGGCTAGTACAGTGGTAAGCACGCATTTCCCCAGCTAGGGGTCGCGTGTTCGAACCCAAACTACAACATTTTTGCAAATTTATTATTTTTATTTTCTTTTTGGACAACACGTCAACGACACAAGAAGTTGGCTTGTGGGGTGATATAATAAGCTAAAGTAACAACAATAAGCACGATAACAAGTCAAAACAATGCACTATTAAGTTGAATTAGCGAATAGTTACTTACACTATCATCAGATATAGGACAAAGGAACAGGTAGTGCTATCAGATATCTGATATCAAACAAAACAAAGGAAATCCGACATATACACTTTTTGATGATCTAATGTGCACACAAGCGAGTTTCTACTTACGCTACAAGGTTTATAAGCGTTAATCAGGAAACCAACTATTAACAGGCCTATATCTATCCTTAAGCTCACAGATTCATGGATCTTAGACCTTAAATCCTCAAATTAAGTAAGAAAAAACTGCTAACACTAGAAATATGGTAAAAAAAGAGTAAAATGCATAAATTCTCCTTGTGGTTTGCCAAAATTGCAGATTTGCTCCCCAACTTCGAAAAAGTGCAGGCGGTCTCCCGGAGTACGAAGGTAATTAGCAACGAACCTCCCTGGACCTAACTTGTGTTAATTTTTTCTAGTTAATTTTGTTTTGTTTAAGGGTATTTACGTCTTTTCTTAATTTCTTTTTGGTATAGTTTATGTTGATTGCACCTTTACTCCCTGTGGATAACACTCAAATACCCAACCTTCTCTAACACTTTTGCAAACACACGCCGGATCGAAATCTCCTAAAAACACATAAATCCTAATTCGATACTTATAAATTAGGCGCAGTAACTCATACGTCTCATTCATTCACATTCCTTATTAATCATCATCATTCATTTACATTCAAAATACTTTTCGATAAACCCTAATCATCAAAATTCATCACCTGCATAATCATCATGACCATGATGATGAACTTAAATTATGATCATCCATCTTCAGTAGTTGATTCGATGGAGAATGATGTACTCTTCTCACCTGAATATAACCCAGAAACCATCATGAATTACTATAAATGTAGTCAAGCAGGAAGATGCTCCAATCCAGAAGTTAAAATCTTGATCAAGAAAGCTTTTACAGTAATTTTGGATATCGAAAGGTATCTTGTCAACCGTATCTTCGTTATATGTTGCTTTTACAGTAAATTTAGATCCTTCATCCCCAAATATAGTTTCGGATTTTTAAGACCATTATAGCTTAGAGAGCTAGATGAACTACCATTCACCAACGAGCCGTTTGATGATTTTTTCATGCCTGAAGAAGTAGAATGATTATGATCACCACCGTCATTCATTGAGCTATCCATATTGACACCAGATGTTGTGAGGCTAAGGAGGATCCTCCTTATCAGTTCGACTTTTAACTCTATGAGCAATAAAAAAAGACTCGGACTAATATTTCGAAGTAAAGATCGATACCAATGTATGCAATGGAGTTTGCACATCCTGAAATCAGTTGAGATACAAACAAGAGTATCATAATAGCTTTGTTTGACCAAAATTATTTCATCTTTGTTTATTCATACATGTCTTTTTCAGATCATGAAAAAAGAATCATATGGACATAAGATTTAACATCCGTCGGCAATTAAATGGCATCATACGACAGAGATTATATATAACACACATAAGCATTCATGAACTAGAGAAAATGGCGAATCCAGTTGCGAAGCTCGTATTCATCCCTGCCTGGGTCGTTGATTAACAGGAAAGAAGGTAGCCCATGGACCCAAGCCGGGTATAATATATTTAATACGAGAATTGACAAATTTACCCCCACAGAAAAATTGTCTTTTAACGATAGTTAGTTCCATGGAGGTTCGTTGCTACTTACCTTCGTCCTGCGGGAGGCCGCCTGCACGTTTTCGAAGTTGGGGAGCAAATATGCAATTTTGGCAAACCACAGGGAGAATTTATGCATTTTACTCTAAAAAAATAACCAATCCTTGTGTTCAATTATAACCTAAAGCAAATCTATCCTCACGGACCTATAAGAGGTCTTTCTATTATCAGTTAACAAAGGAGTGAAGGCACAAATAACAAGCAAAAACCAAGATCTATAGTTACTAATTTAAAAATACAAAAAATCTTAAAACAACTTAAAAACTGATTTTCTTTGATTTTTAATGAAGCAAAAGCTGAAATTGACTTCTACCAACAGTCTTGGGCTCGGCTCGCGATATGATTTTGTTTGTGATATTTTGGGTATTTAGGCTTGGGCTCGGCTCGTGATATGTTAGACAGTCTCGGGCTTGACTCGTTTATACGATTTGGTAATGTAAAAAAAAAATCTTGACTCGAGTCGAGCTCGGCTCGTAATATATATTTAAATTAGGCTCGTTAATAAGCTAATCATTGAGCTTGTAAATAAGCTCGTATATAAAACATTAGGCTCGTTTAGGCTCGCGAGCCCACACAAGCTTTGTACGTAAAACTCAAGCTCGAGGTTGTTTAATAAATGAGCTGAAACTTAGGCTCGAGCTCGTTTGAGCTTTTTATAAGTCTGATCTTGAGTTTTTTTCACTAGCGACTTGGCTCGTTTCCAAACATTAGGCTCGTTTAAGTTTTTTTTTTCATTTTCTTCCCTCAACTCGAATCTCACAGGAAGAATAAGATCTTGATAATGGTTAAGTTTTGAAAAAATCACGCTCACAGTACATGCTTCTCCGATTTAGGTTTTCTTTATGATAAGCTTAGGTTAGGTATCCTTTAAGAACTCTTTACGGTAAGCGTATAAATAATTTTTATTTTTATTTACATTGCGAAGTTAAAACTTGTTTATGTTTAATTTTTATTTGTCTTGCAAAGAATTGAATAACAAGTTATTTATTTTGCAAACCCATTACAATGTAAATTTACCTCATCATGAGACATAATATATCATTTTGGAAGCATAAGTTAGTTTGACTTAAATTCACTGTGACGTTTTTTGTATGTACATGATGATACCAAACGAACATATGGTTAGAAATAACGATTTAAAGGTTTTTTCGTTATCTCATGTCAACTTCAAGGGCTATTTTGCACATATTTTCATTTTAGATCTATTTTTGTGAAAACCCCATAGTTAAGGGTTACAATTCGCAATATTACGTATATAGCAATTTGTTGAGGATGTATGATTAATAGGAATTTTTATTATAGGTACGATGACTAAAATAATTAAGGAGTACGTGTTGCAAGAGATATAGATGGACTATATGGTTCAATACCTATTTTTTTTTGGTACACAGTGTTTCTTACAAAAATAACTTTTGTAAAGTTATTTATTTTATACTCATGCATGCGTAATCTCATGCATGCCGTTAGTTCAATTTAATATTTAGTTTAATATACGGATGTAAAAAATATTGGTATATTGATTTCATACTGAACTATTGGTATCGATTTTTTCTCGAGCATAAACTAGTGGCCTAAATATCGTATTGAACAAGATTCGGATATTGGTTTTCGATACGAGTATTGGTAGGCTGAGCAAAACCACCCGAGAACAAAAACGAACCGAACCGAACTGACCAAAAACAATCTGACCATTTTTGGTTTATTTTTCGGCTTGTATAATTTTATCGATTTTATTCGGTTCGATTTCGGGCTAAAATGGATAAAATTTACGCGTAAATTATGTATTCGGTTCGATTTTGCTCGGTTTAGTTTGGTTTCGGCTCGGTTTCGGTTTTTTTTCGATTTAATTCGGTTTGGTTTCGGTTTACCTTTTTTTTTAAATCGGTTTTTGGTTCGGTTTTTTTCGGTTCTGTTTTGAATCGATGCTCACTTCTAGGTATCGGTACCGGTATCGATAAATCGGTTTCTTCTCAAGTGCGGTTTGGTACTGATCCAGTACCAGATTAGTGGTTGCGATTATTTTTCACTTCGATAACGTATCGAACGAAATTCGAATATCAAGAATCGGCATAAATTCGTTATTATTCCGGTTCAATTTTAAAATTCGGATCAATACAAATTATCTACGTGCATAATAAATTATCTATTTCATATAATTTATTTAGTTTTGTATAAATGTAAAGAAAAAAAGAGTCTAGCAATATCTGAAAAAAAATATCCATTCGATCATCTTCAAGTAGTTATCATCAGGGGTGGACCGACGGGTTCTCGGCGGTTCACAGGAAACCCGATGGATATTTGTCTTGTAATATAAGTTTTTGTAAAAATATACGATTTTTCCAAATAAACATGGTCTAAAATTTTGTATTACATATATACTTCTTAATCCGAAATTTTAGATATTCGTAAATACAAAACTTCTATTCAAAATTTCGGATATCTAAAATAATGGGTATAGCATATAAGCGTCATCGCAAATTTCGGATATCCAAATTCATTATATGTCTTGTTATTGACAAGTCCCTTAAATGATTTAAATAAACAACAAAAAACTATCGTAAAAAATTTCCCATTTTATATTTACATTTAGCACACTCGAATATGATTCTTATAATAAATGTCAAAACGTAATAATTGTTTGTGAAAGAGATTTTAAACTTGTAGAAGATATGACATTTAATGAAAAAACAGAAAACATAGCAGTAAAAAATCAAGAACAAAAAAAACAAGCAAAACTTGTGGTTCGAGGTTTGGTTTTAAAAAACTTATAGCCGAACGTTTGGTTATATACAAAAACTGACTGAGACCGTCTCATGTTCACTCATATTCAAAACCCTTTATACTTGTAAAAAAAATTATGTGCACATGATGATTTAATGTTCTGAGCCCGCCTCTGATTATCATTGTGCATTTATCACACATGAAAGTAGTTGCAAGTGGTCAAATTTGTTTGCAGTGTAAATGGCAATATTTTGCCGTGTAAATAGATCACTTGTACGTATTGCTAGAGATATAGATGGACTATATGGTTCAATGCTTCATTAAAATCTAATAGGTATTAATTATAAAGTAACCATGCACAAAAAGAAACTTCGCGTAGTCATCGGCACTCTCACGTGTGTATAAAAACAGAACATTAATTTTATATATTTTAGTGAACTTATATTGCTATCATGTCGATCATTATTTTCCTTGTACGAGAATATTATTAGCATAAAATACAAACACAAATACGAATAACCGTAGAATACATTTAGCTAGATGTACTCTTATATTATGCAATTAGTCACTTGCATGTCATTTTCTTTGTACGAGAAGATTATTAGTATAATATACGCATGCATATAGCTATCCATAAGTTTCCGTACAAATTTATCACGGTATTTAGGCTTAGGCTCGGCTCGTGATATGTTAGATATGCCCGGGCTCGACTCGTTTATACGATTTGGTGATGCAAAAATAAAGCTTGACTCGAGTCGATCTCGGCTCGTAATATATCCAAATTGAGCTCGTATATAAAACATTAGGCTCGTTTAGGCCGGCGAGCCCAAACAAACTTTGTACGTAAAACTCGAGCTCGAGTTTGTTTAATAAATGAGCTGAAACTGAGGCTCGAGCTCGTTTGAGCTTTTTATCAATTTCATATTGGGTTTTTTTCACTAACGATTTGGCTCGTTTCCAACAACGTTTTAAAACCCGGGTTTTTAGTTGACCCGGTCTAGTGACCGGTTCACGGGTCAACCCCATTTTATTTATATATGTATTGGTTTTTAAAACATTGGTTTCTAACCTTAGATGTTAGTTATTGTCGATTATCATCTAACACACACAAAACACAAACACTTAGAAAGAAAGAAAATGGTGCTTCCAAGGCTTTATGAGATAATCCCTACACCGGATTCAGTTGTGAACTGTTCGAGCATTGTGATGAAAGCAAGACAATCGTATCAATTTGTACTTTACGTGAGTTTTTCCTATGAGTAATCAATTTTATTGTAAAATTTTAAATGTTAGAGTTAAATTATCAAATGTTAAATATTTGGGAAAATCACAAAAATACTCAGGTGCCGTTTGGTTGGGGCATATTGGAGGATATTGGGGGATATTCAAAATTTTGACATTTTAATTTCCCCCAAATATTGTGTTTGGTATTACTAACGAAGGAATTTTAAATTCCCCGAATTCCCAAAATGAAGGATATTGAAATTACTCCAAAAAGTGAGGAATTTTAATTTACTTGAAAATTTTATTTTATAAACTTTTTTTTCTAATAATTTTTATTCTGGTTTTTATGTTTATATAAAACACTATAAAATTTAAAAATTTACATAAAAATTATTTTTTCGGTTTTTACTCTTTTAAATAGCAAAAATAAAATTTATTTTAAAAATTTATAGAAATTTTTTTATAAAATTTATAGAAATTTTTAATAAAATCTATAGGATTTTTTTACAAAATTTATATAAATTCTATAAAAGAATTATTGAAATTTTTTATAAAATTATAATTTTTTTTTAAAAAATTTATATAAGTTTTTATAAAGTTTATTTAATTTTTTTATAAAATTTATATAAAAATTTTATAAACTTTATATAAACCTTTTATAAATTTTTTATAAACTTTAAATAAATTTCTTATAAAATTTATAATTTTTTTTTAAAAAAAACTATATAAATTTTTTTATAAAATATATATAAAAAGTTAAAATTCGATTTTTAATTCTTAAGAAATTTTTATAAGATTTATATAAATATTTTTATAAAACTTATATAAATTTTTTATAAATTTTTATAAAAGGTTATATAAACTTTTTATAAAATCTAATGAATTTTTTATAAATTTTGTTATAAAATTTAATGAATTTTTTTTATAAAATTTATTTAAATTTTTTATAAAATTTAATGATCTTTTTATAAAAAGTTTATTAGATTTATATAAAAAAATTTATAACTCTTTTTATAAAATTTATAGAATGTTTGTTACAATTTATATAAATTTTATAAAAACATTCTATAAATTCTTTTTATAAAATTTATATAAAAAGTGAAAATTTTATTTTTACTCTTTTAAATAAAAAAATTTGTCTAAAAAAATTTTATTCGTTAAATTTGTCAACCAAACATGATTAGGCATTTTAAATTCTAGAATTTTAAATTCTTGGGAATTCTAATTTACTAGATATTATAATTCCAGAATTTTAAAATCTTGAACCAAACGGCCCATAATGAATTCTTTTATAATATTTATATAATTTTTTTTATAAAATATATGATTTTTTTATAATATATAAACTTTTTATAAGGTTTATATATATATATATATATATATTTTTATCAAATTTATATAAACTTTTAATAAATTTTGTATAAGAATTTAAAAAATTTATATAATGCTTTTATAAAATTTATATAAACTCTTATAATATTTATATATATATTTTTATAAATTTTAAATAAAATTATTATATATTTTTTATAAAATTTATATAATTTTTTTAAAATTTATATAAAGTGTGAAAATTTGAATTTTAATCTTATAAATAGAAAATATATATAAAAATATATTTATTCGTTAAATGGTTCAACCTAAAATTAAGATTTCAAAAAATTATAAATTCTGTCAACCAAACAGGCTTAGGCATTTTAAATACTAGAATTTTAAATTCTGAGGAATTTTAATATACTAGAATTTAGAATTCCAGAATTTTAATATCTTGAACCAAACAGCCCCTCAATGTTTTAACCTATCTTCACAAAATATCCATTTTTATCCTCAAAAAGCAAAAATAACAAAAAAAAATCGAAACTTTTGACACTCTTGCGAAATAGAAAAAAATATCGAAAAGTTTCGAAATTTTTGATAAAAATATCGAAAATTTTCGATATTTGTATTTAAAATTTCGAAAATTTTCGATTTTTTTTGTTAAACTCAAAACTTTTAAAGACAGCGACAGATTAGTGACGGTCTGTGTGTCACTAATTATATTGGAAGGAAATTATTCTTGAAATAGCAACAGCTAAGTAACAGGAAAAAGCGTCACTAATAACCATTGGAGGAAGGAATACACTGCTTTCTAAAATTTCGAAATTTTTTGATATTTTTATGGAAAATTTCGAAAATTTTTGATTTTTTTTTCTATTTCGCAAAGATGACAAAAGGGTGCTACTATATATACCCTCCTTGGCCCACATAAAAAGGATAAAAAGTATACTGTTTGTGTAGTTGTTGTCCCCTTATAATTTTCTGGACAGTTTTTTTTTCCTTATTTTTATCAGTTTAACAATTTTGATCTGTTAAACTTTATTTTTTTAATTCCGTATTTTCTGTTTCACAGTTTTATAACAAAATCAAAATTATAAAAAAAAAAAAAAAAAAAAAAAAACAAGGGGCCAAGGGGGGTTATAGATGGAGTTTTAGGGAGGGTATATATAACCTTGCCCGATGAAAATGTCAGTGATAAAAAAGAATAAAAAAGAGTTGACATTTTCAACGCATTTCTTCCGGTTACCAAGACACAACTTTAGATATTTCTAAATTTTAATAAGGTTTTCATGCTTTAAAGTTTTTGAAATTATTTCGACGAAAATTTGAGATCCATTGAAATTTGAAATACTGTTTTTTTTAATTTTTAACTTTTATTATTTTAGTTACCACTTACCAAGATCAAACATAAGAAAGTGTAAAAGATCACATGTGTAAAAAAGAAAGTAACCATCCTTTTCAAACCCAGAGCAATAGCGGTAGCTTTCACACAGACATAAAGAGCCATAAAAAACTGTTTTTTTTACTCTCTTTCTGTTTCTCAAAAATAGACGAGACACATTTTCTTTTTACTCTAATATACAAAAGGTTAAGTTACCCATACCTCCTCTTTTCTACAAGTAAGTGCAGGTAGGGCTGAGCAAATGAACCCGAAAACCGAACCGAACCGAGCCGAGCCGAACCGAACCGAGCAAATTCGGTTCGGTTTTCGGTTTTGTATATGTAAGTCGGTTTTGTTCGGTTCGGTTCGGTTCGGTTCGGTTTCGGGTTAAAAACATGAAAAATACGCCTAAGATACATATTCGGTTCGGTTTTACTCGGTTCGGTTCGGTTCCGTTTCGGTTTTACTCGGTTCGGTTCGGTTCCGTTTCGGTTTCGGTTTTGCTCAATATAATTCGGTTCGGTTTTCGGTCGGAGATTTTTTCAAAATCGGTTTTCGGTTCGGTTCGGTTTTGAACCGATGCTCAGCCCTAAGTGCAGGGGTAGAAACGAGCCGAGCTCGAGTTCGGCTCATTTAAGTTGGGGGAGTGGTGGGATAATCCTACGGGTGATATTTTATGTGACAAAAGCCACCTTATGAACCCTACTTAAACCCACGCGTGGGTTACTATTTAAAAACCCACTATTTGTCACTTACTCACCACTGATGAGTTTATAAGTGGTGAGCCCCAATGTTTTTCTTATTATTTTTTTAATAGATTGTGAGTGGGGATTATTTAGTAGGAGTATTTAATTAAGTATATTTTATATAAAATGAAGGTGAGGTGGAGGTGAGTTTTTTTTTCCTTAGTAACCTTGAAGGGTGAGTTTTGGGTGAGTTGAGGTGGCGGTGGGTTTTTTGTGTTACCACTCTCCCAGCCTTAAGTTTTACAAAGCTCGAGCTCGAGCTCGGCTCGTTTCGAGCCTTATTATTTAGGCTCAGGCTCGGCTCGTGGTATGGTAGACAAGCTCGGGCTCAGCTCGAGCTTGGCTCGTTTATACGATTTGGCAACGTAAAAATATAACTTTGCTTGAGCTCGGCTCGTGATATATCTAAATTAGGCTCGTCAATAAGCTTGTAATTAAGCCCGTTAAGAAGCTCGTATATAAAATATTAGGCTCGTTTAGGCTCGCGAGCCTAAACGAGCGTTGTATACAAAGTTCGAGCTTGAGCTCGTTTAATAAACGAGCTGCAACTTAGGCTCGAGCTCGGGCTCGAGCTCGTTTAGGCTCGGCTCGTTTGAACTTTTTACCGATCCGATCTCGAGCTTTTCACGAGCAGCTTGACTCGTTTCCACCCATACAAGTAACATTCCTTCTAATTTTTTTTATTTATTATTTTATTTATTATTATTATTATTTTTAATACTTTTATTTATATTATAAAAGTATGAAATAAAAAAAATAGAGCGGAAATTATAATTTTTGATAAGTCAAAAGCAGTCAAACATGAAAATTGCGGATCCGTAATATGTCTTACCCTATTAATAAAGTGAGTAAAACTGCTAAAAAATACAGAACAATTATAAAATTTTATAATTCAAATTTATAACATGTGAAAAGATACGGAACGAAAAAACACAAAAAAAAAAAAAAAATTATCATTTCCTGTAAGTATGACCCTATACAAGTCCGAGTAGATTAAAACACAGCCAAGTGGTAGTCATAAAAAAAAACATTTACACGTACAGACTGTAGGTAGATTAAAAAATATTACTACGTATTGAATGTTGATTTGGTTAGTCAAAATGTAGTCTCAAATGTAGACGAATGTAAAATTCTAGCGGATTTAAATTATAAATTAATAAATAGATTAAAAAATATTTTAATTTAGATAATATTTTAATAAGTTATTACAAAACTTTATTATAAAACATTGTTACAAATAGTTATATATTATAGAATATGTAAAAGACAACAACAACTTTTTTTATTCAAAAATGCTATTTCCTCCTAAAAAACCTCCTACAAATTTTCCTACACACTGGATCCTGACATGTGGTAGAATTGACGGTTAAGATTTGGAGAGATAATAAGTGGAAAAAATGAATATTATATGATTGTGTGTGTAGGAGGATAAGTAGGATGATTTGGTAGGAAGATTTAGCAATTCTCTTTTTTATTTAGTAACAAGTTACGCCCTAGCTTTTTCATATAGTTTCGAAGATTTTTTTTAATGAAATTTTCGTAAAAAAATTACACATAATTTGTAAAATCACTAGTAATTTGTAAAATCACTTGTGATTTGTATTTCTAAAATGCATGTGTGATTCCCTATATCGCATGTGATTTCATAAATTTACATGTGATATTAAAGTAACAAATCACGTGTGATTTCAGAAATCCATAAATTATAAATTATTTTACAAATTCACGTGTGCTTTATAAAGTAATAAATCACATGTGATCCGTTTGTGCGGAAATTAAAAAAATCGTCGAAAGTATATAGAAATATGTATCAATAAAAAGAAAATTTTTCACAAATCACATGTGATTTGGTAAACATAATGTCATTTGACACAAATCACAAGTGTTTGAAAAAATTACTTACGGTTTAGCAAAAATTATGATTTTCAGATCAATCACATGTAATTATCATTAAACCACATGTAATTTAAGCAGAATTACATGTGATTCAAATAAACTCATAACTAATTCAAAAGCAAATTTTCTTTATATATTTTACATGAATCACATGTAAAAACACATAGCGAATCACATGTAATTCTAGTAAAATTACATGTGATCAAAACAAAAACACATGTAATTCAGAAGCCATTTTACTTTCTATATTTTATATGAATGACAACAAAATATTTTTATATATTGACAGAATTACATGTGATTCATCAAAAGTGGGTTTGTTAGAAGAAGTTAAGGTTTCAAAATATTGAATCACATGTAATGCAAGCAAAATCACATGTAATTATCATCGAATTACATGTGATTCAAGCAAAATTACATGTGATTCAAATAAAATCACATGTAATTCAGAAGCCAATTTATTTTGTATATCTTAAATAAATGACAAATGCTTGAATCACATTTTAACATATTAACAAAATTACATGTGATTCAAACAGAATTACATGTAATTCATCTAAAGTGGGTCTGTTAGAAAAATTAAATTTTTTAAACGCTTGAATCACATTTCATGCAATAAAAATCAGATGTAATAATCACTAAATCAGATGTAATTCAAGCAAAATTACATGTGATTCAACACAAAATCACATGTAATTCAGAAGCCAATTTGTTTTATATATCTTATATAAATGACAACAGACATTTTAATATATTAACAAAATTACATGTGATTTTTTGTTTTATTTTTAAAATTTTAATAACTTTTATTATTATTTACTTAATCATAGAAGACAAACGAGTAGTAAGGTGCGTCGCTAGCTTTTTCTAATTAAAATCAAATTTTTTTTAAAACCACATTTGTGGATTTATATATCGTAACGCTACTATTCATAACTGTTGGACTCTATTGAGTTGCTCTAGCGTTTTTGATAGGTGTGTAAACACCCATCCTTTTTACCACTTAATTACAATAATAACCAAGCCAAAACGTGTATTTTATGTCATTTATGTCGGAATTATGCGTGGTTTGTGTTTTTGTTGTGATTTAGGACGAAAAGGTGAAAAATGGAGAAAACACGGGCATTCACGGGCTTTTATCGAAGAAAAAGACGAAAGACGAAGTCAAGAAGTCAAGAGTGCAAAAAGAACGGAAGTCCAAGACCAATTCTGAAGATTTATCGAAGAAAAAGTCAAAAGACGGAAGTTTACTAAAAGCCGAAGAACTCAAGTCTAATTTATTGAAGAATTACAAGACGAGTTCAAAGAAATCCCGAGACAAAGTTGTTAAAGTCAAAGAATTAAGAAGATTAACAAAGAATTAAGAAGAGCAAGGACTTAATGACGCAATTAAGGAAAGAAGAAAGAGGGGAGGAAGCTTCCTAAGCACCTCCCTAATCTCCCGTATAAATAGATTAGGATTTCATTCATTTTTCTGTTGTTGGCTAGTTTGACAAACTATGCTCTTCCACTTTAATTTTTGCACATTTAATTACATGTCATTTACTTAATTGTCTTGCACCTTAAATACATTTAATTTCAAGTAAGTTTCCTTTTAATTATTGTCAATCTTTACTTTTATTGTTTGATCTCCTATCTACCTTTCTTGTTTGATCTTAATTTTTATGCTTTATTATTTATGTTTATGTTCTTGAGTTTTTGTTAAATTGATTAAGTAGGTTTTGATTATTTTGACCATTATTGTTAGTTTTGTTGATTTAGATTGTTTGTTTATGATTAGTAGATGTTTATTGATTAGTTTGATTTAATCTTTTGGTTGATTTTGATTAGTTTTGATTAGATTCGTATTATTATGTGCTTCCTTGTTCTTCGTTTTTCTGTTACTGTTCTTCCCCAGATATTCCGAATCAACAGCACATTCCGGATCAAGGTTTTGTTGAAAGTTGTTCCGAATCAAGGTTTGTGAAGAAAATATTCCGAATAAAAGGCTTTCATTCGGAATAAGTGACATATTCCGGATCAAGTCCATATTCCGGATCAACAACATTCCGAGTGAAGGAGTTCATCCGGAACATTCCGGATCAACAGAATATTCCGAACCAAGAAGATATTCCGGATCAAGGAGATATTCCGGATCAAGGAGTTTTATTCGGAATAATTAATTATTCCGGATCAAGGTCTTCATCCGGAATCTTCAACATTCCGGATCAAGGGAATTCATTCGGAAAATATTCCGGACCAACAACATTCCGGATCAAGCTTAAGTATTCCGAATCAAGACTTTATTCCGGATAAGTGACATATTCCGGATAAGGGATTTATTCCGGATCAAGGGTTTTGGTAAATATTCCGAGTGAAGAAGAATCATTCCGGACGAAGGTGACATTCCGGATGAGTGATTATTCCAAACGAATGATTATTCCGAATGAGCTGTTTTCAGGTTATTTTTAGTTTCAGTTTTTAACTTTCTGTTTTTAATCTTCAAGCTTTATTTTTCCCGCCTTTTTCCTTAGTTGCACTTTAAGTTTATTTGCCTTAGATTTATTTTAGCCTTGCCTTAGTTTTAAGTTTTAGTTGCGTTTTAAGTTTGCCTTAGTTAGATAGTTTTGCGTTATTTACTTTAATTGCCCTTTTAATTTTCCGTCACGCTTTTAAATACTTGTCATTTACTTTGCCTTAGAGTTAGATTTTACTTTAACGTCGTTTTCATTTAAGTCTTTGCACATTTAATTACTACAACGACACAACTATTTGTTTCACCAAAGAACGACTGAGTCGGACACTTAACCAGGATCAATTCGATTAGACATACGACAAAGAACTTTTTAACTAAGTAAAACCTAGTTATCAATTTTACGTTTGACGAATAAAAATTTAAAAATGACGAAAATATTTTTGTCATTTAGTAGACGGGTATTTTCATATACTTTTAACGATTTTACAATGTTGTAAGTCTCGCCAAAAAAATTACACGTGATTTACGTAAATCGCATGTGACATTGCAAATTTAAATATGATGTTTTTTTAAATATTAAATCAAACGTGAGTTTTCGAGAATCACATGTAATTATTCGAGAATTACATGTGACTTTTTTGCGAAAATTTTAAAAAAAAGTTCGCCGAAAGTATATAGAAGTGCATATCTATAAAAAAATAATGTAATTCCCGTCGTGATGGTATAATTACTTTTTCGTAACGATTAACGGTTTGAGAGATATTTAATTTTTAAGAAATAGGATGAAAATGAGTTTTTTTATTAAATTTAAAAGATTAATATAAACTATTGGATAAGATTTGAATGGATAGTTGAGACTGAATGAGTTCTATTTTTTTAGGAGAGTGTTCCTTATAGAACTTTGGTCTATGTAATGTGCATAGGTGGTGGGATTGCGTATCTTTTCCAGATGATGTTGATACTAGACAGTTGAAAAATGCACGAAAGCAAGCAGAGGCGTTAGATGCTCTTAGACGGGCAAAAATGCTAGAAAAGAAGCTAAATACTTGGGCACTGCAAGTTATTCTACTGTATTTACTCCGCAAAGCAATAAGGTACGGGTTTTCCAACCAGTCGATCCAACTGAAACGACGTTTTACATCTATTTTTACACCATAAAAAAGAAAAGGAAACAATATTATCGAAGAGCGAAGCCTTTGAAGGAGAGGTGTCATCAAAAAGAATCATGTTGCGAAATCCCCAGAGAACCCGCCACATAGTATAGAACACACCTTGTAACAATTCTTTGAGATTAGCCGATAAGCGAGTCGACACCATCCAAGCCCACCAGTCATCAAACGAAGCAAAGTAGACGTGAGAGACATTCCACTAGCGCAAGAATTTAACATACAGATTTTGAGCAATGTTGCATGAAAATAAAACATGCGCAGAGGTTTCCACACCTTGATCACATAAAAGACAAACAAGAGAGTTAATATCTATACCTCGACGAGAAAGATTGAACCTGGACGGCAACCTATCAAGCTTGATTTTCCATGCGAGTATATTGACTTTAATAGGCATACAGTTTACCCAGCTTGTCTTTGAAGAAACCTTAATCGAACGATGTTTATCAAGAAGCCACTGAGTACTGCTCATCCTTTTCAAGGTCCCAAATGTAGCTGTCTTGTTGAGGAGTAAGAGTAATGCGATCGAGCTCGATCAATTGAGTTGATTCGACACCACCTCGAACCCTACGACGAAAAGAATGACAAAGACTGAGAGCATTAAGTTTAGTACGAATGCAAAACCTCCTTGTCATTTTCAAGAGCGAAGAGGCGTGGGAAAATGTTCTTCAAGATATGGAGTTCACACCAATTTTCATACCAGAACCTGGTTGCATCACCACTTCCCACTTTCAATTTTAAGAACTCAAAAAAATTAACACCCTGGTATTTGAGATGGTTGCATTCATTAACAATAGTTAGCCAACAAGTACGACGTCCGGACAAGTGGCCAGTATGAAGTTTACCTTCATCACCGTGAATGGCTCTAATAACGCGACCCCAAAAGGTTTGTTTATGCACGATAAACCTCCAAATCCACTTTAGCCTGAGGGCGCGCTTGAGAGCAAACAAACTTGAGACACCAATACCTCCATCTTCTTTGGCAGTGACGACCAAACTCCATTTAACCCAAGTGGCTTTCCCACTTTTATGAACATGCCATTTTTTGGTTCAGAGATGCACATATTGTTCTACTATTTTTTCCTGAATGATATCGGTTTGTAATATATGAATGATTGAATAAATATAAAATAACAATTGGAATTTGTTAATATACAAACTGAAACTCAGTACATAATTAAAGCAAGCAAAGATATGGCCACAGCCTACAAGAACGTAATTCAATTTTATGAAAATCGTAACAACAGGAACATTTATTTTATATATAGATAAAAATAAGGATGAGCACGATCGATACTGTATCGAATTAGTGGTACCGATTTTTTCTAAATATAAATTTGTATATCTAGATATAACAATTATTATAAAATAAGTCATTGTTTATAAATTGTTATATCTAGATATAAATTGTTACTAGGTTTAATGCCCGCGCTCCGCCGCGGGGTAGATACAAAATGTGTTTACACTGTGGAGAAAGTCCATGCCTTTGCCAGTTTACCAAAAAATCCATTCCGTTGGTAATGCTATGTCCTTCCTTTTCCAAGTTATCTGAATACAACAGATACAACAAATTAATCCAACATTACGATGGACCATCCACCATTGTAGCTCAAAAAGGCCGCTGAAATCATTCGCAGACCTACCGAACCAAGCAGAAGATTATCATCATCTCCTATAAAAAGGAATTTGAGCATACTAAATAACCAAATCAAATATGCGAACATTTACGATTTTTTTTTCTCAATTACACAGTTCAAAGAAGCATACTTTTTTTTTTAAAGGCAAAGAAGCATACTTTTTACCAGAGTTGATTGTCTTTGGAGCTTGTTTTTTCAGTCCTAGTTGATTCCGCTGTTTGTGCTTGTTTGTGTGTGATAAATTGAGAAGGGGTATGTGTTAGGAATGAGTAATCCACTTACAAAAAAGAGGCTAAAATAGTGATTAAGGATTCTTTTAATGTACCAGAGATCTTTTTACCCGCGTTGAGTGTCTTTGCAGCGGGTTTTCCATTAACTCTTGAGTAGCCGGCTGATGGAGAACTCGCTGCAAAGACATAGAACTCATGTGTGTAGAAAATCAAAGTCTATAGTATGCAAGTATAATATCGAAAATACTTGTATAGCACGCCGATAAGTGATGAACATAACTGGATTAGGGATGCAGAAGAAGGCTTCAATAAATCGCATGTATATCCTCCTTAAATTATCAGTCCATTCACATGGGTCGATACTCAACAGTTGCTTCAGTGTTATCCGAAGGTCTAAAAGCTACTTGGACCTGCCATGGCTCAGATTAACTGATGTCGTGGTCGGGGTCGTGGAGGTTGCTGAATCGACTGACTCTCGCATTCTGCCATCCTTCCACTTCCCACAAGCTTAGGGCGATAATTTAAAAAGGCAATTCCTTAACTTAAAGCAAAAGAAACAATAATATCTACAAAAATATTACCGTGAAATAAATGCAACCCAATTTAAGAAGGCCAACTACAGAAAGAATACCAAACACCCGTGCTGGGTGAACGACGACTCAGGATGTGAATGCACCAGATTCCACATACATTTCATTGTTTGGGTATCAACATCATCACACACCCATGACAATCACCCTAACAAAAGGCGTATCGTTTATTATGAGGCTCACATAGGCAAGTAATCGGAAAAAGAAAATGCAGCCCCCATGGTTGCAACCTACAAAGGTTGCCCTGCCAAGACACACGCAATCCAACGTTTACTCAAACTTGGTTAAGCAAGCGCAAATACCATCATCACAGCCGTTATGAGTAGTTATTATTAGGGCCTTGCAACAACTCTATCACAACAACTTTAACAGATTTTAAACATCATAAAGAAGTCTTTTAAAAAAAAGAAGTAAAATAAACGTAACAAATGGAAACACGGACTATAAAAATGAGTCCAATAGGCTCAGATCTGTTGGAGAGAATAGTATGAAACAAAGAGGACAAAATCGCCATGGCTGCAAAACATTTAAACACGAATTACCCCGCCAAGATACGATTAATTGCAAACTTTGTTCAATTCACTCGGACAAGAATTCATTATTATCACTGCCCCATAGATAATACTTTATAACAAATGTTATAACCCAGAAACTGTCAAAATAAGCCAGAAAAAGTGAGCTTCAAGACATAAGCTGAGATCAAGTAATCTATAAACCCACCATATAAGCATAACCAACAAATAACGTCTTTAATTCTGACTTTGGTGGCTTACAATTACTTTCTTTTACTTTTACTGTCAATAAGAAACTTTAATTGAATGCCCATCAGAACGCCCTTCAAAGTCCATATATACTAACCCGCATTTGACTTGGACTTGCAACAGGTAGAACGCCAATAAAACAGTTTAACCAATATAACAGATTACCAAAACTTAACTAGAACGCCAATAAAAAGGCATGGTTGGTGCTCTTGTAAAGTGATAAATACCATTGTTTGTAACAGCGGTTTCTGTTCAAGGATTAACCGATATTATTGGGCTCAGATTTGCGACTGCGGGACAGGAAAAAGGGTATTGAACCCGTCATGGCGGCAACCACGATTATCGTGCTGCCTCGCCAACATACAGGCGGGTTGACCCGACACGACCCGCTAAGAAAACATCAACAAAGGGCATCAACTATCATGGTGCTGGCTACCCAACGGAGCTTCCTATCATGGCTGCAAGCACGATTGTCGTGCTGCCTCGCCAAGATACATGCCGGTTTGACCACCACAACCCGCTAACAAAGCATCAACAAAGGGCATCAACTATTATGGTGTTGGCCAGCCAACGGAGCTTCAATGGCCCATTTCAGTACGCAACAATCATCACAGCCCATTAGTGTCTATGAAATTACTTGCCTCACCCTACCACCATCGTCACCCAACCAGCGCATCGTCGCACGCCATGAATAGCGGCAACAAAGAGCGGTGGCATCGAAGGAGCATAAGGCGGCAGTTCTAACATAAACCATGGTTGTAATCTACAACCGAACGCAAACCAAAATCATAATCTTTAAACCATAAACCATGGTTGTAATCTGCAACCAAACACAACTAAGATCATAATCTTTAAACAACCAATTAACCTATTTAGCAGAAACCCAAAAACCCTAACCCTAATTAATTATATTTAATCTAATTGAGTGGCACAACATGAATTATACCTTGTATGAGGTTGTTTCCAGCACCATCGTCAAACTCCCATCAAGAATATAAGGGATCAATAGAGTCAAGAGGTTCCATCTAGATCAATTCCCAAAATAGTAGATGCCGAATTTTTTTCTATCTGATAGGTGTGAGGCGAGATCAAAGCAGTGAAATAGCTAATAAATCAATGAACGAAACATATGATCAAAAATAATTTCATCATCGAACCCAGATGGTTTTAGAGTGACACATCAATAATGCGTGTGTGAGAGAGAGAGAGACTAAGGAGGTAAAGACTTAATGGCTACAAAAAGTCGCAGGTAAAAGGGGGTTTGTAGAACCAACCCATACCAATGAACAGTTATTCAAACCCAACAGACGGTTGAGATAGATCATCCGATCAAAGCCATACCAATGAATAGGGAAAGAATAAAATCCAACGGTGTATAAGAAGACATAAGCTTTCCCCTCACACATTTATATTGTTTTTTAATGAACAGTTTTCACATTCCCCTTATTGTATTAAGGGGGTAATATCTAGATATAACAATTGTTATAAAATAAGTTATATCTAAATATAAATTGTTATTTATATCTAAATATAAAATAAGTCATATCTTTTAAATTGTTATATATAGATATAAATTGTTATATCTATATAAATTGTTATTTGTACATGATGATACCAAACAAACATATGGTTAGAAATAACGATTTAAAGGTTTTTTCGTTATCTCATGTCAACTTCAAGGGCTATTTTGCACATATTTTCATTTTAGATCTATTTTTGTGAAAACCCCATAGTTAAGGGTTGTAATTCGTAATATTACGTATATAGCAATTTGTTGAGGATGTATGATTAATAGGAATTTTTATTATAGATACGATGACTAAAATAATTAAGGAGTACGTGTTGCAAGAGATATAGATGGACTATATGGTTCAATACCAATTTTTTTTTGTACACAGTGTTTTTTACAAAAATAACTTTTGTAAAGTTATTTATTTTATACTCATGCATGCGTAATCTCATGCATGCCGTTAGTTTAATATACGAATGTAAAAAATATTGGTATATTGATTTCATACTGAACTATTGGTAACGATTTTTTCTCGAGCATAAACTAGTGGCATGAATATCGTATTAAACAAGATTCAGATATTGGTTTTCGATACGGGTATCGGTAGGCTGAGCAAAACCACCCGAGAACAGAAACGAACCGACAAGCCGAACCGAACTGACCGAAAACAATCAGACCATTTTTGGTTTATTTTTCGGCTTGTATAATTTTATCGGTTTTATTCGGTTCGGTTTCGGGCTAAAATGGATAAAATACGCGTAAATTATGTATTCGGTTCGGTTTTGCTCGGTTCAGTTTGGTTTCGGCTCAGTTTCGTTTTTTTTCGATTTAATTCAGTTTGGTTTCGGTTTACCTTTTTTTTTAAATCGGGTTTTGGTTCGGTTTTTTTCGGTTCTGTTTTGAATCGATGCTCACCTCTAGGTATCGGTACCGGTATCGATAAATCGGTTTCTTCTCAGGAATTTTGCGGTTTGGTACTGATCCAGTACCAGATTAGTGGTTGCGATTATTTTTCACTTCGATAACGTATCGAACGAAATTCGAATATCAAGAATCGGTATAAATTCGTTATTATTCCGGTTCAATTTTGAAATTCGGATCGAAATACTCGTCTCTACAAATTATCTACGTGTATAATAGATTATCTATTTCATATAATTTATTTAGTTTTGTATAAAGGTAAAGAAAAAAAAAGTCTAGCAATATCTGAAAAAAAATATCCATTCGATCATCTTCAAGTAGTTATCATCAGGGGTGGACCGACGGGGGTTCTCGGTGGTTCACAGGAACCCGATGGATATTTGTCTTGTAATATAAGTTTTTGTAAAAATATACGATTTTTCCAAATAAACATGGTCTAAAATTTTGTATTACATATATACTTCTTAATCCGAAATTTTAGATATTCGTAAATACAAAACTTTTTTTCGAAATTTCGGATATCTAAAATAATGGGTATAGCATATAAGCGTCATCGCAAATTTCGGATATACAAATTCATTATATGTCTTGTTATTGACAAGTCTCTTAAATGATTTAAATAAACAACAAAAAACTATCGTAAAAAATTTCCCATTTTATATTTACATTTAGCCCACTCGAATATGATTCTTATAATAAATGTCAAAACGTAATAATTGTTTGTGAAAGAGATTTTAAACTTGTAAAAGATATGACATTTAATGAAAAAATAGAAAACATAGCAGCAAAAAACCAAGAACAAAAAAAAACAAGCAAAACTTGTGGTTCGAGGTTTGGTTTTAAAAAACTTATAGCTGAACGTTTGGTTCTATACAAAAACTGACTGAGACCGCCTCATGTTCACTCATATTCAAAACCCTTTATACTTGTAAAAAAAATTATGTGCACATGATGATTTAGTGTTCTGAGCCCGTCTCTGATGACAATGGCGATTACAAAATGTCAGCTGAAGAGTACCGTGAGATTTGTCTTAACTGCGGTGAGTTTGGTGAGGAAGAACCACCTCAGGTTAAAGGGTTGTACCTCAGGATTCAGGACAGTTACTGATCATATTGCTCAACATCTAGCTACTATGTCGACAATCTGAACATGACCAGTAAACACAAGACTCGGTTTGTTTAAATATATCGTTCATTAGTTTGTACTTGACACTTTGCAAGATGTAATTATTTGATAAATTTGAATTGGTGGTATGTACTCTCAGACTGATTTGATAATTTGGTTTTCTGGGTATGAAGAATTATGTTTGCTGATACAGATTTCCGTTGTAGACTTGTTTATATGTGTCATCATCATAAGATGTTTTGGCAAATATTGTAAGATTAGGATGCCGTTTGACCATGTCTAGGAGGTGTAGGGTTGTAGAGGTCACAAAAGGAAATGAGTGAACCTAATACTAGTTCTGAGGGTGCACAGAGTACCTTTAATGATGAGTTATATGATTATGAGGGTGAACAAGGAAGGACTTGAGTCTTTTGTTTGGTTTAGACTTTAGAGGAGGTTATGGAATAAATAAAATTCCACTTACAAGATATAAGTTGTACAAAGAATGATAAATGTATATGTGAATTTTATTTTTTAAACATTTTGTAAAACTAACATTTCTCTTTGAATATTTGAATCAACTAAACGCATATGACCATTTTTGACCCGACTCACTTTGTTTCCTTGCATACTAAATAACCTCGTTGGAGTAGATGTTTATCGGCTTTACGTACGACACTTAGGGGATGTTTGACAATACGGTTGAGCATCGGTCCAGGACCGGACCGACCAAGACCGAACAGAACCGAGGACCGAAATGGTCCGAAATCTCGAACCGAGACCCGATCCAAATGGTCCGGTCCGGGTTGGTCCGTTCTGGTTCGGTCCTCAGTCAAGTCCGGTTCTATTTGACAATATCTACGAGATTTTGGTAAGACTGAACCGGACCGAACCGATGACCGAATTAGTCCAAAACCCCGAACCGAGGACCGGGCCGAAATTGTTCGGCTCGGTCGGTTTTGAGTCTGTCGTGCTCAGTCATATTTGACAATAACTTGAATGACTTAATATAACAAAAGCTGAATTTATTAAATTATAAACTTTTTGTTTAAATGTGACTTAATAGAAGATATGTGAAAATATTAAGTAATAAATTTGAGGATGTTTGTATTAAGTCATATGATAATTAAACATTATTTAATTGAAAAATCAACCAAACAAGCTTTTAAAGGTTTTTTATTTTCAACTTAATGAGACGTTAAAAAATATTAAAACATATGTTAATATCAAAAGAAAAAAACTTAAACCTTTTAATAGATGAAAACAATAATATAAAGAACATGAATTATTTGATAAATGATTAACATTATAATAATCGTAAAAATAGATTTTTTTGAATTCTGTTATTCAACCATGACATATGTGAGTCCTAATAAATTATAAACAAATTAAAAAGACATTTTTATGTATCACACATTACAACATTTGGTAAAAATTAATATTTTTTTGTTTTACTAAGTAAGAATTAATTTAACCATTACAACTTATAACCAAAACACAAACTCGTCTAGCAAGATTTTATTTAAGAAATTCAAAATTCATTATTTGTTTTAAGATTTAAGTACATTTAGAGCATTCATAATAGTTTGAACTTTTAAAAGGTCTAAAATTTAATAATATTATTAAATTATAAATGTTTTAGTTTATAAACCATTTTCACTATGTATAAACTTTTAAAAATTTATAAATTTTTAATATTTACATATGTATTATTTTTTGAAGAGGTCTAATATTTTAAACATATACATATATAAACTTATCTCCACTATGGTTTACAAACTTTTAGACATTCATTTTATAAATCTCTTTTTAAACTACCATACTAGATGACTTTAGATACGAAGTTTTATTTAGATACCAAAAGACTAATATTCATCCTTCATATCCATTTTAATCAAATAGATAAGATTAAACTCAAAACCCATTTTTCTTCAAACATTAAAATGTGTTAAACCGCTAATCGTTATGCGAAAAAAATAACATTACGACGGACATTTTAATTATCTTTCTACAGATAATGCTATATGATATACTTTTGACAAAAAACAATTCGTTTAATTTCACATTTCTTCTAGGATTATTATTAACAGAAGTATTCCAGTTATTACTAGTATTATTACTATTATTAGCACCACCATAATTATTACTGTTATTATCACCTAGTGTTATTTCTAGTATTACCAAACCTAGCAGCAAAGGCTGCTGGACCAGATTTACTAGACTTACTAGTTCTCTGTGACTCATCTCTAGATAGAGTAGCAAAAGCAGACTTTACATCAGGAATAGGATCTAATGTCAAAATCTGACTTCTAACCACACTAAACTCATCATCAAGACCCATCAGGAAGTGCATCAACCTAAGAAGTTGATTGTGATCCTTAAGATCTTCAGACCCATCACAAGTACACTCAAGTAAATCAACAAGAGCATCAAATTGTCTCCACAAAGAATTACATTCATGATAATATTCAGACAAAGTCATACCAGACTGGGTTAAAGTGTAAATCTTATGATGAAGATTATATATAACAGACCCATCTTGTTTATTATATGTTTCTTCTAACTCATCCCAAACATCTTGAGCATATTTATAAAAAAAATGTCCCTTATACAAGTTTGGTGAAACACAACTAAGTAACCAAAAAAGAACAACAACATTACATCTATCCCATTGATCCCTAGCAGGACCATCATTAGTGTCTTGGACACATTTTCCATTTATAAAACCAAGTTTATTTCTAGTTTGTAAAGCAAGTTGAACAGCAGCAACCCAGACCTTATAATTCTCAGTTCATTCAAGTTTGAAGGTAATTAACTGAGACCCAATATCTTGTGGATGCAAATAAAGTGGATCATACAAGTCAAACTTAACAACATCATTTTTAACACCATCAATTTTAACACCTCCACCCTTGGGTGGACCATCACCCTTAGGTGTATCAGAACCAGACATGCTAACAAGAACAAGAAACTAAACAACCAAAAAACAAGAACACACAATCAAGCCGAAAGTCAGTTCTCAGGCTTCCAAACCACTCACAAGGTGGTAGGTCAAGAGCAGAAACCTGATTGTGGTCTAAAAACACAAAGAAACAGCAAGAACAAGAAACAATAACAAACTCCTTGTACCTCCTCTACAAGTAACAGATAACTATCACAAAACCTCAGTCAATCAACACCACAAACTATCTAATCCCATCGACACCTAAACCCCACTAAACAAAACAAAAAGTAAAAAACAGAAGAGAGTGTGAAAGGTGTTACGTAGCACGCGCAGCAAACCAAGCAAGAACTCTGGATTAAGACTATCCAGAGAACCCAATCAATCAAGAAACCAATAGATCAAGATGATCTATCTATCAACGCAGCGGAAAGACAACAAAAACCTGCACGTTAGGGAAAACAATCACAATAACTAAACCAACTTACCAAGATTGAAAAACCCTAATTTCTGAATTTAGGGTTTTTCAAAATAACTAATCAAAACAACAAATTAAGCCAAGAAACTACCCCATAAGTCACCAATTAGATCAAAACTGATTATTGATGAAACCCCTAAATTAATTTGAAACCCTAATTTTTCAAAAATCCAATTAACCTTTCAAGAAGATCCAATTAATCAAATACAATGTTGATTAACCAAAAACAGATCACGTTCTAAACATATAGATCAAAATCCCCAATTTTACAAAAACCCTAATTTTGAAAACAGATTTAAAAACACGCTTCAGAGCAACCTGACTCTGATACCATGTAAAAACTTGTAGATCAATGATAAAATCAACAACACATCAATATTAGTGAACCCAACCAACCTCCCCTTGGCTCACTTTTAAAGTTTATATCAGTGAAAGGCTAAGATAGCCACAATCTTTACAAAACAAAGAATCAAAAGAACTACACTTTGATCAACAGATCAAGAACGCTCAGAGAGATTTCTTACACTTTTTCTCACACACATAAACTCGAAAACTAAATAAAATAATGAAAGAAAAGTCAATATATAGCAGCTGCTTCTCGTCTTGCACTCTAGCCCATATCTTTACACTTTAGCTCACTTTAGTCCCTTTAACTTTGGCTTATTTACTCTTTGGTCCTTGAACTTCTGGAAAGCTTATATCCAACATATATAAATCAATATCATATATGATTTAATAATAATTTGTAATCTAGCACTAATATCTTATATGATGAGATACTATTATCATATATGATATTTTACGTAAATTTATAAAACAATTTTTTTTCTTCAAAGTATATCATATTGCATATATGTAGAAAGTTAATTAAATGCTCGTCGCGATAATATATATTTTTTTCGTTTAACACTTAACATTTTAGGGGATATTTAAATTATTAAAATTGGTTAAATAATTAAAATACTTTTAAGAGAAGTACAAATTACATCCTTGTGGTTTACAAAAAGTATGGATTACATCTCTCGTCAATACTTCAGACATAATACATCCAGCCGTTATCCATCACTTGGACGGATGATGCAAATATTTTTTCATTAAGTACTAACGAGGGTTTCTAAAGAATGATATTTTTATTTTTTATTCTAGAGGGATGTATTTTACACTAAACTAATTTTTTTTAAAAAAAATAACAAGAAAAAGGTAAGTTTTTCGACACTATTTTTTTTGAAAATATTAAAATTTCACTTTCTTCGAGAAAATGTTTTAAATTTTCCAAAAAATTAATTATTATTTAAAAAAAAGTTAAAAAAAATTAAAAAATTTAATATTTCATACTTTTTTTATCATTTTAATATTTTTCTTAAGATAAAAAGTAAATTTTTAAATCTTAAACTTAAAACGTAAATTCCTTTTAAGTTCTTTTTTCTTGTGAATAATATTATGAAATATAAAATGTATACAAACATTTAACAATTTCAAAATTTTACCTTTTTTAGGAAGAAAAATTTATTGTTGCTTTTAACCTTTAAAAAAACAAAAAATAGATAAAAATCTAAAAATTTTACTGCATAAATTTTTTAACTCTTTTTCAAATAAGTAACTTCAATTTTTTCTAAACATTTTTTAATGTTTAGTAAATGTAAAATATTATGGTTACAAAGTTATTAAACATTTTTTTGGAAAGTTTTGAAAATTACTTTTTAAAAAAAATCTTTAACTTAGTAAACTTTTTTCAAAGAAAATATAATTTTATTTTCTCTATAAAAGTGGTTTCGAAAAATTAAACTTCTTATTTTAAAAATAAAAAATATTTTTCTTGAAAAAAATTAGAATTTTTTTTGGAAAATTATATTTTAAGTGCAAAAGATACATCCCTCTATAAGCAAAAAGTTAAGAATACCCTTCTTTGAAAAACTCGTTAGTATTTAATGAGGAACATATCAGTTCAATGAATGTATCGTGCACGAAGTATGTAACGATTGAATGTATTGTCTCCGAAGTATTGACGAGGGATGTAATCCATTTTTTTGTAAACCACAAGGATGTATTTATACTTCTCTCTTTACTTTTAATCTTACCCTTTAAATGAGTGGAGATAGATAACGGAAATGTGTTCATTAGTATCCAAAATAAATATAATATTCTAAACAAATCTCCTCTATAATTAAATATAAGAGACAAATCTAAAAGATGAGATATACAAATTACAAAGTTACATTTATTATTTTCTTTTATATATTAAAAAGGATGCGAATCAAAATCTTTATCACCAATTAGAGGTGATAAATTTTGTCAATTTTTATAAATATAAGCACTTTTTGTCAATTTTCAAAAAAAGATGAGACATTTTTTGCTTATTCTTTATTATTAATTAACTAAACGGGCGTATATGTTAGAAACTTATGGGCGTAATGGGCTCACATGTAAAACGTTAACTAGGCTACTCGACGGATATTTTATATTTAGTTTTTATCCTCGGTTTTTAAACAAGTATTTTTATTTTTTAATTATACGTTTTTATATGTCTTTTTTCTCGTTTTATCCTGCGCCCATTTAGCCCGCGTCCGTTTAACCATCGCCCGTACCCGCCCGTTTTGCCACCTCTATCACCAATAAATCTTTCTTTTTTTAAAATCAAAACTCAAAGTAAGGATGTTTTAAAAATATTCTTTCCTTAATAAGAAAAAAATCCTTTTAATATTCTCTTTGTTTTTAATTTTTTTAAATAAAAAGTTAATTATTTCCTAATTTGGAAAGAAAATATAAAATTCGTTTTTTTTATAATTGAGAAAGAAGATATATACCCAAAAATATACGTAGTATGTGTTAAAAAAAAACTTTAAAAAGAAGGGCATAATATTTTAAAGTTGGAGGTAGGGACTTTTTCAAAAGATTATTTATTTAGTAAGAAATAATCTTTTGATTTATTCGTTTTAAAAGTGTAATTATTACTTAATTTAGTAAGAAATGTATAGTTTTTGTTAAAATTTCGTTATTATTCCGGTTCAATTTTGAAATTCGGATCGAAATACTCGTCTCTACAAATTATCTACGTGTATAATAGATTATCTATTTCATATAATTTATTTAGTTTTGTATAAAGGTAAAGAAAAAAAAAGTCTAGCAATATCTGAAAAAAAATATCCATTCGATCATCTTCAAGTAGTTATCATCAGGGGTGGACCGACGGGGGTTCTCGGTGGTTCACAGGAACCCGATGGATATTTGTCTTGTAATATAAGTTTTTGTAAAAATATACGATTTTTCCAAATAAACATGGTCTAAAATTTTGTATTACATATATACTTCTTAATCCGAAATTTTAGATATTCGTAAATACAAAACTTTTTTTCGAAATTTCGGATATCTAAAATAATGGGTATAGCATATAAGCGTCATCGCAAATTTCGGATATACAAATTCATTATATGTCTTGTTATTGACAAGTCTCTTAAATGATTTAAATAAACAACAAAAAACTATCGTAAAAAATTTCCCATTTTATATTTACATTTAGCCACTCGAATATGATTCTTATAATAAATGTCAAAACGTAATAATTGTTTGTGAAAGAGATTTTAAACTTGTAAAAGATATGACATTTAATGAAAAAATAGAAAACATAGCAGCAAAAAACCAAGAACAAAAAAAAACAAGCAAAACTTGTGGTTCGAGGTTTGGTTTTAAAAAACTTATAGCTGAACGTTTGGTTCTATACAAAAACTGACTGAGACCGCCTCATGTTCACTCATATTCAAAACCCTTTATACTTGTAAAAAAAATTATGTGCACATGATGATTTAGTGTTCTGAGCCCGTCTCTGATGACAATGGCGATTACAAAATGTCAGCTGAAGAGTACCGTGAGATTTGTCTTAACTGCGGTGAGTTTGGTGAGGAAGAACCACCTCAGGTTAAGGGTTGTACCTCAGGATTCAGGACAGTTACTGATCATATTGCTCAACATCTAGCTACTATGTCGACAATCTGAACATGACCAGTAAACACAAGACTCGGTTTGTTTAAATATATCGTTCATTAGTTTGTACTTGACACTTTGCAAGATGTAATTATTTGATAAATTTGAATTGGTGGTATGTACTCTCAGACTGATTTGATAATTTGGTTTTCTGGGTATGAAGAATTATGTTTGCTGATACAGATTTCCGTTGTAGACTTGTTTATATGTGTCATCATCATAAGATGTTTTGGCAAATATTGTAAGATTAGGATGCCGTTTGACCATGTCTAGGAGGTGTAGGGTTGTAGAGGTCACAAAAGGAAATGAGTGAACCTAATACTAGTTCTGAGGGTGCACAGAGTACCTTTAATGATGAGTTATATGATTATGAGGGTGAACAAGGAAGGACTTGAGTCTTTTGTTTGGTTTAGACTTTAGAGGAGGTTATGGAATAAATAAAATTCCACTTACAAGATATAAGTTGTACAAAGAATGATAAATGTATATGTGAATTTTATTTTTTAAACATTTTGTAAAACTAACATTTCTCTTTGAATATTTGAATCAACTAAACGCATATGACCATTTTTGACCCGACTCACTTTGTTTCCTTGCATACTAAATAACCTCGTTGGAGTAGATGTTTATCGGCTTTACGTACGACACTTAGGGGATGTTTGACAATACGGTTGAGCATCGGTCCAGGACCGGACCGACCAAGACCGAACAGAACCGAGGACCGAAATGGTCCGAAATCTCGAACCGAGACCCGATCCAAATGGTCCGGTCCGGGTTGGTCCGTTCTGGTTCGGTCCTCAGTCAAGTCCGGTTCTATTTGACAATATCTACGAGATTTTGGTAAGACTGAACCGGACCGAACCGATGACCGAATTAGTCCAAAACCCCGAACCGAGGACCGGGCCGAAATTGTTCGGCTCGGTCGGTTTTGAGTCTGTCGTGCTCAGTCATATTTGACAATAACTTGAATGACTTAATATAACAAAAGCTGAATTTATTAAATTATAAACTTTTTGTTTAAATGTGACTTAATAGAAGATATGTGAAAATATTAAGTAATAAATTTGAGGATGTTTGTATTAAGTCATATGATAATTAAACATTATTTAATTGAAAAATCAACCAAACAAGCTTTTAAAGGTTTTTTATTTTCAACTTAATGAGACGTTAAAAAATATTAAAACATATGTTAATATCAAAAGAAAAAAACTTAAACCTTTTAATAGATGAAAACAATAATATAAAGAACATGAATTATTTGATAAATGATTAACATTATAACAATCGTAAAAATAGATTTTTTTGAATTCTGTTATTCAACCATGACATATGTGAGTCCTAATAAATTATAAACAAATTAAAAAGACATTTTTATGTATCACACATTACAACATTTGGTAAAAATTAATATTTTTTTGTTTTACTAAGTAAGAATTAATTTAACCATTACAACTTATAACCAAAACACAAACTCGTCTAGCAAGATTTTATTTAAGAAATTCAAAATTCATTATTTGTTTTAAGATTTAAGTACATTTAGAGCATTCATAATAGTTTGAACTTTTAAAAGGTCTAAAATTTAATAATATTATTAAATTATAAATGTTTTAGTTTATAAACCATTTTCACTATGTATAAACTTTTAAAAATTTATAAATTTTTAATATTTACATATGTATTATTTTTTGAAGAGGTCTAATATTTTAAACATATACATATATAAACTTATCTCCACTATGGTTTACAAACTTTTAGACATTCATTTTATAAATCTCTTTTTAAACTACCATACTAGATGACTTTAGATACGAAGTTTTATTTAGATACCAAAAGACTAATATTCATCCTTCATATCCATTTTAATCAAATAGATAAGATTAAACTCAAAACCCATTTTTCTTCAAACATTAAAATGTGTTAAACCACTAATCGTTATGCGAAAAAAATAACATTACGACGGACATTTTAATTATCTTTCTACAGATAATGCTATATGATATACTTTTGACAAAAAACAATTCGTTTAATTTCACATTTCTTCTAGGATTATTATTAACAGAAGTATTCCAGTTATTACTAGTATTATTACTATTATTAGCACCACCATAATTATTACTGTTATTATCACCCAGTGTTATTTCTAGTATTACCAAACCTAGCAGCAAAGGCTGCTGGACCAGATTTACTAGACTTACTAGTTCTCTGTGACTCATCTCTAGATAGAGTAGCAAAAGCAGACTTTACATCAGGAATAGGATCTAATGTCAAAATCTGACTTCTAACCACACTAAACTCATCATCAAGACCCATCAGGAAGTGCATCAACCTAAGAAGTTGATTGTGATCCTTAAGATCTTCAGACCCATCACAAGTACACTCAAGTAAATCAACAAGAGCATCAAATTGTCTCCACAAAGAATTACATTCATGATAATATTCAGACAAAGTCATACCAGACTGGGTTAAAGTGTAAATCTTATGATGAAGATTATATATAACAGACCCATCTTGTTTATTATATGTTTCTTCTAACTCATCCCAAACATCTTGAGCATATTTATAAAAAAAATGTCCCTTATACAAGTTTGGTGAAACACAACTAAGTAACCAAAAAAGAACAACAACATTACATCTATCCCATTGATCCCTAGCAGGACCATCATTAGTGTCTTGGACACATTTTCCATTTATAAAACCAAGTTTATTTCTAGTTTGTAAAGCAAGTTGAACAGCAGCAACCCAGACCTTATAATTCTCAGTTCATTCAAGTTTGAAGGTAATTAACTGAGACCCAATATCTTGTGGATGCAAATAAAGTGGATCATACAAGTCAAACTTAACAACATCATTTTTAACACCATCAATTTTAACACCTCCACCCTTGGGTGGACCATCACCCTTAGGTGTATCAGAACCAGACATGCTAACAAGAACAAGAAACTAAACAACCAAAAAACAAGAACACACAATCAAGCCGAAAGTCAGTTCTCAGGCTTCCAAACCACTCACAAGGTGGTAGGTCAAGAGCAGAAACCTGATTGTGGTCTAAAAACACAAAGAAACAGCAAGAACAAGAAACAATAACAAACTCCTTGTACCTCCTCTACAAGTAACAGATAACTATCACAAAACCTCAGTCAATCAACACCACAAACTATCTAATCCCATCGACACCTAAACCCCACTAAACAAAACAAAAAGTAAAAAACAGAAGAGAGTGTGAAAGGTGTTACGTAGCACGCGCAGCAAACCAAGCAAGAACTCTGGATTAAGACTATCCAGAGAACCCAATCAATCAAGAAACCAATAGATCAAGATGATCTATCTATCAACGCAGCGAAAAGACAACAAAAACCTGCACGTTAGGGAAAACAATCACAATAACTAAACCAACTTACCAAGATTGAAAAACCCTAATTTCTGAATTTAGGGTTTTTCAAAATAACTAATCAAAACAACAAATTAAGCCAAGAAACTACCCCATAAGTCACCAATTAGATCAAAACTGATTATTGATGAAACCCCTAAATTAATTTGAAACCCTAATTTTTCAAAAATCCAATTAACCTTTCAAGAAGATCCAATTAATCAAATACAATGTTGATTAACCAAAAACAGATCACGTTCTAAACATATAGATCAAAATCCCCAATTTTACAAAAACCCTAATTTTGAAAACAGATTTAAAAACACGCTTCAGAGCAACCTGACTCTGATACCATGTAAAAACTTGTAGATCAATGATAAAATCAACAACACATCAATATTAGTGAACCCAACCAACCTCCCCTTGGCTCACTTTTAAAGTTTATATCAGTGAAAGGCTAAGATAGCCACAATCTTTACAAAACAAAGAATCAAAAGAACTACACTTTGATCAACAGATCAAGAACGCTCAGAGAGATTTCTTACACTTTTTCTCACACACATAAACTCGAAAACTAAATAAAATAATGAAAGAAAAGTCAATATATAGCAGCTGCTTCTCGTCTTGCACTCTAGCCCATATCTTTACACTTTAGCTCACTTTAGTCCCTTTAACTTTGGCTTATTTACTCTTTGGTCCTTGAACTTCTGGAAAGCTTATATCCAACATATATAAATCAATATCATATATGATTTAATAATAATTTGTAATCTAGCACTAATATCTTATATGATGAGATACTATTATCATATATGATATTTTACGTAAATTTATAAAACAATTTTTTTTCTTCAAAGTATATCATATTGCATATATGTAGAAAGTTAATTAAATGCTCGTCGCGATAATATATATTTTTTTCGTTTAACACTTAACATTTTAGGGGATATTTAAATTATTAAAATTGGTTAAATAATTAAAATACTTTTAAGAGAAGTACAAATTACATCCTTGTGGTTTACAAAAAGTGTGGATTACATCTCTCGTCAATACTTCAGACATAATACATCCAGCCGTTATCCATCACTTGGACGGATGATGCAAATATTTTTTCATTAAGTACTAACGAGGGTTTCTAAAGAATGATATTTTTATTTTTTTATTCTAGAGGGATGTATTTTACACTAAACTAATTTTTTTTTAAAAAAATAACAAGAAAAAGGTAAGTTTTTCGACACTATTTTTTTTGAAAATATTAAAATTTCACTTTCTTCGAGAAAATGTTTTAAATTTTCCAAAAAATTAATTATTATTTAAAAAAAAGTTAAAAAAAATTAAAAAATTTAATATTTCATACTTTTTTTATCATTTTAATATTTTTCTTAAGATAAAAAGTAAATTTTTAAATCTTAAACTTAAAACGTAAATTCCTTTTAAGTTCTTTTTTCTTGTGAATAATATTATGAAATATAAAATGTATACAAACATTTAACAATTTCAAAATTTTACCTTTTTTAGGAAGAAAAATTTATTGTTGCTTTTAACCTTTAAAAAAACAAAAAATAGATAAAAATCTAAAAATTTTACTGCATAAATTTTTTAACTCTTTTTCAAATAAGTAACTTCAATTTTTTCTAAACATTTTTTAATGTTTAGTAAATGTAAAATATTATGGTTACAAAGTTATTAAACATTTTTTTGGAAAGTTTTGAAAATTACTTTTTAAAAAAAATCTTTAACTTAGTAAACTTTTTTCAAAGAAAATATAATTTTATTTTCTCTATAAAAGTGGTTTCGAAAAATTAAACTTCTTATTTTAAAAATAAAAAATATTTTTCTTGAAAAAAATTAGAATTTTTTTTGGAAAATTATATTTTAAGTGCAAAAGATACATCCCTCTATAAGCAAAAAGTTAAGAATACCCTTCTTTGAAAAACTCGTTAGTATTTAATGAGGAACATATATGCATCATCAGTTCAATGAATGTATCGTGCACGAAGTATGTAACGATTGAATGTATTGTCTCCGAAGTATTGACGAGGGATGTAATCCATTTTTTTGTAAACCACAAGGATGTATTTATACTTCTCTCTTTACTTTTAATCTTACCCTTTAAATGAGTGGAGATAGATAACGGAAATGTGTTCATTAGTATCCAAAATAAATATAATATTCTAAACAAATCTCCTCTATAATTAAATATAAGAGACAAATCTAAAAGATGAGATATACAAATTACAAAGTTACATTTATTATTTTCTTTTATATATTAAAAAGGATGCGAATCAAAATCTTTATCACCAATTAGAGGTGATAAATTTTGTCAATTTTTATAAATATAAGCACTTTTTGTCAATTTTCAAAAAAAGATGAGACATTTTTTGCTTATTCTTTATTATTAATTAACTAAACGGGCGTATATGTTAGAAACTTATGGGCGTAATGGGCTCACATGTAAAACGTTAACTAGGCTACTCGACGGATATTTTATATTTAGTTTTTATCCTCGGTTTTTAAACAAGTATTTTTATTTTTTAATTATACGTTTTTATATGTCTTTTTTCTCGTTTTATCCTGCGCCCATTTAGCCCGCGTCCGTTTAACCATCGCCCGTACCCGCCCGTTTTGCCACCTCTATCACCAATAAATCTTTCTTTTTTTAAAATCAAAACTCAAAGTAAGGATGTTTTAAAAATATTCTTTCCTTAATAAGAAAAAAATCCTTTTAATATTCTCTTTGTTTTTAATTTTTTTAAATAAAAAGTTAATTATTTCCTAATTTGGAAAGAAAATATAAAATTCGTTTTTTTTATAATTGAGAAAGAAGATATATACCCAAAAATATACGTAGTATGTGTTAAAAAAAAACTTTAAAAAGAAGGGCATAATATTTTAAAGTTGGAGGTAGGGACTTTTTCAAAAGATTATTTATTTAGTAAGAAATAATCTTTTGATTTATTCGTTTTAAAAGTGTAATTATTACTTAATTTAGTAAGAAATGTATAGTTTTTGTTAAAATTTCGTCTATTTAGATTTGAGGAGGAATAAACATACACAAAAATATCAGTGTCAGAAGTTAAAAAAGAAAAAGTTTGAATAATCGGGCTTCAACCATCTAAAAAAAACTGATCTCCTTTTTTCTCATGGACAATATCTCATGTAATCAACACAAGAAAAAAACCCTAATATCAAGCTTTAGTTTTTATTTAGTGGATTAATTAAGGTTTATTCCTATTTCTTTTATCCCTTCCACGCGGGTCAAATTAACAATGGTTGCAAATATCCTTATGTTCGATCTCATACAGGTGATTATATTGAATTTTTAAATTTAATTACTTAATTTTTTTTGGTTATTGAACTTTTAACTAATTGTGTGTTTAATTTACATTTTTATTTTTTAGAAGGGGTCTTGAGAATCCTCTTTTGTGTCAATGATGATTCAACTTGGTTACTTTTTATTATTAAAGTTGATGATGATCGATAATGATAACAGTAACGACAATCAAATAACTCGGTAAGATTCTGGGATCCATCTTTAGTTAAATTTTCAATTACCGAGTTATTCGATTTTTGATGGCTTAAAAGGCATCAAGATCATGTACTAGACGAGTTTGTATTGTATTGGGGTATGTAATTTTCTGTTTGTTCTTTCAATTTGGGTGAAAAAATTTAGGGTTTAATTGAAATTGTAATTTAATTAATAAGGATGGCAATTAAAATCCATATTATCTAGAGTTTGGTGCTAATGATAAATTCAATTGTGTATCTTCCCCATACAACATTGTGCAATAATGCTTTTAATACTGATGAATTCGCTAATAAATGTATTGTGTTTGTATGTTGTAGCTTAGGAGTACTCTCGAGAGATTACAAGGTTTTCTATCCTTAAGATTACAAATCTAGATATGAGACTTATTTGTTTTCTGTGTTTAGTTTAAATGTTAATGTCATGAATTATCCTTTAATGACTCCAGGTGTTGTAAGGAAATGAGACAAAGTGACAAGATATTCTACGCTTGCCACGTGCAGATATATTTTTCGTTAAGGTATACTTAGTTGATCTATTTTTATGGCAGTTATATGTTTGGTTTAAATGCTAATGTCATTAATTATACTACCATTCTATTCATTGACTAGAATAGGCTGATATTTGTGGTGACAACAAACCTATCAGATTGTTACATCGTAAGTGCCTAAATCTTATCTTAATCTATTTTGTCGTTACACAATAAACTTGATTTATTCATTCCATAGTTTTATTATGAAGACATGCTTTTACGTTTGTTGAAGGGACAAGAGAAGATGTCAAAATCTCATGTTGTAGTAGTATTTATGGACGACAATGAGGTACGTTGGTTTTCAGGCTGTTAAAATCGGTCGGTTCAGTTTGAATGCCTTGGTTTTCCGTTAGTCAACTAATGTTATATTTTGCTTATTTCTAATTCAGACGAGTAAATCCTCTTTCGTATGTACGTAAATATTATAGCATAACCCATATGAACCATTATAGATAAATCTCAACCCAAATCGACCCATTATTGTTTAACGGGTTTAAATTACTGCATCTAATTTTGATGGATAAGTTTGAAGTTACTTATTATACGCTAATACGTGAATGTTCTTTTTTGATTTTTCAAATTGTCTAACCAAGTTCGTAAAACTCCTTGCATTATACTCATATACTATCAACTATTTGTGCATGATGCCATAAAGAATGCTACAGGATGAGGTTATACTAAAGATAAAGAAAGCATTTTATCCACCCACTGTCATCGAAGGGAACCCAGGCCTTGAGTACATCAAACAAATTGTATTCCCTTTAAATAGTTCAAAGTGAGTTTAAGCATGGTTCAGCACCAATCGCTGATACTCCTATACCGCATATCTTTCTAAAAATCAGGGTCTCTAAGACTTACGAACAAGTAATTGTTGCAAGATTTGAGATATCTATGTTTACAAGATGTGGGTAATGACAGTTCATTTTTTAATGATTATCAATCTTTGATTCTTTTTGAGTTTATTGCAGATGACAGTTGAGAATGAATGCCCTTACAAATCTCAGCTTCTGACTTCGGCTAATTTCTTCTGCCGATGTAGCTTGCAGCTCACTTTCTTCCTAATTCTAGAATTACCAGGTTTTCTTCTTCTTTTAGGATAACCTCATTTAGTTAAATATTGGTTGTATACTCATTGAATTGATTGTTCATATGTGGTCGGTAGCATAGGTTGGTATTGCACCCTCAATTTATTGCCCTGCATAGATCAAGAAAACAGTTTATTCAAAAACGTCACTCACTAAAAAGGCTTGGATTGGCTCGAACTAGATTATTCATATGACTTGGTTCACGTTGATCTTGAATATAATAATTTTATACTTTACTTGCAAAGTTGCAGGCTTGTTGCTTTGTGTAAGCAAACTCACAAACACTTGAAACTATTTGCCTACATTTTAACAAATGCAAAGCAATTTCAAACACTCCTAAAAAAATTGATTCTTAAAGTACTCCTTATCATATAAGCATTCTTAAACTCAATGCCAAACACCCTTTAATAACCTAAACTAGAACAACGAGAATGCGTGAACGTGAACAGAACTAAGACAAATGTGTTGGATGTGGGGAACAAGAAATTTAGTGCATGTTGAATATAATGACGAATATATTTATATGAGCTATGTTTCAACAATGAGCTATGTTTCAACTTGATGCTAAAGATGCCTCTGCTAAAACATAACCTCCTGCTATGATACATATTAACCTACAATGTGTTTTGAAAATTACTCTAGACAATGTTTTGAATGTTGTTAAAGTGTTGCATTTGTAAACGTTTATGCGCTGTTTAGCTATAGGTCTACATATTGTCAACTTCTATTGTGATAAATGTAGGTGTTACAATCTGCATTACAAAAGTAAGAGAGAACGAATACATATAATATGAATAAGGAGCGAGATTTTGATCGGGATCATTGTGTTAGGGATCAATGTATTAGTGATAGGATATAAACACTTGAGATATCGAGAATAATAATGTTGTGGCAGATTGCAGTAAAGACATTGCAGTAAAAACATTTTCAGGTTCAAAATTAACAAAAAAGAGTGTAATATCATGAATACGTAAAAAAAATAAATTCTGATAAGGTATCCCATTGTTTTTTAGTCAATGTTTATGTGTTGCTAGAGTCTAAAGTGCATTTCATGAATTATTAACTGTAAAGGTATTGAATCTTGAAAAGCATTGGTATAAACGTCTTTATCTGTATTCGAATTGTTAAAATTGTGATCTTGAACAAAGTGCATATTCATTATCCATTTTAATGGACGTACGTGTGTTTATTTTCGTTGATTTTGAGTACAATGTGATTGCTTAACTCTGTTTGACACCGGAATATAAAGGTACATTGTGTGTTTATAAGGTGTCGATTTGTGGTTAATGATGGTTTCGTTAGGGTGAGTAAAATTGATGGATTCAACAAAAAGTTAGTTACATAAATCTCAACGAACGCTAATCTGTAAGGAGCAAATGAAGAATTTACATAAATTGATGGAAAATTGTTAAAGTGGGTGGCGATGATGATGACTCAATTTCTGCTGAAGAGCCGTCGAATATTAATAAACATAAGGTTGTTGCAGCGTAGAAGTCCATTGTGAATAATTATAAGGAGCAAATGAAGAATTTGCACGAGAGGATAGAAAGATAGACTTTATGAATTTACATAATAAGGTTATGTAAAAAACACAAGTTAGACTTCAACCGGGCATGTAAAATGTTTATCTCATGGAAAATTACATATCTTTTTAGTTTTTAAAACTAATGTGTAGGTTGCTTTCACGACATAATGTTATAGATACTTCAATTTTTTGACATGGTACTAACAAAAAATAGCTAGAAGAGCAATGATCCTTTGTCTATCATTCATGTGCTATCTTCTTTTGACATTGTTGCCCAAGCATCAGATTGTGTAGTGAACTAAAAAAGTGCGAGTCATAAAGGATTGCTTTATGTGGTAGACCCTGTTAGCTGAATTCTTGATCTGATTCTTCGTTTATCTTCTGATATCTTGCACTGATGACAGTTCTCATTAATGTACTATTATATGTTTCTTTCCTTATTATACAATGTATAGATGTAAGTCTTAGTATCATTGTAGGGACTAAAAACCCTTATTATACAATGTATAGATGTAAGTCAAAGTGTAAGTGTCTATATGTATGTTAGTTCCCACAATTGTGTTGGCATTTTATATAATAAGTCACTTTTTGTACCATTATTGAACTTTATAACTGCGACAAATTTGTTTTCCTTCATCGACGTTTACCAGTATTTTTCATGGACGAAAACCCGTTAAACATAAACTTTGATTCTGCTCTACTTGAATACTTGATTGCGAAGATTACATGATTGCGAAGATTACATATTTTTAATCTAGCAAGTAAAATCATATAGAATACGTTAAGTTGTTTGTTTTTAATCCATAACAATACATAATGTTTTTTCTTTAGAAAAAAACTCGTGCGTGCACGGGTATTATAACTAGTACACACAAAGATAAACAGGAAATAAATCAACGTAATTATTCAGTAAGATCTTGGGACTCACGTATTATTTTGTTTTATTTTACAATTCTAAATCATGAAACTTAAATTTGCTAATATTTGTTAATGGGTTCTGTATAAAGATTGAATCTTGGTGTGATTGGTGATGTGATATTATTGTATGGGTTTTTAATGTTTTATTCTTAGTCTAATTAATTCAAAGGTATGCATTCGGAATAATAATTTTAAGGTGTATAAATCTATGACTAATTGATTTATATGTTATAATTTAGGGTTTTTTAGTTATTAAATTCAAGGTAGTTAAAGGCGAAAGCGACCTCAAAGCGACATGCCTTTCCCTAAAGCGAGAAGCGAGAAGCGAAAAAAGCGAGCGCTTCAGTTAACTTTTTACCCTTTGTGCATATAATAGTTTCTAGTATGAAAACAATGATTAAATAAAAATATAATTATCTTAAAATCTTCATTTTTAATATAAAATGACCACAAAAAAAAAGTTTATTCAAATACTTAAAGCCTAAAGTGTAAAAACTAGCTAAAAAATTAAAAATTAGCCATTTTACATAAAAGCGAGCGCTTTTCGGTCGCTTTTTGGTCGCTTGACAACGCTTTTTCTCGCTCTAGTAAAACGCCTCGCTTCTTTGGGATTAAAGCGCTTTAGGGCGCTACGCTTCGCTTCTTCGCTTAAGCGCTCGCTTTTCTCGCTTTTGACTACACTGATTAAATTAGGGGTTGTTGTGCTTTAGTTGACATGATGGCTGCCAGATTAGATGGTGCAAAAATAGTCACGGTCTTTAAGTGGGCCAAGGGTAGCGGGAAAATGAATGGAGAGATTGAGAGTTAAACCGTTGTGTTTAAGGCGGAGGTTTTTCGAGGAGATGAGGGTTTTGTTACGTGTGATGAGAGGGGGGAGTGAGAGGTGATAAAAAAACGTTGGGGATTTCCGTAGATAGTTATGTTAAGGCTAAGCGAGTGTGTAAAGGTGTCGAAATTCTTAATGTAGTTTCAGCCCACCTGCTATGATGATTTGCAAAAAAACAAAAGACGCAAAATGAACTATATCAAAGACTGTAACTGCTTACAAATATTTCTTTTCCGATTGTCGCGTTTCGGTATATGTGGTATGCCTTTGAACGTATGGGATTAGCTGAAACAAGTTGGTTTTGTTTCTGATGTTGAAGTTTATGAGCATATAATTAACGAGCTTTGTAATAATGGTCAACTTGAAAAAGGCGTGTTTGTTATGGAGGAGTGTTTGAAGAAAGCATTTTGTCCAAGTAGGCTTATTATAAACTGTCGGCTGCGAACACTTTAAATGTATCATCAGGTCAAATGTAAGGAACCACCTTTGACATTAGCTATTTTTGTAATAGAGCCATAAGTGAAGCCTATTAGATCCCCATGTCCCTATTTTTTGTAAAAGTGGGTTTTAATAAATTATTAAATGTGGTTTTGGATGAATAGTGATTGGAAATGTGTGATAAGTGATTCGTTTATTTTAGATCAATCCGTTTAAAGATTCTTTTTTGTTTTGAGGAACGCGACAACTGGTATGTTTCTTTTTGTTGCTCAATCGTTCAGAATGATTTTTCACCTTTTAACCACTTTTATTCCATCATAGATACATCAGTATAATTGGATAGAGAGAATAGACTAAGTTTAATAGTAGTAACAAACAATGGACTGACTGGGTTTAAGACTCATACTTTAACTTTCACATTTTTTCTTACTATTCCTAGCCTTATTTTCATAAAGGAATAAAAGATCAAAATTACTTCTCATGTCCCACTGTGTCGTTGGCTATTGACTTATGAAGTCAATCGAAGTAAGTATCAGCTTTAAAAAAAACCTTTACTTTCCAAAGGCATATGTGTGTATCTCTCCAAATATTGATGGCATGACAAAGATCATATAAGCTTTCTCCGTAAAGAAAAGGTTTGGGAAAATATTACAGTTAATGTGGGAAAGGTAAAGTGGCATTCCTTGGTATGGTCTTCTTAAGAAATACTAAGACATTCTTTTGCACTTTGTAATTTGGATGGCCCTTTTATGAAAGGCTACAAAGTTAAGATAGAATTGCCAAATGGTAAGATCGGGATCTACCCATATGATAACAAACAATCTAAATAATAAAAATAGTTTGCTTGACTTAAATGTATTTTCTTATAGTTCTAAAAGGCGTGAACAGACAAAATTTAGACATTTGTAGCATAAACATCTATCAGGTCATTAGTTATGTTTAATGTTTTTTTCTTCAAAACGTTTGAAACTAATATGCGTTCAACTTATATAACGTAAAAACCTTAAGTTCTCAACGATATTTCATAGGTATTACGTTAAATCCCAAGTTAAATCATCCTTCCGCTTACAGCAACGGGGGGCCCCAAAAAATTATCACTCTGGACATCCTAAAATTTTGCAAAAGACAATCACAAACACCAGTTAAACTGCAGCAGCCATAACCAAACTCCCCTTAAACCTTAAACTTTGTACCTGATAGACCCAAACACCCATAAAAATGATCTTGCAGCAACCATACACAATAATTTGCTGTATACAGACACAAACGGCATGTAAAAGGCTGTAAAAGAAGTCAAACTTAAAACTCCCCATATTTTTATGTTATTGCAGCAGATGACCCAAACACCCCTTATTAAAATAACCTCAACCTATTCACCAAAACAAACGGCAACTCAGGAGTAACATCCATAACAAACTAAATACACCCCTCAAATCCGTATCCAACCTCAAACATAAAAATGCCACCGTAACATCATATTCATCCTCCATTCTCCCCCTAAAACATTGTGCGCTGGTTTGTACCCATTACAATCTTTTTGTGCATGATGATTAGGATGTGTGCCATATGTTATAGAAAGGAAGCCATTAATATACGACTAAAAAGAAGTATAGCTATCAAATATGTTTAATAGGGAGGCGAGAACATTGACAGTATAATGGTTTAGATGGCAATACCTTGAAGCAAAAAATTGTATACTATCAAACCTAGACGAGACTTATAGACTGGACGAGACATATTACAGATTGTAGTTTAACCCGTAGAATGGATGAACTGATACTTGTCTTTAATTGCTTTCTTTTCTATCATATAATTTGATTATGCTAAAATGTGTGATTTGGATTGTATCGAAATGATATACGGTATTGACATGTATAATATTTTTTTATTGTAGTGATAGGTCATTAGATGGTTGTATTATATTTAGAGGAGAATGGCTTGTGAGGGTTCTATCAGATTGTGTAAATCATGTTACCTATGTGAGAATGTGAGATGCGTTAAGAGATCAGATAAAATATAGGTGGGATTAGCAATTTGCAGTTCATTGTTTTCTAAATCAACTTTCTCCTGTAATGGCTTTCTATCAGGGCAGCTGTATAAATTGTGCATAATTCTGCAGTTTTCTTCCTGTTATTTACACATCTACTTAGTTATTTACACATCTACTTAACTATCATCTTAAGGACACCATTATTAGTATTGTATCTGAATGATTATGATCTCTGCGTATCATGGTTGGCTGATCTTTCTATTGTTTTTTTCTTTTGCTTTTGGTAGGCCATGGCTGGATTCATGTCACAGTTTGTGGGGAGAACATTGTCATTTGACCCATCACAGATCGTGTTAACATCTGGTGCAACTTCTGCTATCGAGATTCTCTGTTTTGTTTTGGCAGACCAAGGAAATGCGTTTCTTATACCTGCTCCATACTATTCCTGGGTAATTTTTAATACATTTGCTTAGACAGGCAAAATAGACGGACTTGTTAATGGGTCAAAATAGGTTCATTTTAAAAAAGGGCATCCTTTTGGTGTGCTTAAAACCGGTTTTAGAATTTTATATAAATAGTTATTATGTTTTATCTTATTTACAACCGGTTTGAATTAATGACATCTCAAATCGAACAGATTCACATGTAAACTGGTCATTTTCTTTTGGGTAAACGGGTTTTCGCCTATGTTATTATTCATTAGAGCCCCCTTTATTATAAGTCTTACATCTCAAAAACATTTCTGCAGGTTCGATAGGGATATGAAATGGTGAATTGGAGTGGAGTTAATACGTGTTCATTGTCGTAGTTCTGACAACTTTTCCTTAAGCATATGGGCTCTCGAGCAAGCTTTTAATCAGGCAAGGAAAAGAGGTCAAAAAGTCATAGGAATCCTATTATCAAACCCTTCAAATCCTGTCGGTAATCTAATGAGCCGTGAAACCCCCTTCAGTCTTCTAGATTTTTCCCGAGAAAAAAACATCCATATCATTTCTGATGAGTTATTTGCTGCTTCAACCTTTGGAGATGATGAATTTGTAAGCATGGCAGAAATCTCAGAAGATATTGACAAAGATCGGCTTCACATTGTATATGGATTATCCAAAGATTTGTCTCTTCCTGGTTTCTGGGTCGGGGTTATATATTCTTACAACGAAAGCGTTTTGACCGTGTTTAGAAAAATGACACGATTCTCACCAGTTTCAGCTCCAACCCAACGGTTAGTCACTTCTATGCTTTCAGATACGACATTTATCAAGAATTATACTGAAAGGAACCGAGAAAAGATTAAGGGTTATGTATGAGTTATTTGTAGAAGGTCTTAAACAGTTAGGAATAGGCTGTACAAAGAGCAGTAGAGGTTTGTATTGTTGGGTTGATATGAGTGGACTGATTCGTTCTTATAATGAAAAAGGAGAACTTGATCTTTGGGATAAGCTTTTGAATAACATGACCCCTGGTTCATCTTGCCATTGTATTGAACCTGGATGGTTCAGATGTTGTTTCACCACTTTAGATGAAGACATCCCTGTAGTTATAGACCGGATCCGTAGTGTTGTTGAAACTTGTAAATCCCCTTCTTGAAATTTCGTCAAAGTTCGTCAAAGCCCACACGTATATGATTCGGCTACTCCAAAGGTGAGCTGGGTCTTAATCTGAACATATGTTGGTCATGTTTTTAAGAATTTGGTAAAGTTGTTTTTCATAAAAATATCCTGCTTCAAGATTTTTACGTAGAAGAGACTTCTTTTATATGCAGGTTCTCAGTGAAAGCAAGCATAATAAGTTGGACAAAATATTTGGCATTCTGAAACAGTGTGTGACATCCACAATTTACCTCTTGCTCAAACTTGGTCTGTCTCCCCATGTAGTAGTTTTTTAATGTGGTCCGATTTTTGATCACATACAGCTTGCATGCAATGCACACACAGTCTGTGACAGTGAGCTGATACCATTGGGAACCGGACTGTATCCTGTCATTTCCATTATAAATCACAGGTGACTTCTTGGATTAAATGGTACATGCACCTTGAAATTTATGCTCAGATGGACTTATAAATGGTTTTATCTCACAGCTTCTCTCCAAATGCAGTTTTTGTATTTGAGGGACGAATAGAAACAGTACGTGCTGTGCAACATATACCAAAAGGCAGTGAGGTATGTCATCAAAGTTACTAACACTTGAGCTTGTACGAAACACTGAAACTGAAATTACTGATATGTTTGATCCTGGAGTTCATAATAGGTTGGACTTTAAAATCGAGAACGTGAACGAGAGATAGGTCAAAAGAGATGTTTTTGGCATCGCATTAGTGTGTGAAATACTAGTCAGCAATGATCATATTGGAAGAGTAATAAAAATGTTATTTGGAATTATTCAAAGGAAATAGGAGTATATGATGACATATACTGATATACGACAAGCATAAGCTGAGATTATGTATTGAGGAGATAACATGTCAGTGTGAACATATCTGATAAATTATCTTATGATGTAGTAGACATGTGTTTAATAACCTTGTATGGCTAACTTTTTTATCTGTCTCAAATTATGCCTTGTTTATATCCCATTTTTCTCAAATTAAGTGTTCCCATCTTTAATTTATCTGTCTCAATATTCCAATTTTCCATATGCTAAAGCACTTGTGTTTTGTTTCTCTGCTTCAGGTATTAATAAGTTACATAGAGACAGCAGGAAGCACAATGACTCGGCAAAAGGCTCTGAGGGAATAGTACTTCTTCACTTGCAGTTGAGCTTAACGTCTTATGTACCCAGTAATTTGACGTCTTACTTTTGCCTGTTTCATGTGTTCAATGGTAGAATTAGTGTATCAATATTCAATTGTGCCCATACCTGACTTGAACACTCAAGCGTCTAAATGACCAATTACTATGGATTCAAGAATCTGTTACTAAAGAAATGATGTACGGTTCACTTTTTGATCTTCGTTTATCTTAATTTGTATACATTATTTGCAGGTCAAATTTTCTTATTTATATATAAAGTAACTCAGCCATAAATTGTGATTTATATCTAGATATATAGCAACTCACACTTTTTATATCAAGGTTTTGAGAATTTGTTAATTTATATCTAGATATAAAGTAACCCAATATAGTTGTAAGCCAGGGTCTATATTCGGAATGACAGAATGAGGGTTCTGCACTTATCGTTGTGGAACTGGTTTTATCTCCATAATTCTTTATAGCCATAAAAGGACAGATTCTGAGCATAAAAATAAGTAGAAAACTATGACCTTGTGGCCAGGAATTACTATTGATTATTTCTGGTATTATGCGTTGGAATTTATGGAAGTTAAAATTTTCTGTGATTTGCGATTAATATAGTTTCTGCTGTTGGTATATGCCTAATCTTGCTAGTTACAGGATTGCGAACTTAAACCTGATTGTTAGTCTTTGTTTACATGTAATAGCCAATTGATGCAATTGACAATGGTATCAATCAATATGACATTGATCAACCTGCAAAATATGTGAACAACAACCACTTGTCATCAAGGGTTGGATGATTCAACTTGGATTGGACTGATCCTGATCAGTCTTCTGAGAAGGAAAATGAAGCAGTTGTTGTTTTTATTCATTTATTTAGACTTTTCAACATTTTTTGTTTTTATTGTGAGCTTATGGGTTATTGAAGTTTATAAGCTCCAAGTGAATAAGCTCGTGGAGGGCCTAAATTTTGAGCTTATGATCTTTTCAGTAGTAAGGTAACCGTAAGCCGTCCGGATAAGCTTAAACCTGCAAAACCGACACTCCCCATACCAGGAAAACCGTCAACTGCAGAAAATACCTCAGCAGCAGCAGCAACCGCTAAATCAGTAAGTATAGTGACACAAAAGAAGTTAAATCAATCATAAACTAACTTCAGTTGGTTTCACTCCCATCTCACTAGTGTACAAGAGATGTCTCCTATTTTTTCAAGAACATCTTATCTAAATATTGCATGTATTAGTATTTAGTATATATAACACATAAACATCGGGTTTCGTTATTATTAGAACTTTGAACAACAACCGCGCATTAAAAATATCTTTACAATCTATTTTATTTCTACTGATTTTCTCTGATTATGATAATTCAGAATGGCATTTATTCTAATACTGTACATCTAAGCACCCTGTGTGTGTAAGCGTCACTGACAGCTAAACGAGGGACTAATTGGTGATTTCATCACTATTTTTATCTAGGTTAACGCTAGTGACAGTCGTGGAAAGGCTGATTCTAAAATGGAAAAAGGAGTTAGCGCAAAGATTACCCGTCGTGTTCAGGTATATATTCAGTTTTGATCATCTTGGTTAAGCATTGTGAATTTTGGTATAGAATCTGAGGATCATAGAATCGTTGGAATATTAGTTAGGATCAGACTCAAATCAACTAGTGGTTCCTGGTCATGACGCTTTAGGGGCAGCACGTGCATTGGAGTAAGTTGTTTTTCTTTATATGAAATTACACTGCACCACAAAAGCTACATATTCACTTTTGTTCATTTTTGACGCGATGTTAACCTCCAGCTATCTACATGAAGTGTGCTCACCATCAGTTGTTCATAAAAGTGTAAAATCCGCAAACATTTTGCCGGACTCAGAGCTCAATCCTCACCTTTCTGACTGTGGTTTAGCAAGTCTTGTTCTAGATGTAGATCAGGTAATGTGTAAGCCTATTGGAGTAACAAGCTAAACCCCCTTTTTATATGACTTAACTTTTAACATTTTCCTTTGCTGCAGGGACTGGACAACAGTGCCCATGGTCAATACACAATCAAAAGTAACGTCTATGGTTTCGGTGTCAGAACTACTTACAGGAAGAAAACCATTTGATAGGTAACTGACAGGTCGATGATAGCAATTTGTTGGCCTTAAAAGATTTTCTTTTCTAAGACATGTACTTATTTATGGTGGCATTTTATGTGCACAGCTCAAGGACAAGATTTGAGCAGTCTTTGGTGCGATGGGCAACACCTTAACTTCATGATATTGATACCATTGCCAAGATGGTTGATCCAACACTCAAAGGACTCTATCGTTAAATCCCTCTCTCGCTTCGCGGATGTGATTGATGTATGTGTGCAGGTAATTTTAACTTTTAAGGAATATGTTGCTTCCCTCCTGGAATCTATGCATTAGTGTTTTCTTGACTCATAATGGTTTTTACTTTTGGTTGATGACAGCCCGAGCCTGAGTTTCGACCACCCATGTCAGAAGTGGTTGAGGCATTGGTTGGACTTGTGCAGAGGACAAACATGAGCAAGAGAACTGTTGGTAACGATGCGCGCTCAGACAACAGCCAGGACCCAGGAGAGCGAGCCTTTTTAATTACGGAGAACGACTATGGGGAAACGAAGTTCTTCATTTTATTGTTTCCCTTTCCACTACTTTGTCAGTTTCTGATTCTATTTATCATATTATTTTGTTGTATGGCCTGTGATTCTTGTAAAATAGAAAAGAAAGGATGTTTTGCAGATGAAATTAATTTGTTTATACCACGGGTTAACTTGAACAGTGATTTTTTTCCCTGTTTGTGTTGTTATGTTGAATAAATATGATCTAAATATACAAATTTAACTTGAATGTATCTCACGGTCTCATTCGGGTTGATCAAAGCGGGCTATAGGCTTCATAACAATGACTCGGTGCTCGATGTGTGGCCGCACAGACACCAGTTTTGGATTGGTTCTCACTTCTATAAAAAGAAAATCCCTGGTTCTTTGTTCCGGTTTGTAACTAGAATTGAGGGGCAGGTTACTTGCGCGAAAATTGCGCGAAAATTAAATGTGTTTAAAAGTGTTTTCGGGGACGTTTTTTGCGTGAACAAAGTTGAGTTTAGAGGGGGTATCGTAGAAGATACGAGTGGGAAATGTTTTTCGGGGATGTTTTTTGCAGCTTATGAAAGTTGGGGATGGGTTGCACCGTGAAATGACGAAAATACCCTCACGTGCCAGGAACGTGAGGGAGACAACGCCAGAATGTTAGGAATGTTAAAAAAAATAAGACGACCCGAGGGCAGATTTGCAGGGGAGGAAATGAACGGCCAGGGGGCAAAACGCTTGTAGTTCTCACTGAGGGGCAAAGTTGCATTTTTGGGGAAGTACGGTGACGTTTTTTGCGGTTTACCAAAGAAAAATTAAACTCTACTGTACTAAGATTTAAAAAGAATTATGACACATGTTATATTTGATCATGGCTTCGTCCCTAGCGATTCCAATGAAAAGAACATCTTCATCAAGAAAGACATGTGGAGAGTGTTGGAATTTGGAAGTGAACTGATCTAATACCTTCATTACTTATACCTATCCTAAAAATTACGCCAGGGATAGCTTGTTGATACAAAGCGAAGTCCTCAACAGACGCAATCTCTTTGTATGTTTGACCGAGCAACATTGAACCCATATGGTGGTGGATGGTGGATGTACTGATGGAGAGGGTAACTTGTACTCATATGGTGGTGGTGGGGAGTGCACTGGTGGATTGGATATTGTTGTAAAAGCATTTCATATTAGTAGCATTACGATCGTAGCAATTTATGCCCCTTATTGTAGTTAATGGGTGGTTTAGTAGCTATATCCAAATATTATGACTTATGTTATCATTAATATAGCTTCGTTTTACTCACAAAGTGTTTTTTACTTGCAATTTACAGTTACGTGTTTATGTAGGTAAATGAAGTTGTGATAGGAGGTGAATTTTCAGGGAACGGTTTATATTCTGTGAAAATAGGTGACAAGAATCTCATACGCATATCTCTGATAAGAGCTTGTAAATGCCCCAAAATGTTATAATAGTATTTTGATTCGAAGACAGTTTTAGTTATTTTATGGTGTCGTAGTTAATGGTTGAACCTGTTTGGGATATCTCCCATATTTTGAATTGTAAAGCTACTGCGCGTCGTTATTACGAGACTTATGTACATAGGTTAGTATAGCTTATGATGATCGAAAAGTATTTACCAGGTTTTAAGATTTTACGCCAAGTAAATGTTCAGGTTTCAGAAAAGTTCAGGTTTTGTGTCACACAACTTTTGGGCGTTTCACAACACGCGTAGGAAACTCATCATCTTCTTCACTTTCCCGACTTTTTCTTCTTAGTTTTAGTAACAACAACATCCTCCATTTCAAAGTTTGTGCCTTTCTTTTTCTTTTTCTTCTTATCTGTTTCATTATCCGACTCCTCTTCATGTGCTCGTGGTCTTTTCTTCTTCCTGGAAATAGTTTCACCCTCAGTCTCTTTGCAATCAGCGTCTGCTTTCTTTGTCTTGCTTTTTTTAGTTGACAGTTCTGTACCTGTACCTGGAAATGGGATAACACACAATGACATACTCAGTTTTACTGTAACTGATAAACAAGCAAACAATATTGACCTGCATTATGCATCCCCAACTAACTAGCTTTAAGAATTTATAAAATACATTTTCAATAAGTTACACTAACCTGGATTATCATCATCCTTCTCCACAGCAGACCCTGCAATACCAAGTTGTGCCTTCACCGAGTCACCAGGCTATACAAGTTTTAAAAACAGGTTTAATGATTAATGATTATTCAATCCACTACAAACCCAAGAATACAAAACGAAACAAGAAAAGTATACTAGAAGACCACCTTAGGATTTTGAATGAAACTATCAAAATGCAAACTGATGCCTCGATTAATTTCAGAAACCAATTCATTGTGCTGCCAAGGTATCTTTGCTTTTATGAATATACTCTCCCCGATAATAGGTTGAGATACTCCTAAATCAAAGTCAGGCACTGTATCTTCCTCGAATTTGGGAAGGGAAGACTCCAAGAAGTTTTTCAGCTGATCAGTCATGCGGCCTATGTACAGAAACAAATACATCAATGTACAAAACAGCACAACAACGTGTTCCAGCAAACACTTATAAGAGCACCCAAATCAAAACAATTAAGTATGAAATTGCTAAGCTCATTATTCTACTTACTAGCGTATCTGTTATTAAGAAACCAATTTATCCATTCACTTGTATTTTCACAGCTATAGGGGCGTTTGGGATTGCTAATAATGGATAAGCTAGTAATTTTAAATCCACCAGATATAACAAAAATAAAACTTTAAGGGGGTGTCAGGGATTTGCTTGTCTGCTTATTTCGAAGCATACATGAAAACAGACATTTTTGACCTCGAAATAAACATACAAGTTTCTCGGTTCATCAATCATTTGTCCTACACAGATAATAAGTACATGAAATTTACGGATGGAAAAGCATAATCAAATGTTCGAGCGACACTTAAAGAGGTATTGACGAAGAATAATTATCATGGATTAACACAAAATTCCACATATTATAATCTCACTTACATCCTTTGTACTTCAAACGCTTTGTTGGTGTAATATATTTTACCGGGGAAAACCCTTACCGATAGAAAAAATTTCCATTAACTTCAACTTTTACAACTACAACTACGCGTTTTGGGATTTGCTCATTCTTAAGCAGATAAGAAGCTTTAATAAAAGTGCTTTATTTAAGTGTTTACTCTAAGATTAAGTAGATAATAAGCGTTTGGGATTTTTACTCTAAGATTAAGCTTTTAATTTTGATCCACCAATTTTAAAGAGAGTTTGTGATTGCTTATCTAAGTGTTTATTTGCCCATTGTTAAGCAGATAAGAAGCTTTAAGAAAAGCGCTTATTTGATAGAATATAAAGCATTTAAAAAGAATCAATACCAAACAACCCGTAGATAAGCAGTTTCAAACTGGTAATAAAAAAAAATAACACTCACCCATGTAAATAAGTTTAAAAAAAAATAAAAAAATTAATCATTTAAGCAAAATCAAATTTAATCATTTAAACATGTGAACACGCAATTTTTTTTTTACACTTTCACAGTTTCACCATGTAAATAAGCAAAATCAAATGTAATCATCTAAACACTTAGAATAAGTTAAAAAAAATACTTGAAATAAGTTATCCACTTTTAAAAACAAAATAAACGCATAAAACCATAAATGTAAACTGTTTAAGGGGGTGTTTGGTTTATATAATATATAAGGCAATTTCGGCTTATATAACATAAGCCCCAATTTTGTGGCTTATTTGGAGGTTTATGGGCTTGTATAGGTTTATTATATCATGATAAACTTATATAAGCCCCTAAGTCTCAAAATAAGCCACAAAATGGGGGCTTACGTTATATAAGCCGAAAATAAGCCATGTTTCGGCTTATGTCTATGTTTGGCGCGTGAGCTTATCGGAGCTTATCGTAACTTGAGCTTATTGTTTTTAAAAAATAAGTTACTATTAAAAATAAGTCTCGTTTGGTTGACAGAGCTTGAGGGAGCTGTTAAAAAAATAAGCTCCTAAATGACATGCTAGTTAAAGTAGCATGTGAAATAAGCTCAAGCTACATGCTCCAGCTCCAGAAACCCGCTCCAACAATCCGCTCCGGCTCCTAAGAATGCCAAACACACCCTATATTTCAAAAACACTAATTTTTTAAGCTTATTGGTAAGTTACGGGCTTATGTAAGTTTATTATATCATAACAAATAAGCCCATAAGTCTCCAAAAAAGCCACAAAATTGATGCTTATGTCACATAAGCCCAAAATAGGCTTACGCTATATAAGCGAAAACAAACAGCCTTCAAACAAACACAAACACCCTGTTAAGCAAGGTGACAAACTTTTGTAATATCAGACCAAAATATCATCAACACAAAATATGAGACCATAAGCATAAGAAAAAACAAAATAAAACAAAAATGTAAACATTTCATCATAAAAAGTAGAATGTTTTCGAAAATATATACCAAAAATAGTAACGGCCTCTTGTTCTTCTTGAGCCTCTTGAGAAGATTTGAATGGATAATAATCAACAAGCTTCACAACTTGATTGAAGGTATCGAAATCACCACCACTTATCGCTTCTTGGACAACCCTTGTAGTATCATCTCCAATACCCTCATCAAGGCGATACAAAGAATAGCCGGCGGCATTTTCATGAAGAATGAACAAGTTTGTCGGGATTCGTTTTATGATTTCGAAGCGTTTCATGGCTGAGTGACTTTAAGAAATGATGTTGTAAAGAACAAGAACCGATAATATTTATCCATACCATTGGAGAGAATCAATTAGTGGAACCACTAAAATTGCGGAATTAACACTGCATGGCTACTCTTGCGTTTGAATTTAGTTTTGTTTTATTTGCTGGGATTCATTGGGACAATGTTTTTTCCATTTGAATCCAAAATAAATATATTACAAGTGTTTCTTATACCGTTCGCGCATACTTGACTAGCCAAAGATAACTATATAAGGGCAAAATCAAATTGTAATTGGAAAGTGTCATAATTTGCGATAATTCAACTCTAGTCTTAGGGTTGAGCATGTGTTCTGTTATGTTTAGTTATTATATTCGCCTAAGTCGTGTCTAGGGATAGTGTCGAATTGCCTAGTTTCCTAATAGCTATGAATAAAGGTCGGTTGGCAATGTCTAAGCCCAACCCGACCCGAGTCATTGTAAGAGTCGGTTTCCCCCTCATCTCTATAAAAGGAGGTGAGGGGGAACAAACCAAACACGCATTCTTTCAATAAACTAATCGGGAAACGATTAGGGATATTACCTTGTGTGGGCGTCGATTAACTTTTCTGTCGAGTCCGCTGTTGTGTGTGTTTTTCGATCGAGTATTCCGCATCTAGTAACTAGGTTGTAGTCGTTTGTACTACAAGTGGTATCAGAGCTCAGGTTATCGAGGATCTCGCTGGTTTCTAGGTCGATCGCAGAAGGGGATTTTTGTTGTTCGATTTTAGTTAGGAGCAGGAGGGTGCATTCTGTTTGGGCTACACTCAGGTTGAGTTCGACAGAAAAGTGTGGTGGTTGTGTTTTTGTTTTGTGGTGGATGGAGTCACAAATAAAAAGAGATAAAGAAGAAGAAGATAAATTATTCGTTCTTTTTCTTTATTAAAAGTCAACCACAGGTAATATATACTTCAAAGGGGTTTTTCTCTTGGGCCAGGAAAGTTATTGGGCAAAGGTTCTAAGAACCATTTACTAAATTTGGCTTTAAATTTGGGCTAAGGTTTTTAGAGGTGTTATTTTTGTTTTTTTATATAAAACAAAAGGTTAGTACTTTGAAGTTATTTTACACAAGGGGACTTCGTAATTCGTGATTGTGAGGTTTAACGTATCACAAGGTTTAGCGAGTTACCGAAGGGATTTTGTCGGTTTGTGATTGTGAGGGTATTCACAAGGTTTAGCAAATCAACAAAGGGATTAAAGAATGACGGGAGCCCAGTTTGACATCGAGAAATTCGATGGAACTGGTGATTTCGGGTTATGGAGAATCAAGATGCGTGCTTTATTAATCCAGACCGGATGTGAAGCAGCTCTGGAGGTTTTACCCGCGAATATGGAAGTTGAAGAGAAATCTAAGCTTGACAAGAAAGCTCACAGTGCCATGATTTTGTGTTTAGGTAACAAGGTCCTGAGAGAGGTTACCGGGGAGACGACTGCAGCGGGGGTTTGGTCAAAGCTCGAGTCTTTGTATATGACAAAGTCGTTGGCCAACAAGTTGTACCTGAAGAAGAAGTTGTATACATTCTACATGCCGTCTGGACGAAAGATTTCCGAGCATATAGATGAGTTCAACAAAATCGTTCTTGATTTAGCAAATATTGAGGTAAAATTCGAAGATGAAGATCTTGCTTTATTGTTACTCACTTCTTTACCAACATCATACGAACACTTTGTGGATACCTTGCTTTATGGACGGGAAGATTTGACTTTGGAGGACGTGATGGCCACACTAAATTCAAAGGAAACCAAAGAAAGATCCAAGGCGAAGGGGGATGATGGTGAAGGGTTATACGTGAGGGGAAGAACTGATCACAGGAATTTGCATCAGTCAAAGGGAAAGTCAAGATCGAAGTCTCGAGGTGGAAGACTCAAATGCTTTATTTGCCAATCTGAGGAGCACTTGAGAAGAGACTGTCCGAAGAATAATCGCAAGAAGTCAAAAGATTACGTCAAGAAAGATGATCAACCAAGCTCCAGTGGTTCGATTTACGATGATTCTGAGGTGATGATGGTGATGAGTGCAGAAAGACTGCAAAACTGGATCATGGATTCGGGAGGTTCATATCACATGTCACCTAGGTTAGATGTATTTTTTGATTTTCTGGAATGCGATGGGGGCAGCGTACTGTTGGGCGACAACAGGGAGTGCAAGATCAAGGGTATTGACAAGGTAAAGGTACAACTGAAAGATGGGTCAAGTTTTGTGTTACACAATGTCAGGTACATTCCTGAATTGAAAAGAAACTTGATATCGCTGGGAACTCTTGAAAAAGAGGGATATACTGTAAAATTGCAGTCGGGCAAAGTCAAGGTGATTAATGGTTCTAGGGTTATTATATCTGGAACCCGAAGGGAGAACTGTGTGTACTCTTTGGATGGTCATGCATTGGCCGGTGAGCTTAATGCTAGTGTTGAAGAAAAAGACAGTCTTGTGCAGGTTTGGCATAAAAGACTGGGCCATATCAGTGAGGCAGGACTACACGTGCTGGAAAAGCAGGGTTTGTTTGGCAAGAAGAGTCTAGGTAAGCTCGATTTTTGTGAGAATTGTGTTCTGGGAAAGTCACATCGAGTCCGTTTCGGTGTAGGAAGGCACACTACTCAGGGAGTGATAGACTATGTTCATTCAGACTTATGGGGTCCGTCTCAGGGGGAATCATTGGGAGGTAAGAGGTATTTCTTATCTATTGTCGATGATTATTCCAGAAGGGTATGGGTTTATGTTCTCAGGTTCAAACACAAAGCATTTGGGAAGTTCAAAGAGTGGAAGCAGTTAGTAGAAAATCAGACTGGGAGGACGGTTAAGAAGCTTAGGACGGATAATGGTCTTGAGTTCTGTAACCGGGAGTTTAATCAGCTATGCACTGAGAGTGGGATTGCTAGACATTTGACGGTTGCCGGGACGCCGCAGTAGAATGGGTTAGCAGAACGGATGAACAGAACTCTCATGGACAAGGTACGCTGTTTATTAATACAGTCTGGATTGCCTAAGACCTTCTGGGCGGAAGCGACATGTACGGCCGCATATCTTATAAAAAGGTCACCATCGACAGCGATTGAGAATAAGACACCTATGGAGATGTGGTCGGGACATCCTAGTGATTATGGGATGTTGAGGGTTTTCGGCTGTGTCGCATATTCACACGTTAAACAAGGTAAGCTCGAGCCGAGAGCGGTAAAATGCGTTCTTTTGGGGTATCCTAAAGGTGTGAAGGGGTACAGACTATATATGCTTGATAATGAATCGCCTAAAATAGTCACAAGCAGGAACGTGGTCTTCAATGAAAGTGTCATGTACAAAGACACATTGAAGGATTCTGGTGCAGGAAAAGATAAGTCTGTCGAGGAATTACAGGTTGAGGTGGAACTGCAGAGGTTAAATAATCATACGCCTGAGGAAGACCAGGCTGGTCAGGAAGATCAAACAGGCCAGGAAGATCAGTCAGATCAGGAAGACCAGACAGATCAGGAAGATGGCTATGATGAAGATGCAGGGGTTCAAGAAATTGATCATCCACTGGATCTCACAGATTATCAATTGGTTCGGGATAGAGAGCCAAGGACAAGAACGAAACCGGCAAGGTTTCGGGATGAGAGTAATATGGTTGCTTACGCGTTTGCTGCAGCAGAAGAAGAAGATACTCATGAACCATTGACATACCAGGAAGCAGTTGCTTGTGAAGACAATTCTAAGTGGAAAGCTGCTATGAAAGAAGAGATGGATTCTTTGAGGAAGAACAAGACCTGGGTGTTGGTAGATCATCCAGCTGGGCAAAAGCTGGTGAGCTGCAAATGGCTGTACAAAATAAAGGAAGGGATTAAAGGTGTTCAAAAGCCTAGGTACAAGGCAAGGTTGGTAGCTCGTGGATTCACACAAAGGGCAGGTATTGATTACAATGAAGTATTTTTGCCGGTAGTTCGACACACATCTATTCGGGTTATACTTGCATTGACTGCTTGTAAAGATTATGAGCTGGAGCAGCTTGATGTAAAGACGGCGTTTTTACATGGAAATCTTGAAGAAGTGATCTACATGAGGCAGCCACCGGGATTTGAACAAGGTAACAAGGTATGTTTGTTAAAGAAATCTCTTTATGGTTTGAAGCAGTCACCTAGGCAATGGTACAAGAGGTTCGATGAGTATATGCTGAGCAATGGGTTTAAGCGTAGTAGTTACGACAGTTGCGTATATTACAGGAGTTATGCACCAGGGGAGTATATCTATCTATTGTTATATGTAGATGATATGCTGATTGCTTGTAAAAGCAAGGCTGAGATCGCGGCTACCAAGTCTTTGCTTAAAAGGGAGTTCGACATGAAAGAGCTCGGGGAAGCAAAGAAGATTCTTGGTATGGAGATCTTCAGGGATCGGAGTCGCAAGATTCTGAGGGTGTCACAATCCGGGTACATTTCTAAAGTTTTAAAAAGGTTTAGAATGGACAATGGGGAGTCGGTTCAGACACCATTGGATGGGCAATTCAAGCTGTCGTTGAAAGATTGCCCAGTTAGGGATTGTGATGTTGAAAGAATGAGTAGGGTGCCATATTCAAATGCGGTTGGGAGCTTAATGTACTTGATGGTGTGCACAAGGCCAGACATAGCGTATGCAGTAAGTGTAGTTAGCAGATATTTGACGAATCCGGGTAAACTCCATTGGGAAGCAGTGAAGTAGATTATGAAATATTTGCAGGGCACTGTAAACGTGGGTTTGGTGTATGGGACAAATCGTGGCAACCATGTGGACGTAACAGGTTTTGTTGATTCAGACTACGCTAAGGATCCGGATAAGGGTAGGTCTCTCACTGGTTATGCGTTTTTAGTACATGGATGTGTTGTAAGCTGGAAAGCAACACTACAACACGTGGTGGCTCTTTCAACTACAGAGGCAGAGTATATGGCCCTTACGGAGGCTGTGAAGGAAGCTATTTGGCTAAGGGGACTCTTGGAAGAGTTGGGCGTGAAGCTCAATACTGTTGCAGTTAATTGTGATAATCAGGGTGCGATTCATTTATCACGGAATCATGTTTTTCATGAAAGGACTAAGCACATTAATGTGCGTTATCACTTTATCAGAGAAGTCTTGGAAGCAAATACGGTTGAAGTTCTGAAGGTGTGTACTGAACACAATGCTGCAGATGCCTTGACGAAGGTGGTACCTGGACGCAAGTTACAACACTGCTTGGAATTGCTGAGTGTTGGGATAGGCTAATATATTCCTAAGGTGGAAATTGTTATGTTTAGTTATTATATTCGCCTAAGTCGTGTCTAGGGATAGTGTCGAATTGCCTAGTTTCCTAATAGCTATGAATAAAGGTCGGTTGGCAATGTCTAAGCCCAACCCGACCCGAGTCATTGTAAGAGTCGGTTTCCCCCTCATCTCTATAAAAGGAGGTGAGGGGGAACAAACCAAACACGCATTCTTTCAATAAACTAATCGGAAACGATTAGGGATATTACCTTGTGTGGGCGTCGATTAACTTTTCTGTCGAGTCCGCTGTTGTGTGTGTTCTTCGATCGAGTATTCCGCATCTAGTAACTAGGTTGTAGTCGTTTGTACTACATGTTCAAAATCAAATTGAACCGAACTGATTTTTGAAAAAACACGAATCAAAACTGAACCGAATATACAGCTTAGGCGTATTTTTTGTGTTTTTAACCTAAAACCGAACCGAACCGACTAAAACCTAAAACCATACCGAAAATAGTCGGTTCGATTTTCGGTTGGTTTTGCTCAAACCTACTAGATAATATCCCAACTAAGCATGTATCAAACAACATATAAAAATACATTTAGTGAAACCAAAAGTGAAACATTATTCCAATTATCAGATACAATCCAACAACGGGTGATACTCGTCACGTAAAACTTCTTGGTACATGATATTTGGTATAGACTCCTTGTTCACCAAAATCTTTGTCTCATTTGACTAATACCTTGATAGTTGAACACGATATCCTCTAGACAATACAACATAAAGTTCGCCATGCCAGAAAACACAGTCGGGAAAATAGAAACCCACACTTGGAATTGTTTTCCCACGAGGTTTATTGATGATAGTCATGACAACGCAAAGATGAATAAGGAATTGTGTTCTCTTTAACTTGAAAGGGAACACGCTTCTTCGAATGGAGCAGACCGAGAGCAAAACAAGTTCAAGTGGCGGGCTGTGTTCCTGGACCCGTTTCAATCTTTTTCATGGTATGTTGCCCATCAACAATTTCTGTATTGATGACATCAGGGCTAAAGCATTCGCATATCGCATGGTGCCATTACCTAATCCACTTGTCTGTTCAAGATTCTTCAAAAGAACAACCGGGCATCCAGTTTTCATACGCAAATAATGTCGTGAAAACTACTCACATTGAAGGAGTTTAAGAACATTTAAGAGGATACATGTTGTGCGTGTCTTCTTCCGGTTTATCAAAACAATAGTAAACCTTCACTTCACAAGGAAATCTATCAACCAATAGATAATTAATGTTGTCAACGTGTTCATTTTTAGTTGACAATATTGCTCTTCAAACTATGTGAGGTGATAAGAAAATATTTCATTGATTAATGCATCTTTTGAGGCAGCTTCGATAGTGTATGGATCAATAGTCATATCATCGGGTATTCATATGTAGTCTTCATCGATAACCTCTTCAATTCCATCACCAACTCTTAATAGAAAGTTTGTAAACTGTTATGGGCCTCATGTTTAGGGTTAACCATATTTTTTCAATTCTATTTCAAAGAGGTGACATTTAGAGACTTGAATCTACAATCTTTGTTTATGTTTCACGTCTTACAACGTGTAAACCCTGTCTAAATTCACATCATAAAACCATTATCTTGCCATCTAAAGGAAGTTTGACCTAGTAATGTCTTGCATAGTTCGATTTACCGCCTCCATACCTTGTCTTTTAGTCATTTACGCTTCATCCCATATTGGTTTGAAAAAATAGTTTATCTAGCCTACTTTGTTTTTTGATGTTGCATATTGAGTTTGTAGCAAGATTGATGAAAATCTTAAATCACGATTGAGCAGTTCTCCCGTTGTCATGTTATTTGTTGCAGCCCTTGACGAAGTGGTGGCGAGTGCAATAAGTCCACGAGAACGTTGAGACATCTTATCAAGTTATATCAGCATAAGACATGTTCTGATAAACCAAAAATTCCAACATAGATCAATAAATGTTCAGACATTGTGACCAAAACTCCGAAAACACATCAATTAACATCAGCATAAAACAGTTTAACCCGAATGTTGATAATGCAGCATGCCAAGAAATTTATTATTCAAACAATTGTGAACAAAAACAAATAAAGCCACGATCATAAGCACATGTCATTTAATATAATTCTGTATTCGTTTTAGATCTTGTGCTTCATTCGTTAAACTCGATTTTCATAACAGATTTCAGAATGTTACGTGAGATATATTTAAAAATTAAATAATTTATGTTAATTTTGAGGTATTTAGGGTAGTTAAATAAAATTTCAAAACATATATTATACTTTAAAATTTTTAGTCACGTATGTTTGTACAAGCAAGTCTAACTCGGGCTCCATATATATACGAACATTTTGGGCCGTTTGGAATGGGATGAATAGAAAGATCGTCGTTTGGTAGGAAAAATAAGTCCATCCTATCACACCCTTAGACTATATTTATTCACAGAGGAATGCTATATCCATATAATTCTTACAAAATAAAATTCACACATATGTGTCAATCAATTATTAGTTGAAAAAATAAGAAAGAGAAAATGAAGTAGAACATGATTGGTCCACCACATTTGTCACATCATTATGTAGAAGTTTGTTTATAAAAATTGCGTTAATATTGTACTCCGTATTTCTCTTATTCACAACCCCATCCAACCTAAACTATTATTAAAATATTATTTTTTTACTCTCCAACTTATACAACCTACACACACAATCTATCTCAACTTTTTTTATCATTTATCAACAACCCAAACTAACCTAAAATATATTATTTTTCATATACAATTTTATTATAAAAACTCAATACAAAACAGACATTAAACTTTAAGTAATCAATGAGCTTTTATAATTTCATTACATCTTTACTAATAATTTAACGTTAGGTTTTTATTTACTTCGTTTAATTGGCCCATATCTCAAGGTAAGAGGTTAAGAGTGAAGTACTTTAATCTAATTCAAATATGTACGCCTCTTCTTCTTCAATACCTACCTGCTCAAAGTTACAACTTTTTCATTTTTCTTGTCTTTTACGAAGTAAACAATAATGATCATCACTGTTTTGAAAAGCCAGCAAATACTCTTTCATCAACAATACGAGAATAAAGCTTACTTTGTTTTAGAAGCGTTTTGAAAATTGAAGTTGCATGTGGGTTGAATGAAATATGAGGAAGAATAATAGTGAGTTTGATTAACCATTCCTAGTGTGACATGTAGCTAGGTTGGATTCAAGATTTAGAAGTCACAAGATGACCAGGTCATGAACATTTGTATCTTCAATTTGTGTACTTTCAATATTATATTGATTTATTATGTCCTTTACACCTTCAACTAGTTGGATGAAGGTCAATGATAAACATAGTCTTGGATATAACCTTTTGTGAAAGATATATAAAATGTAGATTACTAACACATATTTTTTTATTTATTACAATAATATTTTTGTCATATATAGCGAGTCATAGTTTACAAGAAGACAATTTTGATTATTAAATAATAGTAAATTTTGTTATGACATTTATATTTTATTTATAAATAAAATATTATTTTATATAGTCAAGGGCGTGTTTGTTACATGGGCTCCCACTGTTTGCTTAGAATGAAGTGTAAAAATAATTGTTTGGTTAAAGGTGTTGAATCATAGAAACCATTTCACACTATACTAGCAGGGTATCCGCACGATGCGGCGACGGGTACCCGTTGACTAAATTTTCTTGCGAGTACATTTTATTCGGTTATTCGTCTTTTATAGAAATAACTTATAAATGACAATAGTTTTCATCTAAAAACATGTTTCAAAAACGTAATTTTGATATAGAGATATTATTACGTGTGACTTATATGTAATATATGCAACTTTATTTTTGAAACTCAATTAAGTACGAGAATTGACAGAACTTCTTTTAAACATCTGAATCAGAATATTAACCTAAAAGTGGTTTATACATATGATTGGAAAAAGGGGAAAAATATGATTAATGAGATTTGTAGAATGTGTTGTTTTGCTTGTAAATTATGGTGATAGGGTGTTTTAATTGTATTATTAATTATGTTTAATTAAGTATGGTTAAGTAGTTTGTAGATATTAGAGATAAAAAGTTGTACATATGCATTAAAATCTTGTATTATTTAAATATGTTTTTTTGAATGCATTAATATGTTGTACATTATGTTGTATTTGTTGTACTACTTAATTTTTTAGCATTAAATGAAGAGAGAGTGTCTAATCTCTTTAATAAGACTAGACGCATACCCGCACATAGCTGCGGATATTGTCTAGCGGCTAATAGTTAATAGTATGACAATTGAATGGCGAACCGATAATCTGGTGACTCGACCAGGTTAACTCGATGGTCAAATCAGTGATCCAGTTACATAAATAGTTAATGGTATGATAATTGTCCCGGTGGGTGAACCGATAACTTGATGACTCGCCCGGGTTAACCCGGTGGTCAAATCAGTCACCCATGTCACGACCAGTTTACTCAGTGGTCAAACTGGTGACCTGTGACTCGAACGGGTTGGCCCGATGGTCGAACCCGTGACCGGATGACTCGATTGAATTGACCCGATGATCGATCTCGTGACAATCAAACTCGTAAACCGATAATATTGTGTGAAAAAATCAACTTTAAAATCTCCATTTGAAAATGTCATAAATTTTCAATCCTTCAATAATTCACGTACACTCGCCGAACTTGTATTTTATTCGTTTTCAAAATATTTATTTATATCTATATCTATATCTATACTACAATATTATATAAAGAGGCTAACTTCAAACTTAACTCCGATCTTAATCCCGAACCTAAAATTACCAAACCTAACTCCAAGTCAAAAATTAATATAAGAATATTAGATTTAAGCCATTAGATCATATTTTGTAAATTAATCTCATCTATTTATTTTTTGAAACAAACTTTTGTAACAACTTTTGTAATTAAATTTGTAACAAACTATTTAAAAAACTTTTATTTTTAAATGAAAATATCTTTTTATTTATTTATTTTTTTATAATCTAATTTCGTCATATTTTTTAAAATTTCGTGCTCTTTAATTTAACATCTATTTTAATATATTTTTATTAAATTTTAGTTTTTTCATTAATATTAAGTTTTTTTTTTAATTTGATTTTTTTATAACTTTCATTTTACTTTGAATATACATTTGATGAGTTAAAATATAACATTTGTTCACAAAAAAAAATAGTTGTCGGGTTCCCGCCGCTACATTGCGTGAGTACCATGCTATACAATAAAATAATCTTTCAAATGTCTTACGTCAAGTCATTTTTGTATATCAAATGGATGCCCAATTGTGTATAAGATTTGTTGCCAATTAAGAAAAGACACTTGCCATAAATGGATGAAGATCGAATATTTGTTATAGTGTCTAATTTAACTTCTAAGATTTTTATTAATTCGAAACAAAATGGTACCTTTTTTTATATGTAGTAAAAATTTGTGGAGTACCACAAAAGCTAATATACCAATAGCTTTCGCACCAAAGATATTTATCGTGATGACGTTTCAGGGAGATGTGTTTGTGCTATTCGTTTCATCATCATACTCATAAAAAAATTATTTTTGGTGTTCTCAAAACTGTGTGAAATATTTTATGCGCCAGTTATTAGTAATTGAAATATATGTGCCCCATTAATTGTGTAGAAAAAGATTAGTACTACGGATATTTCTATCTACTCGAAGAGAATTGTAACTCAAAACGTTTTTTTTAATTTAATCGAGTTTTTGTCATTTCCTAAACCTAATCTCCCAACCCGAGGATGTATGAGACTTGTAATGGAGAAACATAAAGGCCTCCCAAAAATAACCTGGCTTGTAATTAATGGTTATGTATAAATAAGCTAAAAATATGAAAAATTTACATACAAGTCTTCCTAATACTTAATATGGAAACAAAACTACAATCGAAGAGGTCAAACTTCGAAATTACCACATAATGATGAATTCAATACTTGCAAGTTGCAACTAACCAATTATATTTTGTGGTTAGAAGTTTTTGTAAGTTCAGTTTATAAGGCTAATGTATAATTTTAAGAGTGTTGATAGATGGACTTAATAAGATTTAAAAATAGACTTAAGTTTACGTGTCGCTTTTTAATTGATGAAATGCATGGTCTAGTATATTATATTTTCTCTTTCTTTATCTCGTCTTTTGATTATGCCACTTGTTTTAATCATATGTTTACACCTATTTTTAGGCATACAAATTAGGTTTGTTTATCATTTTTCTAATTTTAAATGTAATGATATTAAATGCTTACAATACCTGATTTAAAATTATCATTCTTATCTTGTTTAAACCAATGTTTTAAAATTCGGTTTTTTTATTGACCCGGTTAAACTACCGGTTCACCGGTTTACCGGTTCAACCGGTTCGACCACCGGGTTGAACCGGTTTTATGCAAAATGAAAAAAATTGTATTTACTGTAATGTATATAACGAAACACCACACATGTTCAGTTATCTATAAAAAAAGTCCTAAAATATCAGATAAGTGCGGGTTTTAAATTATTTGTATATTGCAATAGAAAATTTCAATCCAACGGTAGTTATTCTTTAAAACAGTCTTTATCATATCATCTCGTAACTCTACATATGGCCCAACTTCCCAAAATAACTTATCAATACTCACATTTTTTGTTTACTCGTCATTTTTACCCAACAAAAAGTGAAGAAACTAAAACCCCTCATGGCACACACATTCACATCACACACAAAATAAAGCAGAATATCATTCTCAGCCAGCCACCACCGATCATCTCCTTTTTTTTGTGTTTGACAAAACAAGAAATCACAAAATAAAGATTGCACATAGATAAACTTCATCTTCATCCACCACTCATCATCTCAAAGATTGATGGATCCTCATTAGAAACTGTATGGTTCAACGCCCAATTACATCACATGACTTATGATGCTAGAGCATTCTAACTTTTTTTTTCTTTTGATATGCATTGAGCCGGCCGGTTTCCGGTCTGGCGGTTTGACCCGGGTCGATTGAAACCCGACGGTTTAATTCGGTCCGAGTTTTAGTAAAAACCTGGCTCATAACGGACCGGTCATCACTCCGGTTTCCGGTTCAACCGGTTGAACCGGCCGGGTTGAACCGGTTTTTAAAACATTGGTTTAAACTTTAAAAATCATACTTCCAACAATTTGTCTATGCATATATTCTTTTATACACGGTAGCTATACTTTTGTTTTGTTAACATGAGAACACCCACCTCAAAAAATATGCTCATGTCATTTTTTTCCCACTGCCCATTTCACATATCTTTTTTTTTGCATTGAAATATTACATGTTTTTAGCCTTACACAAACTTCATCCGCATTAAAGATGTTTTATGGTAAGCTTTATTTGTTTCTTTCTAGCAATGAAGTAGCAGCAGTAGAAAATTCATGTCACCATACTAAAGATATAATCTTGCACCAATCTAAAAAAACAAATTCTTACATAGTACACTTCTTTGTCTAATCACTTTGAAATAATAACTCATCAAATAACACAATATAAGCAACATCACTACCGTTCCAAATCATTTATTCACGTTTCATATCATTACTTTGAAAGGCATAGTTACATGTACATACAACTATAAAAGAAAGAGATAGATATCAACTTACACAAGCTTAAATTCGTAAGACCTAAACAAAATAAACAACATACTAAACATTATTTAAAGAGATCAACATCACATCAAAAGAAGTATTAAAGTTCTAAAAACTAACTGAAATATATCGTATTCAAATCGTATATCTCGTTAACTACCACCACTATCCCTATCGCCACACACCATTCACAACCAATAAAGGATACATGGCGACATCGTGAAGGAACTGGTAGCACCGAAGCGATGGCTGAAACGAGGGAATGGTAGCATCGAATCGACAACAAAATTATGTTTTCGTGTGATTCGAGATAGAGAGAATTTGAGTGTCTGGTTTTGAAATTTGTGTGTAGTTTAACATGCTTTTTATATTGAGATTGTCAACTTCCACCATAAGTTTTCAGTTTCATTTGAGGTGTGTAAAAGCTAGTTGGGGGTGGATTACAACTAATGATTTATTATATATAGTATGTATTTATTAATTTCCTACAATTATGGTATATATTCTGATTCTTGCATAATTTTCATCTGATTTATTCACCCATTGTAGCAAACTTTTAACCAATATGCATTTATATTTTGTAATTATGCGTTTCAATTTCTTACTTTCCTAATATATTTATTTATTTTTTCAGTGTTTTTAATTTACAAGCTTTTCAATATTATGTATTTATTATTTCATCATTTCTTTAATTATTCTGATTTTCAACATTTCCTTAAATAAAGGTTTTTCAACATTCAAGGAATTGAGGAATTCTCTTTATAAGTAGTAGAGAAGAGATAGTATGATTGGTGGGGTTTATTAAGGCTTTGTGACACAATGTTGCAATAGACGTTTTCAGCCACATGATTTTATTTAATCTCAAATTACTATGTTATTTTTATTATTATATTATTCAGACAATATTTTTAAATTTTTATAAATATCTAAGTCAATTTTTTTATATAAAAAATATACATATTCTTTCTCTTAATTCTTTCTCAAATCCATATCAAATCTTTCAAACCTTTCCCAAATCCTAATACCGTCTATATACCAACCCTAAATACTTTCTCTTTTCTATTTTTCTTTCAAACCAAAGCAATACCAAATTTTATACCAAACCCACTAGTGTATCAGACGCGCCCTTAATTGCTCATTGACGGTAGAGCACTAAGATGTGATGCAATATTAGTTTTATTTCCTGGTTCTGTTTACGTCACCCAAAATTTGGTGAGTATATTCATCTCTTACTTGTTATATTCTTTTTGATGTATGCGTAGGATATTGATCATGTTAGCTAGTTGAATCTTAACTTGATAAAAAAAGTTGTTGCATGCAACCTTCAAACTGTTTCTTGCAACTAGATCGGATGCTGCATCACCATACACGTTTTCGGAAGGAGCAACTGAACATGGAGTTGATAAATTAAGTCACAGATGCCCTAAATGCCTCGTCAGGTGGAGTGGGAGCTGGGCTCTTAGTCTCTTACCCTTAAATAACATGGTGACGATAAAACTACTTTCCGCAACTTTAAGCTAAAAAGGAAAGAAAATATGACGATAAAACTGCTTTAGAGATGGTGTAAATCAACCGGCCGGCTTTTGAGCTAAAAAGGAAAGAAAAATATGTATATATGGTAAGAAGTTGAATGACCAAAATGGTCGGCAAAGTCTACCCTTGAGAGCGCATATAAATATGTTGGTATGCCCACCATAACTAACCAATAAGCCACTTTTGAGCAAATCGATTTCTTCTTCCATTGTTGTTGTTGTTGTTGTTGTTTCTATTCATTTATATAAATGGATAAGGAGGAGTGCCAACAACTACTAAAGAAAGAAGAAGAAGAAGAAATAGAAGAAGTTGAATTGGGTTTGGACTTTGATGATGATATTGATCTCAGCTCTTTACTTGGAAAACAAGAGGACGATGAAGACGATGACGATGAAGATGAAGATGACCAAGACCATGATTATGGTCATAAGATGACACCTAAGGCTACTTTTTGGGTTGATTCAGAGACGGATAAACTTGTTCATGGGGTTCAGATTCGACCAACTATATGTAAAAGAGGCCGAAGAGACGATCTTGACCTTTGCTCCATATGTTATACACCTTGGACTATGGATCAAGAACATCAAATGAGTTGTCCTCCTTGCGGTCACATATTTGGGATGTCATGCTTAAAGAAAATGAGGGAAGTTGGTTCCCTGACAAGTGCCCTAAATGCCTCGCATGTTTCTCATTTGATAGTGTTAGGCTTCTTTATGCAACTCGCCTTTGCATTCCCAATGAAACGGAGGAATCCATTAGACGCTTTCGATTCAACAAAAACGGATTTACTGCATTTAAGCAATATCAACGGGAACTGCTGACAAATGAAATTAACAATAGGTCTCATGCTTTGAAACAACGAGCTCTTGTTTTGGCACGTCAGAAGGATGCTATGAAAGTGAGGACTAAATTATTCAACCGGATGACTAATACACAAAAACAGGTTGAGGCATTGGCATGTCTGGCTGGTGCAGAAAAACGGGTAGAGGCATTGCGACATCGTGCTGATGTATTGGGCCAGCGGGCTGATGAGAGTCTTCGGAAGGCTGGTGAATATGGGCGGCAGGCAAAAGCATTGCGTCAACGATCTAAAGCATCGCGTCAACGAGTTGGGGCATACACGGCAAGTATGAAGTTTTTTAAACAAACCTACGAAGACTTATTGGTTTCGCAAGGCATTTTTTTTTTTTGAACGGCGATTATATTAAAGAACTAGCAAGATGCTAGACAAACAAACCAATTACAAGATAGAAGAAAGGGTACTACATGGATCGCTAAACCATTCTATCCAACTGAAAGAAGCCTTCTGACATCTACTAGATATCCAAGTGAATGACATTGTCTTGATCTCGTTCAGAATGAGCTCCTGTTGAGGCCTTTTTAGGCTGAAAAGCACTTTGTTTCTATAGTTCCAAAGTGACCAGATGGTATTATTGACGACCACATCGAAGAAAGGCTTGAACTTGTTCTCCAAGAGGACACGATCTGATAAAGAGACTAGGTCTTCAAGGTTTGTGATGGGGGTATCCTGGAGCTGCCACCATGCGTAAACATCTTTCAAAATCTTACGGGCAATCGAGCATGATCACAAAGGAAGAAGAAGAAACGGAGTTGCCATCAAAGAAACGTAAAAGAGATGATGATGAAGAAGAAGAACAAGTAGAGTTGGAATTGCATCTTGATGTTAATGATGATGCTTTTGAACAAGTGGAGGAAATGACCTTACCCTTTCTCAATAGCAGGATTGACAATGGTAAAATTGTGCACGAGATTGAGGTACCGGTTATGAAAGATGATGACTTTATTGATGATTCCATGTATCGTGATGATGTTAAACCAACAGATACTCTAAAAGATTTTGCTGAAGCCCTTGATTCTAGACCACCCGAGATTCAAGCAAAAGCTCCTGATGTGTACACATGTGTACCATTTGCTTCAAGCCTTGGACTTGTGACGGAAAGCATCGAGTTTGCTGTCTTCCTTGCGGCCATATATTTGGAGCATCATGTATAAAGAGATGGCTCCTAACCGACTTTTGTACTTCGATGTGTCCTCAATGCAAGACCCTTTGCAGATTTTTGTCTGTCAGACCTCTTTATTCAACATCTTTAAGCATTCCTGCTGCTGATATGGGCGCTGAAGATCAAAAGACACCCACCAGACGCTTTCTTGTGAACAAAGTTGGACAGATCAGATTCTTGAAGCTTGAACTAGCACGGCGGAATGTTGCAGTGAAAAAGTGGTGTGATGCTAAGAAACGTTTGATTGTGGTTTTAGGGCGAAAGAATGATGCAATGAAACGCCGGACTGACTTATTGAACAAGATGAAGGCATTGGAACAGCAGGGTGGTTCGTTTCGTCAAGCTGGTAGATTGGGTGCGTTGGCTAATGAATATCTGCGGCGTGCTAAAGCGTACGTGGGGAGAGCTAAAGCATTGCGTCATAGGGCAAAAGCATATTACCAGCGTCTTAATGCTACGGACCCAAGATGGAAATATTTTGCCGAATGCCGCAAAACATTTCCATGTTTGGAAATTTTGTAGTGATTTAATTTTTGTTTGTTTTGATAAATATGTTGTTATAAACAAAGTGATAAATAGTGTTCAAAGCTAATCTTTTCCTTCTTTCTTCAACTATTTTTCTTCTTTTTTCTTGCGGCCATACATTTGGAAAGTTGAATAATTTTGTAGAGATTTAATTTTTGTTTGTTTTGATCGATATCTCTTTTTACATGGTGAGGAAAAAGAAGAATAAAATATTCTGTTTTGATCAATTGTTCTTTAGATCTGAGGAACAGAACCCTTTTTACAGCAATGTTCTTATGCATCACAAATTAAAGTTACTTCCTATATTTTGAGACATCTTGTCTTTCTAGTTTCTTTTATTTTCCTAGAAAATTCTTGATTCTTAGGTTGGCTAATAAAAAAGGCCAATAAAACCGGACATAATCAAAGTTTTGCAGCTGGATGGGCATCTGAAATGTCTACTGTGTCAGAGTTGCGGCGACTCACCCTATTTCAGTAATGTTTGGTCAAGTTTAAAAAACCTGATGAAATTTAATGGCACGCAAGATAATCTGGATGATATCATTTGTTCTATGGCTGCTAAGACTTTCAGATACGGCATGACATTACTTTTTTTTCCGAATGTTCTACCAGGAATATAGAAATAAGGATGTGCTGATGAACGTCATACTGAGAACATTAAGGCCAAGCTACTGAGCCTGAGTCGAGAAAACTAAAGCTGTGATCCTAGTTGCAAAATAATATACGTAATTTTTAAGACTACATTAATTTCTTATATCAATAACATTTGACTAACAACATATAACTACCACTCAACCAGCATTCGCAACATCAAAATAAAAACACAAGATATGATATAAATTTGTTAGTAGCAAACACAGCCCAAAAATAGCTATTGCACCCATTATAAAATCTGCCAAATATTAAATAATTAATACTAAATGTAAAAAACTTAGTTCTACCTTTAATATCTTTGGTGTTCAAGTATAACAGAAATGAAATCAGAGGTCAAGAATTACAACCACTCACCGCTTAATATCCATGTGCAGCAGCAATTTTTATGATGAAAACCAGCTCAGTCTGAACTGAACCTTATTGCAGTTGACAAGAGATGACCCGTCAAGGAAACTTTTCCAACTATCCGTTAAGGTTTCCCATTTTCCACCATTACAATCATTTTTTATTTCAACTTCCTTCAAATATTCACGCCACGACCCCTTTTTAGTTTTCTTTTCTATGACCTCCTTCAGCATCAGCTTGCAAAAGCTGTTGTTGTCTTTAAACTTCATGTCTCGGTGTGCAACTACGTGCTCGGGATGGCAAATTGAAAAGAATGCATCAAAAAATGATGAGTGATCCCACAAACCTGTATCTGAATACGTTCTAACTGATAGATGTTCCACTCTTGTAGCCGGTAACATGGCCCCTCTTCCAATATCATCCATGTTGATTATGTTGGACCTGATTTAATGTCTTAGAGGCCAAAAGATCAAGCCTGTGCAAAAGACATCAGGAAGAGAAATACAGGAAGAACATAAACGGGCTCTTAGGCCCATACCCAAACCCATTAGGGTAAATACAGCAGTTAGGAACGGTTGTATATATCTTTTACTTTTATTGAAACGGTGTATAGCTTCATAAGGAACCGATTCACATACTATATATAGGATAGGTTCTCTGTAATTCAAAGTAACCCATTATATTCAAATCAATAATATCTGCAGAAAGGGTTCACCCCATATCTTTTCTTGTTCTTCCCTAAATCAATTTCTGTCTTTATATATATGATCGTTCATGATTAGTTTGGTCGTTATCCGATCCTGGAAATATACGATCAAGACCTTCACAACAGTGGTATCAAGAGCCTGAGAATCAAACTTCATGGTTCGATCATCATTTGGGAAAGAAGAAAGAAAAAAGGACAAAAAGAAAAAGACAGAAGGGAAGAAGGAAGAACATCAAAAGGAAGGTTTGTATATATACATAAGTTCTTGTATGAATTCTTGATTTGAATATAATGGGTTACTTTGAATTACAGAAAACCTATATATAGAGAATGAATCAGTGTGTTTAAGATGAAAACACCCTTTCTGTAAAAGTAAAGGGTATGGAGGCACCCATAATCGTTATTTAACAGTTGCCTAATCTAGGGTTTCGGGTTGGGCCTTAATTCGGGCTTTATGTTGAAAGATTAATGGATTATATTCCCAACATTCCCCCCTAATCTATTAATCTTTGATGCTTCAAGTCTTCTTGGTCATTCTCCTGGTCTTCTCTTCAGGGTCTTCATGAATATGTGCCTTGCTAAAAATCTTCTTTTACACTTTCTGTGGTTCCAGCACTTTCATGCACTCCCTGCGTTTCATGTGAACACAGGATGTGTTCTCTTCCTTTGTAACAAAGCCCAGCCATTTTCTTTCTCTTTTCTTTCTTTCTCAGGTTCTTGAAATCTGCATTTTTTTTCTTCTTCTTTTCTTCTTCTTATCATAAACCAAATAAGAATTCTTCTTCTTATCATAAACCAAATAAGAATCTTAAAAAATCTTGTTTTCTTATCATAATCCAAATAAGAAATCCTTTGAAAAAAAAAAACTTTTCTTATCATAATCCAAATAAGAAATTCTTAAAAAAACCTTCCTTTTGATGTTCTTCCTTCTTCCCTTCTGTCTTTTTCTTTTTGTCCTTTTTTCTTTCTTCTTTCCCAAATGATGATCGAACCATGAAGTTTGATTCTCAGGCTCTGATACCACTGTTGTGCAGGTCTTAATCATATTTTCCAGGATCGACTAACGACCAAACTAATCATGAACGATCATATATAAATAGAGGAATAAATTGGGAAGAACAAGAAAAGATTTGGGGTGAACCCATCCGGATTTATATATATCATGATATTGAAAAATATGAGGGTTGATTACAAATGATTACAGAAAACCTATATATAGAGAATGAATCAGTGTGTTTAAGATGAAAACACCCTTTCTGTAAAAGTAAAGGGTATGGAGGCACCCATAATCGTTATTTAACAGTTGCCTAATCTAGGGTTTCGGGTTGGGCCTTAATTCGGGCTTTATGTTGAAAGATTAATGGATTATATTCCCAACAGATTATTGGCTCTACCAAATCAAACCTGCTTATATCTATTTGAATGTCAAACTCGCTTGTTAACATGATGGCTTCCCTGAGCTTGAGAAAAAACGAATCATCATACACATAATATCTTCCAAAATCTGTATGTACAAGCCTGATTTGCTTGGGAACAATAGCTGAAAATATGAGACTGGGCATCTGCATGCCATTGTACTCGAAAAGAAGTAATTTTGGAGCATAAAATTGTACTTTGATCATGTGTCGTTGATGCTCCCTATCCAAGTGTAGGAACAATCTCTTCAGCTGAAGACTTGTGATATCCAAGCTTTTCGGGGCCCCATTGATTATTTTAAGAGTCAAACTCACAAGAAACTGAAACTTCGATTTAATAATGTCAAAAAAGGCATCATCCATGATCACCTTATCGAATGATAACTCTGTCACATTTCCGAATGAGCAGGTGTTGAATGGAAAAAGGGTTCCTTGTATATAGTTAGAACTGTAACAGAAAGAACGGATGTTTGGGACGTCATAGATTTCTAAAACATTGTTTTTCTCATGTTGTTTGATTGTTAACTCACTAAGATGACAAAGGTTTCTAACCTTGATCGTTTTCAGTCCACTGCAATAGAAAAGGGTTATCTTCTCAAGTAGGCTGCAAGTAGATAATAAGCTGTGGACTACCTCGTCGCTTATGTGAACATATCGCAAATCCAGTACTCGTAGGGACACACAGCTGATCAAAACATTGCTAATCATCAAAGAATATCGATTCATTGAACTATATCTAATTACCATCTTAATCAGGTTTTTAAAGAAGAATAACTCATATGGTAATGTAAATGAAGAATTAGTTAACCCAATTGTAAGTTCAAGCTCTCTCAGATAACTTCCGGTTGATAGGAGACGAATGCATTTATCAGCAAGAGAACCCAACTCATGGTTCACGATGTAGATCCGAAAGTAAACTTTTTCAAATGGTATGTTCTCCCGGATATACCTTTGGAGTGTGTGTTCAACCATCATCAAATGCTTTCTATTTTGTTCTATATCAGTGTATGGACTTATGTCGACAGCTGGAAACCTGAGGCTAGGGATGGTAGACCAAGCATGTAGCCATGACTTGGACAAGATGCATGTGCGTGCGGCTTTTTTAAACCGGCAACAATGACTGTATCTGGTGGATCAACTCAGGAACATCTTCCAGTTTCTGTGTGCGGATCAGCCGCCTTCTCTTCTCTTCCTCCATCTATAGGCACAAAAAAAAGCAACCCCTTTTATTTGAATAAATCTTTTTCACATGATCGAAGATCTGTCTTGCGTAAGCAGTCTTCCAACATTTTATTTTCATTTGTCAGGGAAATGTTATGTCAAATTGTTTAGGTAATTACTTGAAAAAAATTGAGTTTTTTTGCTTATTGTACGCAGTTTCGATGATATGTACGTGACTATTTTCGCAGAATAATCTGCTTTTCCAGAAAAAAGAAGCTAGAAAAAGTTGAATATTAAATCAAATAATCAAACTGATACTGAGTAGTCAGCATCAGTTTGATTCGACATTTCGACAAGAACAGTTATGATTAGATAAACTGTTAACATGCAACTTACCGAGGACATCAATTCAGCTGTTTGATATTGAAAGAAAACTTCACCAAGAAAACGAAAAAGCTCACGAGTTTTCTGCTAAATTGATGATTGTTTTAAAAAGGGTATAGTGTTACCCGAATAATAGGACCAGACTTATGATTATCGACTCATTTTTAAATTTCAAATCCACACCTTAAATTAAGGACAATAATAAGAATCATATTTTTAATTAACCTTCAGAAAGTAAAAGAGTGATGACTAGTCATGACATTAATGTGATATAACGCTTTTTTTCTTAGAAGAAATTAAAGTATTAAATTGGATTCAACAAGAAACAGCCTCATACCTTTTTGTATGCAAGACCCTAAAATAAGTAGATCAAGGAATACTCAATACTGTATATGTGATGTACACTAAAAAAATAAGATAAGAAATTAAATCTATTGATTACAATCAATACCGTAAACAATTCTTTCAACAATCGTTAATTCGAGCGACTAATCGACTATTAACCTAAATATTTTCGAAAGTTCCATAACCCAAAACATTAGGTTACAGCGACATCTTATGCTTTTAGAAATAAATCGATACTTAGGCCTCCATCAATATATTAACATTTTGTTTGTCAAAACTTATACTAGAGGGGGATTTGATGTAAATGGAGAACAATTAACATTTGAGATTTGGTCAATATCTCACAATTCACAGCCAATAATTATTGATACAAATCGATGATTTATCGCATCAGGGATGGTTCAGCAATCAACATGGTCGAGTCAAACCGTAAATAAATCAATGACCTGACACAAAGGGCTAAAAATGAAAGAATTAGTGGTAATCTCAATGAGAATTCTGTAACCAATGATAAAATTTTCAAATTAACGCATTTGAATGAGCTATGAATTGTTAATTATAACGCTTTTTTGTGCCCGCAGATTGAGAAACGAATGACGAAAAGCTCAGAGTTAGAAGATATTTCATATTTCTTCCATCGTTTACAATCGTTGTTGCCGGTGAAAGATGCTGCTCGTTTATGCGTCTTCTCTAAGTCATGGCTACAAGCATGGTCCACCATCCCTACACTCCGGTTTCTTGATACAGTATGTCTTTCTCAGGAACAACAAAGAAACTACAATAATGTTATAAATCGCACTCTGGTGAGGTATCACAAGGATAACATACCAATTGAGAGTATTGATCTTACGATTAACATCAAGAACCAGGAGTTAGCTTTTCTCGCTGAAAAATGGGTTCACTTTGTAGCTTCCAAAAGTAGTCTCAAGGAGCTGTACCTTACAATCCGGTATTGGGATCTTCCGTTTTCGTTGACTAGTGAGATATTCTCTAATGGAAACCTAATTACTGTAAGTATAAAACATGATATGGTAAATTTTAATCCCCTTTGGATCAATAACAATCTAAACGATGTGAACTGTGTGTCCCTACGAGTACTGCAGCTAGAGTGTGTGAGAATAAGTGAAGAGTTACTTCACAAGTTATTGTCTACTTGTACTTTACTTGAAAAGATAATCCTTTTTTGTTACGAGGGCATACAGACAATTAAGATTAACAATCTCCGTTGTCTTCGTGAATTAAAATTTAAGTTAGGAGGACCAAACGATGTTTTTGAAATCATTGATGTTCCAAGTATGAAGTTGTTTTCTTATGACTCGTCGTTGTTGAGAGAAGAGAAGTCTCCACCATTCAACATTTGTTCATTAAGAAGCATAACCCAATTATGCGTGTATGGTTTGGTCTTAGATGCTTCATTGTTTCACATAATCGAATCAGAATTACCTTTTCTTGAGAGTTTGACATTAGATATGATGAGGTATTCTCAGCCTGGAAACTGGGATATTACATCTGTTTCATTGAAGAGAATGACCCTAAAGTCAGTCAAATCGAGGCCAATCACCATACAAGTCAATGCTCCAAAATTACTGTATTTCTGTTATGAGGGATGGAGAAATATTGCAAGTCTCTTGTTTACAGCTGTCACTCCCGAGGACATCACTATTATACTGTGGTTCAGAAAGACGGTCGATCATTCATTTTTTTTTAATATGAGTGAAGTTCTCAATTTATCAAGCAAGTTTCACTTTCAGCTACACTTTTTTGGTTATAACGATGTAGTACTGCGAGACATTGATACTCTGAAAAGAAACCTCACGTTTCCGGCCAAGAACATACAACATCTGTCGCTTGAACTTCTGCACTTAGCGGGCCCTTCATTAAAGCAGATAATTTGTGATGTATTTTTTTTAATTTGCCATCCCAATTACGTCAGTCTCCATGTAGACCAGAATGCCTACCCCTTTTGGCTAATTGTAAGGGAGGTGCTGAAGTATTGGCGTGATCATCCAAAAGATGTTGAAATAAAAAATCCACTTAATGGCGAATGGGAATCCTTAACAACTGCTTGGATTACTACTCATGACAAATTACTTCTGGGTTACAGGTATACGGTTGATTTCAAACTAAAGTGGTTATCTCCATAGCCTTGCGCATCTTTCGTTCAATTATAGAATTCACTGTTTCTCTTTTTCAATAAATTACTTGGTCTTATTTGTTCTTGTTTCATAACCTTCTTATTTTATATGAACAGATATTATGGTAGCTTGTGATTTATTGATTTTACCAGCTGTATTATATGTTTGTGTTTGGGTATATTTACATATTTGGCGTAATGCGAGACATATTGACTAATTTATAATTCAGGTATATGTTCGAAAGAAAAAAAAACATTAAATCAAAGAATTCTATGTTTGGTGTGAAAATTGAGATGCGTTACAACTGTAGGAACGATTTTATACTTTGTACAAAACAAAATTGAATTACTGATTGTTATGATAAATGATACAAATAGCCGTGGTTGAGTGCAAGATCACTCATTGACAATAGCACGAAGACAATAAAGGTTTACAACAGATGTTGTCTTCACGAATTGTATATAACTTCAATGAAAAAGATTGATAATCTGGAAATTGATGATGCCCCCCCCTCCCCCCCCCCCCCCAGATTTCTCTTGTTTTATACAGTTTAGTCTAATTGCGCTTGATAGTTGATACCTTTATCATTTAACATTGATTCATTAGGAAGAGAAATTACGGAGGTAAGTGTCAGTGGTATGACCATGTATGATACATTAGTACATCCGAAGAAGGTGGGTCAGTGTAGATATAAAATGTGTTACAAGAGACTAGCTGATGTAGTTTGAAACAAGGATAATGACTATTAAATACTAATATGACATCTGATGAAAGTTGGAGGTAAGAAAAGGTAAATATTTTTCTATTATATTTTTACTTTGCATAGTTTGGTTTGAGTTTGACAGGTTTGGAAGAGTTGAAGGGCTTAATGTAGCAAATGACTCAAACTTGAGTCAACCCTAGACGTGGAGCTTAAATACATGTTTCTTGTTATTTCCGTCATTCAGTTTTTGGTTATCTGTTTGTTTTCATCTCTCACATAAACATATCCGCCATTGTTGAGTTTGTTGATTTGTTCTTGTATATTGATCTTGCCTGTAAGATCAAGTATACATTGTATTTCTTTGATTTCTGAGTTGTATGTACGATTCACAAAGCTAGGTATCACATTTGAAGTGATAGCCTAACGCAGTTATAGAAAAATAAAGGGGAGGTTGGTTGATTAAATCTGATTCTTGTGTTTTGTTTTAATAAATCGAATATGGTATCAGAGCCTTTGGTTCTTGATATCTGAGTTTTAAAACGGTTTTTGTATCAATCTTGATTAATCTTGTGGTTAATCGTGTTCCTTTTGTGATTAATTGCAAGATTTGTCTTTTTTAAATTTTTAGGGTTTTTAAAATTTGGGGGTTTTGTGATTCTTGGTGATCTGTGGTGTTTAATTAGGTTCTGTTGCGCTTAATTGAGCTCAATTGAGTTTCTGGTAAGGTTAATTAAAGAAACCCTAAAATCCAGAAATTAGGGTTTCATTCAATTTTTGGGCATTTGTTACTTTGTGTTAGTTATTTGTTATAACTAACTTTTTCAGGTTGTTTTTCCGCTGTGCTTGTTGGTAGTAATAAGATCTTCTTGATCTTATTGGTTCTTGGGTTTCTTTGCTTGTTGCTGCGCGTGTAGTAACACCTCTCTCACTCTCTCTTCTTTATTTGTTGTTTTTAGAAGGGGTTTAGGTGTCGAAGGGATTAGTTAGTCTTGGTTGTTGGTTATTGTGGAGTTACAAGGAGGTTGTTGTGATTTGTTTGATCTTTGTGTGCTTTCATTATGTCTGTTTCTAAGAAAGGTGACCAGGATGATGATCCTGTTAGTGATACTGAAACTGAAAATGAAACTGTCATTCATACTAATGACCCTTTGTTTTTACACCCTACTGACACAAATGGGCAGCCCATTGTGAGTGTTAAACTCACTGGTCCTGAAAATTATAAGGTATGGGCTGCTGCATTTAAGCTTGCATTGCATACTAAGAACAAATTGGGTTTTATTGATGGTACTTGTGAAAAGAATAATGATGATAATGTTTTAGCTGATCAATGGGATAGATGTAATGCTGTGGTATTATCTTGGATCCTTGGATGTATCTCTTTTGAGTTATATCAAGGACAAATCTTTTCTAAAAATGCTAAAGATGTGTGGGATGAATTTAAAGAAACTTATGATAAAATTGATGGATCTGTTATCTATAATTTGCACTATAAGATTTGTTCTCTTACACAATCTGGCTCTTCTTTGTCTGAATACTATCACAATTACAACAGTCTTTGGAGGCAGTTTGACTCACTTGTCAATCTTCCTTCATGTAAATGTGATGGTGCTCCTCAAATGAAGAGTCACAACTCTCTTATTAGACTCATGCAGTTTTTGATGGGTCTTGATGACACTTTCAGTGTTGTTAGGAGTCAATTACTAACTGCAGACCCTTTGCCAGATGTTAAATCTGCTTTTGCTACTCTATCTAGGGTTGAGTCTCATAAGAATAACCTGGTTCATGTTGTGAGTGATAAGAATACTGCTACTGCTTTTGTTGCTAAACCTAATAATTGGAATGGTAATAAAAATTCTCAAAACAGTCAAAATGGTCAAAACAGAGGTCCTAATAAGAATAACAATAAGTTTGTTTGCACTCATTGTAATATGAATGGCCATACTGTTGATAGATGTTTTGAACTTAATGGATATCCTCCAGGTTTCAAGAAAAGGAATACTGGAGGATCTAATGGTTCTAATAATGTCTCTAGTTCTTTTGGTAATAATGTTGATCAGGGATCTGGGAAATCTCTTCCCTTCACTGCTGATCAGATAAATAGACTCATGGCTTTGATTAATTCTAAGCCTGATATTGGTAAAGTGCAGTCTTGTGCTGCAGGTATTAAATTTGGTTCTAATCATGTCATTAGTTTTGTCACTTGTAGATTCTTTAACTTTAATACTAATATAAGTACTTATAGTACTTATATTGGTTGGATCTTTGATTCTGGAGCATCACAACATATGACTTTTTCAACTGAACACTTATTTGATGTTATTGATGTATCAAAATTAAATATATCTGTTTCACATCCTAATGGAACTATTGAACATGTTAAGCATGTTGGAAACTTTAAACTATCAAGTAAAATTATTTTGAAAAATGTGTTGGTTGTTCCAGGTTATAAGGTCAGTCTTATTTCTGTTCATAAGTTGGCTAAAGATAGTAAATTTGTTGTTTCCTTTACTGAATCAAAGTGTTTTGTTCAGGATTCTCATCAAAAGTCCCTCTTGGGGACTGGTAGTGAAAATAATGGACTTTATCTGTTTGATTCAGGTAGGAAATTTGTTAATAGTGCTATCACTAAGTGTAATTTGTCTAAGTGTGTGTGGCATAACAGACTTGGTCATCCCTCTGACCAAGTTTTAGCTATTCTTAAGGATAAAATCCATCTTGATTCTACTAGTAATGTTCAGCCTTGTGATGTGTGTCATATGGCTAAACAAACTAGAGATCCTTTTCCTATAAGTGATCATAAGACTAAATGTTTGGGTGAAATTATTCATTTGGATGTTTGGGGTCCTTATAGGGTTAAAAGTAGAGATGGATTTAGATTCTTTCTTACTATTGTTGATGATTATACCAGGGCTGTGTGGTTATACATGCTTAAAGGCAAAGATGAGGTTTTTGATAAACTTGTTGAGTTTTATAAGCTAATCAAAAATCAATTTGATGTTGCCATCAAAGTGTTTAGAAGTGATAATGGAACTGAATTTGTTAATCATAAATTTGAAAGCTTTATTAAACAGAATGGTGTTATACATCAAACTACTTGTGTGTATACTCCACAGCAGAATGGTATAGCAGAGAGAAAACATAGACATTTACTTAATGTTGCTAGAGCCCTCATGTTTCAGGGGGGGTTACCTTTGAACATGTGGCCTGAATCTATTCTTACTGCTGTTTATTTGATTAACAGGATTCCTAGCTCAGTCCTCTCTGGAAAAAGTCCTTATGAAATGATTTATAAAACTGAACCTAATATCTCTCATTTAAAAAGTTTTGGGTGTCTTTGTTTTAGTACTGTACTTAATAATGTGGATAAGTTTGCTGCTAGGTCTGAAAAGTGTGTGTTTATTGGATATTCATTCAATAAAAGGGTTATAAATTGTTTGGTATTGAGTCAAAACAAGTGTTTTATTCAAGGGATGTCAAGTTTTATGAAACAGTGTTTCCTTTTAAAAATGATGTTTGTAAAAATGATTTGGTCTTTGAAGATCAGGGAGTATATAGTTTAAATATTTTTGATTTAGCAGTAAACAACTCTGATGATCCCCATGATGATTTGAGAGATGAAAAATTAGGAGATAGAGGTAGCATTGTAAAAGAGTCTGTCTTAGCTGAGAAAGTATCTACTGATACTCCTATCATTGTTACCAGTGATACTCAGGGGTCAGAGTCTATGAATGATAAAAGTCATAGTCTTGGAAACCAGTATAGCTTAGGCAATAATGATGCTAATGATATTGACAATAATGTTGCCCTAGATGATGAAAATTATGATTCTGAGGGTGAAGAGTTTATAGAATTCAATCAATATTTTCATAATACTAGTCCAGAGGAAACTGAGCTAAGAAGGTCTAGTAGACCACATAAGTTGCCTAGTAAACTTGGTGATTATGTGCTTGACAAGAAAGTTAAATATGACATTAATACTGTGGTGAACTATAATAACTTGTCTTTGCATAATTTTGTGTTCACTAATAATTTGAACAAAATACATGAACCTAAGTCTTACAAAGAGGCAGCCAAAGACCCTAGATGGGTTGCGGCTATGAATGAGGAGATGGAAGCTCTTAATAGAAACAATACTTGGGTGATTGTTGATCTACCTCAAGGTAGAAAGGCTGTTGCATGTAAATGGCTATGGAAGGTTAAATACAAATCTAGTGGTGATGTTGAGAGATATAAAGCTAGAGTTGTAGCAAAAGGGTTTAGTCAAAAAGAAGGAATAGACTATTAAGAAACTTTTTCACCTGTTGTTAAAATTGTAACTGTTAGGTGTCTTCTTTCTGTTGCTGTGCACAATAATTGGCCTGTTTATCAGTTAGATGTAAATAATGCCTTTCTTTATGGAGATTTAGATGAAGAAATTTATATGAATCTTCCTGAAGGGTATGGCTCTAACTCAAACAAGGTGTGCAAGTTAACAAAATCTTTATATGGATTAAAACAGGCACCTAGAAAATGGAATGAAAAGTTAACAAGTGTGTTAATTGAAAATGGTTTCTGTCAAAGTAAAAGTGATGTTTCTTTGTTTACTAAGACTGAGAATGAGTCTTTTGTTGCCCTGCTTGTTTATGTAGATGATATTATTATTACAGGGAACAATGAAAGTATTATCAATGACTTTGAAGAATATTTGAGTTCAAAATTTAAGATTAAAGATCTTGGTAAACTCAAATATTTCTTGGGTATTGAAGTACTTGATACAGACTCAGGATTGTGTCTTAATCAAAGGAAATATTGTTTGGAGTTGCTATCTGAATATGGAATATTAGCTTGTAAACCAGCTAAAGCTCCTATTCTAGATGCATCTAAGAAAAAGAAAAAAACTTATTGAAGATGAGATTGATACTGTGCTTGAAAACAAAACTTGTTACCAAAAGATTGTTGGTAAATTGATATATCTGACTCTTACTAGGCCTGATATTGCTTATGCTGTTCATTGTTTAAGTCAGTTTATGCATGATCCTTATAAATCTCATCTGAAATTAGCTTTTCATGTTCTTAGATATCTGAAAAAGTCTCCTGGAACTGGCATATCTTTTAAACATAATAATAATCTGAATCTTACTGCTTTTGTTGATTCTGATTGGGCTAAGTGCAAGATTACAAGGAAATCTGTTACTGGATATGCTGTTTATCTGGGTGATAATCTTGTATCATGGAAAAGCAAGAAACAATCTGTTCTAGCCAAATCTTCAGCTGAAGCTGAATATAGAGCTATGAATAGTGTGGCTTGTGAAATCATGTGGATACTTAAGATTATGAATGATCTTAAAGTAAAAGTGAATTTACCTGTGCCTATCAGTTGTGATAGCAGTTCTGCAATTCAAATTGCAGCCAATCCTGTATTTCATGAAAGAACTAAACATTTTGAGATTGATTTATATTTCTTAAGGGAAAAGGTATCTGCAGGTTTGATCAAAACTGTTAAGGTCAAATCTGAAGATAATGTTGCAGACTTGTTTACCAAAGGGTTGTCTATTAAAGATCACAATTCTTTTTGTGAGCTTTTGAAGCTTGTTGATTTGTATCAGAAGTCAAATTAAGAGGGGGTATTAAATACTAATATGACATCTGATGAAAGTTGGAGGTAAGAAAAGGTAAATATTTTTCTATTATATTTTTACTTTGCATAGTTTGGTTTGAGTTTGACAGGTTTGGAAGAGTTGAAGGGCTTAATGTAGCAAATGACTCAAACTTGAGTCAACCCTAGACGTGGAGCTTAAATACATGTTTCTTGTTATTTCCGTCATTCAGTTTTTGGTTATCTGTTTGTTTTCATCTCTCACATAAACATATCCGCCATTGTTGAGTTTGTTGATTTGTTCTTGTATATTGATCTTGCCTGTAAGATCAAGTATACATTGTATTTCTTTGATTTCTGAGTTGTATGTACGATCACAAAGCTAGGTATCACATTTGAAGTGATAGCCTAACGCAGTTATAGAAAAATAAAGGGGAGGTTGGTTGATTAAATCTGATTCTTGTGTTTTGTTTTAATAAATCGAATAATGACCAATTGAATCTGTTGATCCCCACAGAATACCAGAAACAATTAGAGATAGATAAATTGGATCTATTGATTCCGAAGAATACTAGAAACAATTTCTTCCAACAATCGTTGATTCAACGAATACCGATTATTAGGTTGAAAATCAAACAATAAACCCTAATCTTGGTTTATGTCAATTAACACAAGACATTTTTTTATTAAACACTCAATATCCAATACAATGAACAAATTCCTAATTTTATAGGAAAACTAAACTTGGGAAAAAAGAAAACAATATTCTTCCCAAAAAACACAAAATAAGAAAATTAATTAAAAGATACCACAAAATAAGAAAACTAAATAAAAAATATCAACCCGTTTATTCTTGTTCCCCATCATTACTGATGTAGTTTGAAACAAGGATAATGACCAATTGAATCTGTTGATTCCCACAGAATACCAGAAACAATTAGAGATAGATAAATTGGATCTATTGATTCCGAAGAATACTAGAAACAATTTCTTCCAACAATCGTTGATTCAACGAATACCGATTATTAGGTTGAAAATCAAACAATAAACCCTAATCTTGGTTTATGTCAATTAACACAAGACATTTTTTTATTAAACACTCAATATCCAATACAATGAACAAATTCCTAATTTTATAGGAAAACTAAACTTGGGAAAAAAGAAAACAATATTCTTCCCAAAAAACACAAAATAAGAAAATTAATTAAAAGATACCACAAAATAAGAAAACTAAATAAAAAATATCAACCCGTTTATTCTTGTTCCCCATCATTCTCCCTCACTTCAAAAAACTCGTCCTCGAGTTTGTCTCACTCTTCCCTTGTACTCGTAGAATCCAAATTTGTATCCCTTGCATCAAATTCTCTTTATTTATGACGAATCGACCTCGAACCTTGATCGTTTTAAATCCAAACTTACCGACCATAAGTGCGGCTTCTTGATATATATTTTTTTCAGTCATGATACTAACATCCACCCATTTACCTTCTTGCAACCAAATTAACTCATGAGGGTTTGAAACTGTGACTTTTGAATAATCAACACTTAATGTAGTTTGGATAATGGAAGAACAAAGATCATTAGCCACAACTACAACGTACTCGATGTTGTCTTCTTCGCCAACAAATCTTCCTTCCCCCAAAAATCCTTCTTTCTCCGCAATGACATCTTCAAGATCAGTATCATAAACTGCCATTGATTCTTCTTCATATTCATCAAATATTGGAGGTCCTTCATAATCGTCACCCTCCATGCCATGATCTGTCCATTCAGTAGAACGTGAACCATCACCATCAAAAAATGGATATTCTAACATCTTAATCAAAAACTTTGGCTCTGATACCAACTGATGTAGTTTGAAACAAGGATAATGACCAATTGAATCTGTTGATTCCCACAGAATACCAGAAACAATTAGAGATAGATAAATTGGATCTATTGATTCCGAAGAATACTAGAAACAATTTCTTCCAACAATCGTTGATTCAACGAATACCGATTATTAGGTTGAAAATCAAACAATAAACCCTAATCTTGGTTTATGTCAATTAACACAAGACATTTTTTTATTAAACACTCAATATCCAATACAATGAACAAATTCCTAATTTTATAGGAAAACTAAACTTGGGAAAAAAGAAACAATATTCTTCCCAAAAAACACAAAATAAGAAAATTAATTAAAAGATACCACAAAATAAGAAAACTAAATAAAAAATATCAACCCGTTTATTCTGGTTCCCCATCACTAGCTAACCCAGGCATCCCAAAATTACCTTTTTCTCAGTTACCTGAATGAAACAATTCCTATTTTCAGCCATTGGTCCCGCGAAAATTAAGCATACAAAGGTTGTACAATTCTATTGACCATTTGTTATTTCTTAAAATGAGGGAAGCATTAAATTTCTCAAGCGAGTTTGACATCAAATAGCAGAGAGCAGTCGTGATTTTGTAGTCCCGTTGATCATTGATGTTGATGAACTTAAAAGAAAGGCTCCCTTTCCTATCACGAATGTACTAAAACAAATGTTTACAATACATTCAGATTGAAAGTTTGGGGAGTACTTGCAGTTTTTAATGCATTTTTTTTTTCTGTTTGCTATCATTTTTATGTAAATGAGTACAGAGAATGAGAGACGTCAAACAAATAGGAGCCCTTCCCTCAAAGGTATTCAGTTAAAGAAATCCTATTAATGGAACATGAGTTGATCTAACAACTTGTGTGTCGGTTTTCGTGAGAGATTGGTCGATTGTCATTCCGTTGAGTTTGAGTGTACTCAGTACAACCTGCTCATCGTGACAACAATTGTGTTTATATATTACCACGTACTGTACTATTTGTAGTTCATATTTCTGGTGTGTTCATGGAAATTTGAAGTGCTACTTCTACAACCTGTTATATATAAAGTACAGGTTTAAAATAACATTTTACTTCAATACCTATAAACATTTTCAGCTGACATTATAGAACTTAACTAATAAATACACGTGATATTGCCGATGCACCATACGATGAATCGAATCTAAACACTTGGTTATTTACACATGAATCTGAAGAACAACAATGTATAGTAAAAATGTTCTCTATGATGCGCTAAAGTATTAAGTTTGTCCTCGTCAAATCAAGGAGTTTAAAGTAATAAGAAAACCGTATATATGCGTGATGGAACAAACACTACTACAATTGTGATTTAAAACCTCCCTATTAAAGTCCTGTTTTTTTTTTGTTAGAAACGGGGCTATCATAGTTCCATGTAGCATAAAGCCCGTTTTCAAATTAAGAAACCTGGCTCTAATATAATTAGTAATGGAAATTGCATCATTAGTTTCAAAGCACACATCTAAAACCTTCTTAATGCGCTTATGACTAAATTGTAAAATTGGATATATGTAGATCTACAATAAAATGATAGAATGGCAGAAGCCTTTTGTTGCATATGAGAATTCCCCAACCTCATTTCTGCAAGAAGTAAGCCTATAATCGCAGCTGGAGCTGGCATACTATTCCTGTGACCTGATTGATTTCGTGAAGCTGACTGACCACAACAAAATACAATAACTTTTACCGTGTCCCTTTTATATGTCCATTTATTGATATGTTAGCTTGCAGCTTCATATTATCCTTCCCCCTTATCAAATAAGAAATTTTTAATAAACCTTTGTGCGTGGAGGATCATATTTTTATGTAACTGATTAGAGCGTATATCTTCCATAACATGTGTTCGGGCATCGCCAGTGACATCTAACAATGTTAAGGACAAATCCACCTGTTTATTCAAATTTCATTAGAATGAAAACGCTTTATACGTACAAATTAGAATGTATCCAATGGTTTCCGCTACTCGCGAATTTGAATCACTTTCTATGGTATTCAGTTTGAGAACTTGATTATGTAGGCGTCGAAGAAGGAGGAAACAGTGAAGTCGCATTGGAGGGTTCGGAATTGCGAAATCCTAATTACTATACTTTTCAATTTTCTCTATAGGTGGGTGATCGAGAACTTGGCCACAAATATTGGCATAAACCTGAAGCTATGACCGAGCAAAGGCATCTGATACAAATGCGCGCTCAATTTGCACCCGAGACTACAACAATAATGGCTTCTACCGCTATCAGTAAGTTGAGATTATTTTTATTCTTTTTTGTTTCCTTGCAAATATGCCTTAGATAAAGATAGTTAAAACATGTCCAAAATTTCCTTTTAAAGATTAAAGGGTGCTTGGTGTTTTGTTTTGAGAAAATATTTGATGTTTGTTTGTATTGAGCGCAAATTATCATCACTATAATATAATGATTAACAATCTATTCGCAAAACTGTATTTGATTTTCGTGACATATTTTTATTAGTCGGTCAAAGTAGCACAAAAAAAAGAACCCTAATTAAATGGTAATACTAATGTCACGTCATATAATGGTTGTGTTAACCTCCTGCCAGTTGGCAACATGGGTGGGTGGTTCGTATGTCTAGAGGATCCCTCGTTTGTGGTCATCTCAATACTTATATTCACTCTTCTATAAGGTGGCCTATTGAATCTATAGAAGTTTTGTAGGTTATATGGTTAAAAAACATTCAACCTGTGTTTTTTTTTATATTTGCATTTCTCTTATATTTTTAGTGACCTGAATAATGTTGAATTGGTGGTTTCTCTACTTAAGCATGCATTTGTTGTTTTTTTTTGCAGATGTCTCGGCTGCTTGCTGGCCCGACGTTAGTCCAATTCTTCTTCTCCCTCGTCAAGGAATTGGTTGAAACTGCCTTCAAGGCTACACAAGTGCCTGGTATGTTGTTGCCGTTGTCTATTATTTTTCAAGGATACACAAGTGCGTGGTATGTTGTTGTCTATTGGGTTAATAGACACAAAAGTTAATAAAGTTTGGCCAAAAGTTCGATTTAGTTACTAAAGTTAAAACCTAACAGACAGGTTACCAAGTATTGTAACCGGGTGTTTAGGTTACCACTAACATTGTTACCCATTGCTACCGGTTAACTACTTACGTGGCATATTACGTGGCTTTTTTATTTACTTATTTTTTTTATTAGTCAACGATATACTCCCCATATCTTTTACATTCCCCAATTCACAAACCCTAAAATCAATTTTTATATTCCTCCAAATCACACACAGTTCTCTCAAAAACATCAAAATCAAATTAAATAATATTCCCAGATAAAAGGTAACAAACTGTTGATTAAATTAACAGTGATTCTTGAATCTTTCCCGTCTTTCTTTAAACAACAACAAAATTTGAGGTTTTCTTGTTTCTTTAATCTTTACAGTCTTTTTAAATTTATTTGGGTTTTTCTTGTTTCTAAACCTATTTCCAGTCTTTTTTAATCAATAATCATAATCCAATTTGGGGTTTTCTTGTTTCTTTAATCTTTACAGTCTTTCTTTAATAATTAATCCAATTAGGGTTTCAATTAAATTAAATTAATAATCATTTTATTAAATTAATGATCTTTGTTAATTGATTTGATCACAGATGCCAGCAGATTCTCAACAATCCACTGTCTTGTTGAAGGTTCATCGTGGTGGTGCTTTTGTAAGAGACCCTCTTTCATATGACTATGAAATTCTATCTGAGTTGCCAAGCTTAGATATAGGTTCATTAGATTTAGCTGGTTTCTTTAGTCTTTTGAAATCTCAGTTTAGTACTAGTTTGAAGTGTGCTTACTATTTGGTTCCTGGCTTAGAATTTGAGATAGGGTTGAAACCATTGAAAACTGATAATGACTATCAAGCTTTTGTCCAATGTGGTGCTAATGAACATGTAATAGATGTTTATGTTTCAAACACTGTCTTTGAATTAACTCCAACCATTGACCAAAATCTAGGAGATAATTTAGGATCTAATGAAGAACCAAATGTAGGAGCAGTTGAGGATAATGGCAATGACTTAGATGATGAGGACAATGTTTATGGTTATTTTAGTGAGGAAGATAGTGACACTGCTTCCATAGATTATTTGTCTGATGGTGAAGAGGAAGTATTATATGTTAGAACAAAGAAAGCCCAACCCGCTCCTAAGAAAAAAGCAAGTGGGATCTTTGATGAAAACTTTCTTACTAGTGTTTTCAATGGTCTGCCAAGGGATGAATTTGATGATAGTAATGACAATAAGGTAGATGAGCAAGATATAATAGGTGATCACTTTATTTGTCATGATCCTAATATCAAATGGAAGCTTACCAGACCAAGGTTAGGTGAAAGGTTTGAAGGTCCTGAGAAACTAAAAACTGCTTTGACTTACTATGCCTTGGCACATGGTTACAAGCTGTATTTTGAAGTTAACAACCCTAGGAGATTAGTTGCTAAGTGTTCAAAAGACAATCTGGAAAACAAATGTCCATTTAGGTTGTGGGCAACCTGGATGCAAAGTGAGAAATCCTTACAAATAAAAACTTTGGTAGATGAACATGTTTGTTCTAGGTCTTATGAGTATGGTACATTGATAACTAGTAATTGGATTGCTAGGAATTATGCAAAAAAGATTATGGTTAACCCTCTCATAAAACCTAAGGAACTAATAGCTATGATCATTAAGAAATACAAGTGCAAGGTGACTATCAGTCAAGCTAGAAGGGGTAAGATTAAGGCTTTAAAGTAATATGAAACTTGTCTTCAGGATCATTATGGTATGCTATGGTCCTATGTTGCTGAAATTCTAAATTCCAATGAGGGATCTACTTGCAGGCTTGGGATTGAACCTGTATCTGATGGAAAGCCCTACTTTAGTTGTTTATATGTCTTTTTTAAGGCTCTTAGGCAAGGCTGGATAGAAGGGTGTAGGAGGGTAATTGGGCTTGATGGGTGTTTTTTGAAAACCATTTACAAGGGACAACTTTTATCAGCCATGGGTAGAGATGGTAATAACCAGATCTATCTAATAGCATGGGCAGTGGTTAATGTTGAGAACAAGGAGAATTGGAGTTGGTTCATGAAATGCCTTATTGATGATTTAAAGATTGTTGGTGGTGAAGGTCTAACCATCATATCTGACCAACATAAGGTACTAATCTTTCAATAAATGTGTTATGTTTTATTAATTAAATTGGTCTTATAACATTAAATTTGTATTTTCAGGGTATAATTAAAGCTGCCAAGGAGGTGATGCCTTCTACAGAGCATAGGCAATATGCTCGGCACATATATGCTAACTTTAGGAAGAAGTTCACTGGGGTACAATTTAGAAGTTTATTTTGGCAAACAGCAAAGGCTACCTACCCTGCCAAGTTTGAGAAAGTAATGAAGGAAATTGAAGCACTCAACAAAGATGCACACAGACATCTTATGGAAAGAAATCCAGAAAGTTGGAGTAGGGCATACATTAGAACAGACAGAGTGTGTGATGCAATTGAGAATGTTATAAGTGAGTGCTTTAACTCACTTATAGTTGAAGCTAGAAGAAAACCAATTATCAATATAATAGAGGACATAAGAATAGGATTAATGGAAAGGATTCATACGATGAAAGAAAAACATGAGAAATGGGGTGATGTTATATGTCCTAACATTAATAAGAAGATTGAAAAGCTGAAAGATCAACACAGGTAATGCATTCTGATTTAGAATCATTTTTAAATTTTTTCTTAGAATCATTTTTAATCACTTTGTCTTACTAAATTTATTTAATGTAGGAATTGGAAAGTTGTGCCTAGTGGTAAGACTAGATTTGAAGTTAGGAATGGGTATGAGGGTTTCAAAGTTGATTAAAGGTTAAGAACTTGTACATGTAGGGCTTGGCAACTATCTGGTATTCCATGTGAGCATGGGTTTGCTGTGTTATTTCATTTACACAAAGAACCCTATGACTATGTGTTACATTGGTATAAGAATGATAGGTTTGTTTCTACTTACAACCATTACATAGAAGGCCTTAATGGAATGGATCAATGGCCTTCCACCAGTTTACAAAAACCATTGCCTCTACTTAGTAGAAGAATGCCTGGCAGACCACCCCATAAGAGAAAGATAGATGCCTTTGAGAATGATGGGAACAGGTCTAGGCTAATTAGGAAAGGTTAAGTGAACTATTGTACTAAATGTAGCATCAGTGGTCATAATAAGAGGTCATGTAAAGATGAAGGTGGATCAACAGCTGGTAGTAGTGCTAATACCTCAGCAAGTGGTGTTAGTACCTCTGGAAGAGGTGGTAATACCTCTGCAAGAGGTTCTAAGTCCTCCCATAAGAGGTGCTAAGACCTCTTCAAGAGGTGATAGTACCTCTATAAGAGGTTCTAAGATCTCTACAAGAGGTGCTAGTACCTCTACAATAGGTTCTAAGACCTCTACAAGAGGTGCTAAGAAATCTGCAAATCCAAGGGGTGATTCAACTGGTGTAGATGGTTGTTTAGATATGGTTATAGGTGGATCAGGGTCAGCAAGTGGTGGTTTTATACCTGTTAGAGGTGGATCAGCTTCTAGAGGTAAAGGAGGTTCAACAGTTGGTAGAGGTAGAGGTTCTACACCATCAATACCAGCTGTAAGGTTTGAAATAAATGAATCTAAGGGTGTGAGAATGACTAGTGGTAGGGTCAAAGTTAGGGTGGTTTCAGTGTTAGGGGTAGTCCTAGCAGCCCTACAACAAGGAGTATGACTAAAGGTAGAGAAGGTGGAAGTTCTGTTAAGAAGATAGTGAATGGGAAAGAAGTTAGAAGGAGGGGAAGTAGCGCTAGAGTCAATCTTATAGGATATGGTGTATATTGGGACCCAAAAGATGGACAACCAATGTTTGGAGTAAGTATTTAACTTTCATTCTATTTTTTGGCATACACAATTTATACTAAATTACTAATATAATCTGTTTTAGTTACATGATACCATGGGTATTCCTAAACCAGCATGGCTAGAAGGAATTACACCAAAAGATGTTAGGTTACATGCTCAGTCTCAAGTTACAATCCCACTCACTAGCTCTCAGCCAATACCATCACAAGAAGCATTGGATGATGAAGAACAACCAGTGCATAGGAGAATCTCAGAAAGGATCGAGTTAAAGAATTACATCAAGTATTGAGTAGTATCATATGCTACACTTTAATGGTTATCCACATGTTTGGCACTTTTGTATATCGGCCATAATAGTTATTAACTTGTTAGTTTATGTAATCTATGAACATGATGGTAACTTGTTAGCATGATCCTATTGCAGTATTATACTGCTTATGTTTTATAACATTAAACTAATTTGATGAATGGTATGAATCATGCTTGCATTTGTCTTATATTTAAGCTTTTCATTTTTATTTTAGTTATTTTAGCTATAAACTTGTAAGAACAATGAAAATACAAAATATTATAACATTCATTACTTGATAATAAAGAGTTACATAATCCCAAATGGGTAAAAACAAAAGTTACATCATAAACTTGAAGACTTGCATAGCAGATACAATGAAGACATAAACACAAACTTAAATCACCATTCTACCTTAAATCACCATACTACCTTAACCACTAAAAAAACCTAATAACCAAGATCACCACAAATAGCAACATCAGAATCGAGTTCTTGAGCATCCATTCCTTAGTTGAACAATGAGTTCTTGAGCCTCCATCGACTTAACATGGTTCTGGTACATCCTATCAACATACCAACGATTTGGTAAGGGAATATCAACCCATCTGATAATTTTGCAATTCAACAATGGATCTAAGTAGTTAGGACATCCAAGAAATCTCCTTCCAGGATTGTGTGGTGTCCAAGAGGTATGACATCTAGCAACCTGACCACAACCACAAAGGATCGGGTTTGACATTGTGAAGGAAAGAGATTTTTGTTTTGAAGATGGATGTGTAATGAGAAACCCTAGATTGAGATGAATGTGTGATTGGGATGAAAGGGATAAGGTTAGTGGGGTTTTTATATAAAAACAAGTCTCCAACGGTTAAAAAAGGAGTAGGGCCCAAATTTATCCAACATGGCATCAAAACCGGGTACTCAACCGGTCACCCATCAGAGGAGTAATGGCGGGATCACTTTTATATATGTTTAGTAACCCAAAAAACAAACTCGTATACTTGGGTAACCTGTCTGTTAGGTTTTAAACTTTAGTAACCAAATCGAACTTTTGGCCAAACTTTAGTAACTTTTGTGTCTATTAACCCTTGTCTATTTTGCAAGTCTTTAACTTCGCGACATTACTATTTTTGTTGAGTGGTGGCCTGTTGTCAGAAAAGTATTCTTGGCACTCAAAATATGTTCCTTTGTTATTACGAATGTTAAACCAAGTATCTCCTCTTGATCAACATTTTTTGGTAAAGGGGAAACATCCTCGTAAAATATATTAATCCCAAATAACAGTTAAGTAGAATGGAATGTGGCCAAACACGTTAACCTGAAGCGCAAACGTGAACTCAAGTAAGTCGTATGATAAGCCATACAACTACATCATTCTCAATCTCTCGATCAACAGTATTTCAACTTTTATTTAGTGATTCCAAACATGATCATTGGTGTTAAGTATGTCATTAAAAGAATGAGTAACATAATGATAATGTATTGAATTATGTATGATCTATTTTAAGACGCTAAATGAATCTCTTATATAAACATTTTAAATAGTTTCTTAAGGCTCTGTGATAGTTGTAAAATCACACTTGTTTAGGAAAACAAGGCAATAATATAGGGCAAGCACGACGATTTAGGAAAACCGTGTGTAAATGACCGTAAGTGAGTTCGTTCTCGAGGAGGCTAGTGTGTTGTGTAATGAATTGATTAATGATTGATTTTATTGTTATGAGAAGAAAAGAAAATAGAAATAAGAGAGAAAAGACGATTACGAAGACGGATCGAGCTAAGACGAAAAAGCGTTCACGTAAAACCGTAAAAAAACTACAAAATTAACATTTAACCTAAAAATTCCTAAAAATTACTAAAAATCCACAATAATATTCTAAGGGTTTACAAAAAATCCAAACTTGCTAAAACCTTTAATTAATTAGATAATGACTTTTTAATGCTAATTAAAGCCCTAAAAATCACAATTAACTATTAAAAAGCCCTAAACAAGATTTTAAAGTTTGTAAACCTCAAAAATAACCTAATTAAGATAAAAAGTATTTTTTAAAATTTTAAAACCAAATAAAACTATTTTTAAACACTTAAAAACTATTAAAGTCAATTAAAACTTAAATTAATTCTAGAAAATAATTGAAAAGCCCTAAAAATATTTGGAAAGTTAAAAATTCCTAATTAAGTGTCTACAATATAGGAAAAATGAAAAAAGTTAAAAAAACTAATTTTCAATTTTTAAAAATAAAATAATAATAAAATAATCAAAAAAATTCAAAGTTTAATAAAAAATTATAAAAAATTACGAAAAATCTAAAATAATGTAACTAAGACATAAATGCAATTAAAAGTTTCTAAAACCTATTTAATAATTTTATATTGAATTTTAAAGTAGGTAAAAAAACCTAAAATCCTATAAAATAAAAAATAAGACTTTTTGAAAACTTAAATGGCTGTAAACCTCAAAAATATGAATAAAAACCTAAAAACTATTTTTTGGATTTTTAAAATGCTTTTTCCTATTTTTAATCTAATTAAATAAAAACGGGTAATTAAAAAATGATAAAAAATAAATAAAGAAAGAGAAAAATCAAAACTTAGCACAGAAAAATCCTAAATGAGGTAACAAACCTAGAAAAAATACAAACTAGCTAATAAGCTTAACCAATAAGCCTGAAATGGCTTATTTAGCTACGGCTTAATTTAGTAAAGCCAAAACACAAACCCTTTAAATACAATTTGTTGCAAAGAGTTACCAGTCAAAGACCCTAGGGCATTTGGTAAACGCGTTGGTGTGTGGGAGGAGTGGCGCAGGTTCGAGTCCTGGCCACGTCCTTTTTGCCTTTTTATTTTTTTTTTCTTTTTTAAAACTTTAAAACCCAAAAACAGTAACTTAAACTTGCTCTAAAACAAGCTTATAATCCAAAACAAGCTATAATAAAGCTTTAAAAGATCAAAAACGTGCCCAGATTGCACTATAACTGATGAACACAAAGTTTTTATCTTCACTTGTGAAGACTGATCAAGAGGAGCTTGATCTTGGTTTCTTGTTGGTTTTTGATGGACAAAAGGGCACCCCTACACTCAGTTGGAGTGTAGGGAGTCAATTATAGCACAAAAACAACAAGCTACTTCACAAAAATTCTCACAAAAGGGCAAATAATGTTTCTGATTAAGCTAATTGGGTGACTGTGAGTATTTGCTGGTTCAATATGCACACAAGTGATTTTCAAACCTTCAAATCAAGCACATAAATCATACCAAATAGCATACAAGGCCTACCCAATCCTCAAACAACCTATATCCTAGCAAAGATCAAGGTTTCATGGCAAAATTGCACTAAAACAAGCAGGAAAATGACTTGACTGTTTTTAGCTATGTGACCAAATTTTAAGCATGCAATTTGTTTTAAACTGCACCAATCTGAAAACCAAATACATATAACAACTAATACTAACCCAAGGAGTGTTTATAACAGGTTTTAAGCCAAGATTAACAACAATCAACCCTACTTAAGCCTTAATCCAAACACCCCTTAAAATTACTGAAAATGATTTTTCAAACCAAATCTTAACAAAACTCAAGCAAACTGATTCCAATCAATCTAAACATGCACAATAACCAGTAAAAGACCTAATCAAGCTGATTAAACACACAAACAAGCTGTTTCACCAAAATTCATCTAAAATCACATAAATCTAAAAAAATCATACACTTAACCAAAACTTGAACAAGGACCTTAGGGAGTTACCTTGTGGGACCCACATCCAGGTCCCACCAAGGCTGCTATGCCTTCTCCAACAGACCCGGGTCTGTGCAGACTTCTTGGACTTATGATATGCAAAATGATGATAATAATATTGTTCTTGCTTTGATCCTACACAAACACAAACAACAATGAAAACAATACAAGTTGCAAGATGAACCAAAAGCTTTGTCAAAAGCTTTTGGACAGCTTCAACAGTAAGTGTCAAGTAAGAAAAATAGGAAATAAGATTTTGATAAATCTTATAAAACTGAAATTTTTGGAAAACAGGTTTAACCAATCCTAGAACTTCTTAAACCAACAAATATTGAAACCTTAAACAAGTTCAACTTCAGAAATCCAATAACCAAGTCCACTTTCACTTTCTTGGATTTTGAATTTCTGAAAATTAAAACCCTTTTTTAATACCTTTTTGAAAACTCAAAAACACCAAGTATTTAAACAAATTTTTGGAACTCAGCTAGGCTTTCAACACACACACAACTTTTAATAATTATAAAAAGGAATTACTTTGAACAAATACCAAACCTTTATATTACTAAAAAGGAATTACAAATGAGAAAGCCAAAAACTGGAACAAAGGGTGATACACATGTTGTATACTCCTTTTATACTACTAACAAGATGATTCTAGAACTATGATTAAAATAATGCATAAGAGAAACCCTAGTGCTCTGAAAATCCGAAAATGCCCTTGAATTTGACTTGGAATCTTGGTCAATTTGATCATGTGATGTTGCCAGCTGCTTTTGTTGATCTTGGACGTCAAAATGTGCTTGGGGACCAAGGACTAAGCATCTAGCCGTTTATCTGGTCGGGTCTTGGGTTTGAGGGAAAGTGACGGGTGCAGGGGACCATGAGATGGTCACATGGGTTGAGTGGGGACATGGTTTGTAAGTGGGTTTTGGTGACAAAGGGGTGAATCAACCATCTGAAAAAGTAGGGTAAAAAACCCTTTGTTTTTAGTTTGATTGTACCTGGGATTAATTAGGGTTTGTGGGTAATTAGGGGGGGTTTAATCTGTTTTGGGTAAAAAAGGTTTTTAAAAATGTGTTTGGTGGGAAAAATGTTTGACCATTTGACCATTTGACCAGGTTTATTAATAAACCTGGTTGGGGACGGGTTGTGGGTTTGGACTGGGTTTGGGTTGGTTTAGTCGGTAGGGTCGGGTAAAAAGGGTGAGGTGTCATGTTCTGGTTGGATGGGTAGGTTTGTTTGTTTGGCAGAAAAGGCCCCCAAGCTTTCTTTATTCCTTCATTTTGTTTTAAATGGCAATAAACTCCAAATCCCTTTATAACAAGTTTCAGCATTTGGCAATTTTGGCACAACATATTTATAAACTTGTATTAAGGACTTCACATGTAATTTCTTCATTTTCCAAGGGCTAAACTTGTACAATCTTCATTCCTCAAAGACCATTCTTGCATAACTTGATTTCTTCAAGGTCTAATCTTGCCAAGTCTTCAAAAATGAGGGACTAAAGTTGCCAATCTTCAAAACTTCAAGGCATTTTTGTAAAATCCAAGCTTGGGCCTGGTTCATTGTGCGGCTTTGTTTCCCGTGTTCGTTTTTGAATGATTCTTGTGATCTTTTGCCTTTTCCTCAATATCCGTAACTAAAATACACAAGCAACAAACACGAGCATATATTTGGTAGTTTTAATGATATTTTATGCATTTTAAGCCCGATTTGGACGATGAGACTATGTATAAAAGCAGTCTCATCACTCCCCCACACTAAGCCATTGCCGTGCCCTCACGCAATGCTAGAATAAAGTATCATAGCACCTCCAAAATTCATTTTTATTCACTTTATTGAAATGATAAACTAGCTACACTACTACTATTACTACTACTTGTGTTTTAGACATAATGTATGATTTTCATCGCAAAATGGGACGTTTAGGTTCATAGAATAAGAACACGTGAATGCTTCGTTAGAAATAATTTCATCATCCTCGATTTTCACTCTAATTCCATGCCAAGCGTGCAACGAGATCATTGTCATTATAAGTTAGTAATGCTAACACTACTCATATGCCCTAATCACGTACTTATCCTCCCATTATTCCTAAGTTGTATCTCTTATATTTTATTATGTCTTGAATGTTTCACGAGGATACATCATTGACTTATGCGATAATAGAGATTTAGGTCTAAAAATAGAGTTCTAACGGTGTAACTAAGACCATCAAATCAATAACCCCTCCTAATAGACAACGATGTTAAAAAATTAAGTTGACAAGAAGAATCGATAAACACGGTTTTATAACGGTTTTGAACATGAGACTTATTACCAAGACTTTTATACGCCCCCTAACGGAAGGGCCTTATTATCTTTGGTTTACCTCTATCTTTTATTCAACTTCGCCATGAAGCTTTTATTATGACTTCGGTCTTGCCTTGCCTTTTATTATCCGCCTCATCGGTGGTTTTATTAGCCAAAGACGTATATCCTCACGCTAAAGCGAATTTTGGATCTTTAAAGCTTCGAAGATTAAGGCTTGATTCACTTTCAATTTTGCATAGATTTTTCGGCCTTGTGGATCTTCAAATTGTTTGCTTGATTTAGGTGAGCACTTGAAATCTTATTATTGGGTGAAGCTTTCGATTATTGGGGTTCCAATACTTCAAAACCGTGACGCTGGCGATACCTTAATGTCTTCCCAATTTAATTACACGGAAGCTACTAGAAAAGACTAGAAACCCAACAATCCTAACTAAACCGCTAAGTCAATATTTATTAAGCAAAAAATATTTACAAGCGAAGGGAGAATAAGCAAACAACGAGAACACATGAGTTTTTGAAAGAATACGAGTACTCTACGTTTAGCATAGTAACTTATAATTAACTCTATCATTTCTCGTCCTCATTTAAGAGACTTAGCCTAATGTGTAGTTAAGGAATCAAAGCTAAGTGCTCAACACGCACGGTCGAGTAAAAAATTACTCTTATTCTCGCCATCGGAAAACCTACATTCGTGTCTTAAACACTTATAAAACATGAGAAAAATTTTAAAATTTGGCCATTTTTAGCCTTATTTTGCAACAAAACGATAAACAAAAAGATAAACTTTGAAAAGCGTGAAGGTTTGGCAAGGCAAGTATCTATTCACCCCCCATACTAAAGTTAAACATTGTCCTCAATGTTTCGAGTCTAGGGGTGCAAACACCCCCATACTAGAGACGTAGTCGAATGCCTAATCTAGCATGGAAAGGGTGTAACCATTAAATTAATAGCCGTTTATGAAGTGTGCTAAAAACCTAAGGTTAGAACATCAAAGGATCTATCATTTGGATATTAAGAAATGTCTCCAAAGCAAACGATCGAGTGCTCCCACAAACGAACACGAGAGGCTCTAATCATGAAGATCATGATCTAAAAACCACAATGCACAAACAACCATGGAACAAAGGTTGGAAGGGCACAAATCCCCACACGTTAACTAATTAGAAAGCAATAATATATACATGGATAAGCATGGGTCTCCCCCACGAGGCACCTTGTTTTTGATAACCGAGTCAAAAGCTCGACTCGAATCCCCATAAATGTGATCATTTAGGGATTATCATGGTATGGTCAATTTTTAGTCGGGCTTACATGATAAACAAGGCCCAAAAACAACCGGTATTAAGGACTAAGTCCTTTGATGGTGCAAAATACCGGGATCGAAGATGGCGTTCTCATTTTCATTGGAAAAACAAATCAACGCCACTTCATCAATAGTCAACAAAAACCCAAAGGGTTTCAAGAAAATAGGAGAGAAGAAATAGAAGGGTGGGACAATGGGTAAGTCATGAAAACATTGAGCTACTCGAGGTAGACTCGCACCAATCAAATGAAAATATTTTCCATTTATTGCATCGGTGGAAGACCGAGATTTCCCTATATAAGCAATTCTAGGATCAAATATTTCGTCCTCGGTGGAGAAAGGGGAGGGAACATAAGGGGTTTCCCCCACACTAAGTCCACACAAAGCATCGTCAAAAGGAGAAGACGAGCTTGTAGCACTCAAAACACGTGGTGATGACGGAGTTAGAATTGTAGAATAATCCTTTAAATTCAATTTAAAATCTTTTCCTTTTTCATCTTTTACACTCTCCTTGTGAAAACCCGATTTAATTATGTCAAAAATATTTGGTGTTTCTAAAGCAATGTTAGTCACACTAAAAATTCTCACATTTGAAAAGTGTTTTGGCAAAGGTGGTGGTAAGTTTTCAAAACGTTTGTCGACAAAGAAAACTTCCCCATCAGGATCAACGTATTCATCATCCGAAGAATCACTCGAGATTGGAATCGTAGGCTTAACACTCTTAACCTCCACCGGCGGAGGGGACGGAACTTCATTTTTATCATCAACTTCTAAAACTCTTTTGGAAACCTTTTTGCAAATGTTTTTGATGGGATTGACATTGTACAAAGATGTGATAGAATACACATGAGAAAGCGTGGAGTTTTGAGTTGCGTTAATGACGAGTTCTTCCTCATTGAAACGAAGAGTGATTTTCCTTGCATGCACATCGATAAGTGCTCTTGAGGTATCCAAAAACGATCGACCTAAAATTAGCGGAACTTTAGGATCGATGGGAATATCAACAACAATAAAGTCTACGGGATAGTAGAACTTTCCAACTTTCACAAAGACGTCCTCGGCTACTCCACAAGCTAGAATCGTAGAATGATCGGCCATTTCGATTGACATTCTTGAAGGAGTGAGATTGGGAAGATTGAGCGATTTAAAAATCTCAAGAGGCATCAAATTAATACTAGCACCAAGATCGGCCAAGGCGTAGCATTCTTCCATGTCTTGTATAGCACATGGGATTAAAAACTTGCCGGGATCACCGACTTTTTGAGGTATGCGGCTTAGAAAAACCGATGAACAATTAGACGATTTTTGCAATTTCTCCTTGTTATTCAACATACTTTTGAAGTTCGCGGCAAATCGAGGCATCATGACTAAGGCGTCGGCAAAACTTATATTAAAATGCAAGTCACGAAACATTTTCATAAAAAGTTCAAATTGATAATTATTTCGTTCTTGTGCCTTTTCTTTGTCTCGTCTTGAAGGGTAAGGTAAGGGTGGTGTGGGTTGGGGCATAGGCATAGGCATCGGCCTTGGAATCTCGGGTTCCATGATTGGTATTGGTTCAACCGTAGGTGTGGTTTGAGCGGTACTTCGTGGGCTTTAAATTTGCTCCTTTTCGACCACGACCTCGGGTTCTTTCTCTTTTTCCTTCTCCATAGAAGTACTTGGACGAGAATTGGGTTATTTGAAAGTTTTACCACTACGAGTAGCAATAACTTTCAATTCTCCTTTCGGGTTCACGATGGTATCACTAGGAAGACCACCCGAAGAAGAGGGTTTACACATGATAGCTTCAAACATTTTTCCCATTCGGTCTTCAAACTTAGATTGCCTAGCATCCGCTTTTAACAATTCTTGCTTAATCTCATGTTGACCTTGCTCTATTTTTTGTTGATTTTGTTGGAGTCTTTGAACATTTCCTTCCATTTTATTAGCATGAGTCTTAAGTTCATTAGCAAGTTCGTTTTTAAGCTCGTTTTTCAACTCGGATCTTAAGCTAACCATTTCACGTTGCATATTATCAAACTTAGCATCATTAGCCTTAGCATAATTCAAAAACTCTCCTTGAAGATTTTTGGTGTGATCATTTTGAAAACCTTGAGTGGAAGTTTGAAAATCACGGTTTTGGTTTTGGTTTGAAATTTGCCCATTTCCACTTTGATAATTACCCTTGTTGTAATTTCTTTGATTTCCTTGATAATTACCACCTTGGTTGTTGTTTCGATAATTATTAGCATTTTGATTAGGTGGAGCTTGATTTTGGCGGGAACCTTGACCGATTTGGTTATAAGTTCCCGTGGCTATATAAGCACTCGAAGTGTTACCATCCGCGGTAATGCACTCGGAAAGATCATGAGCTCCACCACATGACAAACAACTCTTAGAAACCGCTTTAACCGAAGCGGAATTTGAAGCTTCTTGACTTTTCCAATGGTTCATAAGGTTAGCAAATCTATCAAAAAACCGATTTTCTTCATTTGCCTCATCATGTAAAGCATTAATGCTACGAGACGATGACGAGCCCAATTTGGCAACACTCGGTGTGTTATGAGGGCTATAAACCTTAGACCTATTCTCTATTATGACCAAAGCTTCCTCGACCGTTTTACACAAAAAATTACCACCTGCGGCGGCATTTAAATAATCTCTTTCATGATCGTTAAGTCCATTGTAAAACGTGTCGATTTGGTGCAAGTCGGAAAAACCGTGATGAGGACATTCATGTAACATCTCCTTAAACCTATTCCAAGCCGTTGAAAAACTTTCATTTGATTTTTGTGAAAATTTAGAAATTTCATTTTTCAAATGCGAAGTCTTAGAGGGCGGAAAAAATTGGTTCACAAATTTTGAAACGAGATCCTTCCACGTCAATATAGAATTGGGTGGCTCTTTCTCTAACCAAATTTTAACGGGCCCCGCTAAGGAATACGGAAAAAGCATCATCTTAATCGAGTCATTCGAGACATCCTTAAATTTGCACGTGGCGGTAAGACGATTGAATTGGCGGATATGGTTGTGGGGATTGTCCTTCTCATCACCACGGAATTTGTTGTTTTGGATCATCGACAACAAACCCGTTTTCACCTCAAAATTCTCCGCAAGGATTGCGGGAATCACAATAGCTTCTCCATAACCCTCGGTGGGTGCTTGAAGTAACTCCATCATAGTTCGATTCGCCATGGTTGGTGCTTCTCGTACAATGGGTTCGTCAATAGGAGACTCCTCACTAGAATGAGTTGGAGTGGGAGTTTTGTTCTTTCGTCTACGTGCACGTTTTGCTTGATTACGAGTTAGCATAAACGTCACGTACAACGAGGAGACGAGCAAAGAAGATTCTTTTTGGTGTTTTTAATTTTTCAATTTTTTTTTGTGTTTTTTGATGGTATTAACCTTTTTTTGGAAATTGGTGAATGTATTAAGTAGACAAAAATCTACAAATCTCCTCCTTAATCAAATCTCTCGATTAAAGAAGCCTCAAGGAATGAAAACGATCACGTGAAGTGAACGCCTTCGATGACTTTAGAACGATGGTGGAACACCAAATCGTTCAAGAGGGTTTAATCAAATGAAACCAAGAAAATATATATGATATGTAATAATACTTTGGGCGACAAAACCCTCGATTAGCTCTCAAAATCAAATACGCACAAGCAAGCGGAGGAAACGAGGCGGCGCGAAGCACTTAAGAGCCTTTTTCCTTTAGGTCGTGAAATACAACCGCCTTATACCCACCTTATAGTTTGTATTTTTCAAAATCGAGCTTCACGAAAGTATTTATCTATTTTTGCCTTTTTTGTTTGGTTTGAGATTCGAATACAATGATTGGGTAATGACCTCCCAAGTCAAGGTTGTGATTTCTCACGTGTTTGGAGTACTTGTGAATTTATTGTTCTACGTATAAAATATATTAATAATATTCACACAAAAACCGAAAAACGATAATACGTATTAGTAGAGTGCTACTAATACAAATACTAATTATGGCTATATAAAAACAACAATGGTTCAATCAAAACACAACACGCCTCCCCGGCAGCGGCGCCAAAAATTGGTAGTTGTAAAATCACACTTGTTTAGGAAAACAAGGCAATAATATAGGGCAAGCACGACGATTAAAGAAAACCGTGTGTAAATGACCCTAAGTGAGTTCGTTCTCGAGGAGGCTAGTGTGTTGTGTAATGAATTGATTAATGATTGATTTTATTGTTATGAGAAGAAAAGAAAATAGGAATAAGAGAGAAAAGACGATTACGAAGACGGATCGAGCTAAGACGAAAAAGCGTTCACGTAAAACCGTAAAAAAACTACAAAATTAAAATTTTAACCTAAAAATTAATAAAAATCCACAATAATATTCTAATGGTTTACAAAAAATCCAAACTTGCTAAAACCTTTTAATTAATTAGATAATGACTTTTTAATGCTAATTAAAGCCCTAAAAATCACAATTAACTATTAAAAAGCCCTAAACAAGATAAGTTTGTAAACCTCAAAAATAACCTAATTAAGCTAAAAAGTATTTTTTAAAATTTTAAAACCAAATAAAACTATTTTTAAACACTTAAAAACTATTAAAATCAATTAAAACTTAAATTAATTCTAGAAAATAATTGAAAAGCCCTAAAACTATTTGGAAAGTTAAAAAATTCCTAATTAAGTGTCTACAATCTAGGAAAAATGAAAAAAGTTGAAAAAACTAATTTTCAATTTTTAATAATAAAATAATAATAAAATAATCAAAAAAATTCAAAGTTTAATAAAAAATTATAAAAAATTACCAAAAATCTAAAATAATATAACTAAGACAGAAATGTAATTAAAAGTTTCTAAAACCTATTTAATAATTTTATATTGAATTTTAAAGTTGGTAAAAAAACCTAAAATCCTATAAAATCAAAAATAAGACTTTTTGAAAACTTAAATGGCTGTAAACCTCAAAAATATGAATCAAAACATAAAAACTATTTTTTGGATTTTTAAAATGCTTTTTCCTATTTTTAATCTAATTAAATAAAAACGGGTAATTAAAAAATGATAAATAATAAATAAAGAAAGTGAAAAATCAAAACTTAGCACAGAAAAATCCTAAATGAGGTAACAAACCTAGGAAAAATACAAACTAGCTAATAAGCTTAACCAATAAGCCTGAAATGGCTTATTTAGCTACGGCTTAATTTAGTAAAGCCAAAACACAAACCCTTTAAATACAATTTGTTGCAAAGAGTTACCAGTCAAAGACCCTAGGGCATTTGGTAAACGCGTTGGTGTGTGGGAGGAGTGGCGCAGGTTCGAGTCCTGGCCACGTCCTTTTTGCCTTTTTATTTTTTTTTCTTTTTTAAAACTTTAAAACTCAAAAACAGTAACTTAAACTTGCTCTAAAACAAGCTTATAATCCAAAACAAGCTATAATAAAGCTTTAAAAGATCAAAAACGTGCCCAGATTGCACTATAACTGATGAACACAAAGTTGTTATCTTCACTTGTGAAGACTGATCAAGAGGAGCTTGAACTTGGTTTCTTGTTGGTTTTTTATGGACAAAAGGGCACCCCTACACTCAGTTGGAGTGTAGGGAGTCAATTATAGCACAAAAACAACAAGCTACTTCACAAAAATTCTCACAAAAGGGCAAATAATGTTTCTGATTAAGCTAATTGGGTGACTGTGAGTATTTGCTGGTTCAATATGCACACAAGTGATTTTCAAACCTTCAAATCAAGCACATAAATCATACCAAATAGCATACAAGGCCTACCCAATCCTCAAACAACCTATATCCTAGCAAAGATCAAGGTTTCATGGCAAAATTGCACTAAAACAAGCAGGAAAATGACTTGACTGTTTTTAGCTATGTGACCAAATTTTAAGCATGCAATTTGTTTTAAACTGCACCAATCTGAAAACCAAATACATATAACAACTAATACTAACCCAAGGAGTGTTTATAACAGGTTTTAAGCCAAGATTAACAACAATCAACCCTACTTAAGCCTTAATCCAAACACCCCTTAAAATTACTGAAAATGATTTTTCAAACCAAATCTTAACAAAACTCAAGCAAACTGATTCCAATCAATCTAAACATGCACAATAACCAGTAAAAGACCTAATCAAGCTGATTAAACACACAAACAAGCTGTTTCACCAAAATTCATCTAAAATCACATAAATCTAAAAAAAAATCATACACTTAACCAAAACTTGAACAAGGAACTTAGGGAGTTACCTTGTGGGACCCACATTCAGGTCCCACCAAGGCTGCTATGCCTTCTCCAACAGACCCGGGTCTGTGCAGACTTCTTGGACTTATGATATGCAAAATGATGATAATAATATTGTTCTTGCTTTGATCCTACACAAACACAAACAACAATGAAAACAATACAAGTTGCAAGATGAACCAAAAGCTTTGTCAAAAGCTTTTGGACAGCTTCAACAGTAAGTGTCAAGTAAGAAAAATAGGAAATAAGATTTTGATAAATCTTATAAAACTGAAATTTTTGGAAAACAGGTTTAACCAATCCTAGAACTTCTTAAACCAACAAACCTTGAAACCTTAAACAAGTTCAACTTCAGAAATCCAATAACCAAGTCCACTTTCACTTTCTTGGATTTTGAATTTCTGAAAATTAAAACCCTTTTTAATACCTTTTTGAAAACTCAAAAACACCAAGTATTTAAACAAATTTTTGGAACTCAGCTAGGCTTTCAACACACACACAACTTTTAATAATTATAAAACGGAATTACTTTGAACAAATACCAAACTTTTATATTACTAAAACGGAATTACAAATAAGAAAGCCAAAAACTGGAACAAAGGGTGATACACATGTTGTATACTCCTTTTATACTACTAACAAGTTGATTCTAGAACTATGATTAAAATAATGCATAAGAGAAACCCTAGTGCTCTGAAAATCCGAAAATGCCCTTGAATTTGACTTGGAATCTTGGTCAATTTGATCATGTGATGTTGCCAGCTGCTTTTGTTGATCTTGGACGTCAAAATGTGCTTGGGGACCAAGGACTAAGCATCTAGCCGTTTATCTGGTCGGGTCTTGGGTTTGGGGGAAAGTGACGGGTGCAGGGGACCATGGGATGGTCACATGGGTATAGTGGGGACATGGTTTGTAAGTGGGTTTTGGTGACAAAGGGGTGAATCAACCATCTGGAAAAGTAGGGTAAAAAACCCTTTGTTTTTAGTTTGATTGTACCTAGGATTAATTAGGGTTTGTGGGTAATTAGGGGGGGGGGGGGGTTTAATCTGTTTTGGGTAAAAAAGGTTTTTAAAAACGTGTTTGGTGGGAAAAATGTTTGACCATTTGACCATTTGACAAGGTTTATTAATAAACCTGGTTGGGGACGGGTTGTGGGTTTGGACTGGGTTTGGGTTGGTTTAGTGGGTAGGGTTGGGTAAAAAGGGTGAGGTGTCATGTTCTGGTTGGATGGGTAGGTTTGTTTGTTTGGCAGAAAAGGCCCCCAAGCTTTCTTTATTCCTTCATTTTGTTTTAAATGGCAATAAACTCCAAATCCCTTTATAACAAGTTTCAGCATTTGGCAATTTTGGCACAACATATTTATAAACTTGTATCAAGGACTTCACATGTAATTTCTTCATTTTCCAAGGGCTAAACTTGTACAATCTTCATTCCTCAAGGACCATTCTTGCATAACTTGATTTCTTCAAGGTCTAATCTTGCCAAGTCTTCAAAAATGAGGGACTAAAGTTGCCAATCTTCAAAACTTCAAGGGCATTTTTGTAAAATCCAAACTTGGGCCTGGTTCATTGTGCGGCTTCGTTTCCCGTGTTCGTTTTTGAATGATTCTTGTGATCTTTTGCCTTTTCCTCAATATCCATACCTAAAATACACAAGCAACAAACACGAGCATATATTTGGTAGTTTTAATGATATTTTATGCATTTTAAGCCCGATTTGGACGATGAGACTATGTATAAAAGCAGTCTCATCACTCCGTGAATTTTACGGGTCAATAAACTAGTGTATTATATTTGTCACTTTTTGTTATTGTGTGTATGAAACTTTTTTTCCTTATTTTGTGTACTAAACTTTCAGATTCCGACATTTGTGTGTATTTGTCACAATTTTTCCTTTGCTTTTTTCAAACTTCAAACGACACGGCTAGCTGGATAATGGCAAAAATAACACAAAAGTAGAAATTTAAAATACACACAATAAGAAAAAAATGTTTGAAACACACAGTAAGAAAAAGAATAATCGATACGCACAATAATAAAAAGTGACAAGTATAATAATTTTTTATTTTTTAAGATTAAACTTACTTTAAATGCATTGGTGGATTTATTTACACTTTGTCTTTATTTATTGAAGTTAAAAATAATCCTTATTTAATGGCATCACTAAACCCACAGACGGATCAGGGACAAGAATGACGAAAAGCCCAGGATTAGAAGATATTCCATATTTGTTTCATCATATACAGTCATTCTTGCCGGTGAAAGAAGCCGCTTGCACCTGTGTCTTGTCAAAATCATGGCTACATGCTTGGTCTACTGTCCCAAAGCTAAGGTTTAACCAATCGATAATGCTTTTAAAGCAATTGGATTACATAAATTAGATTGATGACACTTGGCTTAGATACTATGAGCATAACACACCAGTTCTCAAGACAAATGGGAGTTTACTCCATGCTCCTCTAGAAGATTCACAGTTCAATCACTAAGAGGGTAGGGTACGGTTCACCATGACTTAAGCCATAGCCATAGCGCGAGCTCGATGGCGCCAAACACCACATCCTCGCTCGCGCCATAGCCTCCGGCGCCGTACCCACCAGTCTAAAATGATAGTATAACGCGAGCCTATGGCGCGAGACCGTACCCTGGCTCGCGTTATAGCCAAAAAAGAATATATTTTTTAAACATAACGGCTAGTATTTAGTTTTTTCAAAGAAGTCAAATTTTTGACCGTTGGGGGTAAAAACTATCCCTTTTTTAAAAAAAAAAATCCAAAAAAATTCGAATTTTTACCTATAAAATCAAACCCAAAACCCCATATTTTTATATCTTCAACACATCTTTAATCTCCAAACACAAAAATGAATCCAAATCAATGGGTGAATACTTTTTTCGAAAACCAAATGGCGGGTTCATCATCATCCTCATATCCGAATACACCACCCGCCACAAACTCTCCAACTAGCAACCCTATTCCGTCATTTACCCATCTAATGTCACAACAAATTCCACAATCCTATGTATTGAATTATCAACCTCCTAACTTTAATCCGTTTCTTAATTGCACACCCGAACAATTCCAACAATTTCAACTTTTTCAACAATTCCAACAATCTCAAAACTCACAACAAATTCTACAAAATTCTTCTCAAAAAACTTCAATACCCGATACCCAAGAAACCCAATTACCCGAGACACAAGTTGAGGATTCGTCTTCAACTAAAAAATCTCGAAAAAAAATACGGGTAAAAAACCCCGTGAAATTCGTGAAGAGGCGGCACAAGAAAATGAACGAATGTTTTGTACACAAGAGAAGGAAGAGCTATTAGCCGAATGCTTTATCTAGATTTCCGAAAATGCTAAAGTTGGTGATGACCAAGACCGAGACACGTTTTGGTACAAAATACTAGATATTTATAACGAACGTGCTCTCGGTTTAAATCTTGGGGAGTGTAACAAAAATAAGTTGACGGGAAAGTGGATACCAATGAGTCAGTAAGTACAAAGTTTAATTCCCTATACGACTCAACAAAGTTTCTTAGTGGTGAAAATGAAGAAAATTTGATGACTCAGGTGGAAATTTTATACAAACAAGGTAACAAAAACTGAGATTTTGCTCATAAAAGTGCGTGGGGTTTTTTTGAGGAACAAATATAAATGGAAAAATCCCGAGTCCACTCAATCACGAAGGAACTGAGGCCAAGCCATTGAGCCCGACATGTTTGGCGATGACGAAATTCCCCGACCTTCCGGTGCTCCCCGAAAGGCTAAAGCTCAACGTTCAAGAAGCTCAATCGCCACATCTGGCTCACAAAAAGATCAATTTGCCGAGATAATGCAACAACAAATGCAAGCGGATTGGGAAAAAAGCAAGAAAAATTAGATCCTGAGATGAGACAAAGACTTGCATTTCTTGAGCTACAAAAAAGAAACGAGGCTTTGAAGATTCTTGGAGTGGACACTACGTGATGGGCTCAAAAGGACATCGATGAAGTCGAAAAATTGAAGGAACAAACCCGTAAAAACATTTCGGCTTGTAATTTTTTTTTAGTTTGCAAATTTTTTTCGGCTTTTTTTTAATGTCTTTATTTATTTGTAATGTTTTTATTTATTTGTAATATTTTTTTATTAATGAAAATTTAAATTTTATAAAATAATTTGTTAAAAAAAATATATAGTGGGACCTCTATAACACCAGAAATCTGGTGTTAACCATACCACCTGATTTCTGGTGTTATACAGTTATGGAGTGGATTGCTGACGTGACAGTCACTTTTTCTATAACATAATTCTGATGTGGACTACACCCTAAGCTCTAAGGTACCTTATTAATAGTTCTTTATCCGCCACTAATCAAACCACCACAAGATGGAATAAGTTAGTTCCATCAAAGTTAACATATGCTCATGGCGTGTTGTCAATGCAAGACTCCCTAGAAGAGTGAACCTTGACTTAAGGGGGGTTGACTTACATTCGGTCCGTTGCCCACAATGTGATGATGACATGGTCCAGTGTCCTCAAATGGTGGAAGCTTGATAATCTTCAGTATTCGAGCATTATAGATATCATTACCCTTGCGGACCAAGCATGTGTTTCTCCGGATTTGAAACCTATATTAGACGCGGTGGTTCAATCAACAATATGGATCCTTTGGCGCTATATGAACGAGTTTGCTTTTGGGTCCAAAAAACCCAACAAGGATATTATCCTTAACGATGTTAAACTCAACACTTTTGTTTGGATTTCGATTAGATATAGAAATAATTTTGTAGTTGGATTGAGTGGTTCTCAGACCCTCACAAATCCGTCACTTGTTCTTTATAATTTTCCTAGCTCTTAGTTGTAATATAAATTGCCGTTCAAAAAAAAAATAACATACCAGTTGAGAGTTTTGATCTAAAGATCAAAATCAAGGATCAGGAGTCGGCTTCTCTGGTTGCAAAAAAGATTGAACAATGGATTCGCAGCCTAGCACCGAAAAGGCGTTTCAATGAGCTTTACATCACATATACCAATAAGTGCTGGCAGATTATTAAGTTTACATTGCCAGATGAGATATTCTCTGGTGTAAACCTATAACTACTATAAGTGTCATGGTCGATCTCTGTTATTTAAATGCAATTGAGATGTGTAGCAATCATGTGATCAACTGTGTGTCTCTACGAGTACTTGAGCTGCTCCATGTGAACACAAGTGAAGAGGTATTCAATAATTTGTTGTCTACTTGCACCCTACTTGAGAAGATAAACATCTACTTAAACAATAATGTGAAGAAAATCAAGTTTAAAAATCTTCACTTCCTTCGCGAATTGGTAATAAGGAAATACGATGAAAGTGTAATACTAGAAGTTGATGATATCCCAAGTCTTAGCTTGTTTAGTTACTGTTCATTGGGGCGTTGGTCCAACCCTCTACCATTGAACATGACTCCATTACAAGGCGTGACAAAACTGTGGCTAGGTGGTATAACCATGTACGATGCATGTTTCGACATGATTAACTCGAGTTTTCCTTACTTAGAAAGTTTGATTCTTCGAACATGGTTTTTGGGTAAAGAAAGATGGGATATAACATGTGTTTCTTTAGAAAGATTGGCCCTAATTTTGAGGCAAGACTCAGAAATCCACCTACAAATTTCGGCTCCAAAATTACTCAGTTTCAGTTACAATGGCTCTATAATTCCAAAACTCTCGTTTCTAACCATTGTTCCTAAACAAGTTAACCTTAGACTATTGTTAAAGAGTCCCATTGATCATCTGTTTTTTCTTAAGATGAGAGAAGCAGTCAGTTTATTAACCAACTTTGACATTGAAATATCATATCGGAGCAAAGATATTGTAGTGCCATTGAACATCGACACTGATAACCTAAGAAGAAAGGTCCCATATCAGGCTACAAATGTGCGGCGACTATTGGTTGAAACAGATATCGAAGTGCGTATGGAGGCGTACCTGCAGTCAGTTTATTGATACATTTTTTTCGATTTGTCATCCCAACTACATAATGGTGTATCGATACAAGCCATCTAAAGACATCAACTCCTACAAGAAGATGGCAAAGTGGATGATAGAAAATAAAATGCCTGAAGTCGTAGATGTTTATATAAAAGATCCGCATACTGGAAAATGGGAAGACCAGACAAATGTTTGGAAAATTTCTCCTGAGAATTTGGTTGCTTGGAATGCCATTCAGTTCCAACTAAATTGGTGTTCGCAGTAAAACATACAATCTTCAGTTTGATTATTAGATTTACTATTTTGATCCGTCATCGTATAAGTTTCAATTTTTTTTCTTGCAAACTGTGATGATGTCTTTGAGTTAGGCCATTTCTATACTTTGTTCCCGTGTTCATTTAGATCTTTCTTCATGTTAATTAGCCCATCCTTTGGAGGCGTTTTCCTTCAACCTGCAGGATCAAGTCCTCTCTCGTTGAAGTTCTTTATGTTGCAACTCGAAAACCAGCTTGGGCTCTTGCTGTGTTCATCATGATCAGATGAATTGAAATAAAACACGTCACTACAAGAAAGTTGAGAACAGATGACGGGCGTTTCCCTGGCGACACAATGTCGCCAGGGATAACACCTTTTCCCTGGCGACAACGCTGACGTGGCGGTAAAGTAGGTTTACTTTTTAGTCAAAGTTTGACTAGAGTTTCCCTGGCGACATGTCGCCAGGGATACTCGGTCCAAAACCAGATACCAAGTGAAAGAGCGCGAAATTTTCCCTCCAAGGTTTCCCTGGCGACACGTCGCCAGGGAAAACCTAGTCAAACTTTGACCAACTTATCCCTGGCGACAAGTCGCCAGGGAAAACCCGTCCATCGTATTTAACAAAAATTATGTTTGCTAATTACATGTCAACATTATCCCTGGCGACAAGTCGCCAGGGAAACCCTCGCCATTTGTGATTAGTTTCAAAATTAAACACAAATGTTTAATTACATGCCAAGAATGTGTGGCGGGCTTTTACCCGCCAAAACCCAAATGTTTCCCTGGCGACTTGTCGCCAGGGAAACTCCCTGACATATATGTAATTTGTTTTTGCTTGTTAGTTATTATTTTAACTATCGATCCGATGTTATTTAATTTTTGCGACGTTTATATAATAAAAATGAGACATTTATAAAACAAACATTTATTTATTCATAATATTATACATAGCCCTTGTGGAATCAAATGGAAAACTTAAAAACAGACATTACTAATCAACTTAAAGTTCGTGAAGTAGTGCAGCCGATTACTACTCAACGCTAAGATTTTCCATTTCATTTAAAAGCTCATGAAGTATTGCAGCCGATTGACATGCGTGGTCTTCAGGATGCCTTTCCATTTCTAGTCTTGCCTCTAACATCTTTATCTTTAGATCTTTGATCTTGCAATTTGAGCACTCAGTGGGTGCAGATTGAGAAGGACCTGTAGAAGAACTTGGATGTGAACCTTGAGGTGTTGAAGATCTTATACGGAGTTCGAGATCAAAATCATCCTTCCATTTAAAATATTTACATCCATAATCATTTGTTTTTGGCTGTTACAAAGTAAACAAATAACATGACATGTCATTTAATAATCACACGTATTACATAACTAAAACATTTGATTGTTTACCTTCGAAAAAGGACATGCATAGTAGAGTTTACCAAAGCTATGAGGTTGATGTGACTGTCTCAACACAATATATCCCTTTCTACATTTCGACAACTCATCTGATCTACCACTTTCCACTGATTTGAATGACTTGGGTGATGTGACCTTGAATATAGATGGCCACGAAACGGAGGTTGATGCACCGCCAAATATCATTGATGTTGATGATGAAGACGATGGTATTACTGATGATGAAGACGTCCCTCATGATTTAAGTGATGAAGAACGTGTGAATGATGATGATGGTGAAGACAGAGTTTATTCTAGTGAAGAAGAAGATTGACCTTTAGTTGTAACTTGCAAAAGACACTTATTTGTTTGAATTAATGAATCTAATTGTTGTGGATTTTTTAAATGTGTATATTTATTTGGATGTGTTGTATTTGAATTTGTGCATGCTTATATTATTTTGTTCATGAATTTGTCTATGTTATGCTAATTGTACTTGTACAGATGTCAGCAGATGTTGCAGGATCACACGGTGGTGACGGTGGTGGTGAGGATGAACCTCCTACGCCAAACATCCGCAGCGGTTGTTTCGCCGCATTTAGAAATAAAGGTAAGAATATTTGGATTATTGTAACACAATAAAAAATTTGGTGCATATATATGTTGCTTGCCTTGAATTTTTATTACTTTGTCACTCACTTGATTTTTGCAGGCAAAGGCAAAAGAAAAGAAAATTTGGGCGGCAGAGCGGCCGGTAGAAAGACTCGAGGCATTAGCCGATGTATCGATTTGTTGGAGGAAGTTGGTCAGCATGGCCCTGTCCCGATAGATTTTGAAGAAAAATCTCACCGGCCTCGCGGCACGCATGCTCAGCATTTATCTAATTACATCGGGGATTGTATCAGGAGGCTCGTGCCACTGTACTACCCAAGTTGGGCTGATGTCCCTGATGAGATCGAAACATTGGTTTGGGCGAACATAGAGGTCAGTTATCATTTTTATGTTCATAACATTATTGTGTTTATTTATTTAATGATGTATATATTTAAATAAATTTGTTTATTTATTTATATCATATAAATAAATAAAAAATTTAAATAAATATACAAATTGTATCTTATTTATTTATATCATATAAATTTTTTTTAAATATATATAAAAAAATTAGAATAAATATAAAAAAATTTAAATAAATATATATTTGATGAGAATAATGTAATAAGCTTTTCGGATAAGCTGTTTTCAAACAGCTTATCCTGATATGCTTATCAGAACAGGCTGTTTGAATACAACTTATCTTGATAAGCTTATCAGAACAAGCTGTGTGAAAACAGCTTGTTCTGATATGCTTATCAGGATAAGCTGTTTTCAAACAGCTTGTCCTGATAAGCTTATCAGGATAAGCTGATTTCAAACAGCTTGTCCTGATAAGCTTATCAGAACAAGTTGTTTTCAAAAAGCTTATTTGTTATAAAAAATTAAATAAATGACTAAGCCATTAAATAAATAAACAAAATAATGTATAAATTATATCTCTAACTCTAACTTTGTTTTTGTTTTATTTGTTGTATATGAATGCAGAATCAGTTTAATTTGACGCCACACAAGAGTGATCCTGGTAGATGGAAGGAAATACGTGGCGGCATCAATCAAATGCTTACAAAGAGTTATAATTCTCGAAAAAATACGCTCAAGACAAAGCATTGGGTCCGAGACATCGATACCGGCAGGGTAGATATCGGCAGAGTCCGCAGCGAGCGTCCAGAGGAAATTACTTCAGAGGACTGGGAGAAACATATCGCACTTTGGAGTAATCCGGATTACGAGAAAAGATGCCAGACGAACTCCCAGAACCGGTCTAAGCAGAAGACGCCGAGTCGGCAGGGATCCCGATCGTTGGCACGCCTTCGAGACCAAGTGGTGAGAAATTCTATAATTAATTTACATACATATATGTCTTTGATTATATGTTTTGGTGTGTTGTGATTTTTTGTTTTGAATTTGCTTCATTCTATATATGCGTGTCTATGTATGTACAGACGCAAGCTGCAATTGAAGCTGATGTGCCACCCCCGACTGTCATTGATCACTTCTTCATTGCGCACACCGACCAGGATGGGAATTTTCCTTGCGATGCGGACCGCGTTATGTATGTAAGTATTTTTTTTTAAATTAATTAAAAAATTAATTTTTTTTTGGATATGCCTTGGTTTTTTACTATTCCTTGCCGATAAATAATGTACCAACCGACTAATATATAATATACTAACTGTCGTTTGTTTTTGTCACTTCATTAGGAGGAGATGCTTGCGATGAAGGCTGCAGGAAAACATACGGACGACGAGATCAACCGTATCGTCCGAGGTGGAAAGCAGCGAGGCCACATGCCCGGTGTCGGCCAGATAGTGCCGAGAAGGAGTACTCACTATATTCCTCCTCCTCCTCCCGTCGACCCACGGTTGGAACAAGCGGCTCAAGTGTTTAACTTTATGAGAAGTGACGATAGGTTTGCCGATGCGTTCGGAGCATTTCTATCGGGTGGTGCTAGCGGGAGTGGCACGGGAGGCAGCGGTAGTGGCGCCGGTGGGAGTGGTAATGGTTAGTATGCTTGTCTTGTTTTTCCTACCTTAGCATGCAAGTTTAATAATTGTAAACCCCGAATTGCAAGTTTAATAAGTGTAACTAGGAACTTTGTACTCAAGTTGTGACATGTATTTGTATTGATCGAGAGTTACATGTTATTGTGTTTTGGTACTAGATTCGTGGTAGATTTTTGGTATTTTTATCTTCAGGTTTTGTATTTGTATTCCCAGGTTTTGGTAGATTTTTTCCGGAAAAATTCCGGAAAAAATCTGGAAACAGCCTGCTGTGCAGGCAGCTAAAAAAAAAAAAATGTCAAAGTTTCCCTGGCGACATGTCGCCAGGGAAACTTTGGATAATTTGACTTTCTAAAAAAGTCAGCCATGTTTCCCTGGCGACATGTCGCCAGGGAAACTCGAAAAAACATTGACTTGTCAACGCCAGGCGTTGACTCGTCAACGTTACGTCTAGTTTCCCTGGCGACATGTCGCCAGGGAAACTCAAGAAAAACATTGACTTGTCAACGCCAGGCGTTGACAAGTCAACGCCTGGCGTTGACAAGTCAATGTTCTTCTAGAGTTTCCCTGGCGACATGTCGCCAGGGAAAAGTGAGGTTTAAAAAACCTATTTAACTTAAGTTCCTTAATCAGCCATATTTTCCCTGGCGACACATGTCGCCAGGGAAACTATCCCGCACCAACTCCGACGTGGCACCAATATTTGAACCAAAGAGTTTGTGGGGCCCACTTGTCGCCAGGGAAATCAGAATTTGTCGCCAGGGAAACTATCCCGCACCAGCCTTTCTTGGCGTACTTTCCCTGGCGACATGTCGCCAGGGATTCGTCTTCCCTGGCGACATGTCGCCAGGGAAACGTCGCGAATTTAGCCAGGGAAGGGTTCGAATTTTGTAGTGCGTGTGACTTTTGATGATATACTTAAAATAACGATCTTATATGCTGTTATCAAGAAGACATGATATCTGGTTGAATGGAACTATAGTTTGGCCAAATTTTAATGTAAGCTAAACAATAAGCTGTGTGATGTAAACATGATGCAACAATTGTAGGATAATCTTGATGGGTTGTGTAGTTGGAGCGGTCCAGTGGGTATGCATCACAGAATTTGGTTGCTCCATTTAGCATTTGGATAAAATGAAGTGGGGTTTACCAAGTCTGTGTGTTTGACCGTGTATTATGGTAGTCATGGAGTTGAACTTTTGTATGGCATCAGAATAGGCAATAAGAGGGGACGTAGGTTAGTAGTGCATTTGTTTCTTTGTCTATAAATAGGTAGCATTTACTTTATTGTAGGTAATCAGTTTTCCTTATTAATATTAAACACAGAAAACCCAAAGTCTGTGAACGCATGACAGTCGATATTTATTTCGGCTGTGTGTTTCTTGTGGTGTACAACAATAAATTAGTCGAAAAGCTTTTTTTTCCCAAACCATGTTGCATGTATGTAGTATGTAGCACGAGCGGATGTAGAGAGGGGGGGCAGATGCCGAAACCTATGCGCTAAATCCGCTGAATCGTTAGTGTCGGAAATACCGAAAGATTACTCTTGAACTTCCGAAGTTGAAATTCCCCTAAAGACTGAAGTTTGTAAGGAAGAATATATTCATCCTTTTTTATAGGTGGAGGTTGAAATCAAAATATGAAAATTAGGATTGGATTAAAAAAGTCATTGTTAGTTCTAAAATCTCGCATAATATATGGGATATGATATCATTTCGTTGATTTGGTTCTTCTAACTTTATAACCCAAAATATATTTTGGTGAGATAATAATTAGCAGCCAGTAAAAACGAGTGCATACTAATGCGAAGGAATGGAAGAAGGATCAAGAAGCAGCTTGGAGATACGCGCACCAGAATTAGATGATTTTCCGGAATTGATCCACCGTATACAATCATTGCTGCCGGTAAAAGAAGGCATTCGCACATGCGTCTTGTCCAAGACATGCCTGCAACTTTGGTCTACCATCCCTACACTCAGGTTTCATCAACCCTTACTATTTTTTAGCAAAGACAAAAAAGAAATTACATCAAATGGATTGAACAAACTATGCAAAGGTATATCAGGGACAATATACCGATTGTAAGCTTTGATCTTGAAATGTTCTTTACGCAAAGTGATCTAGTTAAGGTTTTTGACTTTGAACAAGATGTCTGGAGTACTCTTACAAAAAAATGGATGCAGTTTGTAGCTTCCAAACGCAGTCTCAAGGAGCTTAACCTCACTGTAGATGTAAATACATTTCCATCATTATTATCAGATGAGATATTCTCGGGTGAAAATCTAGAATCAATAAGTGTAAAAGTCTATGGGAATAAGTTTGTTTCTCTGAATCCAGTGATGATCAAGTGTTTGTCCTTAAGAGTACTAGATTTGTACAGAGTTAACTTAAGTGAAGGGGTACTTGAGAACTTGCTTTCTTCTTGCATTTTACTTGAGAAAATAAGTCTGTCATTTGTGGCGGGCTTGCGGAAAGTCAAGGTTAAGAACCTTACGTGGCTTCGCGAATTGAGAATAGCTACAAATACAGTAAGAGAGTATTTGGATATTAAAGATGCCCCAAGTCTTCGTTTGTTGTTTTATACTTGTTTTCAGTTTCAGATTAATGCATTGCAGCTTCAAACATTCAACACGGATACATTAAATAATCTTAGAGAATTAGGCTTATGTGGTAACTTTAAGGAAATCCATCCTTTTCTCAACACAATCAAATCGAATTTTCCCCTTCTTGAGATTTTGACCCTTGAAATATAGTATTTTTGTATGGAAACCTTGTTTATCACAAGCGGCTCGTTGAAGAGATTGATCATACGGTTATTGCCTAACCGGACGATATATATACAAGTTCATGCTCCACAGTTACTTTATTTATCTTATATGAGTTCAATATCAATGGCTAAACTCTTGTTTCAATCTATGGTACCCGAGCAAATCGATGTTGAAATGGTTCCGGATATTGTTTCCATTTATGAACATTATGCATTATTCCTAAACATGAAGGAGGCACTCAATATGCCAAGCAAGTTCAACATTGAGATAAATTTCTCACAAATATAAGAACTCACAGCCACCACCGAAGCTGCCACCGAAGCTGGATGTTAATTATCTGAGAAGAAGGGTCCTGTGTCCAGCTACAAATGTGCCACAACTATCAATTAAAACGAATCCAGATGGACGCTTGTTGGAGCACTCGCCATTTTTTGATGCAGTTTTTTTGGATTTGTCATCCTAGATACGTAAAGATATATTGACACATCCCATTCAAAGAAGACAATTACTTCTGGAAGCTAGTGGTAAATTGGATGACCGAAAAGAAAACCAGAAAGTGGTACTGGCCGCAACTGAAGAACATCGAAATAAAAAATCCCTTTGATGGAGAATGAGAGACTCTAACAAGTTCAGAATATTACACATACCTCTTGTGGAAACACATGAAAGACTTACAAACAGACACGTCTAAGCATAGTTTTATTCGACACGGACACTTAAATACGCATATTACAATGATAATAGACCAATATACACGAAAACGAACACATCACAAACTAGCTCAAACTAATGTTCTTTGTGTTATTGTAAAGATCGTGTAGTAGTGCAGCTGAATCCATTATGTGTTTCTCTAGATGCCTATAAATTTCTGTTGTTTCTTAAGTACCTTTATTTTTCCATTCAAGTGCACGCTGTTTGCACACGTTGAAGAGCTTGGAGAAGAAATTGTAATCGTTGAAGGTCTCGAATAAGAGCTTGGAGAAGAAATTGGAGTCGTTGAAGGTCTCGGAGAAAAGCTCATTGAAGCTCCAAGAGAACTGACTAGTAGTCTGACTCGTTTGTCTTTCCATAAAAAATTGCATCCATATATGAAGGTTTCACCCATGAACGTGGACATGCATAATATGGTCTACCAAGGGTTTCAACTTGTCATGATTCTCGTAGAACTGCATCTCCATATCCACAACTACACGGAAAAGATTCATGCTCCAACTTCTTCATAATAACAATGTGTTTGTGATGATAAGTGTGTGTGTGATTTGCTAGTGGTTGTGTTGGTAAGAATGTGTGTGGTTATAAAGATAACATGTGTTTTTATGGTAAAAAAATATGAGGCTAACATTTTCCCGCCAACGTTTTTTTGCCAATGTTATGGTTATAACAGTTAGTAGTTAGTATAATGCTTATGAGGTACATGCGTTCCATCAATCCTATGAATGTGCATTGCTTATTTAACTCTAAAACTTATATGTTAAATAGATGATTCGGTATGTTATGGTTGTACGTTAGATGTTCAATGGATGAGTTGGTATGTTATGTGTTAGAATCGATAACCCAACAAACCTGAAGATCGAACGCGGAACCCTAGATCCCTAAAAGACGATCACAGAGATGCAATAGACAAAACCCAGAAGACAACTCACTACAAAGTTAATCGAACGAATTCTTTATTAAACATACGATCGATTACAAGAAAGAATAGAAGATGCGGTATGATTGAGCATCACCCCCTCACCTCCTTTTATAGAGTGAGGGGGTCGGTTACCGATTGATGATCGGGCTTGGATCCAACCGGGCATAAACATACAAGGTAATTAACTAATCTAAATCTTAACTATTATTGGTAATAAATCTAACAATTTCCACCTTAGTACCAATACTAGTTAACCCCGACACCAAGTACCTCCATGCAATACTTGAACTTCAGACCTGGAACCACCTTTGTGAACGCGTCAGCTACATTATCCTCCGTGCCTATCTTTGCCACTTCCATCTCTTTAGATTCCACGATCTCCCTGATGAAGTGATACCTCACGTTGATATGCTTCGTCCTCTCATGAAACATAGCATTTCTTGAGAGATGAATTGCCCCTTGATTATCACAATTCACAACCACTGACCTTAGGTTTATTCCGTATCAGAACATAGTTGTCCAGATTCTGTTGTTGAGGTATTGCATTTACTGCATCTTCAACTTGATCCTCATATTCATTCCCTGGATTTTCCCCAGTATGAGGATCCACAGTTGGTTCGACCCGGCTGCCTTGAAGTTCCACCTCAAACTCAATTTCCTGCCCAGAATCTGCAGCACCAGCACCCTTGAGAGTATCCTTATACATAAGACTCTCATTAAAGACCACATCCCTCCTTATGATTATATTCGGCTTAACATCATCCAACCTCCATAATTTGTATCTCTTCACACCCCAAGATACCCCAGGAATATGCATTTTATAGCTCAATCAACGCAACCAAATATCTTCAACATCTCATAATTCCCGGTTGTCCTAACCATAAATCCATAGGTGTCTTCTTCTCCAATCCTTTAGATAGAGACCTATTGATTAGATATGATGCCGTCACCGTTACTTCAGCCCAGAATGATTTTGGTAAACCAGACTGAATCAGTAAACACCTAACCTTGTCTAAGAGCGTCATGTTCATTCGTTCAGCTAGACCATTATGTTGCGGAGTTCCAGCAACTATCAAATGTCTTGCTATCCCGCTCTCCTTACACAAGTTATTAAACTCGTGATTACAAAACTCTAAGCCATTATTCGTTCGAAGTTTCTTTAGTTTTCTACCTGTCAGGTTTTCTACCAACTGCTTCCACTCCTTGAACTTGCTGAATGCCTCACTCTTGTCTCTAAGAAAATAAACCCAAACCTTCCTCGAATAATCATCAACAATCGATAAGAAGTAACAACAACCACTCATCGATTCCACCCGAGAAGGACCCCATAGATCCGCATGGACATAGTCTATAACTCCCTCTGTTGTGTGCTGACCTCGACCAAAACTCACCCTGGTCGATTTTCCAAGAACAAAATTTTCACAGAATTCGAGCTTACCTAGACCTTCCTTCCCCAGCACCTCTCTTCTTTTGAGTTCATTCAAGCCTGCTTTACTAATGTGACCCATGTGTTTCTGCCACACCTGCGCAAGACTTTCCTTTTCTTCTAAACTAACACTGGCTTCACTTGATTCAGCCCAACCATCCAAGGAGTACACATAATTTTCCTTCAAAGTTCCCGACAAACCATCAAAGAACCCTTGATCACCTTTACTCTACCATTGTGCAACTTCACGGTATAGCCCTCTCGATCCAGAGTGCCCAAAGATAACAAATTTCTTTTCAACTCAGGAATGTAACGCACATTCTCAAGCACAAAACTTGAACCATCTTTCATTTGTACTCTCACCTTCCTTGTCCCCTTGATGGCACATGCTCTATTATCACCGAGCAAAACCATACCTCCATCAAGCTCCTTAAAATCAAACAAGAAGTCCCTCCTAGGCGTCATGTGATAGGAACCACCAGAGTCTATGATCCACTCTAAGAACCTTTCCTCACTCACCGCCATCAATAAATCACCATTGTCATAACCCTTAGAATACGTCCCAGCGTCCTGTTTTGCATTCTTGTTGACAAAGCCAGTTGATTTCTTCTTGTTCTATTTTGGACAGTCTTTCTTAAGGTGATCCTCAGAATAGCATATGTAACACTTTTGTTTATAAGTTCCTTTACCTTTTGACTTCGATCGCGAACTACCACGTCCTTGATTACTGTCACACCCCTAAATTCACCGCAGCGGAAGACTGGCTTTGGGAGGCTGTGACTTCATGAGTAATCGAGAGCTTGATCCTAGAACGACCTCTACATGCCAAAACCACATAGCAGACTCCAAATAGTCCATACAATCAAGTACCTGAAAATACATGCTTAAAAATGTCAACATAAAGTTGGTGAGTTCATAATTTTGTTTTAAAACGTTTATGAAAAATTAGAGTTTTATCGACCACTGCACCTTGCAGTAAAAAAAATATAAAAGTTTAAAAATCACAGTTTCCTGTTAAACAGACTTTCTTTGCAAATTTCAAAGTTTATTAATAAAGACAGAGTTTATTTATAAAGGCATAGAGTTTACTGATATAACAAAGTTCACTAAAATAAATAGAGTTTTCTAATAAGAAAAGTTCACATAAAATAAATAGGGTTTTCTGATAAAACAGACTCACATGAATTAAATAGAGTTTTCAGATAAAACAGAGTTCACAGATAATAACTAGCGTTTTTTTTGGAAAGAAAACAGAGCTCACTGATAAATAATAGATTTTTCGATGATAATAGAATTGATTATGAACCACAAGATTTTCCAACAACTTAGTGACAATATAACAAATACAAAGTCACTAAATAAAATAAAGCATTTATTATTGTCTAAGCTCATGACACCGAAGCGTTAACAACACCGGTAGTATAATCATATAATGCAGCCCCTACGGATGCCTAACCCACGACATCCGTCCTTAGACTCAAATGAAACTGTGCCCGTTTGTCCTCTGTTGGACCAAGCCGGACAGGGGCGTCAACCCCGATAGATCTATCCATAACATTCGCGCTTTCGACCGGTCATCCGGTCCGAAATTAACGGTTCATGATAATGGGCCAAAGTAATTGGGTTAAAGCGGGACTTAGACCAATACATAAACGATATATGCACTTGTGTTCATTCTTGCAACCATTGTCTCTACCCGAGAACCAATGAAAAGCAATTAAAGTTTTGGGCTATGGAACCCACGATAGAAATTATAGTATCATCATTCACAAGTATAACAATTAAAAGAGTTGCCTACTCAGCACGTAACAATTAAACCAGTTTAAATATTGTTTATGACCAAAAAGTAAGCTTAACATCAGCATATGACAATCAAGTAGTTTATAAACATTTATAGACAACCAAACAAGTTTATAAGTAGTTTCTGACCAAAGCATGTACCTCCCCCAAAGAGCAATTATAAAACATTTATAATTTTAATTTAAAGCAAGAAAAGGTGGGGTATGAACTCACCTCGACGATGTAGAGCAAACGCTCGTGATGCTAATAATGCACTCCGCACAAACGAAAATCGATACGGGCTGGTGATGGTGTTGTGGTTTACTAATCGGCTAATTCTAAAAAATGCGTAATTGTGATCCCGATAGATATGCACATCAACGTGACCCGTTGATAAAATATTTAGGTTTCAAGTTATAATAGTTTGGTGGTTGGTTGAATAAAATGAGTAACATAGGCTCACAACATATATTTAATGTATTACGTACACATTACGTACATCCAGACGATTATAAAAATCTTATGTTGAATTATATAATAGAGACAATAATCTTACAAAATAAATCAAAGTATATATTTATTTTGTAGTTACAGAATAAAGATCGTGATAAAAATAATTAGACAACACAGTTCGACACATTTAAGAAAATCATTACTTTATTAATAATTGTCAGTTTTAAGTAAAAATACAACTTTCATCAATTTATCAATATAATAGAATCCATTTATTTTATCGGTTTACAAATATAATAGTAGTTTGTAGCAAACAAAATCTAAAGTATAAAACTTTATAGAAATTTTGACATGACCTATTCGTTTATACAACGTTTTCCATATTTACCAATTCTTAATATTTCCCATTTTCCAAACAATTCACGTTAACACGAATCACATTTTAATATATCCCACTAAGCTCAATAGTCACCATAATTAAATAAGACTAAACACAACCTATGTGTGGTGAATTAAACGTCAACCGCTCGACGTGAGCTACTTAAACACGTATTTAAACGTATAATTATTTTTATAGTTCTCGCATTAACGATAGTGTTCGACATATTTATTTAACCATTTATATATATTTTTATGTATTTATACCACCGTTAAATCTGTTTTAATCAATTACTAAAGTTATTTACGTTATTAGCCGATTCCTAAACCACAACAAACCATGCACAAAAATCATGCCCGGTACTCTAAACCCTTGCAATTCCGTGTCCAAACACACCCGAACAAATACTCAGCAACCCAAACGTCCTTAGAACTTTCTGCAACCCCAAACGCCCTTTTATAGCTCGTCAGCAACCCCAAACACCCCAAACACCCCTTGGTGACGTTACCAAACGCACCCCGTGGATTTTCTGCGGCACCAAACGAACTCCTGGTGCTGATAAACAGCGAACCCAAACCCCTCTTCGTCCTCATTTTCTGCCCCGAGCCAAACCAACAAACCCTCGTGGCGTTGCTGCTGTAAACAAACGCATCTAAGCTGACCCGAACACCCTCGTGGTGCTGCTGCCGTAAACAAACACATCCAAGCTGACCCGAACAACCTCGTGGTGTTGCTGCTATAAACAACCGCATATAAGCTGACCCGAACACGCTTCTTAGTAGGGTTTACTGGCTGATATAACACACCCACATGGTGTTCTTCCTGCTAAACCAATCACTCCCACGTGGTACTTATCATCAAGACCAAACGCACCCACTGTTTTACATTAAAACAAACGCACCCCTACTGATTTCAAATATATGGTGGCGAAGGTGACGCGTGGCTGCGACAGTGGCTATATGGTGGTGGTCGTACTATACTGGTGGTTGTTGAAGGTTTGTGATGGTGGAGGTGATGTCGTGACCAGGGTGTTGCTATATGGTGGTGGTTCGAATGTGGACATGGTGTTACGGTGTTAAACAGCGACGGGCTAGTGATAGACACGGTTGTGGTGTTGTAGCGACGTGGTGGCGGTGAGGATAATATATACAGTGGTTAGGTGGTGATGTGGTGTCTCGGTGGCTGATGGCATGATGGGATTGAATCTACGAGGGGTAGTGACGGGGTGGTACAGGTGAAGGTGGTAAAGTAGTGGTGATAGTGGGAGTATAGATCGGGTTATTATAATAGTCTTGAGACATGGTCGGAAGATTATTCTGGTGGCCGGAATAATGAAGGGGGCGCCGAAAAACATAGAGAGAGAGAGAGAGAGAAGTCTATTAGGGTTTTGATGTGTGTGTTTTTCTAGGGTTAGGGTTTGAGGAGATAATGAGAAGGAAACCCTAATTTTGGCTTTTATATGTGTTAGCTAAATTTTATGAAAATAAAATGAAAGGTTCCTGATAATGTAGGGACTAAAATTAAATTTTTGTTATAACTTTTGTTAATACATAGTTCGGGACTCGTACGTCTTTTATAAAATTTGATTCATTTTCCGAAAATCGCATGATAAATTTTAAAAATATTTTTTCCAATAAATTAGAGTATTTGTTCGATAGAAATTTCGAAATCGTTATGTATATATCTTTATCTAAAATAGTTACTATTTATCGGTTATCTCGAATAATAGCGTGCAAAGAAACTGTAATTAAATTCGATGTTCACGTTTCAATGTATGTTATTAAAATAAAAAAATAAAGTATCAAATACTTTAATAAATCTTTTATTAAATATTTTTGAATAATTAAATATAAATTTAATTTGTATCGCGTCAGTTCTCAGATTTTGCGCAGTCTTTTACAGTATGTAAAATAAACTCCCGCTTTCGAATCAAATGACTTTGATATCTCTCGAAAACGAATTTCTATTAATAAATAATATAATTTATTATTATTTAAAGTCTAGAAAATTCCCGGTTGTCACAGTACATCCGTGTTATTTGGAGTTCGTCCTCGAACTCAATCGTTGTTACCTAATAAAAGTGTAGAGAACATGATTTTTTGGTTCTACCCAAGTGTTATATCGAATATACTTAGATCTGCTCACATATAATTATGTCCGAACTTTTTTTTTAAAATCGTGTTATCCACCGATAGTTATTAGGTAAACAATAGGTAGAAGTGGAATATATCTGAGTGGTTCTACACGTCAATCTGACAAATCGGTCGTCGTTCATAGAACGATAAAATTCGAAACGAAGAGTTTAGAAAAACTGTTATTCCTTATAAGTCTCTAAGGGTTCACTACCACCATCCCGTTACGTTCACGTTGATCAGTATATATTCAGAAAAGATTCTCGTTACAATTCACGAATCAAAAGAAGCTTAAAGAATCATTCGTCAAAATGACGTAATGATACGATAACAAGATGAAATACGATACATTTGTATGGACGAATCCTGAGTCAAAAGAAATACACCCCAAACTGGAATACTAAATCAATACCATAAATATATAGGGTCACGTCGGATATCCTTAAGCCCACTCATTTATAATCACATATTTGCATACAAAATCGTCCTAATCTATGCAAATATGTCATTATAAACTTATGATTCGGTGATTTATGATTTCTTAATTCAAATGAAAAGGCGTCCCAATCCATTTGAATAAAGACTTCATAAATCATCCTACTTAAGTATCACCGGCAAAACACCCAATTCAAAATCGTTAGAATCTCTCAACGATATTATCCAAAATTACAAAAAGCAAAGAGTATGAGTTGAAAATAAGCCGTCTTCCATAAGTAGACGTTTCGAACGTCCAGATCGAAGAACATAAGTGTCGATAGGCGATAAAGCAGTCGTAGACGTAAATCAAGTAAAGAAACTCACGGTTGTAAGTAGGATAAGTATATAGTAGTCGGTTCTAAATAAGCAATTATCCAATCACACAATACTTTCTCATTCTCAAGGAAGACTCATAAAATACTAAGCTGAGTAATAACTTATCATAACCCAACCTCGAAACTCACTCACAAAGAATGGCCCCGGGTTTTGTTATGAATTATTACACATCTCAACCTTTCGATGACTCAGCTCGTATCTGAGCATATAACACATTCCACATTATCACGTAAGACTACGACTCTTACCCACCCTCGAGGTAACCCATCAAAAGTCATAGGTTGTGTAACGTCCTATACTTAATTCCATCTCGCACTCAATCAAACATGAGGCCCACTGAGGCATAGTTAAGTATTGTTACACCTCTCAACCTCTTTGAATGAATTAGCTCGAACCTGGAGGTTACTCACGACCAATTGTCAACAAAAGTTCACATAATGTCTCTAGGGTTTTGTTATAAAACGATTTGCAGGACCATTGTGTAACTCACAGTCCCCAATAAATGTTCTACCGTTCATAAATAAAAATATATTACATGTCTAAGTGCACTTATCAAGCAAGCGAACTCATGTAAACAATTAATAACATGACAGGCAACGAGTAATAACAACCATGCATTGCAAATATTCATATAGCAGTGGAATAAGTATGATGTGATGAGTGTTACTACTAGATAAAAATGAGAGCCGGTTATAGTCTAGAGTTACTAATGCAACCTAGTTCTCTATAACCAAGGCTCTGATACCAATCTGTCACACCCCCAAATTCACCGCAGCGGAAGACTGGCTTTGGAAGGCTGTGACTTCATGAGTAATCGAGAGCTTGATCCAAGAACGACCTCTACATGCCAAAACCACATAGCAGACTCAAAATAGTCCATACAATCAAGTACCTGAAAATACATGCTTAAGAATGTCAACATAAAGTTGGTGAGTTCATAATTTTGTTTTAAAACGTTTATGAAAAATTAGAGTTTTATCGACCACTGCACCTTGCAGTAAAAAAATATAAAAGTTTAAAAATCACAGTTTCCTGTTAAACAGACTTTCTTTGCAAATTTCAAAGTTTATTAATAAAGACAGAGTTTATTTATAAAGGCATAGAGTTTACTGATATAACAAAGTTCACTAAAATAAATAGAGTTTTCTAATAAGAAAAGTTCACATAAAATAAATAGGGTTTTCTGATAAAACAGACTCACATGAATTAAATAGAGTTTTCAGATAAAACAGAGTTCACAGATAATAACTAGCGTTTTTTTGGAAAGAAAACAGAGCTCACTGATAAATAATAGATTTTTCGATGATAATAGAATTGATTATGAACCACAAGATTTTCCAACAACTTAGTGACAATATAACAAATACAAAGTCACTAAATAAAATAAAGCATTTATTATTGTCTAAGCTCATGACACCGAAGCGTTAACAACACCGGTAGTATAATCATATAATGCAGCCCTGATAACTCGATTTTACTCAGGTTAAAAGATTCGTTGTACCAATCTCTTCGAATTGAAAAACTTGTGTTTTATGTGTGACTCAGTTGAACTTTGGTGGAACAAAGATGTGTCGTTGTAGTTTTGAAAATAAAAGGTGCAAAACAATTAAAGTAAAGGTGCAATTAAAATAAATCTAAGTCTAATTAAAATAAAGTGCGAGTATTTAAAAGCGCGACTAAAACTAAAGGGCAATAAAGTAAATAACGCAAACTTAAATCTAACTAAGGCAAACTTAAAAGCGCAACTAAAACTAAAACTTAAACTAAGGCAAATAAACTTAAAGTACAATTAAGGCAAAAGGCGGGAAAAGTAAAGCTTAAAACGAAAAGGCAGAAAACTAAAAACTAAGAAACTGAAAATAACCCTATCCGGAATAAATCTCCTATTCAGAATAAATGCTATTCGGAATAACTGTCACCTATTCGGAAAAATAGCTCTATTCGGAATATTTAACTATTCGGAAAGATTGTCCCTATGCGGAATGTGCCTCCTATTCGGAATAAAGCTCTGTTCGGAATATCTGCCCTATTCGGAAAGAAGCCCTACTCGGAATATTAGACCTATTCGGAAAGTCCAGCCTATTCGGAAAATACCTCCTATGCGGAAAATTCTGTCTATTCGGAAAACTATCCTCTATTCGGAATAAAAGTTCCTATTCGGAATACTGCCTTTACTCGGAAAGTTCAGCCTATTCGGAATGTCTGTCACCTATTCGGAATAACTGATCTATTCGGAATAACTAAGCCCTACTCGGAAAGATAACCTCTATTCGGAATGTCAAATATTCCGAATAGACCACTTAGGAAAAACCGCCTATTCGGAATGTCTGCTAGGGACGAATCTCAGAGAAAGAACAGTAGCAGTATAACGAAGAACAAGGGATGAAAAACTTTACCAAATCAACAAAAAGATTAAACCAAACAAATAGATAAAACAAATATAAAACATAAACAATCAATCCAAATCAATAAAACTCACAAAACTTAATCAAATTAATCAAAACCCACTTAAATAAATCAACCAAAATCAAGAACATAAATATAAACAAATCAACACAAAGATTAAGAAAGGAAGAATGAGATTAACAAGATAAAGATAAAGCTTGACAAGAATTAAAAAGGAAAACTTACTTAAATTAAATGGTAATTAAGTGCAAGACAAGGTAATTAAATTGGACAAGTAATAAAAGGTGCAAGGTAATTAAAAATGGAAGAGCTAATTTGTCAAGTTAGCCAACAACCTGGAAAATTAACAATCCTAATCTATATATAGGGGAGGATTAGGAAGCTTCCTCCCCTCCTTCATTTCTTGTTAATTGCAAGATTAAGTCCTTCCTTCATTTAATCTTCATTAATTGCGTCATTAGTCCTTTTCTTCTAATCTTTCTTTTAAGTTTGGACTTTAAGGACTTGTGGCTCGGGATATCTTTTGAACTCGTCTTTAATTTCTTCAATAAAATAGACTTGAGTTTCTCGGCTTTTGATAAACTTCCGTCTTTTGACTTTTTCTTCGATAAATCTTCAGAATTGGTCTTAGACTTCTGTTCTTTTTCCACTCTTGACTTCTCGACTCCGTCTTTCATCTTTTTCTTCAATAAAAGTCGTGAATGCCCGTGAATTCCCGTGTTTTCTCCACTTTTCATAATTTCATCCTAAATTACAACAAAAACACAAACCACGCATAATTCCGGCATAAAAGACATAAAATACACGTTTAGGTCCGGTTATTATTGTAATTAAGTGGTAGAAAAGATGGGTGTTTATACACCTATCAAGCCCCTACACTTGACCATTGCAATGTCATCATGCAATGTATTAGTTACAAAGCATGTTTACACTTTTCATCATAATCAATCCATATTGGCCTTTATTAAAGAGATAGAAAATTATAAAAATGCAAAGCAAAGAAATTAAAAGCATACCTTGGGTTTTGAAAATGTCATGAATAATCATCCTCCTCAACTTTTCACTTTCTCCAAACCAAGCTTAAAAACGAGATCATTGCTATTATAAGTTAGTAAACTAACACGAACTCATGTGGGCCAATTACTTACTTAGACTCCCTTATTCCTATGGGTATCTCTTATATTTTATTATTTGTCTTGAATGATCATGAAGATGCATTGTTTGACTTATTTTGATAATTATTAAGTTTGAAAATAAAGTGCACGATTTAATCAATAGTTAGCTAAAGGACCAAATCTTTTAAAACTGCTTCTCGTGATATCAAAAAGTTCATATCTTGGCATAACTTGGTTCGCGATTTGAGACCTTTCTCGGGCCGATATTTGGCAGCGACTTCATACTTCAAATCTTGAGAGACGTTCATGAAATAATGGTCTTCTCTTCATAATTGGAATTTCTTCACTTGGAATTTTTGAGAGATTCTTCATATATGGACCACGACTTCTTCATTTATCTCCAATCTTTATTTTGGATTTTGATATACAACGATCCGCCTCCTTTATTGACTTGGATCTATTTATCCTCATACCTTGTTAGGGTCTTTTCGGATACACTTCTCCATGACTTTTTTGGGAGTTTTTGCTTTTCGTCGTGTGTCTCGATCCTTCATATTGATTTTCGATAAACGATTCTTCACATCACTTTTGGATCTTTAGCAACAAAACATAGCCCTCATGCCTTGTTAGGGCCTTTTCGGACTCGCCAATCTTCGCGCCCCGCTTCATAAGTTATGCCTTGGCTATGAACTCTCGTCATTACCGAGCAACTTTTAAACGATCTGGGGCTAGAAGCTAAGTAACTTTTCAAATCGTACAACCTTATTTATTAGCAGATAAATTTATTAGCAAGCGATGGGAGAATAGGCTTATAATTAACTCACATAAATTCACGAAAGAATACCGAACTTATAATTGGCTCTATCATCTCTCGTTCTCCACAGTTTAAAATCTCAAGTAATGAGACTCGTGGATACTTAGCCTATTAAATCAAAGTTTTGGGTTTTCGAGTCGCCTATAGGATCTTGCAACTTCTTAGACTCTTTCAAGTTTAGAAGTCGCATCTTAAAGTTCCCTTGATAAACGACTCTCTAGGATCAATTATAGGAACTTGCGAAAAGTTCTTGTTCTTAACCCGTGAGAGTTAAGACTTTCGCGTTTTATAGCTCCCTATATAAAAGCCTAGCAAAACTTGACTTAAACACGTTAAGGATACTAGCTAGAGTAAACTCGGATTGAGTCAAAAGATTCACAACGTTTGAAAATTAAAACCACTTATTAAACATTTATTCTAGCAAAGGAAGAAAATAATTATACAAAGATAACAACTAATAGGCCAAAATAGATCAAAAATTTTGAAAAATGTCGAAAAATTGATTTTCCGGTTAAAATGAGGACAAAAACAAGGAAAAGACCACTTAACTTCGATAGAAGTCCCCCTACACTTAAGATAAACATTGTCCTCAATGTTTAAGCATGTGGGAGTAAACTCCCCTACACTTAGGACATTGTGCACGTTGTTTAAATCTCGCAAAGGAAAAGACAACTAAAGAGATTCCTATTTTAATATTGAGAAAATATAAAAATAGTGAATCGAAAAGAGTTTAGGATAGAACCGGGAAGAAGTAGAACACAGAATCACGGGTTGTCAAGAATCATCAAGAGAGGATCAGTGAAGCTCGAATCCCTGATTAAGAAGTGAGGAGAGGAAATAGCAATCCAAAGGGGTCCCCCCTACACTTATGGTAAAGAAAGCGGAAAGATAGATGCATGGGTTGCCTCCCAAGAAGCGCTTGGTTTTTGTTAACCGAGTCGTGAGCCTGACTCGACCTTGATCATTAACGGAAGTAGCATGAAACAAATCCACCAGGATCAAAGACATAGTTTTCATCCATCAATAAGCAAGAGCTTAAGGCGAACAAGGCAAGCCAAAAGAGAAGTGGCAGGGTTCCCTTAAGCAGTGATGGAGCACAGTAGAAGCAAAGATGAAGTGGTGCAAGCATGTCTTCAATGGTTCCAAAGATTTTTCCTTTTATTTCATCAGGTGGATACTGAGATGGCTTAAAGACTTCAATACCGGGATCGAACACCTTTTCCTTCAGGGGAAAATAGCACTCTGGCTCAGCCGAGTGTGAAGAAGATCCGCAAAGAAGCACAACCTCGTCCTCAGAAGTGGGACAAAGAGGTGTCAAATCATAAGTGCAACGGATTTCGGTGTCAACCGGTTTCTTCTCCTTGGACAAAATGCTCTTCAAATCCAAAGTAGGATCAAGACGATAATCTTCAAAGTCCAAAGGAGGTGCATCACTCTCATGAGGGAAGTATGTGTTGAGAAATTCAGAGAAATCTTCCTCGAATGAGTAATCGTCCAAAGTAGGATCGAGTGATGGCGGAGGATCTTCATCATGTGAAGAATCGCTCGAGAGAGTATCAGCCTCATCAAAATCATCGAATGTGGGCAGCTCGGGATACTCAGAAGTACAATCAAAATCATCCGAATCTGAGCTAGAATCATCATCATCATAAGCATCAAAGACCGGTGGTGAATCATAAATGGGAGAAGCGTCAAAAGCAGGGGGAGAATCATCCACATTATCTTCAAAGAGTGGATTATCAGTAGAAGACTCGAATAGAGGATTGTCGTACACGGTAAAGTCATCGAGCACGTTTATCATATTCACTGATTCTCGGCCTCCAAAGGATTTGCCTGTAAGCTGCCCCATTGTAAAAACTTGTGAATCTTTCCCGACTCTTAAGATTAACTCACCTTCGGCTACATCCACTAAAGCACGTCCGGATCTCAAGAATGGTCGACCAAGTATTAAAGGAATACGAGGGTCCATTTCATAATCAACTACGACAAAATCGACCGGGAAAGTAAATGCGCCAACTTTAATAAACACGTCTTCGGCTATACCGACGGGGTAAGCGAGAGTGCGATTTGCAAGTTCAAGGGTCATCTTTGTTGGAATGAGGTCGGGTAAAGATAGTGTTTTCCAAACACTCAGTGGCATAAGATTAATACTAGCCCCGAGATCGGCAAGGGCAGTAAATTCTTCAGTTTTGTTGAACACGCAAGGCAACACAAAACGACCGGGATCTCCAAGTTTTTCCGGAAGTTCTTTAAGAATAACTGCAGAGCAGTTTTCATTTAATCGTGTGTTGGCGAGTTCAAGCAGCTTCTCCTTCTTGTTAAGCAATTCCTTAAATGCTCTAACAAATTTGGGCATGTGGACAAGAGCTTCAAGGAAACTAATGCTGAATCCCATTTGAGAAATCATATTGATATATTTGGTTATTTGCGAGTCCTCCTTTGTTAGATCATTGGTCTTGCCTATACGAGAAGGGTATGGGATTCTAGGTTGATAAGGGTTAGGTGAAGGTGGAGGTGGTGACGGTTGTGATGTTGAAGAGTCCTTCCGAGATACATCGTCATGACGAGGCAGGGACGGTAATGGTGCGCTATGACTAGGTGTAGGAGGAGTAGGGATACATGGTGGTGGAGGAGGTGTAGATGATGGTGGTGGGGTAGATGGAGTGACAATGGTAGTTCCACTACGCGTAGTTATAGCACTCACATTAGCTCGCGGATTGGTGACGGTGTTTGAAGGTAGAGAACCCGAAGAAGAAGGTTGAGCTTCAGGCAAGAAACTAGCCAACAGATTCTTCAATTCAGTTGTTTGAGTGATGAAAGAGGATTGAAGATTATCACGAACCTCGGTTCTGATGTCATTACCTTGCTTCAAGATATCTCCTTTCAAATTGATTATTTGGCTCTGTAGATTCTTGATTTGCTCACCTTGAGTTCTCATGATTGTGTCAACATCGGGATTAATGGGTGGGTGTTGTTGGGTGGGTGGTTGATAAAGGTTAGAAGCACGAGGTGGGATTTGGTTGCTTCTATTGTAGTTGTTGGCGGGATTTTGGTTTTGAGGAGAAAAACCGGGTGAAAGGTAATTGTTTGAACGGTAGCTCAGCAGATTTCTATCCCCTTGTTGTCTAGCTTGGTAATTTTCCGGTGAATAATTACCGTAAGCTGCATGCACATTTTCCGGATTTCCTTGTGTAGAAGGACAATCGGTGTAGGAGTGAGGACCGCCACATGTTTCACAAGGATTAGCAACCGCTTTAACTTGTTGTTGTTGTTGATTTGAAGCGAGAAGCGTAATACTTTTGCTCATTTCAGCCATCATGCGGGTGAGTTCGGTCATCTCAGGGTTTGCTGAGGTAGAAGAAACATTGACTCTCGTGTTGTTTCTAGAAGAAGCAGAGGAATCCCAGTTCTTATGATGAGTAGTCATGTTTTCAATTAACTCTCTACACTCCTCGGGTCTCCTTTTCATGAATGTGCCACCGGCGGCTGCATTGATCGTATCTCGATCTCGAAAAGTCAATCCGTTGTAGAAAGTATCTATCAAAGTGACCGGAAGCATGTTGTGGTTTGGACAACGGTCGATCAAGACATTATATCTCTCCCATGCATCAAAAAGAGATTCATCGGGATCTTGCATGAAACCGCTGATCTGATTGCGAAGGCTTGTGACCATGGATGGTGGAAAGTAGCGCGAAAGAAAGCGTTGAGTCATGTCATCCCAAGTGTGAATAGAATTCTTCGGGAGACGATCAAACCATTTCTCGGCATGATGCGATAAAGTATGCGGGAAGAGTTGTAGGCGGAGAACATCCATTGTGGCACCAGGCAACTTCATGCTTTGGGTGATTGTAATGAACTTGTCGAGGTGTTTGTTGGCATCATCATCAGGAAATCCTCTAAATGGGTTTGTTTGTACTTGCTGAATCATGTTGTGCTTCAACGAAAACTCAGGAGCGTTGATTTGCATCGGCGCAATCGGTCCTCCTCGTCCAAACATTGTTGGTTGACAAAGTTCCTCCATGGTCCGAAGATCGGGCTGTGGAGGAGCATTGTTGTTATTATTATTATTATTGAGGTGCGGTAGTTGATTATTGTTGTTAACACCTGCCATATCTAAATCTTCTTGAGGCTCGGGCTCTTGATAATTAGAAGATCTAGTACGCATACACCTGAAAATGCAAAAGAAAACAAAACCAAACACACGGACAATATATATACACAATAAAGATAAAATCTTTTTGGGTTTTTGATATTTTTAATTTTTATGGTTTTTATGAAATTTTTTTTAATTTTTTATGATTTTTGAAATTTTTATGCAAGAAAAATAACGCTCACAAGTGAACGGGTCCCAAAAAGCAACGTGTCTCTCACAAAAAACTGTTGATCTTTACGAAAAGAGCCGGCAGCGGCGCCATTTGATAACTCGATTTTACTCAGGTTAAAAGATTCGTTGTACCAATCTCTTCGAATTGAAAAACTTGTGTTTTATGTGTGACTCAGTTGAACTTTGGTGGAACAAAGATGTGTCGTTGTAGTTTTGAAAATAAAAGGTGCAAAACAATTAAAGTAAAGGTGCAATTAAAATAAATCTAAGTCTAATTAAAATAAAGTGCGAGTATTTAAAAGCGCGACTAAAACTAAAGGGCAATAAAGTAAATAACGCAAACTTAAATCTAACTAAGGCAAACTTAAAAGCGCAACTAAAACTAAAACTTAAACTAAGGCAAATAAACTTAAAGTACAATTAAGGCAAAAGGCGGGAAAAGTAAAGCTTAAAACGAAAAGGCAGAACACTAAAAACTAAGAAACTGAAAATAACCCTATCCGGAATAAATCTCCTATTCGGAATAAATGCTATTCGGAATAACTGTCACCTATTCGGAAAAATAGCTCTATTCGGAATATTTAACTATTCGGAAAGATTGTCCCTATGCGGAATGTGCCTCCTATTCGGAATAAAGCTCTGTTCGGAATATCTGCCCTATTCGGAAAGAAGCCCTACTCGGAATATTAGACCTATTCGGAAAGTCCAGCCTATTCGGAAAATACCTCCTATGCGGAAAATTCTGTCTATTCGGAAAACTATCCTCTATTCGGAATAAAAGTTCCTATTCGGAATACTGCCTTTACTCGGAAAGTTCAGCCTATTCGGAATGTCTGTCACCTATTCAGAATAACTGATCTATTCAGAATAACTAAGCCCTACTCGGAAAGATAACCTCTATTCGGAATGTCAAATATTCCGAATAGACCACTTAGGAAAAACCGCCTATTCGGAATGTCTGCTGGGGACGAATCTCAGAGAAAGAACAGTAGCAGTATAACGAAGAACAAGGGATGAAAAACTTTACCAAATCAACAAAAAGATTAAACCAAACAAATAGATAAAACAAATATAAAACATAAACAATCAATCCAAATCAATAAAACTCACAAAACTTAATCAAATTAATCAAAACCCACTTAAATAAATCAACCAAAATCAAGAACATAAATATAAACAAATCAACACAAAGATTAAGAAAGGAAGAATGAGATTAACAAGATAAAGATAAAGCTTGACAAGAATTAAAAAGGAAAACTTACTTGAATTAAATGGTAATTAAGTGCAAGACAAGGTAATTAAATTGGACAAGTAATAAAAGGTGCAAGGTAATTAAAAATGGAAGAGCTAATTTGTCAAGTTAGCCAACAACCTGGAAAATTAACAATCCTAATCTATATATAGGGGAGGATTAGGAAGCTTCCTCCCCTCCTTCATTTCTTGTTAATTGCAAGATTAAGTCCTTCCTTCATTTAATCTTCATTAATTGCGTCATTAGTCCTTTTCTTCTAATCTTTCTTTTAAGTTTGGACTTTAAGGACTTGTGGCTCGGGATATCTTTTGAACTCGTCTTTAATTTCTTCAATAAAATAGACTTGAGTTTCTCGGCTTTTGATAAACTTCCGTCTTTTGACTTTTTCTTCGATAAATCTTCAGAATTGGTCTTAGACTTCCGTTCTTTTTCCACTCTTGACTTCTCGACTCCGTCTTTCATCTTTTTCTTCAATAAAAGTCGTGAATGCCCGTGAATTCCCGTGTTTTCTCCACTTTTCATAATTTCATCCTAAATTACAACAAAAACACAAACCACGCATAATTCCGGCATAAAAGACATAAAATACACGTTTAGGTCCGGTTATTATTGTAATTAAGTGGTAGAAAAGATGGGTGTTTATACACCTATCAAGCCCCTACGGATGCCTAACCCACGACATCCGTCCTCAGACTCAAATGAAACTGTGCCCGCTTGTCCTCTGTTGGACCAAGTCGGACAGGGGCGTCAGCCCCGATAGATCTATCCATAACATTCGCGCTTTCGACCGGTCATCCGGTCCGAAATTAACGGTTCATGATAATGGGCCAAAGTAATTGGGTTAAAGCGGGACTTAAACCAATACATAAACGATATATGCACTTGTGTTCATTCTTGCAACCATTGTCTCTACCCGAGAACCAGTGAAAAGTAATTAAAGTTTTGGGTTATGGAACCCACGATAGAAATTATAGTATCATCATTCACAAGTATAACAATTAAAAGAGTTGCCTACTCAGCACGTAACAATTAAACCAATTTAAATATAGTTTATGACCAACAAAAAAAGTAAGCTTAACATCAGCATATGATAATCAAGTAGTTTATAAACAGTTATAGACAACCAAACAAGTTTATAAGTATTTTCTGACCAAAGCATGTACCTCCCCCAAAGAGCAATTATAAAACATTTATAATTTTAATTTAAAGCAAGAAAAGGTGAGGTATGAACTCACCTCGACGATGTAGAGCAAACGCTCGTGATGCTAATAATGCACTCCGCACAAACGAAAATCGATACGGGCTGGTGATGGTGTTGTGGTTTACTAATCGGCTAATTCTAAAAAATGCGTAATTGTGATCCCGATAGATATGCACATCAACGTGACCCGTTGATAAAATATTTAGGTTTCAAGTTATAATAGTTTGGTGGTTGGTTAAATAAAATGAGTAACATAGGCTCACAACATATATTTAATGTATTACGTACACATTACGTATATCCAGACGATTATAAAAATCTTATGTTGAATTATATAATAGAGACAATAATCTTACAAAATAAATCAAAGTATATATTTATTTTGTAGTTACAGAATAAAGATCGTGATAAAAATAATTAGACAACACAGTTCGACACATTTAAGAAAATCATTACTTTATTAATAATTGTCAGTTTTAAGTAAAAATACAACTTTCATCGGTTTATCAATATAATAGAATCCATTTATTTTATCGGTTTACAAATATAATAGTAGTTTGTAGCAAACAAAATCTAAAGTATAAAACTTTATAGAAATTTTGACATGACCTATTCGTTTATACAACGTTTTCCATATTTACCAATTCTTAATATTTCCCATTTTCCAAACAATTCACGTTAACACGAATCACATTTTAATATATCCCACTAAGCTAAATAGTCACCATAATTAAATAAGACTAAACACAACCTATGTGTGATGAATTAAACGTCAACCGCTCGACGTGAGCTACTTAAACACGTATTTAAACGTATAATTATTTTTATAGTTCTCGCATTAACGAAAGTGTTCGACATATTTATTTAACCATTTATATACATTTTTATATATTTATACCACCGTTAAATCCGTTTTAATCAATTACTAAAGTTATATACGTTATTAGCCGATTCCTAAACCACAACAAACCATGCACAAAAATCATGCCCGGTACTCTAAACCCTTGCAATTCCGTGTCCAAACACACCCGAACAAATACTCAGCAACCCAAACGTCCTTAGAACTTTCTGCAACCCCAAACGCCCTTTTATAACTCGTCAGCAACCCCAAACACCCCAAACACCCCCTGGTGACGTTACCAAACGCACCCCGTGGATTTTCTGCGGCACCAAACGAACTCCTGGTGCTGATAAACAGCGAACCCAAACCCCTCTTCGTCCTCATTTTCTGCCCCGAGCCAAACCAACAAACCCTCGTGGCGTTGCTGCTGTAAACAAACGCATCTAAGCTGACCCGAACACCCTCGTGGTGCTGCTGCCGTAAACAAACACATCCAAGCTGACCCGAACAACTTCGTGGTGTTGCTTCTATAAACAACCGCATATAAGCTGACCCGAACACGCTTCTTAGCAGGGTTTACTGGCTGATATAACACACCCACATGGTGTTCTTCCTGCTGAACCAATCACTCCCATGTGGTACTTATCATCAAGACCAAACGCACCCGCTGTTTTACATTAAAACAAACGCACCCCTACTGATTTCAAATATATGGTGGCGAAGGTGACGCGTGGCTGCGACAGTGGCTATATGGTGGTGGTCGTACTATACTGGTGGTTGTTGAAGGTTTGTGATGGTGGAGGTGATGTCGTGACCAGGGTGTTGCTATATGGTGGTGGTTCGAATATGGACATGGTGTTACGGTGTCAAACAGCGACGGGCTAGTGATAGACACGGTTGTGGTGTTGTAGCGACGTGGTGGCGGTGAGGATAATATATACAGTGGTTAGGTGGTGATGTGGTGTCTCGGTGGCTGATGGCCATGATGGGATTGAATCTACGAGGGGTAGTGACGGGGTGGTATAGGTGAAGGTGGTAAAGTAGTGGTGATAGTGGGAGTATAGATCGGGTTATTATAATAGTCTTGAGACATGGTCGGAAGATTATTCCGGTGGCCGGAATAATGAAGGGGGCGCCGGAAAACATAGAGAGAGAGAGAGAGAGAAGTCTATTAGGGTTTTGATGTGTGTGTTTTTCTAGGGTTAGGGTTTGAGGAGATAATGAGAAGGAAACCCTAATTTTGGCTTTTATATGTGTTAGCTAAATTTTATGAAAATAAAATGAAAGGTTCCTGATAATGTAGGGACTAAAATTAAATTTTTGTTATAACTTTTGTTAATACATAGTTCGGGACTCGTACGTCTTTTATAAAATTTGATTCATTTTCCGAAAATCGCATGATAAATTTTAAAAATATTTTTTCCAATAAATTAGAGTATTTGTTCGATAGAAATTTCGAAATCGTTATGTATATATCTTTATCTAAAATAGTTACTATTTATCGGTTATCTCGAATAATAGCGTGCAAAGAAACTGTAATTAAATTCGATGTTCTCGTTTCAATGTACGTTATTAAAATAAAAAAAATAAAGTATCAAATACTTTAATAAATCTTTTATTAATTATTTTTGAATAATTAAATATAAATTTAATTTGTATCGCGTCAGTTCTCAGATTTTGCGCAGTCTTTTACAGTATGTAAAATAAACTCCCGCTTTCGAATCAAATGACTTTGATATCTCTCGAAAACGAATTTCTATTAATAAATAATATAATTTATTATTATTTAAAGTCTAGAAAATTCCCGGTTGTCACAATTACCCCGATGCTCCGGCCTCCCCCTTACAAATAACCCATCACCATCATCCTTTGCATTTGTCCTCTTCTTCAGCTCCCGTGAATTGAGGGTAGGCAAGACATCTTCCAATGTGAGCGAATCCCTTCCATAAAGCAATGTCTCCACAAATTTATCATACGAGGACGGTAATGATGTAAGTAACATGAGTGCCTGATCTTCGTCATCAATTTCAACGTCTATGTTCGCCAAGTCACCGATCAACTTATTAAACTCATCTATATGTTCAGATAATTTCTTACCTGAATGCATGTAGAAAGTGAACAGCTTCTTCTTCAAGTACAACTTGTTGGCTAAAGACTTTGTCATATACAAAGTTTCTAACTTTAACCAAACACCCGCAGCAGAATTTTCTTTGTTGACTTCCCTCAACACCTTGTTATCCAAGCACAAGAGTAAGGCACTGTGTGGTTTTTTATAGACATCCGTCTTCAACGCCTCAGTCTTATCAACATCTGTCATGGTATCCGGGAATGGATCTAACGCAGCCTCCCAACCATGTATTAATAGACACCGCATCTTCACACGCCACAACCCAAAGTCATTAGACCCGTCAAATTTATCAACGTCAAACTTCGTTATCGACGACATATTCTTTCACCCTTGTTGCGTAAAAAACCTTCTTGCAAATCGATTTAATTTGAATAACCCTAAACCTCGATCAAGTACAAGCAAACCCGATCGTAAACTTGAAAACACAAGCAAACCACGATCAATACTTGAACCACAAGAACCACAACAAAAACCTTTGGCAATAACTTAAAGTGGACAATAATAGCCCAATTGCACTATTATACCTTAAAGTTGATAACTAAGGCCCACTAAAGAGTTTTTGTATTTTTATTAATGTACCACTAAATTGATACAAACTAACACAACAAAAACGCCGCCAGTTATCCACTTTGTCTTCTCCGTAAGTTAATAACTACAACTCAAGAAAAGATACTCCGAAAAACCTCGAAACCCTTTTTCTTCCATGAAGCCTTCTTGATCTAGCACCGATCTTCAATGACCACGACTAACTGTAGCTCTTGATACCACTTGTTAGAATCGATAACCCAACAAACCTGAAGATCGAACGCGGAACCCTAGATCCCTAAAGGACGATCGCAGAGATGCAATAGACAAAACCCAGAAGACAACACACTACAAAGTTAATCGAACAAATTCTTTATTAAATATATGATCGATTACAAGAAAGAATAGAAGATGCGGTATGATTGCGCATCATCCCATCACCTCCTTTTATAGGGTGAGAGGGTCGGTTACCGATTGATGATCGGGATTGGATCCAACCGGGCTCAAACATACAAGGTAATTAACTAATCTAAATCTTAACTATTATTTTCGGTTAGTATAATGCTTATGAGGTACATGCGTTCCATCAATCCTATGAATGTGCATTGCTTATTTAACTCTAAAACTTATATGTTAAATAGATGATTCGATATGTTATGGTTGTACGTGATGTCCAATGGATGAGTTGGTATGTTATGGTTGTACGTTAGATATTCAACGGATGAGTTAGTATGTTATGGTTGTACGTTAGATGTTCAATGGATGAGTTGGTATGTTATGGTTGTACGTTAGATATTCAGTGAATGAGTCAGTATGTTATGGTTGTATGTTTGATGTTCAATAGATGAGTCGGTATGTTCTGGTTGTATGCTACATGTTCAATGGATGAGTATGTATGTTATGGTTGTACGTTTAAATAAAGATAGCAAAAAGATGAAGAATCAGAACAAGAAGATAATGCAAATGCTAAATATGTTCATTAAGTTTTTTAGGCAAGACGACAGGTTTTCTCAGATGCTTACATAGGAAAAATCGGCTCCAATGCGAGGTACTAGCAGCAGCAAGGGCATGAACGACACCCCGGACCTCTTTGATGATGATGATAATGACGAGGAGTCGGGTGAGGAATAGGTGATCGGTGTGTGGTAAGCATATGATATTTGTGTCTTGTAGTTTATTTAGATGTTCCTACCATGAATAATTTATTCCTGGTTTGTTTAATTAGAACATGTTATCGATCTAGCTAGGTGAATACATTGGTCACCCGTTTTGAGACTATTTATTTGTTTAGTAAGATTTTGGAAGATTCTAGGTGTATTATATCGAATGCGTTGATCCGTTATATTGTATTGTGTTTTGATTCGAGTTGTGATATTTCTGTGCGAAAATTTAAAAACACAAACCGCTGAAAATATATAGAAGTACGATTCTATAGAGAATTAATTTAATTATCGTCTTGATGGTAGCTTATTTTTGCATAACGATTAAGGGTTTGATAGATATTTTATATTTTAAAACTAAGATAAAAGTAATGTTTTTAGTTAAATTAAAGATCAATTAATATAAATAATTAGATGAAATTTAAATGGATAGATTAAAAGATTTATATTTTCTTTGGAAAGTATTCTCTATATAACTTTTTTCACAAGTCACACAGCCCATAGTTGATATAAATTGACGTTTTATCGCAATCAACATGTTAAAGTAAAACCCTAAATTAATTAGTGACCTTAATCAAAGAGTTAAAGATGGAAGAATTTCAGGTAATCTTAATGGAAATTATGTAACGAATCATAAAGATGTGAAGTTTTTGAATTAACTTGTAGGAATCTCATGTGATTAATTTGGAAAAATTAATACAATGTTCATAAATATATAAAGGTGGTTTTTCAATAGAGTGTGTTTGAGTGTTCAAGTTTTAGGCTTCTTGGCATCTTGCTAGTTCTTAAAAAAGAGAGCTGTGCATACCATTTTTAATCTATATAAGAATTTTGTTAATTTGAATGAGCTATAAATCGTTATTCGTAACGCTTTCTTTTACAGCTAGAAGATATTCCGTATCTGTTCCATCGTTTACAATCGTTGTTGCCGGTAAAAGATTCTGCTCGTTTTTGCGTCTTGTCCAAGTCATGGCTACAAGCATGGTCCACCATCCCTACACTCCGGTTTCTTGATCCGGCATGGCTTTGTGAGGAACAACAAAGCAAGTACAATGATGTTATAAATCGTACTCTGGTGAGGTATCACAAGGATAACATACCAATGGAGAGTATTGATCTTACAATTAACATCAAGAACCAGGAGTTAGCTTCTCTTGCTGAAAAATGGGTTCAAATTGTAGCTTCCAAAGGTAGTCTCAAGGAGCTGTACCTTACAATCCGGTATTGGGATATTTCGTTTTCGTTGACTAGTGAGATATTCTCTAATGGAAACCTAATTACTGTAAGCGTAAAACATGATTTGGTAATATTTAATCCCCTTTGGATCAGTGACAATCCCAACCATGTGAACTGTGTGTCCCTACGAGTACTGGAGCTGCTCCGCGTGAGAATAAGTGAAGAGTTACTTCACAAATTATTGGATACTTGTACCTTACTTGAGAAGATAAGCCTTTTCTGTTACGAGGGCACAAACACTATTAAGATTAACAATCTCCGTTATCTTTCTGAAGTTAAATTTGAGTCAGGAGGACAAAACGATGTTTTTGAAATCATTAATGTTCCAAGTCTGAAATTATTTTCTTATGACTCAGAATTGGAGAGACGAAAGAAGCCTCCACCGTTCAACATTTGTTCATTAGGAAGCATAACAGAATTACGTTTGGATGGTGTGGTCATAGATGCTTCATTGTTTAATATAATCGAATCAAAATTACCTTATCTTGAGAGTTTGACGTTAGATATGAGGTATTCTCAGCCTGGAAACTTGGATATCACATCTGTTTCATTGAAGAGAATGACCCTTTACTCGTTGTTGAAAGCAAGGCCAGTCTACATACAAGTCAATGCTCCAAAATTACGGTATTTCTGTTATGGTGGCTGGAACAATATTGCAAGTCTCTTGTTTACAACCATCACTCCTGAGAACATTACTGTTATACTGACGTTCACAAAGATGGTTGATCATTCATTCTTTTTCAATATGAGTGAAGTTCTCAATTTATCAAGCAACTTTCACTTTCAGGTAAACTTGTATTATGTCGATGTAGTACTGGGAGACATTGATACTCTGAGAAGAAACTTCTCGTTTCCGGCGAAGAACATACAACAGCTGTCGCTTGATCTTCCGCAGTTAATGGGCCCTTCGTTAAAGCAGATATTTTGTGATGTATTTTTTTTAATTTGCCATCCCAATTACGTCAGTCTCCATGTAGTCAAGAATGCCTACCCCTTTAGGCTAATTGTAAGGGAGGTGCTGAAGTATTGGCGTGATTATCCGAAAGATGTTGAAATAAAAAATCCACTTAACGGCGAATGGGAATCCTTAACAACTGCTTGGATTACTACTCATGACAAATTACTTATGGGTAGCAAGTATACTGTTGATTTCAAACTAAATTGGTTATCTCCATAGCCTTGCCCATCGTCTTTCGTTCAATTATAGAATTCACTGTTTCTCTTTTTCAATAAATTACTTGCTCTTATTTGTTCTTGTTTCATAACCTTCTTATTTTATATGAACAGTTATGGTAGCTTGTGATTTATTGATTTTACCAGCTGTATTATGTGTTTGTGTTTGGGTATATTTCCTTACTTGGCGTAATGCGAGATATATCGACTAATTTGTAATTCAGGTATATGTCCGAAAGAAACAAAAAAAAAAAACATTTAATCGAAGAATTTGATGTTTGGTGTGAAAGTTGAGATGCATTACAACTGTAGGAGCGATTTGATACTTCATACAAAACAAAATTGAATTATTGTTATGCAAAATGATACAAATAGCCGTGGTTGAGTCCAAGATAGAGACCTATTCTTTCACAATAGCGCGAAGACAATAAAGGTTTTGAACATGTGCCGTCTTCACGAATTGTATGTAACTTCAGTGAAAAAAATCGATATTGATCTGGAAATTGATGATGCCCCAAGTTTTCGCTTGTTTTTATACTCCATTAGGAGGCGTCACAAAATTGTGGTTAGGTGGTATGATCATGTACGATGCATGTTTCGACATGATTAACTCGAGTTTTCCCTACTTAGAAAGTGTGACTCTTCGAACATGGTTTTTGGGTAAAGAAAGGTGGGATATAACATGTGTTTCTTTGAAGCGATTGGCCTTAATTTTGTGGCAAGACTCAGAAATCCACCTACAAATTTCTGCTCCAAAATTACTCTGCTTCAGTTACAAGGGCAGTATAATTCCAAAAATCTCGTTTCTAACCATTGTTCCTAAACAAGTTAACCTTAGACTATTGTTAAAGAGTCCCATTGATCATCTGTTTTTTCTTAAGATGAGAGAAGCAGTCAGTTTATTAACCAACTTTGACATTGAAATATCATAGCGGAGCAAAGGTTTACTAACACCAATTTAGTTGGAACTGAATGGCATTCCAAGCAACCAAATTCTCAGGAGAACTTTTCCAAACATTTGTCTGGTCTTCCCATTTTCCAGTATGCGGATCTTTTATATAAACATTTACGACTTCAGGCATTTTCTTTTCGATCATCCACTTTACCATCTGCTTGTAGGAGTTGATGTCTTTAGATGGCTTATCTCGATACACCATTACGTAGTTGGGATGACTAATCGAAAAAAAAATGTATCAATAAACTGCAGGTACACCTCCATACGCTCTTTGAAATTTGTTTCAACCAATATTCGTCGCACATTTGTATCCTGATAATGGGACCTTTCTTCTTAGGTTATCAGTGTCGATGTTCAATGGCACTACAATAGTACAATAACATACAATCTTCAGTTTGATTATTAGATTTACTATTTTGATCTGCCATCGTGTATTAAGTTTCAATTTTTTTTCTTGCAAACTGTGATGATGTCTTTGAGCTAGCCCATTTCCATACTTTGTTCCCGTGTTCGTTTAGTTCTTCATGTTAATAAACCCATCCTTTGGAGGCGTTTTCCTGATACCTTCATGATCAAGTCCGATCCTCTCTCGTTCAAGTTCTTTATGGTGCCACTCGAAAAACAGCTTGGTACTGCGGTCACTATGATCAGATGAATTTAAATAAAACACGTCCAACTTTTGGTGCTCTACTTATATTATAACCATCTTATGTAGGCTAAGAAGATATAATATCTGGTTATCAATATGTTTACTTAATGATAGATTAATTTTATCTATGTATTTGTTTGGCCAAATTTTAATGCAAGAAATGGGTGTTTTTTTCCTCTTTACCTCATAGATTATTGAAATGAAAAAATTATTATGGATAAAAACACGGGATGCAATAATAAATTCTTCGAAAAGTTATTTTTTGTCCATGCTATGCTGCACGCATGTAGTACTTAGCACAACCTGAACAGATGTATGGAGGGGCCGGGCAGATGCAGAGATCGATGTACTAAACCCGTTGAATCGTTTGTGTGGGAACGAAAAATTCTTGAACTGTCGAAGACGAAATGTCCTAAGTAAAGAGTCGAGGTTAAGGAGTGAAGTTTGTTACGAAGTATATCCTTTTTATGGGTTGACCTTAAAATGAAACAGAACATGATGACCCTAATCTTATCTTATCTTATCTTATTATATTATAAAGCATTTGGGACTTTTGTAATAAACTTTTGAAAATCTGAATTTTAAGACTTTTTCACTTAATATATAAAGCAAATTGTTATATATATCTTCTTCACACTAACAGCTTTTTGTAACAAACTTTTGTAACAAGATTTTTTATTTATTTATTATTTTCATAATTTAAACTCATTATATTTTTTTAAAATTTTACGATCTTTAATTCAATATATGTTTCGATAAATTTTATTAAACTTTTAGTTTCTTTTAACGGGTTTATTTTGATTTAACTTTTTTACCCTTTAAATTAATGTGAATACGAACTTAATAGGAAAAATAGTAACATTTGTTTGCTTCATAGATCTTCATCAAGTACTCGCCGCTGCTTTGCGCGGGCATCATACTAGTAAAGTTTAAAATCAAAATATGAAAATTAGGATTAGACTGAAAAAGTCATAGTTAGTTCCAAAATCTCGCAAGATATATGGGATATGATATTATTTCGTTGATTTTGTTCTTCTAACTTTATAACCCAAAATATATTTTGGTGAGATAATAATTAGCAGCCAGTAAAAACGAGTGCATACTAATGTGATAATTTGGCCAAGGGAATGGAAGAAGGAGCAAGAAGCAGCCAGCAGATAGGCGCACCAGAATTAGATGATTCCGGAATTGATCCACCGTATACAATCATTGCTGCCGGTAAAAGAAGGCCTCCGTACATGCCTCTTGTCCAAGACATGCCTGCAACTTTGGTCTACCATCCCTACACTCAGGTTTCATCAACCCTTACTATTTTTTAGCAAAGAACAAAAAAGAAATTACGTCAATGGATTGACCAAACTATGCAAAGGTATATCAGGGACAATATACCGATTGTAAGCTTTGATCTTGAAATGTTCTTTACACAAAGTGATCTTGTTAAGGTTTTTGACTTCGAACAAGATGTCTGGAGTACTCTTACGAGAAAATGGATGCAGTTTGTAGCTTCCAAACGCAGTCTCAAGGAGCTTAACCTCACTGTAGATGTAAATACATTTCCATCATTATTATCAGATGAGATATTCTCGGGTGAAAATCTAGAATCAATAAGTGTAAAAGTCTGTCCAGTGATGATCAAGTGTATGTCCTTAAGAGTACTAGATTTGTACAAAGTTAACTTAAGTGAAGGGGTACTTGAGAACTTGCTTTCTTCTTGCATTTTACTTGAGAAAATAAGTCTGTCATTTGTTGCGGGCTTGCGGAAAGTAGAGGTTAAGAACCTTATGTGGCTTCGCGAATTGAGAATAGCTACAGATACAGTAAGAGAGTATTTGGATATTAAAGATGCCCCAAGTCTTCGCTTGTTGTTTTATACTTGTTTTCACTTTCAGATTAATGCATTGCAGCTTCAAACATTCAACACGGATACATTAAATAATCTAAGAGAATTAGGCTTATGTGGTGACTTTAAGGAAGTCCATCCTTTTCTCAACACAATCAAATCGAATTTTCCTCTTCTTGAGATTTTGACCCTTGAAATACAGTATTTTTGTATGGAAACCTTGTTTATCACAAGCGGCTCGTTGAAGAGATTGATCATACGGTTATTGCCTGACAGGCCGATAAATATACAAGTTCATGCTCCACAGTTACTTTATTTATCTTATATGAGTTCAATATCAATGGCTAAACTCTTGTTTCAATATATGGTACCCCGAGCAAACCGATGTTGAAATGGTTCCGGATATTGTTTCCATTTCTGATTATCATGCATTATTCCTAAACATGAGGGAGGCACTCAATATGCCAAGCCAGTTCAACATTGAGATAAATTTCTCACGAATATCTAATCACTCACGGCCACCAAAGCTCGATGCTAATTATCTGAGAAGAAGGGTCCTGATTCCAGCTACAAACGTGGAACAACTAACAATTAAAACGAATATAGATGAACGCTTGTGGGAGCACTCGCCAATTTTTGATGCAGTTTTTTGGATTTGTCATCCTAGATACGTGAAGATATACTGACACATCCCGTTCAAAGAAGACAATTACTTCTGGAAGCTAGTGGTAAAATGGATGACCGAAAAGAAAACCAGAAAGTGGTATTGGCCGCAACTGAAGAACATTGAAATAAAAAGTCCCTATGATGGAGAATGGGAGACTCTAACAAGTTCTTGGATAAGTTGTCTTGACGGATTGCCGCCAGTTGACTGGCACTACTTGGAGTTCAAACTGAAATGGTGTTCTTCCTAGAACATGCTCATATGTATTGAGCTCGATTATCCGATTCCCGGCCTATATCTGTTTTCTAGCCTTTGATTGAAGTTGATTTGGTTGATACAACATTTCGTGCCATGTAGCTTATTATCATCATTAACTCTCAGTTTTATTTCTCTTTCACTTAATCATTCATTATTCGTAGTATTCATTTCTGTCGTTTTTTTATAGATCTCCCATGAATAGTTTAATTTGTTTAAGATCCTCTCAATGCCATACTATACTATTTCTGTTATATGAAAGAATTTTAATATATTAAAGAAGTTATTTTGTATTTGAATAGTTTATTGCTTTGAGCCCAGCTTGATAATAAGCTAGAAAAGCTCAAACTCAATAGGACTATCTGAAATTTACAATTATTTGATCATTGATCGAAGAAACGAAAGTTATTATCGTGTCTAAAAGGATGAAATACCTAGGACCATGATTATAAATAGCGTGAAGCGTGGCGTTGCGGCATGTCCAAGCTACACGCTTTAGCGGCTAAGTCGAAGTTTTAGCGTTTTTATAGCGTGGCTTATAGCGGCACAACATATAAAAATATTTATTTGTTTTATGTATTTCAATACTAAATTTATATTATGTTTATAATAAGTGTCGTACATAATAATTAAAGCTAGAAAACTCTCCTTACATGAAATAATATTCATTTTTTTGAGTTGAATTCAAAAAATAACCGCAACTCATGTCGTAGCGCGCCTTGACCTATTGCGTAGCGCGGAGGTCAAGCCTCAAGTTTTAGCGCGCCTCAAGACGGGCTATAACGAGCTATTTATAACTATGCCTAGGACGGAGTAGGGGTGTCCCGCGGGTGCTCGTGACCACATATGAATTTTTTTGATTTAATGTTAATTTTTGTAAAAAAAAACGATTTATCTTAAATATATATTAATAGCACCCGATGCATTGAAAGGTGTTTCTAGTCTTATATAGTTAGTATACTTAAAAAAAATTATTTATAGGTTGTGTTTGGCAAGGAGTGCATGTGGTGGTGAAACTTTTTGGAGCGGTGAGCGGTGAAAAAGAGCATTTTGATTTTTAATGCTTGTTTGACAATAAGAGCGGTGAACGATATGATTTTTTTAGTCGTTTGGTAAAAGAGCGGTAAGCGGTGCTATTTTTTAGGAATGCTAGTTTTTCAATGATTCCTTTAAAGAGTGGTGACAAAGAGCAGTGAACAAATGAGCGATGAACTATGACAACTACTGCTCGTAGTTACTGCTCACTGCTCATGTTCACAAGTACTGTTCACGGCTCTTGCTCACAACTAAGATTAAAAAAATTTAGGTCTCGATCATATTTCATCACCAGAAATGCATGAACAAGGATTATAATAGAAACCTCCGCCGGCGATCTACAATTACGGCGGGACCAAAGCCTTCATCATTATATTCGCCATCACCATCCTTGATCTCTTTTCTTTTCATCAGAACCTCATCTTCCAATTATCAAATCCCCTTTCATTACACCATTTTAATTTTGATTGATTATCTAATTTTGGTATAAATGTTGTGATCTCCCTTCAATCCAAATATGGGTACTGATGATTGGCAAGAGGTGATTAATCGAAAGAACAAGCGATCGATGTTTCGAACCAAGGAGGATGACGTGGCTAGAATTTCCAAATCTGTTTTCATCTCTAACATTCATGATTCGGTGTCTGCTAAGGATTTGTTTCGTGCCTGCAATCAATAGGGACATGTGGTGGATTCTTTCATTCCAAACAAAAGAGATAAGAATGGTAATCGCTTTGAATTTGTTAGGTTCATTAATGTTTTTAGTATGGAAAGACTTGTGAGTAATTTGTGTACCGTTTGGATTGGCCGCTATAGAATTCAAGCAAATATTGCTCGGTTTCAAAGAAACCAAGGTAACGGGGCTAAAAATGTTCCTAAGAAAGAAGAGGTTGCAATCGGTAATAATGTTCAAAAAAAAGCTAAAGAGTATCCACAGGTTACCAAAAAATCAGGGGGGGAAACTTCATATAAGGATGCGGTGAATAACAGTAATCAGTCGGCTGGCGTTTCCTCGACATCTAATGCGGTGTTAGTTCTTGATGATGAATGTAGGATGTCCAAAGATTTGTCTTTAGTTCTTTATGGGAGAGTTAAGGAATTCGCGTCCCTTGCGAACCTTAAAGTGGCTATATGTAACGAAGGATTTGAGGAGATCAAAATCAAATATATGGGTGAATTATGGGTGATGTTGGAGTTCCACGCTATGGAGACACTTAACAAATTCAGATCGAATGTAAGCATCTTGTCATGGTTTTCACGCATTGATAATGCTTCTTTTGAGTTCGAGATGGAAGGCAGAATCGCTTGGGTGGAAGTAGAGAATATTCCGATTAAGTTATGGACGGAGAATACTTTTAAACGTATAGCGGCAAAATGGGGGAAATACCTTGATGTGGATGATCAGGAAGATAGCTGTTATCATTCTAAACGCATTTGTATTCATATGAAATCCGGTAGATCCATCAAAGAAGATTTCAAAATCATTCATAGGGGAAAAGTATATTGGATTCAAGCGACTGAGACAGTTGGTTGGGTTCCTGATTTTTCGGATGAGATCGGGGAGGATGACATAGCTGAAATTAATTCTAATGATGATGACTTTGGAATTCATATGTCAGGAGGTAATGGTCAAAATGAAGCTAATGAGGTGGAAATGGAACAAGCACAAGGTGTAGATAAATAAGAGATGGGATGGGATAAGGAGGAAGGGGAGATACCGGTAAAGTCAGAAGATCCTTTTGATATTTATACGCTTTTAAATAAGGAAAAGACGCGTACTGAGAGTAATAGTAGACTGAGTGAGAGCCTGAAATTCCCACCTGGATTTTCTCCTACTTTTGAAAAAGATGAGACGATTGCTTCTGAAGAACAAGGGAAGAACTCGCACATCAGTTCTAAGGAGGTTAAGATGCAAAAGGGAACATATAATCAGAGAATTGAGGAGGATGAAAGAGAGTCTTCAATGTCGGGTCATTTCAAAAAATCAGAATGTCCGAAAAAGGAAGGATCAATAATTGGTGTATTAGAGGAGATCATCAAATTTGGACATGTTATGGGGTACAATATGGACGGGTGCATTTCTAATATGGGTAAAATTATTAGTTCTAAAGGAGTGGATGACATCTATCAATGAATTTTATGTCCTTAAATATCCAAGGTCTTGCCCATAAGACCAAAAAAAGATTGGGTAAAAGAGCTATGCTTAAAGTATAAGGTTAACTTTTTGACTTTACAGGAAACTAAAATGGAAGCTATGGATGATTTGTGTGTGAGGAAATGCTGGGGTAATATGAATTTTGATCATGCTCATAGTGATTCGGTGGGTAACTCGGGAGGAATCTTATGCGTGTGGGATCCGAATTGTTTCAGGAAGGAGAGTATGACTGCATCGGATTCTTTTGTAATCATTAGAGGGACTTGGTGCTTGACTGGCCAAATGCTCCTTGTTATTGCAGTGTACGCCCCTCAGGATATTAGAGATAAACAAAGTCTTTGGGATTTTTTATATCACAAGATTGGGAAATGGAAAGGGGAAGTGATTGTTTTGGGAGATTTTAACGAGGTGCGTTATAAATCAGACAGACTCGGTTCGTATTTTAATGGTCATGGTGCTGATTTATTCAATTCGTTCATAAACAAGTCTGGTTTGGTCAAAATCATGCTTGGAGGTAGTCGGTTCACTTGGTGTCACAAATCAGCAAAGAAAATGAGTAAACTGGATAGATTCTTGGTTTCAGAAAGTTTAGCAGCTTCATGTCCGCATCTTAATGCTATCACTTTGGAAAGATTTTTGTCAGACCATCGTCCTATCTTGCTCCGTGAAAATCAGTTTGATTATGGGCCAACTCCTTTCAGATTCTTTCATCATTGGATTGAGCTGGAAGGATTTCGTAATCTTGTAGATGAAAATTGGAATTCTAGTTCTATTAGTGATTCGAATGCTATGAAGAGAATGATGGGTAAATTAAAACACCTCAAGAATGTAATCAGAGATTGGAATAAAAATAACATGGTCAGTAGGAAGAACGCGAAAGCTCAATTCAAAAAAGATCTTGAAGCGATTAATCGGATTATTGATTGCAGTCAAGGGGCAGCAGAGGATGTTCAGAAAAGAGCGGAGATTATGCTTAAGATTCAAAAAAGTGATGAAGTTGATTCTTTGGAAATGGCTCAAAAGGCGAAAGTCAAATGGGCAGTGGAAGGGGACGAGAATTCCAAATTCTTTCACGGTATGTTAAATAAAAGACGTAATAATCTTCGTATTCGAGGGGTTCTGGTAAATGGCACTCGGGTGGATAATCCAAAAGAAGTGAAAAAAGAGTTTTTAGATCACTTTAGTTCGCGTTTTGGTAAGCCGGTCGGTCGTTGTTTAACCTTGGATATGGAGTTTCCGAATAAACTCCTAATCGAACAAAAATGTGAGTTGGAGATGGATGTGTCCAAGGATGAGATCAAGAGAGCAGTTTGGGAGTGCGGGACGGATAAAGCGCCGGGACCTGATGGATTTACTTTTGATTTTTATCGGCAGTTCTGGTATTTGGTGGAAAAAGATGTGGTTGATGCGGTAAGGTATTTTTTCTTAAATGAGGATATCCCTAGAGGGTGTAACTCCTCGTTTATAACTTTGATTCCAAAAATTCCAGATGCGAATCTTGTAAAGGATTTCAGACTGATTAGTCTTATTGGAAGTATATACAAAATTATAGCCAAAATATTATCGAATCGTCTTGTAAAGGTCTTGGGTGTTCTTGTTAACGAGGTTCAGTCGGCGTATGTTGCTAATAGACAGATCTTAGACGGTCCGTTCATTCTTAACGAATTGTTTCAATGGTGCAAGAAGAAAAAGAAACAAGCTTTTATTTTCAAGGTTGACTTTGAAAAAGCATATGATTCGGTTCGATGGGATTTTCTCGACGAGGTTTTAAGTAAGTTTGGCTTTGGTGATAAGTGGCGAAGGTGGATTCAATGTTGCCTGAATTCTTCGAGAGGATCTATTATAATCAACGGAAGTCCAACTGAAGAGTTCCAATTTGGAAAAGGGTTAAAACAGGGAGATCCCCTTTCTCCTTTTTTATTCATACTGGTAATGGAAAGTCTACATCTATCTTTTCAACGAGTTGTAGATGTAGGTCTTTTTCATGGAATCAAGCTTCATGAAACGGTAACTATTTCCCACTTATTTTACGCAGACGATGTTGCTTTCGTAGGTGAATGGAGTGAACGTAATATCTCGGCCTTAACTCGTGTGTTGGACTGTTTTTACATGGCGTCTGGTCTTAAAATAAACATGGCTAAAAGTAAGATATTGGGTGTTCATGTCAATAACGAAAGTGTTTCTGATGCGGCTAACAAACTTGGATGCTTAGTTCTTAAAGCTCCATTCTCTTACCTTGGATCCACGGTGGGTGGAGATATGAATCGGATACATATGTGGAAGGACATAGTCGATCGATTTAGAAAAAGATTATCTAAATGGAAAATGAAGATGCTCTCGATTGGAGGAAGACTTACTTTAGTCAAGTCGGTGCTTGGGTCCATGCCGATTTTTCATATGTCTCTATTCAAACTCCCTTCAGGTATTCTCCATTCTCTTGAATCTATGCGATGTAAGTTCTTCAATGGGCACGAAGCTGCTAGTAAAAAGATGTCATGGGTAAACTGGAATAAAATAATGGCTTCTAAAGATTGTGGTGGCTTAGGAGTTTCGAGCCTTTTTGCATTAAATAGAGGGCTTTTATTCAAATGGATATAGAGATTTGTAGCTCAAGGTGATTCTCTATGGTCCAAGGTCATCAAGGCTATTCATGGAGCGGATGGAAATATAGGTACGAATATGAAAAGAGGTAAAATGTCCTGTTGGTTATACATTGTCAAGGAAGTCCAATTGTTGGTTAAAAATGGTATTGATTTGTTGTCTTTCTTGAAAATTAAGCTGGGGAACGGTGAGTCCACGGAGTTGTGGCATGACCCGTGGCATGCTGGTGGAACCTTAAAAGAGAGATTCCCTCGCATATATGCTCTTGAAAATTGTAAATCGATTTCTATTGCGGGTAAGTTAGGAGATGTTAGTTTGGTTCATTCGTTTCGCAGAATCCCGAGAGGAGGGGTTGAGGAAAATCAGTTTGTTGAATTCTCGGATATTATGAATCAGGTTACTCTTTCTTCTAGTATGGATCGCTGGTCATGGAATAGGAATAATTCTGGCGAGTATTCTGTGGCTTCGGTGCGTAAGATGATAGATGATAAGCTGTTCACAGGTGGTGAGAATAATACCAGGTGGATCCGGTCGGTGCCAAATAAAGTGAATATTCATGCGTGGAAGGTTATGACGAATTCGTTGGCTACAAGATTCAATATGTCTAGGCGTGGGATTGATATTGACTCTATTGTTTGTGTTAATTGTGACGTGGGGGTGGAAACATCAAGTCATTTATTTTTTACATGTGGAATGGCACAACAAATCAGGCGCTTAATTAATTCTTGGTGGGATATTCCGGATATGGAGATTGACTCGTTCGCTAGTTGGAAGATTTGGGTGAATAACATTCGTCTAAACTCGAAGATCAGATCTGTTTTTGAAGGAGTCTTTTATGTGACATGGTGGCTGTTATGGTGGTATCGCAACCGGAAGATATTCGATGTCAAGTCCCCTAATAAGGCGTTGTTTTTTGACGATGTTATTACTAATTCTTTTATGTGGTGTAGATCTAGATGTAAAGCCGCATTCAGTTGGAATGATTGGCTTAAAAACCCAAACCTTATTTCTTTGTAATTTCTAGCTCCTTGTTAGTCTTTAATATAATCGCCGTTCAAAAAAAGAAGAAATGCATGAACAAGGAGGACGATGAGAGATGTAGCACCTCAACTTAATACGTTTGTGATTAATACTGCCCCTTTGATCCGTTGCCCTTTGTGATTGTGATTAATACTGCCCCTTTGATCCGTTGCCCTTTGTGATTAATGGCTACAGGAATTTGCCCCTGATTGTGGGTGTCCCTTTACCCCTTCATTGATTGTGGCTACAGGATCCTTCATAAAAAACCCAATTTCTCATAACTCTGTGTTGTGTGGATCACCTCTCTCATCTCCATTGGTCTCACCTAACTCAAAAAATGATCCAAGATTTGGTTTATCTAAGATTTGGTAGTCCTAAATATTGGGGGTTCCTTTCAATCTTAGATATGCGATGCTTATAAGACGATTTTTTTCGATGGGTTTGATCTTGGTTGTTCTTTCGATCTTGGGGATGGGATGAGGGAGATGGATGGTTGTTCTTTCGATCTTACAGATGTGATAAGGCAGATGCTTTTTTAGTGTGCATCTTGGTTGCCGACATCCTGGTATTTCTTATTAAGCAGGTGAATATTGTTTTGCTTTACTATATTTGTACAATGGTTTCTCTTAGTTCGTTGCCACTATTAATGGCAGGTGATGGTAGTGACAACCGTCACTTTCATTGCAGCTGTTGAGGGTAGGCGACGATACGCCCGTTTGGGTGCCCTCATAAACAAATGGGTTATCCACAGCCATATGAGCTTAAACGAACACCCCTCGAGATTAATTGTACATAGATTGTGTGGCATCGTGCCATCTGTTAGAGAGAGAGAATCGAGACCACCCGCATCTTGGCAGGGCAGCCTCTTACGGCTGCAGCCATGGCGGGCGTGTCCCCTTTCTCCTTTATTATGCCTTATCTGAGCAAAATAATAATAAACGAACGGTGGGTAACACACGTATGTGTGTGGACTGCATATTGAACAACATAAATGCGTTATGAATGTGGGACGTGTATAAGGGATAATATAAATGTATATTTTTTGGATATGATGATCAATAGGGCGAGTCAAGATCGCCCGCATCTTGGCTTACTATACGGTTGCAGCCATGGCGGGCATATCCGCTTTTTCCTTCGGTGTGTATTTTCTGTTATGCCTTTCATTTCATTAGTTTATAAACAGCTTGCCTACAGTGATTAATTATAATATTCGTTCCCTAAACATTATATTATCCTATATACACATGCTACATTAGTAACTGTTCGTTTGTTCACCACGACCGTTGCCCCTAGCCTTTGACGGGTTGGTGACGGTCAGATTTATGTGTGTGTTATCAACAGTGACATATAATCCATTGGTAATCCTATGTGGAACTGATTCAGATTGTTGTATGCTTTACTGTATGCTACTGATGTTGTGACCAGCTGCCGTATTCAGGCGATGATGACCAATAAGGAGACAATCGAGACCACCCGCATCTTGGCAGGGCAGCCTCTTAGGGTTGCAGCCATGGCAGGCGTGTCCCCTTTCTCCTTTAATATGCCTTATCTGAGCCAAAAATAATAAAATGAATTGTGGGTAACGCACGTATGTGTGTGGATCGCATACTGAAAGAGAATAATGGTGGGTAATGGGTTGTGAATGTGGCACGTGTATAAGGGATAATTTTTTGTTGTTATATTTCGTTTTTGATGGTCATATAGCGGGATATGTTGCTGGGAGACGAGTGAAAGGTAAAGTTAAGTTTCAATAACCAATTTTTCATGCATTTACATTGATCGATTTTGTTTATTGTTGTCAGGTTTTTAAAAAACTGTTAAAAATATGATATTTTGGACATTTTGTAATGGCAGGTAAACAAAATGTGGATATCATGATTTATGTTGGTCTAATAATATGACACCACCATTAATCAAAAACGACCAATTGGATTGTATGCATAGCGAGACGTTATCAGGTATTAAACTGTGAAGTCCTTTGCTTCTGGAATCAGTTGTTTATACATGGATTTAGGTAGTAGTTAAGGTCCTACAATGTGGGTTCCGATGCTCTTTGCTACCATAGATTTAGGTGTTTGTAGTCGTTGATGATTTTTCATTTAAATGTGAATGGATTCCTAAGAGTGAGTTATGTTTTGAGTGTAAATTATAGTTGCTAATGATGGCAGATTTTGTGCTTGATCTACACATGGCTATTCATATTTCTGCATTAAAAACGTGTATAAACTCCGGAAAAAAAGTTATCTTATTGAATGTGCCATTTTGTATACTCATCCCTGGCTCTTGGTAGGGAAATCATGGAATGGAAATTAGTATTGTCTAGAGACATAGGTTACTGGATCAGTTATGCACCTCTGCTGAGATACTTTAGTCGGTAAAAAGCAACTTATTAATGCCTTCTTACATATGTTGAGTAGAAAACACATTGAAATCATAGTTTTTAGTTTTAACATAGTTTGATTACTCCCCTGAATCGACATTCAGGTAAGAGACCACTTGCTGTTGAAACCTACCTGTTTTTTACATGCACCAGACTGAAGTTGGCAGCTTGAGCCGTTCTCGAAGCTTGGAGATGATCTGTGTGATCATCGTAAGGCAAAGGTAAATGTCTATCATCCGTTTGCCCATTCGAGTAGCGTGTTTTTATCTGCTTAACCTGAATTAATACCTTATAACAGGGTAACATATGAAATGAAGAAAATAGGTCGTCAAGCATCTGCTCATGTGTAGAAGAATAACAGCAGCAATATTAATCAAATCAAGATGGATCAGGTGGTATAGGAGAAGTGAAAATAAAGACGCACATACTGAATGATTAGCACGAGCAATTTTGTTAGTAGATGCAAGCATCGCGAGCTCTTGAACAGGTAATGTCCGCTGATTGTAATTTTTTTCTAGGCTATCGCCTTATAATATTTCAATCCAAAAATCTGTTTTGACATTAGTTTTATACTAAATTCAGAAAAAAAAAACATGAACACAAAAGGTAAATAAAAATTTACAAAAGGAACACTATTAATTTTAAATTAATCTTAGTATGTGAATGTTGATGAATATCAGATGTCCTTTGCGTACAGGCTATTCCTTCCAAACATTTTCTGAAAGCATATTAAAAAAAGTGTGCCAATAAGCCTACATTTATAATGACCAGTTTTGTCACTCACAAGCAATATACTAATCACTTTTATTGATATTTTTAAGTGTAGATTAGGAATTGGGGTCGGTTTGCAAATTATCAAGTATTCATCATGTTTCTCATCTTAGCAATATTAAGTAATCTCAACAAAAAAAAGTAATCTCATCATATATTCTTTATTATCCGCTTCGGTATGATCAGATATATCTAATGTATTTGTGTGCTATTATGACCAGATCATCCTTCATGAATTCGAAGAGTGTAGAAGCTGGAACACTCCCAAAACTTATTGCTCGATCAATGGAGGAGTTGTATCATAACTAAAAATTTAGTACGTTTTTTTTGTTTCTTTATGCACAATTCCTTTAATTTTAGAGCATAACAACACTTGGTGTAGCATAGACCATTTAAATGAGTAGGAGACTGATTTGTAACCTTTTTATGCATTCTGTTGTATTTTTTAAAGGTCAATATAAATGGGTTATATGATTTTCAAAATAAACCTGAACTATAATGGTACTAAAGAGTAGATAAAGAAGCACTCAAATGTCATATATATTTGCGGATCGTGATGGGTGAGATCGACCCGTATCTTGCCCGAGCACCATTTGTTTGTGCTTTCAGGCATCACGTTTTTTCTATGATCGAGTGAGTTTCTGTGGGTGATGATGACATTATTGCGATTGTGGTTTTTGGGTCGTGATGGGTGAAATCGCCCCATTTCTTGGCGGCCCAGCATGTCATCATGCTTGCACCCATGGCGGGTCACAACCTTTTTTCCTGTTCCACAAATGCAAATCTGAGCCGAACACACTTTATTACAGGCAGTGAAGCTACTATTGCGTTTGAATCATTATAGGTGGGACATGCCCGTACCTAGGCGGGGCAGCAAAGTGTCGTGCTTGCAGCCATGGCGGGTCGGGTGCCCTTAAATCTGGTTCTACACTCGCAATTTTGAGCCAAATAGTTTAAAATGGTCAACCACAGACTTTGATTATTTGGTGTTTGGTTTGTTGCAATCGGTGTCATGGGAGCGCTGAAATGAAGACCGAAAGATTATTACGCCATAAAGGATGATCATCTTTTCGGAACAGTCCTATATGTCTTTCACAAGGTATCAACTTTAATGTCTTTTTTACTTTTCTTTTTGTTTCAATCCTATGTTTCGGCCTCCAAATAGTAAAGTAAAAAAATAGAAAATTAATCACCAATGATGAGTTCGCTAGAAAACGAGACGCCACTCTGTATCTACCAGTTTTGTAAGGAGATCGAGCCAAACAGAGGCATGTTCTTTATTACAGGTAGGATTCGTAACCAGCAATGATGAGTTCAGGGTCATATTTGTTTAAGGTGATTTGAATCTGTAAATAATGTGATATTCTGTTACATGAAGCCGTTGCTATTTTTTAATGTCTGTGGTAGCGCAGGTACAATGCCCTTTTATTCTGCTAAACATCAGAGAGGTCGCTTAAAAAGTGTTCACGAAACAGCAGCCAAGAAACTAACATCCAGTAAATCTCGGATTGCAGGTAAACATAAGTTTTCTATGTGGAAACTGCATCCTCTTATTGGGTATAGGTACTGTCAAATTTTCAACTGATATGCTCATAAAGTACTTTTTATTGAAATATATCTATCGCAGGTGGAATACCATCTAATTCTGTTGCTCAAAATAAAAGTCGGTGTGATAACCTACATCGTTCCAAACCAAGCCATGTTGCTGGCTGTCGTTTAGCAATTTGCATAATAACATTTGACAATGCAACATATAACATGTTTGCTGACTGAAGGTAAATAATTGTTTTTGAATCATGTTTTCTATTCAGTTGTTTCTACGTTAACAATATATTTTTCTTTGTGCATTCTTATCTAATCGTAGATGAAAAGATAAACCGTTCATACATTAAAACTTTGACATTGAGATTAAGGATAGAAACTTACATGGCTCTTACTGGAATTGTAACATGCTCGAGCATGTAATTTGGTTACAATTATATCACTTGGGTATAAACCAAATAGCTCTTAGAGGTCATGTTAATGGAAAGCTATTATTAAGAAATAAGGTCTTATTAAGAGTGAAAACTATTTATTATGTTATGATCTACTCATGGTTGAACAGTGAGATATGGTAATTTAGAATGGGCTGGCAAAGAGGTGAAAGTGTCAATTGATATGGTAGCGCAATCCGTTTAATGCATATTAGGTATTGTCTGCTTTCAAATGGTAAGCCACATTTTTTTTATTTGTTCTTTCCATTAAAGTGTGGTTTTTCAACCTTTCATATGAAATGTCCTTTTTCAAACCGGGCTTCATAGTATATGTGAAAATCTTAGATGGTTATATAAGAGTTTTATGAAATCTTAGGTTGTAATAACAAACTAAAGGACGTAAGTTTGAAAAAATGAAAAAATAAGAAGGAATATTGTTGTTGCCAGTCGTCGTTTGTTATGAGTTTGTGTCCCCAACAACATATGTTTTTAGGTTTTTTTTCAAGTGAGTATCCGTCAATGCTTATCACAGAAAATGAACAATGCTTATAAGGTGCTTATAAGGTCTCTTAACTAGGTTACCACAGAACCCCAGATTGTATACCATTGGTTTTCATTTAAATTGTACAATTTTTTTTTTGTTCAGGTCATAAGTAATACTGAAGACAGTCAAGGGACATCAATATTTCTTCTATTTTTCTGGCTTATCCACCATAGGAAAAACATAGCCTGAACAGAACCATTTAGAACAAAGTTTTTTAAATAGTTACTAAGTCTACCTTCTGTCATTATTCTTTCTGTACCTTATAACTTTTATCGTATTATAGGTTGGAAAAGCATTGTTTGATGGTCTGAAGACAGCAACTGTGGTGGACCAAGTCTCGACAGCAATACTGAAAACAGCAAAGGAAACATCCAACAAGAGAAAACCAGCACCTCCAAACATGCTCTTCTCCCTGGATTGGAAACCCCCGAAAAGAAAGCGAAAAAAGAATGAACATGTCACGCAGCCTGCAACGAACTATGTTTTGTTAATCGCTTCACACGAGGTTATGACCTTCGCACTGAAACATATTAGTATTACGAATGCATTAGTCCACTTAATGTGTATTAATAACACTAGGCTACTACTTTTCTGTTAAGAACAACCACTATAATGTTTACCATCTATGTAATGTAACAACGCCATGCTATACGACCGACCTAATCACTTTGTTCCACAACGTCAACCGCCAACACCGCGGCGGAGCGCGGGCACAATTCCTAGTGACAATAAAAATGAAAATACTTGACAAAAAGTCTTAAGCCACGACATTTAGACGTTTAGCCACAACTAGGTGGTGGCTAAAAGCATCCATTGCGGGGTTTTTATACCATTTTGAACTACTTCGTATTAAATGAACACTTGCTTCTAACATAGAACTACTTCGTATTATATGAACACTTGCTACTAACATAGTACTATTATGTTTCTTAACAGTAAATTTAATTATTTGTTTTCTATTATGAGACTAAATACATGCACAATTGCACAAACAAGAGACATGTGAAAAAAAATATCTGGAACAAATATCTAGTGGCAAGTGTGGTCACACTCTTATGTTTTATGTTTGGTTTCTAGTGCATTACTAATAATGATATGTCTCTTCCACATATATTTTATCTCGAAACTACTTCAAGTGGTGTTATCTATGTACACGTTAAAGAAAATTATATCGACATGTCGGACACGTGGACATAAATGCAACACTTTTTTGTCCACGTCAGACCCAAATTTGCCCTTTTTCCAAAGGACGGATTTCCTTTATTACGCCCTTTAACCTTCTTGATGAGTTGGTTTATCACTTTTTGGCCACATCAGATCTTCCTTGAGTCTAATTTTGGAACTTTACTGCTCGAAGAAGTAAGGCTATGCACATCGGTAGTAAGAGCAAGTCGGTCGACCGATTGTCTTAGTAAATACACTGATGCATACGATCGAATTGTGAAGCGGTCGTGCGAGAGAAGTGATTGTAGCAACAACCGAGTTGTGTAAGTGTTTGTGTGTAATTAAAATAAAGATAAATGCGTGTGGTGTATAATTTTGTAGGGCTTAAGTCGTTTTAATGTGAAAAAGATGACGTTTTAGATTGTTAAAAGAAAATCTAAAAGATTTTTATAGCGTCGAACATGGACTTCATTGTAACCAGCCTAAAAAACAACAAATTTCACCGCTTAATTGTGACCCTAAGTCGGGCTAAGTGACGTATGAGTGTACCACGATTGAGTACTATTAATCGATCCAAAGGCTCGACCTAAGGTTTTTGATGTAACGATGAATATGACCTACTATACAAGAAATGAGTTTTATTGATCTTTTTTCTCGTTGGTTGTAACGGGGACTAGTGATTCCTGTAGCTAGTGATACAAAAAGTACAACGCAATTAAATAATTCAAACCAATGAATGAGAAACGTTTTGGACTATGCCCATACGAAAACTGGTGTAGGGCTTATAAAAGGTTATTGTGAAAAGGCTATATTATATGAAGACAACATATGAGATGACAAACTGACAATGAAAAATTTAGAGATAAGATATATGAGGAATTAACGTCGACAAAGAGAATAGTGTATGAAAACACAACTGAATTTTTTTTGACATAGGTATGGTTGGAAACTTGGAATTGCATGTTTTATGGTTATTGTTTTGATCCATGTACATGTATTTCGTTAGCAGTTTAGGTTGTGAAGAGATGATAATTTTCACTAAAGATTTTGAGTTTTTTTACTAACGGCAGAACAGTAAATCACTAGCAAAAAGCTAAAAAAACAAATCACAAAATAGAAACCATTAAAGGGTTTCGGAACCAGATAAAATACAATTTGTTCCTATAAAAATACTACCTATGAGAATAATCAATAATCTTATCAAACAAAGCGCTACGACAAGGGGGAGAATCACCAAAAACAACCTTATTCCATAAATTCCACAAGGACCAAAGAACGACTCCACAAATAACCTTCAAAAGAGCTTTCTGATAAGAGGAGAACGACATGTCATCAAGCCAACCGAATAACTCTTGAATGTTGGATGGGTTACGAATCTGTAAGTCCAACCAAACGAAAACACAGTGCCAAACCGAAGTATCAAGAGAGCAAAACCACAAACTGTGATCTACCATTTCAATAGAATTGTCGCAAGTCGGGCAACGAAGCGAGTCGAGATCGATTCCTCTCCGACTAAAGATATTGACCTTCTTTGGTAGAAACCGATTCCACCTCGTTGAAGAGTGAGCATCAGGGAGAGTGATCTGGTCAATATGCAGACGAGTATCCTTAACACTAAATAAAGACTTCCCAAGTGACGATATCCAAACGTCGTCAGCATCGTTCAACGTAACATTGTCTAAAAAACTTTGAAGGGATTGAAGTTGAACAGCTAACGAACCTCGGGTTATTGGACGAGACCATTCCAAAGACTAATCATTGTTCCAGCAAGCACGGACAATAAAATCTTGGTGAATTGCCAACCGGAAAATACGAGAAATTGGTGTTGCAAAGAATCATTTCCAATCCAGGTTTGAGTCTAAAATTTCGTCAAAAGGTCGTTATTTACTTTCCGTTTTAAAGTAGAGTGCGAAATGATCGCTTTCTCATGCATAGTATTTGTAGATCCAACAATTCTACCCATACGCCTTGATCACGAACATGGTTAAAGAAATAAGATGAGTCCTCATGATGACCATAAATAGCAGTAATAACTTGAACCCAAAGAGCATTAGGGTTTTTGAAGAAACGTCATCGCCATTTTTAATCAAAGCCTGGTTAAGCGAATATAGGCTACCTATACCAAGTCCCCCTTTTTCTTTAGAGGCGAAGGCTGATTTCGAAGGAATCCATGAGATCTTTCTAACATTAACATCACTACCCCAGAAGAAATTTGATCTAATGGATTCAAGTTTGGCATTGACTTTGGAAGCCATGCGAAAAAGAGAGAATAAATACGTACCGATTGAACCGAGGACCGAAGAGATAAGGGTGGATCTACCTCCAATGGAAAGCAATGATCTTTTCCATTTAAATAAACGCTTGCTGAACTTGTCCAAAACAGGATCCCATCTTTTCACATTATCCGTATTGCAATCTATTGGTAAAGCCAAATAAGAAAAAGGGGTTTGCATCGCATTACAACCCGTAATAGCAGCTAGGCGGCTCCCTTCATCAAAAGGAACACCAACTCCGTATAATTTGGATTTGTGGATGTTGATTTTTAAACCAAAAATCCGATAAAAACATTTCAATATAGATACCATATTTATTATATTAACACAATACCATTCTCATATAAATAAAGCATCATCCGTAAAGAATATGTGAGAAAGTGAGATTGAATTCACTTTGATACCTTTATATAACCCAGCAGCAATGTCATCTTGGACAGCAATGTGAAGACCTTCCCATGACTATCAAGATGAGAAATGGAGACAAGGGATCTCCTTGTTGTAATCCACGTTGGATAGAAAATTCACGAGTAAGACTTCCATTAATCAAAATAGAAGCGGTAGAAGAATATAAATAACCCTTTATCCATTGAATCCATTCCATTTATTTCTAAACCCCATAAATTGCATGACTAGAAACAAAAAAATCCCATGAGACGGAGTCAAAAGCTTTCTCAAAGTCAATTTTGAAAACCGTAAGCTGAGATTTCTTAATGTTTGCACCATTTAACTAATTCATTAACCAACAAAGGACCATCTAGAATCTGCCGACGTTCAATGAAAGCATATTGCTCACAACTAACAACAGAGTCAATGACACGAGCTAAACCGTTCGCTAATATTTTAGCAATGATTTTGTATTGAGCCTCGCTATGGCTGATAGGGCATAAGTCAGTAATGACAGTAGGGTTAGATACCTTAAGGATTAAAGCAATGAAAGAAGCATTACGTCCTCGAGGAAAAATTCCAGAAGAGAAGAAGTGCTTGAACAAAAGACACAATGTTTTCTTAAAGAATGTCCCATAATTTTTTATAGAAGGCAAAAGTGTATCCGTCCAGGCCTGGCGATTTGTCCCAACCATCATCCCATATAGCGTCACGGATTCAGTATCAGTAACCATCGAATCAAGAAATATATTCTAATCAGCTTTTAAAGATTTGTAAAAAGGGCTACGGTAATTGACTTTAACAACCTCAATTTATTGAAGTTGGATTCGAAGAAATTGAAGAAAGCATCTTTGATCGGAATGGGATCCGTAAGCGAATGACCTTCCAACATGATCCCATGCATAGCAAGAGTTCTTCGTTTTTTATTAACAATGGCATGAAAAAACTTCGAGTTTTCATCCGCTTCAGCACCCCATCTTATTTTAGCCTTTTGGAAAGCGTCAAGTTTTCTTTAGATTCAATATCACGAGTCTTTGCAAGCCATGTAACCCGATCAGAATCAATAGATGGATCTCTAATACTCAATTCATTGTTATCGTCTAATTCTTTATTTTCTTTAACAACTCATTCTTCTGGGAGAGATTAGAAGCATAATTATATTTGGACCACTTTTGAATGATAGGTTTCATGGCCTTCATTTTGTTTTTGAAGTCTAACGCATATCCACAAATGGTTCATTAAACTAAGATGAATATTATACAAAGTTTACATAATATATAAACATGACGATAAAAAAGGTTTTCTTTAGATTCAATATCACGAGGCTTTGAAAGCCATGTAACCCGATCAGAATCAATAGATGGATCTCCAATACTCAATTCAATGTTATTGTCTAATTCTTTAATTTTCTTTAACAACTCATTCTTCTCGAAGAGATTAGAAGCATAATTATATTTGGACCACTTTTTAATGATAGGTTGCATGGCCTTCATCTTGTTCTTGAAGTCTAACACATATCCACAAATGGTTCATCAAACTAAGATGGATATTATACAAAGTTTACATAATAATTAAACATGACGATAAAAAAGTCTTATAGAATAAATTGAATCAAATCCCCTGGTTTGTGAGCTTTGAGGCTATTAGGTTTATTGTTAGATTTGATCTTTGTAATCTATTAACTGAATGAATAATACGTAGTATATAATAATCTATGAATTTATTCATCATTCAACAACATCAACAACAAAACAGATGACGTCTTTGCCACCAAAGATGACGCCTAATATGACCCTGAAGTAGGTTAAGAGGAGGAGTGAGAGGATGGTGGTTGAGGATGGTAAGGGGATGTTCAAGAGTTTGTGGTGAATAAATATAACCAAAAAAAATAATTTGGTTTATATTCTTTAGAAGTCTGAAAAAAGTTAAGGCTTATTACGATCGTTGATAAGGTGAATTTTAGAGGTTTGGTCAATTTGATGGGTTGCTAGAGCAGCGACAATTTATAACTGAGTAGGTCTCAAGAAGTGAATAAACGCATAGATTACTATGTATCATTCCCTTAATATTTATAAATTACGAAGTCAGGCCTACCAATAAACCTAAATGAATCAAAAACCTACAAACCAAGTTTGGGCCAATTTATTCTCTAACAAAAGTTACATCATACCAACAACTTCTAAAGCAATAAAAATGTAAAACTCTAACACTAAGGGGGCGCTCGGTTAAATCAAAGAAAATGAAAATGAGTAAGGGTAAAGGAATAGCATTTCTCTCCTGCATGTCCATGGATTTTTGAAAAATCCTAACATCTTAGAGATAAATAGAAAGGTAGGAATTTATCGAACGAACCACACTCCTTCATATACGCCAGGAGTCTATTGATGAGAAGGCTAGGGGTTGGGGAAAGCTTGAACCCAAATCCTATAGTGATCCTATTCATGGAGATTCCATAAATATTCCATTTAAAAAATGGAAACAATTGGGATTTTTTTTAAAATTGGATGTAGTTACTAATTCATGATCTAGCATGTACATAATGAAAACTTCATTGAACACAAAAGAATGCGATGATCATTATCTAGTATTATCATTACCATTATTGATGATTGGTTGATATAAGTTGTGGTGGTTATTGGAGATGGTGGCAACAACGGTTAGGGTGATAGACAAGGTCGCTACAATGACGGTGTTGGAAAAGGAAGCAATTAATGGAAAATAGTGGTGGCTAGTGGTGGTTTAGGACACTAGTTGTGCAACAGGCGTTGAAACATAGGTGGTGGTAATGGCGATGATCGATAGTTTGGTGGTTTTTGGTGGTTATTCACGGTTGATGATTGCGATAAGCGGTTGTGCTAGTTTGTATAGGTGGCGAAGGGATGTGAAGGTTGTGGCAGTGGTAATGAGCGACGATGTGATGGTGGTAACAGTGGCGTCATCAGTAGCCGTTAACGATGATGGTAGAGTGTGGTGGTGGCATAGGTAGAGATGGTGGTTTGGTGGACTAATACACACTTGAATCCATAGTGAGGTGGTAGCGGCCGATGGTAGTGGTGGCGAAGAGTGGTGGTGGCGTTCGGAGGGTGGTGGTAGTGAAAATGGTGGTGGTCATTGAAGCGGAGACACACACATACATGAATCTATTGCCTCGTATTCATTACCCCTAATCAGTGTTGCAATAATCGGCCTTAGCGGCCGATTAAGCGGGGATAAATCGCTTGACGGGGATTAAGCGCCATGATTTTCATTAATCGGCCTTAATAGTCGGTTTGGTCATAATTGGTCAAAAATCAGGGATATATCGAAGATAAATCGGTCAAATATTAAAAAAGGGATAAATCAGCCAACTTTGTTTCGAATATAAATCGGTCATATCAGAAAATATCGAATAAATCGGATAAAAATCGGCCCAATCGGGCATATACTTACAATATTTTATAATTTTATACAAAAAAATTCTAATCCGATTAACCCTCGATTAATCTTCGCCAAACCGATTAATCGCTTGGTGGTACTATGCAAGTATCGTCCTTGTAAGGATAATTTTTGGGACGAAACACGCAAAAGAGACAAAATATTTAAGACGAAACATGTAAGATAACAAAATCTCAAGGATAAAAATTTGCTAAATAGTTTAATTTTGAGTCGATATCAACACTCGCAAAATATTTGATACAAAACCTGCAAAAAAACCAAACTTCATAGATGATTTATGTAATTCTCTATACAATAGAGTTTAACTAACTCTCCTAACTTGGAATTGCATATCGTTAATTTTATTTCTTTCGAAATCACGTACATTTGCGGATAAGCGCATCTATGCATGTTGCTCTCAAAAGAAGCATGGGATTAGATGTCGATTGTCTAGAGTCGAATCCTTGAGAAAGGATCTGGTTGCCATCAACATACTCATAAGGTCAAGGTGTTTTCACTATTGTACAAAAAAATTTTATGATGCATAAAACTTAAACTTGAAAATCGTTAAAATGTATAAACATCGGACTTGTACAAAAATTGTGCCAGGACAAAGTTCAATGACCCATCTTTATGCTGATCAAAATACTTGAAGTAGTCAAGCTTTATGTGAGATAACAACATAGTATGATAATAGTAACAATAACATTTACACACTGAAACTCAACCTTCATACAATATTCAATATTGTATCCAAAACATTTCTTGAGGTCCTAACATGTATTGATGTAACTAGTTCAAGGACCAAACATGTAATTTAATATCTCTCCATACATGGTTGGTTGGTTTTGAGCTGTCTATAAAACCAAACATCCCAACATGAACAAATACTACATCACCCAAACATTTGGAAGGCTCTCACTTTATTCCAGTTCTAATTTAGAGACAAAATAAAGCTAATTACTATTAAAACTGTCACTACATATAATATTATCCGGCAACATGTGTAAAAGTCCAGCATCTCCTACAAAATCCGACAATGTTTCTAAGGATTCCACCGAGACATATGTCCAGATTGTAACATCTGGTGGTCGTAGGATTCCGGCACACGCTAACATTCTGGTAATATATTATTGTCCATCTTTCTGTTTTATAGTTCTAAGTCGTGTGTGTTTTTTGTTGGTCGACAATTATTTTGCAACTAGTATTCCTCAAAGGAAACAAATTAAGTTGTATTTTCGATATGTAAGTTTAATGAGTTTTTGATGTATTTCTAATGGTTTGTTTTGCTAAATACATTCAGGCATCGGCTTCAACGGTGCTCGAAAGCATAATCGACAGGCCACGAAAGCATCGTAGCTCCGAGAAAACTATCCAGATCCTCGGAGTACCGTGTGACGCCGTGGAGGTCTTCGTAGGATTCCTTTATTCTAGCAAGTTAGTTCCTAACCACAAGCCACCTAATTTATTTACTAATTTATTTATTTATCGTGATAATCGCGTATTTAATTTATTTATTACGAAGATTTGATTACAAGATAGCCGCATAATAAGAAAATATTTGTTCAGAAAACATCTGCACCGTCCAACTTTTCTATGACTTAAACGTGGCACATCTGTCACCATTCTCTGCAACCTAGTAAAAATAATTATTATTGCATGAAAGTTACATTATGTTTTTATTCTTTGTAACCTAGTTAAGGTACATCAACATAGATGAAAATGTCACATTTAGTAATTAAAAGATTCGACGGCAAATAGTAATTAACGAATACGTATACAACAGGTGCACTGAGGAACAAATGGAAAAATATGGGATCCATCTATTGGCTTTGTCCCATGTATACTTAGTCCCACAGCTGAAATCGCGCTGCACTAAGGCCTTGATCGAACGTTTAACAATCGAGAACGTGACTGATGTGCTTCAACTAGCAAAGCTTTGCGACGCGCCAGATCTTTACCTCAAATGCATGAAACTCGTGTCCAAGAGTTTTAAATCGGTCGAAGAAACTGAAGGATGGAAGTTTCTTCAAAATAATGACCCTTTTCTTGAGCTCGAGATCCTTCAGTTCATAGACGACACTGAAACGGTTCGTGTTTGGACCTAATTTACTTAGTTATATCGATAAGTATTAGTATTATTACAGCTGATCATCTTATTATGATTTAAATGTGCAGAGGAAAAAGAGCTGTATGAAGCATAGGAAAGAACAAAGTTTGTATTTTCAGCTAAGTGAAGCTATGGAATGTTTGGAACACATATGTACCGATGGATGCATTAGCGTAGGACCATGCGACAAGGAGCCAAGTAAGAACAAGGCTCCTTGTAGCAAGTTCTCAACATGTCAAGGCCTTCAGCTCTCGATACAACATTTCGGGAGTTGTAAGAAACGTGCCAAAGGAGGATGTGTTAGGTGCAAAAGAATGTGGCAACTCTTTAAACTCCATGCGTCCATTTGCGAATCGCCTGAATCGACTTGTAAAGTTCCCCTTTGCAGGTAAAATTTCGATAAAATATCGTCGGTGAATATAACATAATAGCTGTAATGGTCGGGTAGATAAATTGGACCAAGTGGGGAGTACTTGGGGTTATGTTCTAGAAGAGGGTTTTTACACATGTGACAAGTAGTTGAATAGGGGTTAGGTACAAAAACTTTTGATCATGAATTACGGAAGCATTGATGTACAAGTAGCTACAGTTTAAAGGCATCATTGGTGCTTCAATCAACCATTTTAGATATTTTTATTCTAAGAAAGAAATAGTCGACAAAATCAATGAACCAATTAACTCATCTTTGCGCTCATTGGTTGGAGTGGTATCCACATACACATCATGTTATATGGACATATTTTAACCTACTAAAATCAATGTTTTAAAACATGAGTTATCACTGCCGGTTGAACTGTGAACCAACTAACTAATTGAACGTCGATTTTAGTTGATTCGTATCGACTTTTCATTATATTGCGTTTACCTATGATTTTGTCACTTTTCGTGACGGTTAGGTTGTCAATTTTGTTTATTTAACGTAGTCATCACTTTAAATATTCTTCGTCGGCCATTAACTCTATCGGTCCATTTTATTTATTATTGCAGTCGATTCAAGGCGAAAAGTGGGGAAGAAATGAAGAACAAGAAAGAAATGGTTAGATGGGAGTTGCTAGTGAAGAAAGTGGTGTTAGCAAAAGCCACATCTTCAATATTATTGCCCAAGAGAAAAAGAATGGAAGAAGAGCCAATTACACAATCATGTGGCCAAACCAATGATAACCATGATTATGATATTAGAAATTTAGTTTGTTAATCATAGCTATAAATTAAAAAAAAAATATCTGTATGATTCTTTATATTTCTCAAATTTCTTAAATGAAATAGGAAAGCATATGTTTGTATATGGTGGTGTAGCCGTGTAGGTTTATGATACCATACATATTTATTTAAATTGTATCGTTTTGTCTTTGTAGTATTTATTCATGGAGTCAAGTGTCATGAATAGTTTTGGACTTTTAAAGATGGAGGACCCTGGTTTATACAAGTGTATGTCACATTTTTGTACGTTGCATTTGATGATATGAATACAAGAATGATATTTGTTAATGTCTAGTTCAAGGAATTTGATTTTTTAAGATATCTAGTGTACCCACAAATCTTTGAGACAATTGATGGTTATCAATCACAATATCGTTTAGGTCGGGAATTATCAAATTTAATGATATAAATACCAACTAATCAAATTGTGGTTCTCTTGCTTCAAACCTACTAGCTTTGAAGGTGGTGGTTTATTTCCACACATAAGTACATAAGTCTAGGCCAATTTGATTAACTAAATATATTGACTTTATTATTATACTATTTGTATCTCTTTCGTTATTAATTTTTTAAATAATTCAAGTTTTCATTCATAATGTATAAAGTTTATGTTATTTTTACACTCCTCCAAATGGTGCGTTTACTTTGTATTATGTTATATTGTTCTGGTTTTGTGTTGTTGGGCTTGTATCTCGCTATTGGGCCTTGTTTACTCTCTTGGGCTTTTCTGGCCGTTGGAGCGTGGGTTGGTAACTTGTGTTTATATTACCCTAGCAACTCATTTGCTAGGGTTAGTAGTCTTTATTCATTACACACACTTATTGGTGTGTGGTGTCTGCTCTCTCTCTCTCTATTCAACCTTCAATGGTTCTTGGGAGGTCTTCATCTAGTTTCATCTTGATTTCTTGTGTGTGATTGAGTGAATCTTGTAGTGAGGGAGATTGGATCAACCTAGTTGGGACAATCTAACATTTATCTTGTAATCGTTCGACTATCATCCGTTTGGGGACTAGTCTTTTATTCTGTTTTTGTTTTTCGTACTTTGATTATAATAAAATACACCAAAGGGTGGTTGGTTGGGTGTAAAATCTCTCTTGTCCTATGATATTATGTATTTTAACATGGTATCAGAGCTCTGGTTGTAGATTTTTCAGCCTATCAAAGCTCTCTCATGATTCTTTTTATTATAATCAATCTTTTGATTCAGAGAGACCGTAATTTATTTTTTAGGGTTTTTTATACTTTGAGTGGTTATTCTAGCTCTCTTGACGTTTCTGGAAGCTTGTTTTGGTGGTGCCGTTTGCTATCTTGAAAAATATTATTAGGGTTTTCACAAACCTTAATTTTATTTTTGGGGGTTTTGATTCAGTGGTGCCCAGGAAGTTTTAATTGGTGTTGTCGTTACTTTATTCGGTGGTGCCGTTCAAAATCTTGAAGAATGGTTTCTTGAAACCCTAATTTAATTATTTGGGGTTTTCTCTATACTTGGTATCCTGGTATCACCCTTGGTGGTGCCGTTACCATTTTTTGCTAGCTCGCACAAGTATATCTTTGCTAGGGTTTGCTAACCCTAGCTTGTTACTTTTTTGGGTTTCTTTCCTGTTGGTGGATCACCCATCCTCTAGACTTAGTGAATCTAGAGATTGGGTGTTTTTTCTTTTATGTTGGTTGCTGATTTTCGCTGTAAGTCTTCTTCCATCTCCTTTTTGCCTCTCTCTTGGTTAGTTTGTGAGTTACTATTGTTGAGTTTGTGGGTTGACCCTCCAGCCTTGACTGGTGTGGATACCTGCTCTGGCCAATCCCAGTTCACAACTTGACATTTCTGGTACTCATATTCTGAGTGTTTATTGGCTTTATCTTTATACTTAGTATTTATTGTCTCTTGCTTGTTGTTTTTTGCTGGTTCTTTGCTCTTATTTGTTTATCTTGTCTGCTCTGTTTTCTCTATGTGTTTTTCATGAGTGCTAGTGGTGCTTCTCCTACACCCAATGGTGGTGGAGGAAATGGTGGTTCTTCACCAATCCCTATTGCTCTTATAAGTAGCTTGGATGCTGGTAACCCACTTCACATTCATAACAGTGATAATAGTAGTTCTATGCCTGTTCCTTTTAAACTTCTTGGTACTGAAAACTATAGAATATGGAATAATGCTATGAAACTTTCTTTACAAGCTGGAAACCAGTATGATTTTGTTGATGGTTCTTGTTTAAGGGAGACCTATACTGATGAGGTTATGTGTGCTCAATGGGATAGATGTAATGCTATGGTTCTTACTTGGATTATGAATGTTGTTTCCGGTGATGTTTACATGGGTCTTACTTATTCTGAAAATGCTACTACCGTGTGGAGGGACTTGAATGAAACTTATGATAAAGTTGATGGGTCTGCTGTTTATAACTTGCTTCAAAAAATGGGTCTGTTAAACAAGGGGGTAGTACTTTAGCTGATTATTACCACAGATTAAACTCTCTTTGGAGGGAGTTTGATGATGTTACTAAGATTCCTAAGTGTGTTTGTGCTACTAAGTGTACCTGCTCTGCTAGCAGTGAGTTGGCTCTGCATCAGCAGATCATGAGGCTTATGTAGTTTTTAATGGGTCTTGATGACTGTTATCAACCCGTTAGGACTGCCCTTCTCACCAGGGATCCCCTTCCTGATGTGAAGGAGGCCTATGTCACAGTTTCTAGAGAGGAATCCCATAGGGGTATTCCTGAGACCTCTAGCCATGTTGAGGCAAAGATGAATGCTACCTCTTTTGCGGTTAAAACTTTCAATCAAAACAGAAGGAATACTTCCTCCAGTAGCAACAATAATACTTCTAATAGACCCACCTTTAAGGCAATGGTACTGGAAGTGGTAGGGGTCCCAACCCTAATCTTCAATGTACTCATTGCAGTCAGATAGGCCACACTGCTGATAGATGTTTTGAGTTAAATGGATCCTGCTTGGTATAAAAAGGGTACTAATGCTTCAAAACAAACTGGTTTCAAACATAATTTCAATGCCAATTGTGACCTTAAGGTTGGGGACAAGCAAACTTTCACTTGTGAATCCCCAACTTCTTTTACCAGTGAACAAATGCAGAAGCTCCTCAGTTTGATAAATGACTCTTCCAGGAACACCCAGTCCAATATGGCAGGTATAATCTCTTTCTTTAACGCTAACATTTGGTTCAATGTTTATTTCTGTGACAATCCGTCAATTTCAGGTCGTTATTTTAATCTCTACTATTGCGTATTCATGTTTACTTTAATGAGAATTTCAAATTATCGGCTAACCGAGAAGGTTATAGTTTGAAACTTAACGTAAGAATGTCGTTTAGATGAAAACCGACAAGAAAAACATTAAGTATCGATATTATATTCTCAAATTCATCATATGAATGATTTTATTGTATTTATTTTTATTTCTCGTGTTTTACGTTTTAACGAATGACGAGAACTATTAGTGATCGCGATACCGACGGATGCCCAAAATTTTACGTTTTATTATCGAAAATCTCGATATTGGAGATTTTTGGAATTTTCGTTTCATTACATATTAAGTCGAGTCGGAACCTTACTATTGCTTTTCGTGTGCGTTTAAATCCTTGAAAAAGTATTTTATTGAACGAGACTTAATATATTTATGAATCCGGGACGAAACCCGACTCTCGTAAATTTATAAAAATCAACTAGGTACCATTTCCGCCTTTTAAAAAGTTATCTTACAACTAAGGCCAAAATAAGACTAAAATGACACTTTATACCCTCCCTTTCATATAAAAGGAATTTTTCACACACACTTCTTCATTTTATCATTTCAAAATTTGGGAAAAATCTCTCTCCCCTCTCCTCCTCTTTGAGCCGCCGGCCACCACCACTCCACCACCCAAATCCACCACAAAAATTTGGTTTTTAGAAAATCTAATCAAAGACCCATGTCTATATCATCAAGATAAGTAAATCCCACCATAAATTTACAACATGCAACAACATTTTTTTTAGATCTAATTTTTGATGGGTTTTGATAAAAACTATGATTTGATCTAATTAAGTTATTGGGTTTGTGTTTGATTGTGTTTAGGAACACACTATTGAAATATTGGAGCATGAAAAATGTTTTATTTTGGTGATTTCAGCCCCAAAACCCACGAAATTTTTGAGGGGTTTGGGTGTTCTTGGTGTTTTGATCTATTTAACTATGGTATGGTTCCTCTTATGATGTTATTATTATTTTAATATTATTTTCTTGAAATACATGTGTTCTTTTGATTTGGGTTTTGGAGGAGGATGATCATACTTATGATTAGGAATATTTGGGTTTGTTTAGATTGATTACAAGTTGTTGTTAGGGGTGTAGGAATGATTGAAATAGGTCAAAAAGATGATTTGTTATGGTTTTGAAAGAGGTGTTTTAGACCAGTGGGTAAAAGGCTATTTTCGAAAATATTACTGTTTGAAAATGATTAAACTAATAGGATAGGCTTGTAGATAATTCTTTTAGCTTCGATTTGCCGCTTGAATGAGTTTCTAACTCATTTCGAGCGAAAAGTTATGCTACTTTTAGTATTCGTGTACCGGGAGACGGGTATCGGCACAATCCGAAAATTGTTGTCGATATTTGGATCGAATCTCGGGGACTATAGAATGAGTTTTAAAAATGTTCAAGGACTGATGTTGGAGTCTAAACCTCAGGTCATGAGTGTATTTTCAAACCCGAGAGTCGGTTTTATAAATGGAGTGATTTAAATATGTCAAAATAGTTTTACAAGTCAAAGGCGTAAAACTGTCTGGTTTTTACAACACGAAGATGTGTCGGGAAGAAGGTCTTAGGAGTAATATTTTTGAATGAAATTTAAACTGAGTCTTATTCATATTATATGTGAGTTTGTGACCAAGTTTCGTCGAAATCGGACAAGTCTAGATAGGGTAGATTGGTGTGTACATTCGGAGTGTACATGCTGATTGGTATTTTGGACACGTAGTCCAATGCTCGTGTGGCGTGAGTTTGAGTATTCACTATTGGACATGGTGATTTACTCAAGTGTTAAGTCATTATGTAAATGACTTAGCTACTGGTCCGAGGGAAGTAAAATGAGAATTTGACTTGCGTTGACTTGGCGTCTTAGGACGAGTCAATATCGAGAGTGCAATTGTTTAAAAGAATAGTGTTGAATAAAAGAGTATTGTAATAACACTTGTATTATTAGATTTTTCGGGATTGTCTTGGTTTTGTAATTTTGATTTTTATATTACTTAAGTATGATTTATACTTAAGTCGATTTTTAACGAACGCGCCTTATTTGATAGGTTGCGGTTTTCGTGTTTAAACGGGCATCACTAATCGTCGGCGATCGTCTCATTACCACTATTGGCTAAGGTGAGTCTATAGCCTCGCTTTTAACATGTTTACTTGTTTTATAAACCCGCGAGGGGGATAACATGCTTGTTTTATTAAAATAAAAGGGTACAACGATAAGTTGTGGAAACTCTACTTATTGGCAAAGTATGGATGCAACGAGAAGATGTGGAAACCCTATTTTACTTGAAAAGTAATTATTATAAATGAAGGGTACAACGAGAAGTTGTGGTAAACCCTCTTTATTTTAAAATTGAACACAAGGAACTTGATTATATGTTTAGATGAAAGTTATTACATAAGTTTGTTTAGCCTTAAAAGACCCATGAATCGTGAATTGTTAATCGAAGTAACGCTAATGCTATGGATAGATCTATCGGGGTGACGCCCAGTCCGATCGCGATTAGCTCTCGCGTGGTGTTGTGATGCACTAGTAATGAAACATCGGATGCATTGTATAAGAGAAATATACGCACTTGGCTAGGTGTGTTGGGCTGAAATAATATATGTTAACGTTCAATGTCACGAGGCTTATGTAATGAAACCGATAATTATGTCCGTACAACATAATGGTATTTCGGTGAATTATTAACCATGGAAGGTTATTTTGTATACTTGTGTTCTCTTTATTTAAATTTAAACTCTATAGATTCACTCGGCAAATTTTGCTGACTTTTTAAGCATGTTTTATCTCAGGTCCATATTGAAGGCACTCGAGGAAGGCGGTTTCGTGAAGCTTGCATATTTGAAATGTTTTGGCCCGCTTTTCTAAAACATATCCATTCAAATAACTTTTATCATTTATAATAGTTGTAAACTTTTGAATCATCTGGGACCGTGTACGAAATTTTATCTTGATTAAATGAAATTGAATGGATGTTTAATAAAACGTCTCGTTTTGAGCCGTTTTCTATGATTATGAGATTGAACCATGATAGTAACACCAATGACCCTTCCGCTGTTATGACTGAAATTGGGGGTGTTACAGATTGGCATCAGAGCTCAAGTTATAGAGAACGAATAGATTTTCCAAAAATGAATTTGAAATCTTTTAACTATAACTGTTGCAAGCGAAACCTCCGAGTTGCCAATGGACGAGAATGATAGTATTTATATATATATATATATATATATATATATATATATATATATATATATATATATGGGATTATATATATGTTGTAATCTTTATCGATTATTTGAACTTATAAATTACAAGGTATGTTTTCATTTATTTAATTATAAATGATGATTTTATATTTATACGAGATATTTATACGACGTCGATTGTCACGAAGCCACCCTAGTCATTTTATGCTAGCGCCGAAGCTATTCCTGAAATGAATTATGTTATTCTCGAGATTAACTAAGTTGTGGATAGACATGATCCAAACGAAATGGTTAATATTCTTGCTGATATTCTTCTGATTACGAGGATTTTGATTTCCTTGGTTCTTATTCTTGATTTATCGATCCGTTCATTTCGTTTAGCAAATTTAATTTTCCTTTTCATTAATCTTCGACATTCTATTGTTTTGATAAAAATAAGTTTGTCCGAGATGGTACTATTGATTGTTAGGAATTGAGATTGATTTGTATGGTATTCACATGCCAACCAGGATTCCATAGCATATCACTGATCATTTTCTATTAAATCAGTTTCTCATTTGTTTCGATCTTGATCTTTTGCGTTGAGCTGGCGATGCTTGAATAAAGTAATTTATAATCGTTGAAATAAATTGGCCATTTATTTGAACAAGGAAATTATAAATTGTTGAACTACAAATTTCTGAATCTTATTTGGAAGGACTTGATCAATCCATGGAATAATGATTCATAAAGGTGTGGGCTTAAGCATATAGCATCTGCGTGATTAAACTCTTATTAAATTGTAATTCGTTTGCTCGATTCATCCTTTGATTTTGTTCCTTAATTCCTTGATCGTGAAATGGTCGTATTGAGATTGTTCCAAAAGCACCAATTGAGGAGGATATCAAGCGTCTCTGAAAGACATTGAAGAAATCTTCTTCTTGTGGGACCGAGGAGCTTTCTTAGCCATGTGAATTACCTAGTAACTCTTAGTAGATTAGTTTATCAATTGTAGTATCTTCTCATTAATCCCTAACTAAACTGTGAAAACAGTTAGTAGGACTAGTCTTTTTAGTTGTATGGCATTAGACGATGATTATCTATAATGTTTGACAATACGACTTGTACTAGTTTGTGATCAATGGAATGACTATCTTTTGATTCCTAGTTCTACATCGTTCTATTATTTTCTTTCTTTGCCTTTCTTATTTAAATTCCTGTGGTATAACGCAATCATTGAATGAATACTCATTATGATTTGATTTGTAATGCACAAGACTCATGCAGTCAAGGAAAGCTATGACTGAGGCACGAATGCGCCAAGTTATTAGTGAATAAGTGCTGTATCTTTAGTTGAATTCATGGCCAACATGAATGATGGATCTGGATCCGGAGCTGAAGCTACAACTGGTGGGACCGGAACCAGTGGAGCTGAAGCTGGAGCCGATAATGTTCGTGGTACGGATGGAACAAATGTGCCCGAAATTAGAGGCTATAACTACACTTCATTCGTTAATTGCAACCGTAGACTCTTTAGGGGATCAAATATGATGGAGGATTGTGTCAGTTGTTGAAAAACTGGCGTCAGTCTTTCGAATCAGCGACCCTAATCAGGAGGATAAGGTGCAGTTTATAATCGCTACTCTCCAAGGTCGTGCATTAATTTGGTGGAATGGCAGACTTGCTTCCATATGTATCGTTACTTATGGGACACCATGGACTAAGGTGAGGAAACGGTTAACTGAGGAGTTTGTCCTCGAAGTATTTCCAAAGTATGGAGTAAGTGTTGTACAATCTGAAACTGAAGGGAACTAACATTGGTAGATATATCAAGTGTTTCCATAAGCTGACACTTTTATGTCTAAGAATTTTGGAACCCGAACCGTCAAGGTCAAGCAGTATATTTACGGCTGACCAAGAATAAATGCGGTGATGTGACTTCTTCTAAGCCAACTGCTATTTGTGAAGATGTCGGCATGGCTTATTAGCTCATGGGACACACAATTCAAGGCAAGGTTGATGAGGCTACTGAAGGGAAAAATAATTCCAAATTGAAAATTATTTTCGTGCATTAGAGCTCGTAAGTATATCGAAAAAGGTTGTGGATTATTCATGGCTTAGGAATCGTAGAAGGAATCGTAAGAAAAGTAAGTAGAATTACTCTAGTCATTTGTGACTAGAGTAGTGTTTCTGGAAGATTTGCCAAGGCTTCTGCCTCCAAGGCAAATAGAATTCCAAATTTATCTAATTCCTGGTGTTGCAGCTGTGGCACATGAGCCATATTCATTAGCACCCTCTGAGTTGAAGGAATTAATTGTGCTGTTTTAAGAACTATCTGATAGATGTTTTATTCGACCGAGCTCGTTAGTTTGTAGAACACCTATTTTATTCGCTAAGAAGAAAGATGATTCGTTTCGTACGTGTATCGATTACCGAGAGTTGAATAGGCTAACGGTCAAGAACTGTTATCCGCATCCAAGAATTGATGATCTATTTGATCTACTTTAAAACTCTCGTGTTTTCTCCAAAATTCTGGTGTTTTCTCCAAAGATTGATCTTTGTTTTGCTTATCATCAACTTCGCATACGCGAGGAAGATATTCCTATTATGGCGTTTAGAACTTGTGATGATCATTATGAGTTTAGGGTTATGCCTTCTGGTTTGACCAGTACCCCTGTTATATTCATTGACTTAATGAACCATAGGTGTAAGCCGTATCTTGATAAATTCGTGATTGTTTTCTTTGATGATATTCTAATCTGCCCTAGGAGAAGGAAAGAACATGCCGAACATTTAGGGATTATCTTGAACTTGTTAAAGAACGAAAAGATGTACCCAAAATTTTAAAGTGTGATTTTTGGCTTTGTTCTGTGCAACTTCTCTATCATGTGATTGACAAAAGTGGCATACATGTTGATTCTGCGAAAATTGAAGTCGTCGATGATTTGAATGTTCTAACTATTCCAACTGAAGTACGACAAATTCTAGGTTTGGCTGGTTATTACTGAAGGTTTATCGAAGGATTCTCTTTGATGTCAAAACCATTAACTAAGCTAACTAAAAAGAATGAACCGTTTGTGTGTGGCGATGATGAAGAGAAATCTTTTCAGACTATGAAAAGAAAACTCTACAACACGTCGATCTTATCATTACTCGAAGGAAGTGAAGATTTTTGTTGTTGATCGTGATACATCTCCTTTATGATTTGGGGTTGTTTTGATTTGTATATGCTTGTAGGAAGCCTAGGAAGAATGAGGAAACTGCGCAACCCATGACTTGTAATTGGGTGCGGTGATTTTACTCTTCGTCTATTGAGACATTAATTGTATGGCACTAAGGTACGGTATCCACCGATAGTAAGAGCCTACAATGTATTCTGGATTAAAAGAGGTAAATAAATCTTTAAGTGATTACGATTATGTTATTCTTTATCATTTGAGAGGTAGGAGCAAATTACAATGGAATTCATTGTTAAGCTCTCGAAAACTCAGTCTGAATATGAATCGATTTCTGTCAATGTGGATTGATTGACTCTGCTCGTTTTATTTTGATAAATAAATCGATCGTGCTAAATAAGGATCGTTTGTGAACCCCTCGTAGTAGCCATAGAAGTTATGATAATGTGAAGTGAAAACCTTTGAAATTCGAGGTAGGTGGAAAAGTTATGCCAAGTTATCACCATGAAAAAGGTGTTATATATATTCTGGAAAACATGGGAAGTTAAGTCCCCATTAGTCTGGACCATTCGAGATGATATCGAGAGTAGGTCCGGTGGCATGAAAACTTAAATTACCTCGAGAGCTACAAGGAATTCACAATACTTTTCATATGTCGAACCTAAAGAAATTTCTTCCTGACGAAGATCTTATTATCTTTCTTGATGAAGTATGAATCGACGGTGAGTTGCATTTCATCAAAGTACTTGTTGATATTATCAATAAGGAAGTTAGGCAGCCGAAGCAAAGTCGAATTCCTATTGTCATGTGTGATGGAACTCTAGACGAGGACCAGAATAAGTTTAACTCTTTGATTTTAATGAGCGGTCGAGGAAGAACGCAAGTTGATCTTCGGGACGAAGATCCCAATTTGGTGGGGATAATGTGACAATCCGTCAATTTCAGGTCGTTATTTTAATCTCTACTATTGCGTATTCATGTTTACTTTAATGAGAATTTCAAATTATCGGCTAACCGAGAAGGTCATAGTTTGAAACTTAACGTAAGAATGTCGTTTAGATGAAAACCGACAAGAAAAACATTAAGTATCGATATTATATTCTCAAATTCATCATATGAATGATTTTATTGTATTTATTTTTATTTCTCGTGTTTTACGTTTTAACGAATGACGAGAACTATTAGTGATCGCGATACCGACGGATGCCCAAAATTTTACGTTTTATTATCGAAAATCTCGATATTGGAGATTTTTGGAATTTTCGTTTCATTACATATTAAGTCGAGTCGGAACCTTACTATTGCTTTTCGTGTGCGTTTAAATCCTTGAAAAAGTATTTTATTGAACGAGACTTAATATATTTATGAATCCGGGACGAAACCCGACTCTCGTAAATTTATAAAAATCAACTAGGTACCATTTCCGCCTTTTAAAAAGTTATCTTACAACTAAGGCCAAAATAAGACTAAAATGACACTTTATACCCTCCCTTTCATATAAAAGGAATTTTTCACACACACTTCTTCATTTTATCATTTCAAAATTTGGGAAAAATCTCTCTCCCCTCTCCTCCTCTTTGAGCCGCCGGCCACCACCACTCCACCACCCAAATCCACCACAAAAATTTGGTTTTTAGAAAATCTAATCAAAGACCCATGTCTATATCATCAAGATAAGTAAATCCCACCATAAATTTACAACATGCAACAACATTTTTTTTTAGATCTAATTTTTGATGGGTTTTGATAAAAACTATGATTTGATCTAATTAAGTTATTGGGTTTGTGTTTGATTGTGTTTAGGAACACACTATTGAAATATTGGAGCATGAAAAATGTTTTATTTTGGTGATTTCAGCCCCAAAACCCACGAAATTTTTGAGGGGTTTGGGTGTTCTTGGTGTTTTGATCTATTTAACTATGGTATGGTTCCTCTTATGATGTTATTATTATTTTAATATTATTTTCTTGAAATACATGTGTTCTTTTGATTTGGGTTTTGGAGGAGGATGATCATACTTATGATTAGGAATATTTGGGTTTGTTTAGATTGATTACAAGTTGTTGTTAGGGGTGTAGGAATGATTGAAATGGGTCAAAAAGATGATTTGTTATGGTTTTGAAAGAGGTGTTTTAGACCAGTGGGTAAAAGGCTATTTTCGAAAATCTTACTGTTTGAAAATGATTAAACTAATAGGATAGGCTTGTAGATAATTCTTTTAGCTTCGATTTTCCGCTTGAATGAGTTTCTAACTCATTTCGAGCGAAAAGTTATGCTACTTTTAGTATTCGTGTACCGGGAGACGGGTATCGGCACAATCCGAAAATTGTTGTGGATATTTGGATCGAATCTCGGGGACTATAGAATGAGTTTTAAAAATGTTCAAGGACTGATGTTGGAGTCTAAACCTCAGGTCATGAGTGTATTTTCAAACCCGAGAGTCGGTTTTATAAATGGAGTGATTTAAATATGTCAAAATAGTTTTACAAGTCAAAGGCGTAAAACTGTCTGGTTTTTACAACACGAAGATGTGTCGGGAAGAAGGTCTTAGGAGTAATATTTTTGAATGAAATTTAAACTGAGTCTTATTCATATTATATGTGAGTTTGTGACCAAGTTTCGTCGAAATCGGACAAGTCTAGATAGGGTAGATTGGTGTGTACATTCGGAGTGTACATGCTGATTGGTATTTTGGACACGTAGTCCAATGCTCGTGTGGCGTAAGTTTGAGTATTCACTATTGGACATGGTGATTTACTCAGGTGTTAAGTCATTATGTAAATGACTTAGCTACTGGTCCGAGGGAAGTAAAATGAGAATTTGACTTGCGTTGACTTGGCGTCTTAGGACGAGTCAATATCGAGAGTGCAATTGTTTAAAAGAATAGTGTTGAATAAAAGGGTATTGTAATAACACTTGTATTATTAGATTTTTCGGGATTGTCTTGGTTTTGTAATTTTGATTTTTATATTACTTAAGTATGATTTATACTTAAGTCGATTTTTAACGAACGCGCCTTATTTGATAGGTTGCGGTTTTCGTGTTTAAACGGGCATCACTAATCGTCGGCGATCGTCTCATTACCACTATTGGCTAAGGTGAGTCTATAGCCTCGCTTTTAACATGTTTACTTGTTTTATAAACCCGCGAGGGGGATAACATGCTTGTTTTATTAAAATAAAAGGGTACAACGATAAGTTGTGGAAACTCTACTTATTGGCAAAGTATGGATGCAACGAGAAGATGTGGAAACCCTATTTTACTTGAAAAGTAATTATTATAAATGAAGGGTACAACGATAAGTTGTGGTAAACCCTCTTTATTTTAAAATTGAACACAAGGAACTTGATTATATGTTTAGATGAAAGTTATTACATAAGTTTGTTTAGCCTTAAAAGACCAATGAATCGTGAATTGTTAATCGAAGTAACGCTAATGCTATGGATAGATCTATCGGGGTGACGCCCAGTCCGATCGCGATTAGCTCTCGCGTGGTGTTGTGATGCACTAGTAATGAAACATCGGATGCATTGTATAAGAGAAATATACGCACTTGGCTAGGTGTGTTGGGCTGAAATAATATATGTTAACGTTCAATGTCACGAGGCTTATGTAATGAAACCGATAATTATGTCCGTACAACATAATGGTATTTCGGTGAATTATTAACCATGGAAGGTTATTTTGTATACTTGTGTTCTCTTTATTTAAATTTAAACTCTATAGATTCACTCGGCAAATTTTGCTGACTTTTTAAGCATGTTTTATCTCAGGTCCATATTGAAGGCACTCGAGGAAGGCGGTTTCGTGAAGCTTGCATATTTGAAATGTTTTGGCCCGCTTTTCTAAAACATATCCATTCAAATAACTTTTATCATTTATAATAGTTGTAAACTTTTGAATCATCTGGGACCGTGTACGAAATTTTATCTTGATTAAATGAAATTGAATGGATGTTTAATAAAACGTCTCGTTTTGAGCCGTTTTCTATGATTATGAGATTGAACCATGATAGTAACACCAATGACCCTTCCGCTGTTATGACTGAAATTGGGGGTGTTACAATTTCTCTAAGTTTTTCTATGGGAACACTAAATTTACTACTAAAACTATCACCTTGGGTTGGATAATAGACTCTGGGGCTAATCAACATCTTACCACATCCATTGTGGGAATGACTAATATTGTGGATATTTCTAATCTCAACATTTCTGTTGGTCACCCAAATGGGACTGTTGCCAACATCAGTCACATTGGTGACCTTAAACTCTCTAACAATGTGATTCTTCATGATGTGCTTGTTGTCCCTGGTTATTGTGTTAGTCTGTTATTTGTTAACAAACTTATAAAGGATAGCAATTTGTTTGTTGGTTTTGATGAGGATAAGTGTTATATTCAGGACTTGGACAAGGGGATCATTCTGGGGACTGGTAGTGAATCTGGGGGGCTCTACTTGTTTGATGACCTTAAGACTCAGAGTTTAGGTAAGGCTAACTCTGCCATGACCTTTCACACTTCCAAAGACCTTTGGCATTGTAGGCTTGGTCATCCTTCTGATCATGTTCTCAATGTCCTTAAGACTGACCTTCACCTATCTAAAAACACCAACATATCTGTTTGTGAAACTTGCCATAGGGCCAAACAAACTAGGGAACCTTTCCCTTTGAGTGACCATAAATCCAATCAACTTGGTGACCTTGTTTATTTGGATCTTTGGGGCCCTTACAAGGTTCAGAGTAAGGAAGGGTATAGATACTTCCTTACTATTGTGGATGACTACTCTAGAGCTATATGGACCTACCTTTTAAAGGCTAAGGATGAGGTTTTTGATTGGTTAAATCATTTTATAAGTCTTGTCAAAAATCAGTTTGGCTCTAAAATCAAAGTTTTTAGATCTGATAATGGAACTGAATTTGTTAACAACAAGGTTCATACTATGCTCTCCAATATGGGTATCATTCATCAAACCTCTTGTCCGCACACCCCTCAGCAAAATGGGATTGCTGAAAGGAATCATAGACACCTTCTTAACGTTGCTAGGAGTCTTATGTTTCAGGGAGGGATTCCTACTAATTTCTAGTCTGATTGCATTCTAACTGCTGTTTATCTAATCAACAGGCTCCCGTCTTCTGTCTTAAATGGTAGATCCCCCTATGAGTTGTTCTACAAGAAAAAACCTAATCTCTCTCATTTAAAGTGTTTTGGTTGTCTGTGTTTTTCTACTTGTTTGAATAATAGTGATAAACTCACATCTAGAGCTTAAAAATGTGTTTTAGTTGGTTACTCTTCTCTTAAAAAGGCTTACAAACTTTTTAGTCTGGATAATAGAAGATTCTTTTTTCAAGAGATGTGAAGTTTTATGAAACTGTTTTTCCATTTAAGATGAAAAAACAATACTGGAAATGATTCGGCTGATGTAGTTGTTACAAGTGATGTTGATCTTCTATATTTTTTTTTTGATAATCAAACATTTTCAAGTCCCAATGATGATGAGAGAGCAACACCTACTATGGAGGGTAGAGTGAACCCCACCAATGAGGATGCCTTGGTGCATCCTCAGGAGGATGACTCTGCAACCAACAGAGGTGAAAACCAGCAATCCTGCTCTGAGGGCACAAATGATATTTTTCATTCTTCTGATATTTCTTTAGAGCAAAATGATGAGATCACCACACAAGAAGTAGGAGAACCTGTTGTTAGAAAATCTTCTAGACCTACCAAACTTCCTGTTAAGCTTAATGACTTTGTGCTAGATAGCAAACTTAAACATGGCATTGAGAAGCATGTTAATTATTCTAGACTTAGCACTACCAATTTCTGCTTTCTTACTACTCTAAATTAATCTATTGAGCCTTCTAATTATTATGAGGCTATCAAAGACAGTAGGTGGGTAGAAGCTATGATCAATGAGATTGAGGCCATTAACAACAAATGGGTTTATAAGATTAAATATAAGTCCACAGGTATTGTTGATAAGTTTAAGCTAGAGTCGTGGCTAAAAGGTACAGTCAGAGAGAGGGTATTGACTTTGATGAAACCTTTAGCCCTATTGTTAAAATGGTTACTGTAAGATGTCTTATTAGTATTGTTGTTTCTAATGATTCGCCCCTTTTTCAACTTGATGTCAATAATTCTTTTCTATATGGTGAGTTGGATGAAGATATTTATATGACTGTCCCTTTGGGTGTTAACTGTCAAGACAAGAACAAAGTTTTTAAGCTAAACAAAGCTCTCTATGGACTTAAGCAAGCCCCAAGACAGTGGAACGCTAAACTGACCACTGTCTTGGCTGAGCATGGCTTTATCCAAAGCAAACATGATTACTCACTCTACATCAAACAGTCTGACAACTTGTTCATTGCTCTCCTTGTTTATGTTGATGATTTTATCATCACAGGTAATATCATTAAGGAGATTGATAACTTTAAAAGTTTTCTTAAAACCAAATTCATGATAAAAGACCTTGGGGTGATGAAGTATTTTCTAGGAATTGAAGTCCTTGAAAATACCAATGGTATATGCATGACTCAAAGAAAGTACTGCCTTGAGCTAATCTATGAATTTGGTCTGTTGGCTGCTAAACCAGCAGCAACCCCCTTACCTGAGAATTGTGTTCTTGCTGTTGATGAGAGTGAAGGTGATAAATTTCTAAAAAATGTCTTTGAGTATCAAAGTCTCTTAGGGAGGCTTATTTATCTTAAACACACAAGACCTAACATATCTTATGCTGCTCATTGTCTTAGTCAACATATGCATGCTCCATTACAGTCACATTTGAAAATAGCTCTAAGAGTTATTAGGTACCTTAAAAACTCTCCTGGCACTGGCATTCAGATTTACAAAGATACCTCTTTGAAGGTATCTTGTTTCACTGATGCAGATTGGGCCAAATGCCTTAGAACCAGAGATTTTTGTTTCTGGGTATTGTGTTTTCTTGGGTAGGACTCTTATGTCCTGGAAAAGTAAAAAACAGGCCACCATTTCTAGATCTTCTGCTGAAGCAAAATACAGGTGCATGGCTAGTGCCACATGTGAAGTCATTTGGATCACTAATCTTTTGAATGATTTTCTGGTTAAGTGTTTGTTTCCTGTTCACTTATATAGTGATAGTAGTTCTGCCATTCAGATTGCTGCTAACCCTGTTTTTCATTAAAGAACCAAGCACTTTGAGGTTGATGTTCACTTGATTAGAGAAAAAGTTCAGGATGGGGTCATTAAGACTTTCAAGGTTGCCTCTGCTGATCAAACTGCTGATATTTTCACAAAGGCACATGGTATATCCCAACACATGAAGCTTTGCAACCAATTGAGACTTGTGAACATGTTTGGTAAATGATGTTCTTTTCTACTCTCTCATTTGTCGGATTGAGGAAGGGTGTTATTTTACACTCCTCCAAATGGTGCGTTTACTTTGTATTGTGTTATATTGTTCTGGTTTTGTGTTGTTGGGCTTGTATCTCGCTATTGGGCCTTATTTACTCTCTTGGGCTTTTCTGGCCGTTGGAGCGTGGGTTGGTAACTTATGTTTATATTACCCTAGCAACTCATTTGCTAGGGTTAGTAGTCTTTATTCATTACACACACTTATTGGTGTGTGGTGTCTGCTCTCTCTCTCTATTCAACCTTCAATGGTTCTTGGGAGGTCTTCATCTAGTTTCATATTGATTTCTTGTGTGTGATTGAGTGAATCTTGTAGTGAGGGAGATTGGATCAACCTAGTTGGGACAATCTCACATTTATCTTGTAATCGTTCGACTAACATCCGTTTGGGGACTAGTCTTTTATTCTGTTTTTGTTTTTCGTACTTTGATTATAATAAAATACACCAAGGGGTGATTGGTTGGGTGTAAAATCTCTCTTGTCCTATGATATTATGTATTTTAACAGTTTAATACATACAACAAATAAACCAAATACATTACATACACTCTTTAATACAAACAACTTTTTAGTACTCTCATTTAACACTTAATTATTTTTTTTAAACATATACTCTCTCCGTCTTAAAATTATTGTCCAATATTAACTTTTGAAATTTTTATTTTACAATTTTAACCTTAATTATTATCCATTGTATTATATAAAACTTGATACAAATATATAATTGGGTTGCATTTTAAATATATTTCATTGGTAAAGTTTTATGAAATAGGATTAATTTCATATATCACCCTACTTTCAACATTAGTTTCATATATACCCAAAGTGCAACTATTAAATGCACAATGTACAATGATTTTTAAGCATGATTGGGTATTTTTGAAATTGATTTTAAAAGTAGGGTGAAATATGAAATTGACACCCTTAATCCATGAAACACATTAACTAATGTTATTTTAAAAACATTTATAATGTGAAAAGTACATTTTATTATAATCAATACATTATACAAACTAATAAAACACCAAAAGTTTCATACAATTTATATGTTGATACATAACATTTTAAAAACCAGATCTGACAAACGAATTTAGCTAGCAAATAAAAGCCATCTCAAAACGAGCTGGATAAAACCAGTCAAAACCTGTACAAATGAGTAAACCGGTCTTGGTCGGGATCGTTTTCTTTTTGTTTTTCTACGGTTAAACACATGATACCCGTTGTCGCATCGCATAAGTGCCTTGCTATTAATATATTAATAAACCACATTATTTAAAAATACAATTTTGGATTGACTTTATACAATAATTTAAAATGTATATCTACAAAAGCATATATATTTTGTTTACCTAAAATTATGGTGAATATAGTTTCGAAATCGAATGAGACAACAAGTTCAACCTGAAATCGAATTCATAATCGGTTCGCTTAGATAATTAGATAAAGTTACTTAGATCTTAAATTATCGTTTTTCAAGATATAATTGTATGAAAATCATAAAATAAAATATTGTTTAAAAAAAATTATGTTACACGTTACCCGTAGCCGCAACACGCAAGTACTCTGCTAGTATTTCAAAAATGTTTTGATTAGTGTATGATGAAATAGGGAGTGTTTGGTTTGGCTTATATAATGTAAGCCGATTTCAGTTTATATAAGATAAGTCTCAAGTTTTTGGCTTATTTGGAGGTTTATGGGCTTATATAAGTTTGTTATATCATGATAAACTTATCTAAGCCCATAAGTCTCAAAATAAGCCACAAATTTAGAGCTTACGTTATATAAGCCGAAAATAAACTATATTTCAGCTTGTATTTCATAAACCCTAATTTTTAAAGTTTATAGATGATTTGCGAGCTTATATAAATTTATGATATCATAACAAATTTAAATAAGTCTATAAGTTTTTAAATAAGCTATCAAATTAAAGCTTATAAAATAAACTTACATTATATAAGCTAAAACAACAACCTTATAGTATAAAAAGCTAAGGTTGCGTTTAGTTGGATAGAAAACATAATGTTTTCTACAAAATGTTTTCTAAAAAATAAGGAAAACAGAAAACGCGTTCAAATTATCGTTTTTTAGAAATATTTTCTAGAAAATGTAAAATTCATGTTTTACCCTTTTCCACACAAAACAAAAAAACTTATTTTTTTTGTTTTCTAAGTTTTCCTTTATACATAGCGTTTTCTAAATTTTTTAGTATTTTGTAGAAAAAGAAATCCCTTTTCTTTTTTTACAAAATAGAAAATAGAAAATGATAAAAATGTTTTCCAATTAAACGCAGCCTAAGAGTTTATTGACATAGAGTGACAAGTGACAACTAGCAACTAGAATATTGAAATAACATTGATATACATGTACATGCAATGCATGTAGGACGAATGATGTATATGAGTATATTATCCTCATGAATTCATAGGTTACACACTTGGTGTTTAACATTTCTTTACGTTTCTTCTGATTGTATTTTTATAAAGAGAAGGTATAATAAATTATAAATACAATAATTCAAGAAGTTTAAAATTGTCTATATATATATTCATACATATAAGCTTATTTTTAAACTATGTACTTCTATTCTTCTATACTAGTATGCTTTCAAAACGGATTTCACAGTAGTCATGTAAGTATTATGTATAGGAAACCGTTTATGTCAAGCTAAATAAAAAAAACCAATGTGAGTACAAGCTCCAAGTCACGTTCCAACTCGTACAAACTGTGTGGTGTATATTGTAGTGTATATGATATGAGTTAGTTTTTATTTAAATGAAATAAACGGAGAAAGTAAACACTTTAGTCCGAATCTATTTGGCCGGTATTATCTTATAATTTAAGGATGTCGATATCCTAATCCCAACAAAATCGATTCGTTTTCAATAAATGCCACCATAAACTTGTGTTCATAACTTCAGTCAATCCAAAATTTGATATCAAAGCAAAGTATTTTATTTTACACGAGGATCTCGAATGAGTATAGGAATGTGGTAGCTTAAGAAAAACGGGTTTATTTTTATAATTTAATTAAATTTGACTTCAAAACTATAGCTGTTAACGTGTTAACCAATTCAATTAGCATCACAATCCACCTACTTTTAAGGAAGGAACATTCTTAATCCCACACAATCATCTTTGACATTGACTTTCATGGAACAAAATCAGACATTTGCCACTTTTTAAGGTTACTTAGATTGTGAGTCTGTTTTTGACATTAACCTAAATCATAGTTAACGACATGCATATCTGAGGAAAATTGATGGATTCATTGATTCCATGAAATGAAGTTAGGTAATGGTTAATGTATTGCTTAAGAAAATATATATTATTAATTATTATAAGCTGTTTTCATCTTGTAAACTTTAAAACATGGCAAGGGCAACGTGTTAAATGTTAAATAATGAAAAGCCATGCCGTAACTGATACTAAAGACGGAGGCAGGGACCCCGAAGGTAAAACCTAAAGATGCATTTACAAAAACTCGAACAAAGCTATATGTATAAATTTATGAGAACAAACGTGTTTTTAAAAATCAGACGCTTTTATAACAAAATTAATACTATCAGACAATAACATAGGTGTCTCGGGACAGCGGACACCCCCTTATTTCGTCCAATACGCTAGAAACCTAATACATTCGAATGATCGAATCACCATATGTGCCCTGGCCTTATATTCCATTTTATAGACTCCTAAACTTTTGAACAATCAACAAATAACCTAGTGATAAGTGACCACGAACGTTCACCAGCAATGACTTAGTTGCACTGAGGTTGAGATTAATCGGCTTGTATTTACAATGTCGAGTCGAAAACTCAAGGTACGAAAATAAATAAACAGACTTTTGACATCTTAGATAAGAAAAACTTCAATCCCATTTTCAATGGAGAATAAACAATTTTCTCGGTTGAGAGTGACGACTCTAGTTATGTGCAATATAAATTACATACTGTGTGGTATATATGATCCACGATTTGCCACCTAGAACCGACCACTCCAAGTATTAATGTTTTATACTTCGTATATATTTATTATTAAACCTATGATATGATGCAAGATTTGCCACCAAAACCGACTTTTGCCGCCACAAATCATGCCTTTGGTTGTTGATGAAGTTGTGGCACATATGAACCCTAAAATATAGTAGAAAATGGAAATAAAGTAACACATATAAAGTGGAAATCGAAAATGACACACGTATTATCCGCTCATTGTATATATTGGTGGATTACGTTGCTTTCTCGAGACGGGACCATACATGGTGGATCGAGTGACCGATTGTGGAACACGATTTTCGTGACTCGAATCCGAAAAGGAATGACAAAAGAAAGTTAGATTGTACCACTTGTGGTTCAAAGTCGTGGATGTGATAAATGTTTGAAAAATATAAGTTAGTTGCAGATTGATCTACTTACGTGTTCAATAGTTATCGACGAATGAGGCTGGCTAGATATATGTGTGCTTTAAATGCTAACTAATTCGCATGTATACGTGATAAAAAGCTATGGTTGAAAATAAAGTGGTTGGTTGTTCATATTTTCGAAATGGCATTGGTTGGCCTTATGCCCGTGTATACTCAAGTTGTTCCATAAAAATGCTTATCACAAAAATGGTTTATCATATCTTATATTGACTGAGGTTAATTAACATGCTAATTATGCGATAAAGTCTGGTATATGAACTAAAATGGTGTTATCCTAATTGTTTGAAAACTCATAAGAATTTTCGGGTTTCAAGATATACTTCAGGCTTAAAGCTAGCTTAGTAAGTCGAAATTCAAGCACCCTTCTTATAGAAGCTTATAGCTCAATACAGCCTGAATGACAACAGAACAACAAATAGAGATTATACCATGGAAGTTGAATGTTAAAGACAGGGACGGAACCAGGACACAAAACGATCAAGTGCAGTTACAATAAACTAAACAATATTACAAATACAATTTTTAAAGACCAGGTGCATTTTGCACAAATTTAACAAAAATCGAAGTTTTTTTTAATTAATTTAACACTACGTAAAAAAAATCTATAGATGTTCCGGGATCCAACCTGGTTCCATCCCTGGTTATAGAAACAATTATGAACATGAGCGAGGCTATATAAGTGTACTAAAAGTTTGCATGATCCATGGAAACGAATGAAGTTACACAAATAACAATATGGACTATGAAAAACCAAAATAAATCACAAACTTGGCCCAATGGATGAGTATGGGCCTTATTAAGACTCAACTGTGTTTCATGGGTTACTCCTTCGATTGGCATACAAATAATCCAAAAAGAAGTTGGAATTTTTGCAAAATCTACACTTTTTTTACGGTGTTCATTGTTTTGGCTGGGCGCAATGCGGCCGGATAATTTCGGTCGAGTCTCGGTCGCGAACGAATCGCAACGTTGCGACGATTCGGTCGTCGGACTAGATCGAGCCCAAATCGATTCTACTGACGAACGATTTGGAAAAAAAGTGTGCAGTGGCTGTGTTTGTGTTTGTGTATAAAAAAAAAAATTAAAAATTGAAATTTATACTATATACCGTAAAAAGAAACGTAAACAATTTTTATTCGAAAATTAAAAATTTATTCCATACTAAAACATGAAAATACTAAAAATACTGAAATTGGAATACAATAGGAAATGCAATACGATACTAAATAGATTAAATAAAATTACATAATACGATTAGTCAGTTCCTGGATTCGAATCCGAAAACTGACCAGGTAACTCCCAACGCATTGTTTCTTCTTTATCTTCTTCCGCCATAATTTGTGCCTCTAGCTCCCTTTGTTCCCTTTCTTCTCCTTCTAGACTTTCTTTCAACGCTTTTTGGTCTAGCTATAGTTGATACACCTCATTGCCAGTCATTCTGCCATCAGAGTCGTTTTCAATGGGAAAGGGTAGATCGGGCGACACATTTCGACGTCGGTGTTGTTGCGACGAAGAACCGATATGAGTTGTTTGATATCGGGACGAAGAACAAAAGTTATTCAACCATTTAGTATTTTCTTCAATTCTAGCCTCCAATTTTATCGACTTTCTACACAAAGATATCCGGAGGCTGAAATCGAAATCAGATTGATTACTAAGATACGTGTCGATTAAATGACGCTCCTGTGGGGAGAGATCACAGCATTTCTCACATGCCGTGCGTAATTTCGTATTTTCTTTGGACACAACATCGAAATCATCACCTAACTTCGTAAGCTCATCGTAACGGCGTTGTTGTTGAATTATTTGTTTCTTAATTATAGTCTTAATCTCGGCTTCGGTATGTGGGAATGAGCATGCCATTTTTTATTTCTGAATGTGTGTGGGAAAAAACAGAGTTGTGTGAGAAAATATTGAGTTGTGTGTGAAAAAACTGTGTGTGAAAATGTGGTATTAATAAAGAGAAAATAATGATTTAAAAAACAAAATTCAACTAGGTCGCACTAGGTCGCCGGGTTGTGGCAAATGGCCGCACTAGGTCGTCGAAGAAAAAAACTAGGTCGCGACTGAATAGCGTTGTGCCTAGCCTTAAGTACTTTGTGCAGAATAATCTTATTGATGGCCAATTCTGTACAAAATAATCTCACTATGGATTTGAATAACAATAAGCCTAAGTACATTCAATAACCTTGAAAACTACAAAGTCACTGAATGAACAGTCACTCAGTGAGTTGCCTTCGAAAGCTTAGCCTGAGTCTAAGAGAAAGACTCGAGTATTCAGTGAGGCGAAACTTAGTGAATGATGTATCTGAGACGAAGAAGGAGGTGATGGGTTCAGTGAGTTGTGACAATAGACTCCCTGAACCCCATACGATCTCCCTGAAGGAACAATGAAGTCCTGAAGACTAAAGTAAAGGTGGGATAAGTTTAAAGTAGATAAGGTATTACACACACGCTTATCGTGACTTACACTTTTAGGTTAGACAAGGGTATTGAGCTTGTAAAGGATTTTGTCCTGATACCTAAAATAGGTAATTGACTAGTATGTACCTTGTACCTCAGATAAGACAAGAATTACACATGACAATTTTTTGCCTCGTACCTAGCCTTAAGTCTATAAATATGATTCATTGTAAAAGAGAGAATTATGTTTGTGCACTCAATGCTTAGACATTCACAAACATTTCTCTCTTCCAAATACGATAGAAATCACTTGAGTTATAAACTCATGTTGACTTAATCGTCGAACATATTAAATCGTTAGGATTGATATTGTTCGTTAGTGAGGAGATCACCACACACATTCTCTATTCAATCTTTGTTGTATTTTCGCATACAATAGGATATAATTTTTTGAATAATAAAAGTTAAACGTTCAAAAATCTTTTATGTCTTATTTGTTGTATTATTGTGTTTTAATTATATTACTTTACCATGAGTTAGGTTTATACTTAGTATTATTAAGTATAACACTAATTACAAGGGACCAACACAAAATGATAACGAGAATCGCAAACCAAATAGTCATAAATATATAATTTCTTTTATCCATTGATATAAAAAGAATACATTAAAAAATTTCAAATTATAAATATAAGAATTTTTAGACTTAATGTAACACCCCACTTTGATAAGTAAACCGTTACACGTAATTATGGCGTGTCATCAAAGCATGCAAGGTAATATGTACTAAAACATACATGACCATAGGGAAAATGGAATCAAACATCGGTTCCCAAAATAAGCCTAAAACATAAATAAAGTAAATGAAATGAATGAAATGCTAAACAAGCATAAGTATATGAAGACAAAAGGAGAAGAAGTCTATGGCAGCTTCCCTCCTATGCACGTCCTCCAAATGCTCGATTCTGTCCTTGGGTACCTTCCGTTTTGGGACATGGAAAGGAAAGTAACGGCTGAGCATAACGCTCAGTGCACGGATATATGACATAGTATGAATGACTGAAACATAATAAAGACTTAATAGCAGCGGAAATGTATAAGTCTTGGAAAAACCTGGTATAACTTAGTAAAAATGGTTTTATAGTTTGAAAAGCTTTATGTTTATCATATGAAAACTATTTAACATGTTAACCATTAAGCCAATATAGGTCATGAAATATCAACGTGTATGAATACTTAGAGGGGTGACCTCGTCATGCAATTAGAGGGGCTACCTCTAATTAATATAAGTCTGGGTAGGAGGGATCAGCTCCTTGTGAAGGATGCAAGGCACACACCTCATTCACCTGAATAATCTGTTGAAAACATGTAACTAGGATGAACCCATACGCCCCACATGATAATATAATAATGGCCAAAAGCTGAAAGGGACGCCACAAGCAATCACTCCGCCGTGGGGAAGTCATAACATTGGTGCCTCCAATGTTATGGTTATGGTACCTCCATAACTAGGTGGAACAGGTCATGCATGTATATGGCTTATGCATTTAAACTAAACATAAGCAATTCAAAAACATATAAAACATATACTGGGAAAATAGTTGGCTGCATACGGAGAATCCTAATTAGGAAAGAATGTCCATACTGAAGGACGGAATATCCGTACCTTGTGTCCGGTGAACGGAAAAGACGAACGAAAGGAAGTCCTACTCCGATCTCACTATTGCTACATAGAAGGATACGTGTATAAGTTTACTGTTTACTGCGTACGTAACTGATTATAATATGTCTTGACTTGTTTTATATGTTTTAGTCTTGTCTTACTGAATTTAATGTTATACTGTATTTATCATGTGTTTTAAATCTTCTGGTTAAGTATTAATTGATATTCTTGTGTTATTATACTTGTAGTGTAATAATAAGTAACTTTCTAAAAATAGCAGGTTTCTTGAAATAGAAAGTTTCCAAAAATAGAAAGTTTCCAAAAATAGAAAGTTTCTAAAAATAGATTAACTGTTTAAAATAGAATAGTTCTAAAAATAGAAAGTTTCCAAAAATACTAAGTTTCTTGAAATAGAAAGTTTCCATATTTAGAAATAAGCTGAATTAATAAACTAAATAATATAGGCTTAGTTTTACTGATTAAATATGTTAAGTCATGTGATTAGTAATATAGTTTATTAATTAATACATGTAAATTACATAAACTATAGGTTATAGGATTTAATTAAATATAACATGATTTAATTAAATTTAAATGCATAAAATACTTAGGTTAAAATGTGTATTTATATTTATATTAATATAACCTAAGTCATAAAAATTAATTAATTATAGCCATGTTTAATAATTACTTAATACTATAGTGTACAATAAATAATTAAATACTTAGGTTAAAAACATGTATTATTTATAATAATAATTAATCTAAGTCCATGTTTTAATTAAATTAATTATTACCATGCCAAATTAATTTAATTAACTTGTAAATTATATACTTGTAAAATTAATCAAACTTGTAAAAAAATAATCATGAACCGAACCCGTGTATTATACTTTTAAACATGACGTGAAACGGACCAAATTAATTTAATAATTCTAGTATAATTAAGGTTTAAATAATATAGCGTAACTTGGCAGGATTAAATCAATATTAATTAGATTAACTAAAATTAATATTGCATGATTAATTTAATACCCTAATTAAATTAAATAAAAAACATAACTTGAAAAAATGTTAAACCAAACATCCCTTTATAAAACTTTAAAACTGTAACCAAACTCCCCCTTAACTGTTTTTCTTAAACCAAAAACCAAACACCCCCTAATCTGCCAGTTCCCCGTGGCAATGTGTTACTGCCACCGGCAGTGGCCGGTTTCCCCTGATTGTAATAAATTCCCACCGAGACCTGGGTGGCCACGGTTCCCACTGCCTGAACAACACACCCTCACGCTGCCACTGTTAAGCCAAACGTACCCCTGCTAGCAGCAGGGTTTGCAGCTAATGGAGCAAAAAGCCCACCGAGAGTCTGGGACTCTCGGTTTGTGTGCAATCCGGCTGTAACCAACGTCACAACCCACAACCTTGGTTGTTTCCCACGTTTTATAACATTTATTAATCTGTTTTATTCGGTTCTTGATCTATTACTCACAAGAAAATAAAAAAACGAGATCAAAGGTTACCTATTTGTTTGTAGGGTTCAGGAAAACAAAAACATGAACATCAACCTCGCTTCTCTCTTGGATCGACCCACGATCTCTCCTGTTTCTTTGGAATGAAAGACGACGGCAGCATGATCCCCAAAAGAAAGAAAAGAAAAAAACGTCGGCTTGTAGTATTAGGGTTTTTATTTTTTTTTGTCCAAAATTTATTTGATATACTCCTCCCCGTCTGTTGTTTAAACCGACTAATACAATGGGCTTTGGCCCATTCATTCTCCCTTCTCTTGTCCAAACCGCCAGCCCAACCTACTACTAGTCTACGTCTTCGTTATTGCATCACGTGCTAAAGTATAACGTATGTGCTCGTATTTTACAAGTCGCGTATTATTTATCATTCGTAATACTTTTTTATTGTGTCATAATTATCGGGTCGTGTTTAAATATTATACGTGTATATTCTTGTTTCAGCGTTCGTTTATAATACTTATGCGCAGTGATTATCATGTTTCTAAATGTTCGTAATCGTATGTTCGTGATCCTAATTATTATTGTTAATAATTGTCGTGTGCAATCACGTATTTAATACTTACTGTGTAATCACACGTACGTAATTTTCTGTAATTAATATTCATGACATGTGTTCATGCTATAGAAGGAAATTTTTAATGTGTACGTACGTTATTAAGTGTACTGTTCATGGTAAAAGCATGCAGGTTTTACAACTCTTCCCCCCTAAAAAAAATAACTCGTCCCCGAATTATAGATAAAGTAAGCTAAAAGAGGAACATACCCGAATCAAATTTGGAGAGTATGTATGAACAGGACCTGAAGGTGACGTGCTTGAAAGGAACGTGGAATGTGACATGTCTAGAAATGACATGGAACGTGACGTGACTAAAAGAACGTATCTAATTAATAAGAGAAAACGGATACGAAGTCCGGATGTACTCCTCCGTTCCAAGTGGCTTCCCGCCCAGAACGGTCCTCTAAACGGTCTTGGCGGAAATAATAATATTAGTCTTCATGACTTTTGGTTGACGATACAGAAAGTTTATGGTCATTAACGTAAGAGGGGATCCTCCTAAATTGATCGAGGAAATAAGGATTTACGTGCAAGTGTAAATGAAGCGTTACATGCAAAATGGCTTAGACTAACTGATATTAGTCTCGTCTTAGCAATGATACGCGAGACATATCGGAACGTAGTACGTGAACAATTGTGAACGTGTTACGTGAAAAATTGTGAACGTGATACGTGGAGATATGGTGAGTGTAATATGCAAAGCATATGATGAACAATGATACGTGTACATATCGTGAACGTGATATGTAAAACGTGGAATGTACATGACATGTGAAACATATCGTGGACATAGAATAACTGAGGTGGTAAAGTTAAACGGTATGAGGTAAGACATGAATGTGACGTGAAACGTTTATCTGAGGATAAAAGTTTATTAAACTTGAGTTTGGTTTCCCAAGATTTCTTTAAACTTTCCAGCCAAAAGTGGGACTTAAATCGTAAGCTAGAATACGATCATGAACGTGAATGGTTCATGAACGTGAATGCAGAAGCAAATCATGAACTTGGCTAAAGGCGTGATTGTAATAATCAATCCGAATGTGAGCCTAAATCTAATTTTAATAGCCGCAAGAGGCCAAGTGATCGTACGATCTTTGGCTAAAATATCTGAAAGTCTACTACTGTGAAATCTTTGCGGATGCAAGGATTTTGTAGACTTGGTCAAACTGCTGACAAGTCCATAGAGATACTGTACCATTTCCATTCAGAAATTGTTCCCGGTGGAGATAGCTACTAGTATGTAGGTGTTCTATCTTAACCTGCTGGTGTGACATGTGTTTAGATATGAACTTAACTGCATCTTGTTTCATAGAAACTGGATACATAGAATTTTGGAAACGATGAGTCTCTGAAGTTAGACTTGTATTAGCGTAGAACCTCTAGAACACATAATATAGTGTAGAATTCTCTCCTTTCTGTGTAAGCTTAGTCATGGTAAGACTAGCCGTGAGAAACAATGTGATTCAACATGTTACTGTAATCAACCAAACTTCATACTGGAATAATTTCATGGTGAAATTTCTTCTGTCGTAGAATTTGCAACATTGTGCGAATATGGTCATGATGCCCTTCTCTAGACTTAGAGAAGATCAGGTTGTCATTGATAGAAATACTGATGAATTTGTTTATGAGTTCGTGGAACTCAATTTATTAAGTCCCTAATGCTGTTGGAGCATTTATAAGACTAAAACAAATCATGAATTTAGCATGACGCATTCGTGTATAATTAGTAGTCATGGAAATGTCTTGCTCTTTCACTTGTCAATGCTGGCAGCATGATCATACGTTGATCTTGGAAAAATGGTTAGCACCCTATAGTTGATCCAACCCATTTCCAATACGTGGAGGGAATAACGGTCATGAATGGTGATTTGTTTAAATCGACAGTAGTCGACACAGAATCTCATGTTACCGTCCTCCTCCTTGAAGATTCTTCTGGAATTTATATCGGAAAATTTTGAAATAATCGACTGGTTATGAACAAAAGGCGCTTCAAAAGTCTTGTTCTCAATAATAGCTGGAAAATCTTCGCAGCTATGGAATAATAAACACGTGCTTGTTAAGCATAAATGATTTGTACATATTTTCCTGATGGAAAACCATGTTGAATGTATTTAGGAGCCTGAACATTACCTTAAATGATCTGATATAAATGGTGACTAACCGTAGCATGGGCTGCTGTTGCTAGTCCATAATCAGGATCATATCTAACTCACATCTGTACGATGTAAGTGCGTTAGCAGTTTATTTCTTATTATTTGACTGACGGGAAAACCTTCGTACACATGGGTGGTACGAATGGCGTCTTTTATGGTCATGGATATATGAAATATGGGTTCAAGAAATGAAATTGTCATGAAGTAAACTTAACAAATCTTGCTGAATGTGTTTTGGCTGTCTCACGCAGAATGAACTCTGTGTGTCTAAGCGTGAATAAAACACGTTGATGGTATGGAAATTCTTGTGGCCAGATTAGTACATGGCACAACAAAATGGGTATACCCCTTGAAGGGTACCCTGAATTTCTTAGGTGTGTTCCAGAAATGGACGTGAGTCGTGTGTCTTGACTCGTGTATTGGAAAATATACGTATGACATGTGTCTTTAGAAAACATGCGTGAGACATGTGTCTTGATCGATGTCTTGACATGTGTTTCGAGGTGTGAAATAAATAAAATTGCAAATCTTAGGTTATTATGCCAGAATTGGCGGATTGATTGACATGCTGACCCTTGTAATATCCGATTACGTCCGTGACCGGTGTTCTGTTGATTACCAGGATATTTGCTGTCACAGTAATGATTATTATCGTCTTATCTGTTAGTTCCATGACGGTCATTTTCATGACGGTGATTCATGTAACCATTCAGCTGAGTGGCGGCTGGTACCGGTTCCCACTCATATGACTGAAAGACAACTGAACGACGTGTGACATATGACAACATAAGAACATGGGTCGTGATGGGAATCATCTGGTGGTGAAGCATCATCTCGTCCGATCGCTTCGATCTAACGCCTTTGTCTTCGTCTATTAGGATCTCCAGGTTGTGAACATCATCAGCATCTCGAAGCGTCTCTAACTAATCAGCAGCATCAACATTTAGTAGCCTCTCCAAGTTATGGGTGACATCAGCATCTTGTAGAACATCAGCAAGTGGAATACACATGAGATGATTTAGAATCGACTAGTGAATACTCATGGAGTATTGTAAGTGAAATACACATGGATTATGGTACGTGTAATACACATGGAATACTGTACGTGGCGTACACGTGGAATGCACATAAAATGATCGATATGGGCCGATCTTTTGTCATGATTTTACAGGGAATAATTGATTAAATGGTTGAAGACCAAACTGGGCTGATCATCACGATAGCCTAGCAATATCAGCATAGACATCATTCTGGTTACATAGGTAAAACACCCAAAAGGGTGGTGGATTAAAATCCAATAATGATTATCATGAAAGCATGATTAATGAAAACCAACCATGACTGTCATAAAAACAGGATTTGATGAAATCCTTCGATGTCTAACATGAGGGCATGCTCAACATGACGATAATATAATCAACATAAAGAGAATTAAGACATACCCAACATGAAAATGAAATCATCATGAAAAATCTTGGAATGAAATTAACATGAGGGAGCATAAAACATAATCAGCATGAAGATGAAGTTAACCATGATAGTGTGAAAACATAATCGACATAAAGATCACGAAAGTTTTAATGGGTGGACATGAAATAAATATGATTGTAATGAAATAAAATTTGAAAATCACTGGTGTGAACGACTGGGGTCGGCTCACAAAACAAAATTTATATGATTAATCTGATTAGAGCGTAATAGAAATAAACATGAAACAACATTTTATGCATTAATCATGACAAAATTATGCGTGAAAACAGTGCATGAATGCATGATGTAGTTTATAAAACTTATATGCGCGAAGGTAAACGCATACGGTAAGTTTACCCAAGACAAAATGATAGGGCGCGGGACGCCTATGGGTCGATCCCAAAGTTAAAAGTTTCAATCAAAGCACATATGCGACTAAATAGGGCCAATCCTGTACCAACCATTACTTAGTCAAAATTCCTGCAACAGATGACATATGATATAAATGCATGAATGCATGAAACATAAATAAGTAAAAGTGATTGTCAAAACTTAACAGAAAAAATTTATGTGACTAATTATGAACTACTGAGGTTCAGTCCACATAGTTACAGTTCACGAGGAACATCATGCGTCGACAATGACACATAACTAAGTATGGATGACGGTTGTTCATTCCATATTATTAAAACGATACTGGTGAAAACATCATGGTTAAAACAACAAGGTGCTGAAAACGTTATGGTTAAAACAAAAAGGTGCTGAAAACATCAATACGTGGAATAACAAGTGTTGGCTTAGGAAGCTCATGGTGACTACCCACTAATCACAGGTCAAGTTTTAGAGCCTACAGATCGAAGCCTTGGCTCTGATACCATAATTGTAACACCCCACTTTGATAAGTGAACCGTTACGCGTAATTATGGCGTGTCGTCAAAGCATGCAAGGTAATATGTACTAAAACATACATGACCATAGGGAAAACCGGAATCAAACATTGGTTCCCAAAATAAGCCCAAAACATAAATAAAGTAAATGAAATAAATGAAATACTAAACAAGCATAAGTATATGAAGGCAAAAGGAGAAGAAGTCTATGGCAGCTTCCCTCCTATGCACGTCCTCCAAATGCTCGATTTTGTCCTTGGGTACCTGTCGTTTTGGGACATGGAAAGGAAAGTAACGGCTGAGCATAACGCTCAATGCGCGAATATATGACATAGTATGAATGACTGAAACATAATAAAGACTTAATAGCAGCGGAAATGTATAAGTCCTGGAAAAACCTGGTATAACTTAGTAAAAATGGTTTTATAGTTTGAAAAGCCTTATGTTTATCATATGAAAACTGTTTAACATGTTAACCATTAAGTCAATATAGGTCATGAAATATCAACGTGTATGAATACTTAGAGGGGTGACCTCGTCATGCAATTAGAGGGGCTGCCTCTAATTAATATAAGTCTGGGTAGGAGGGATCATCTCCTTGTGAAGGATGCAAGGCACACACCACATTCACCTGAATAATCTGCTAAAAACATGTAACTAGGATGCACCCATACGCCCACATGATAATATAATAATGGCCAAAAGCTGAAAGGGACGCCACGAGCAATCACTCTGCCGTGGGGAAGTCATAACATTGGTGCCTCCAATGTTATGGTTATGGTACCTCCATAACTAGGTGGAACTGGTCATGCATGTATATGGCTTAGGCATTTAAACTAAACATAAGCAATTCAAAAACATATAAAACATATACTGGGAAGACAATTGGCTGCATACGGGGAATCCTAACAAGGAAAGAATGTCCATACTGAAGGACGGAATATCCGAACCTTGTGTCCATTGAACGGAAAAGACGAACGAAAGGAAGTCCTACTCCGATCTCACTATTGCTACATAGAAGGATACATGTATAAGTATACTGTTTACTGCGTACGTAACTGATTATAATATGTCTTGACTGTTTTATATGTTTTAGTCTTGTCTTACTGATTTTAATGTTATATTGTATTTATCATGTGTTTTAAATCTTCTGGTTAAGTATTAACTGATATTCTTGTGTTATTATACTTGTAGTGTAATAATAAGTAACTTTCTAAAAATAGCAGGTTTCCTAAAATAGAAAGTTTCCAAAAATAGAAAGTTTTCAAAAATAGATTAACTGCTTAAAATAGAATAGTTCTAAAAATAAAAAGTTTCCAAAAATAGTAAGTTTCCTGAAATAGAAAGTTTCCATATTTAGGAATAAGCTGAATTAATAAGCCAAATAATATAGGCTTAGTTTTACTGATTAAATATGTTCATGTGATTAGTAATATAGTTTATTAATTAATACATGTAAATTACATAAACTATAGGTTATAGGATTTAATTAAATATAACATGATTTAATTAAATTAAAGTGCATAAAATACTTATGTTAAAACGTGTATTAATATTTATATTAATATAAGCTAAGGCATGAAAATTAATTAATTATAGCCATGTTTAATAATTACTTAATACTATAGTGTAAAATAAATAATTAAATACTTAGGTTAAAAACATGTATTATTTATAATAATAATTAACCTAAATCCATGTTTTAATTAAATTAATTATTACCATGCCAAATTAATTTAATTAACTTGTAAATTATATACTTGTAAAATTAATCAAACTTGTAAAAAAAATAATCATGAACCGAACCCGTGTATTATACTTTTAAACATGACGTGAACCGGACCTAATTAATTTAATAATTCTAGTATAATTAAGGTTTAAATAACATAGCGTAACTTGGCAAGATTAAATAAATATTAATTAGATTAACTAAAATTAATATTGCATGATTAATTTAATACCATAATTAAATTAAATAAAAAACATAACTTGAAAAATGTTAAACCAAACATCCCTTTATAAAACTTTAAAACTGTAACCAAACGCCCCCTTAACTGTTTTTCTTAAACCAAAAACCAAACACCCCCTAATCTGCCAGTTCCCCCTGGCAATGTGTTACTACCACCGGTAGTGGCCGGTTTCCCCTGCTTGTAATAAATTCCCACCGAGACCTGGGTGGTCTAGGTTCCCACTTCCTGAACAACACACCCTCGCCGCTACCACTGTTAAGCCAAACATACCCCTGCTAGCAGCAGGGTTTGCGGCTGATGGAGCAAAAAGCCCACCGAGAGTCTGGGACTCTCGGTTTGTGTGCAATCCGGCTGTAACTAACGTCACAACCCACAACCTTGGTTGTTTCCCACGTTTTATAACATTTACTAATCTGTTTTATTCGGTTCTTGATCTATTACTCATAAGAAAAAAAAAAAAACGAGATCAAAGGTTACCTATTTGTTTGTAGGGTTCAGGAAAACTAAAACATGAACATCAACCTCGTTTCTCTCTTGTAGCGACCCACGATCTCTCCTGTTTCTTTGGAATGGAAGACGACGGCAGCATGATCCCCAAAAAAAGAAAAGAAAAAAACGCCGGCTTGTAGTTTTAGGGTTTTTATGTTGTTTTTTTGTCCAAATTTTATTTGATATACTCCTCCCCGTCTGTTGTTTAAACCGACTAATACAATGGGCTTTGGCCCATTTATTCTCCCTTATCTTGTCCAAACCGCCAGCCCAACCTACTACTAGTCTACGTCTTCGTTATTGCATCACGTGCTAAAGTATAACGTATGTGCTCGTATTTTACAAGTCGCGTATTGTTTATCATTCGTAATACTTGTTTATTGTGTTATAATTATCGGGCCGTGTTTAAATATTATACGTGTATATTCTTGTTTCAGCGTTCGCGTAGTTCGTGTTATAATACTTATTCGTAGTGATTATCATGTTTCTAAATGTTCGTAATCGTATGTTCGTGATCCTAGTTATTATTGTTAATAATTGTCGTGTGCAATCACGTATTTAATACTTACTGTGTAATCACACGTACATAATTTTCTGTAATTAATATTCGTGACATGTGTTCCCGTGTTATAGAAGGAAATTTTTAATGTGTACGTACGTTATTAAGTGTACTGTTAATGGTAAAAGCATGCGGGTTTTACATTTAAAATTACTTTTGATGCTAAAACCTATATAATTAAAAATAGTAATTCAGGTTATTCCATTTGTTTAATGTGAGTTGAACTCGGTTTGATTTAATTTTTCGATTTTATATAAATAAAAAAGAAGTAACAAAATTAACCGAGCTGAATAGACCAAGTAACTTAATGACTGAACCAGTGATCACCTTTTACCTTTTTTCATATGCTCCCAGTTTATGTGTTGCACCAAAAATATTTCAAAGTTAAACCCTCAACAGACAACAGTCACACCTTTACTAAATATACCACCTCTAGTATGTTAACATAATAATCAGATGATTGTGACAAACTTAGACTTTTTTAGCTGCTTTTTTACTTTATACACTATACAACTAAATTAGAGACCACTTCAAATCTGCGTTTTCCAGAGAGATGATCAACTCCTCAAATATCGATCGAAACTTCACCCTTGTTTCTGAAAGTTTATGGACATAAATTTTAGTAGTCGTGTGTTAGTATCGAACTCGGGATTACGGGATTGCACACAATACGTATAGAGTTAATTTATTTAATAAATATGTTTATATGTTTATTAAATTAAATCGAGCTGTAACTTTAACGACCGTTAAATATTTAAGAGTTAAGGTTTAACAAACGTTATGGAATTAAATAGAAGAGGAAAAGAAAAGTCTGGAACACCCCACAAGGGGTTGTCGACCGTCGGTTGAACCAAAGGAGGGGGAGAAGGAAAATTTCCTTATCTTTGTTTACTTAGGCTACAAGTATTTTTAGGCCTATATAAACATCCCCTTACCCTCATAATTCAACACACCACATTTTCTCTTCTCTCTCTCTCTTGCGTCCGATCGACCAAACGCACCCTTAGGGTTGTTTGTTTGGTTTGTTTGGTTTCTTGAATCAAGTCCTAGCCCCTCTCAAGGGTTGTTGGGTTGATTTTACACTAGACGTTGAAGCTCATTTTACGCGTACTAGCATTACGGTTAGCTCGTTGTAATACGTGTGTACAAGAACGTAATATAGTCTTACTTTAGACTATATCTTGGTGATTCGATATAAACCTTAATTCGGTGTATTTGTTCTTGTTCGTGGGAATTGCTTTGCAAAAGGTGTGTAACCCTAAATCGATTAATTATAATTGTGTTAATTATGATCTTGTTAAATCGCTTCCGCTATATGTGCTTTGATCTTTGTTAAGGTTTTAATAATTGTTATGAACTATATAAACCTTCGGTGGTATCAGAGCCGTTTAACATGTTATAATTATCGAAGATCTAAAGTTTTTTTGGGTTAAAACTACATGTTTTTTAGGTTTTGTAAAAATTAGGGTTTTGTTTTTTATGTTGGTCGAATTTTGGCCGAATGTTATAAAAAATAAAAATTTTAAACCCTAAATTACATGTTGTTTATTTTTAGATTAAATTGCATGATTAATTGTTATGTCATGTAGATTAAACGTTACGATCCGTAGATATTTAATTGTTAAGTGATGTGGGTAGATCCATGATGAACATGCATGTTTTCATGGATCATAAAATTATATGTCTATATGATTTTATGTGCTACGTGTTTTATTTGATTCGATAAATCTAGAATTAGGGAAGAATTTTATATGAATATAAAAACCTAGATTTGATGTTTATTGAATAAATCGTATGCATGTGGCTATTTGATTGATTTATTGCACATATAAATTGTTATTATGTGTTTATGATTGAGTTTTTTACTTGTTTATGTTAATTGTATGAATTGTCATAAACAAGGGTTTTTTAAGAAAAATAATATGGACTAAATCATATTAAAACTAAGATTTTTTTGAGATCTAAATTATATAGAATTGTGTTGATTGGTATTCACAATAATAATTTAACGGTCTACTCCTTTTGACAAACTATAATTGGGTATAACGCGTTGATGGTCATGTACCCGGCTAAGGAATGAGGTTACGCCATTATCGCTGACCAAATTTCTGGCTCGCCTGTGCGTCAAATTGAAATTGCCTACGATTATTATTTGCATTATACCTTAAGGTTGATTTACCGCAAATTCACATCCGAAACACAATGAGTAAGGTTATTGCTTTGTGCTTTAGCCGAGTTCTAGAAAAAGTACATTGTGAATAGTTGTGGGTAATTCTTTAATTGGTTTAACCAATACCTCAACACAATATATGCATAAATTTAGTCTTGTGAAAAAGTTTACTAAATGTTTTAGTAAACTTATGTTATGGAGTTGTATGCATGCTTCTCTATACATAGATTTTGACATCAAAATTTATACCCTTAAATTTTTGTCGAATGCTATCTAATTGACGAACACTTGAAATTACTATGTCGTCATATGATATTTTTGGACGATGTTGTGATGGAAAGAAAAATTTCATTGAATGAGAATTCGCGTTATAATTTTACGTTCTTTAGATTAGACGACTTAATTAAGTTACTCAGTGAGAACTGGAAACTTAAGGCATTCAGAAGGGATGAAACATGTTTACAATGCAAAACGTTCTTTTGGCAATGTAAATCCCTTAAATATCTAGAAATTGCAAATTGTTTGTCAATTGAATTGTTCGACAAGTCACTATGTCGAATACGTTCATTACTAGTAGATCAACTGATGTAATGGATTTATGTCAATATAGATTCTAGTTTCAAGGAAAATACTATGGTTAATTTATTTACATGGGTAATTTTATTTTCTTGAAAGTATTTTTATCGAAAATAATAATATTTTGAACTTATTTATGTAGAAATGGCTCAATCCGACAACAACGCTTTAAGTTCGGCTTTCAAAATTTTCTTTGATCGTCTTGAACTTACTGACCCAAACTTCAATGATTGGTATCGCTCCTTAAGAATTGTTATGAGAGTAGCAGGTACTTTTGAATACTTGACCAACGCCGTTCCGGCCAAACCTGTTGAAGGGGCTTCAGATGCCAAAAGGCTTATCCACAAAAACGATATTAAGAAGCACTCTAATGTGGCTTGTTTTATTCTTGGGAAAATGTCACCTTCTATCCAAAAGAAGTTTGAGCTTTATCCTCTCATGCGTATGCTTGAAGAACTCAAGGCAATGTTTGAGAAGCCTCAAGTTGTGGAGATATTTGATTTAGTAGATGCTTTGCATAGCTGTAAGCAATCCCCTGGGAAATCCGTAAGTGCACATTATTTGGAAATGAGAGGTTAAAGGGAACATCTCATTGCGCGTAGGAAGACCTATGACAATGATATGGCGATTAACTTAATCAATAGGCCCCTTAACAAGGATTTTAACGATTTTGTTAGGAACTTCAATATGCATTGCACGGGGAAGACAATTAGTGATTTGCACGCAATGCTTATCGACTATGAAAAGGTTTTAAAGGACAAGGTGTCTACCTCTACTTTAAAACCCGCATAAAATACATGAATGCATTAATTACACGAAAACACAGATTAATTAAAACTTTATATTTAATTAATACACGACACGTACCAAGAATAATTAATGTTTAAATACAAGTATTACGTATATTATTATTTATTATTTACAGGTACTTACATATAATAAATAATTTATGACAAGAATAAACACGAACGTAAAACACGAACACATGTCACAAAATTTATAACTCGACACGTAATTAAAACACGAAAAACGGAAACATATGATTATAAGGGGTGTTTGGACGGCAAGAAGGGAAAAGTTAAGGGAGGCCCATGGCCCGACCCGTTAAGCAAACATTCATGTATCAAAAACCTTCCATGGATTTCATTTAATCACTATAGCAAAATTAACAAAAACCTATCTCTCTCTTCCTCTTTGGCCGCCGGATACACAAGGAAAAACAAGAAGGAAAACCATGTTTTGATCTCTAAATTATTAAGGGTACTGTTCGTGGTCATAAATCCCTAATGACAACGCGCACGGTATCTCTAAAATTTAAATCTTTCATTATATTTTTATTTATTCATGGATCTGTTAAATATAACAAGAACATATGATGTTAAACATGATTCAAGCATGTATTTAAACAAGTCTAAACCGGGTTTTGTTCGGGTGTCACGGAAACCGAGAGTTCTATGACTCTCGGTCGGGTTTTGTTTAAGCCAGCCGCACCCATAATGGGGCGGTGGTTGTTCCTTTTGGTCAGCCGCAACACCAAATGACCCCAGCAGTGGGGGCGTTTGGCTAAATAGTAGGAACCAAGAGCAAGAAAGCTCTCGGTGGGATCTTTGTGGGCAGAAGTGGCAACCGGCTAGGCCGGTGGCTGCTGTGTGCTAGCGGCGGCAAACCACAGCCTTGCGGCTGTGGTGGTGTCATGTGGTTCAAGGCATGCCGAGACATGGGTGTCTCGCTGTGGCTCGGTTCGGGGCTCGGTTACACGAAAAACACACAAGGGTGTGTTTGGTTTAGTTTTGGTAAATTATTTTTATTAATTTAATTAAGTTATATTAAATTAATCATGTTATAGTTAATTTAATTAATCAAGACTTATGATATAATTTTATTAATCATGAATAATGTCATGGCCATTAATTAAATAAACTATACATTTTTATAATTATGCATATAGTTATTCATGATAAATTACATGTTACATTTAATTAATTAAGGACATAGCATAATTACTTTATGTAGGTCTACGAAATCCTTGGATTGTCTAAGTGTTATAATGATCTAAAGAGAGAGAGATGAAGAACTTAGAGAGAGAAAGTAGAGAGAGAAAGGAGAGGATGTATTATTGAAAAGTAAAATGAGAACCAATCCCTCCTAACATGCTAGGAGGGGGTATATATAGCCCACCCTATATGTAGGCTTAATAGGTTGGGAAAGTTTCATATATATCCCTCTTTTGAGTCCAAATTTCATATATATCCAACTTCACTAAAAAATTTCATATATATCCCTCATTTTAATGCAAAATTTCATATATATCCAACCTTACTTAAAAATTTCATATATATCCAACTTAAAACTTGAAATTTCATATATGTCCAAATACCTAATTTATATATAACTAAAAATCTTAAATCCATATTAATTATCATTTAAACTTAAAATAATTCGTGTTTCTTTACCTAATAATATATAAATCTAATCACCAAAACAATGACAAATCATTAAAATTTCATAAAAACAAATCTAACTAACCTTGCAATTGCAATAGATAGTAACCCCAACAATCAGTATTTTTATCAAGTTGTGACACTACTTCCGTCTTTTTAATTTTACAAACACAATTTATTGGTTCCATCAGTATTTTGATCACTTTCTTCTATTTTTTGTATACTATCTAATGATGTTAGTATTATTATGATTCTTGTATCATTTATACTATATGATAGTAAGCTTTATTTTGCAACTAATCGAATGATATAACTTTTGTGTTTATTTGGTAATTGTAATTAGGTCTTTTCTTTTTTATTTCTAAACACTTTGATAACATATGATTTGAATTAATGTGTGTGCATATAATAATTTGAGACATTGTTTATATTAAAATATATATAATATATATGTAAGTATATAAAAAAAGAAATAAGTGTATAATGGTTATTTTAGGTTTAAATAATATTTAATATGTGTTTTATGTTTTTAATTATATATAAATTAAGTATTTGGACATATATGAAATTTTAAGTAAAAAATTGGACATATATGAAATTTTATGTTTAAAATTGGATATATATGAAATTTTTAAGTAAGGCTGGATATATATGAAATTTTGTGTCAAAAAAGGGACATATATGAAATTCTCCCTAATAGGTTATATTGTTACATAACTAGATCACGAGCCCATACTACGTATATATCGTTGGAGTGACTGATCCTTCCTAAATACGTAAAAACGTATTTCCAACAATCTCCCCCTAAGGGAGGTCACTCCAAGTTACAAAGTCCTAAATAGTCTATAGCTCATGATCTTTAGCTAGCTGTGCTAACAATGATGTGACCGAGACTTTCTTGGTAAAAACGTATTTCCAACAATCTCCCCCTAAGGGAGGTCACACCAATTTACAAAATCTTAAACCTAACATACTATGCTTGAGTCTTTGATCTTGTACTTATGAATATACATATGAGATCTTTGACTTTAGTCTTGACCATGTTTCCTTGCCTTAACCGTGTGCATTCATCACTTGTGATATTCGCCTCCTCGTGACTTCATGTTTCACATACTTATACCTTGATTAATTCTTGAAAGCTTCAGAGTTCGATAGTGCGGAAGACTTGACTTTTAGGCTTTCTTAAATTTGTTGAAGTGTTAAGTGCAGAAAGTATAAGCATGTGGGGACGACTTCTTCTCGGACACCGTAATGCCACTGTCTTGTTACGCTGCATAAAACATTTAGCAACAAAACATAGACACGGATGAAATGGCTTTGAACATTTCAACCTACTTAGGTAGAATTTTACCTCCGGTCGGTGGAGACCGTTGGACGATATTAAATATCGTACTTGTGGCAGGTAGTTTCAATTAAGAACCTCCTTTACAAGATTTCGCGGGTAAACCCGTTCTCTTTACTCAATCGTCCAAAGTTGACTGCGAACATAAAGAATGAATCATTTGGATAAATTTATCCGCATGATTGAAGCCGTCAAATCCTATTCCTGGAACAAGTTTGATTCATTTAAATAATCGCACAATCGTTGCTTTCCAGTTGTCACGAGCTTGATTTATATAAAATCTTGCAAGTTACCTACCAAGTGCTGTTTGACGTTAACACTAGAAGGATTTCCACTCATCATTGTGAACACTAAGGTGTCACTCTGAGTGTTCTGGCAAGATCACTTAGATATTGCGTAGAGGCCTGGAACGTGTTTAGATTCAGTTAAGAATTAAACCATTGTTGCTTTCCAGTTATCACAAGTTTGATTCATAAACAACTTCACAAGTCACCTACCATGAGCTTTATAATGTTCGAGCAAGAAGGATTTCCATCTTGATTGTAAATACTTTCGTATTACTTAGATGTTCTGACAAGATCATGAAGATTTTGCGTAGGACTCTTAAGATCTTTCTTACTTTTCACAGTGTGTGAAGAAGCAAGGAATTATGAAAGTGTGTCCCAATGAGATATTTGATGATCTCAAATGGGTCTAGACTCGATTGTGCATTTTGGATTTTTAGTGATCGAAGGCTGGAGAGGAGGGCCACCTTTACAATATCAATATATTCGGAGTGAATAAATCGATAGATAATGCGTTGTCTCCGTGTGATTAAAATAAATATCTTTTGAGAGATATCTGAGTTAGCTGGGAAGGGTTGTGCATTGCATCATTGGGTACATGACGTCTTATCTTCAATATCAAGCATCTTTAAAATGATCTCTATAGCTAATGAGTTTCCCAGTTTCTGCCTAAGGTTGTAAGGAGGGCTACATTCTTTACACCCTTTATCTTTACAATTCTTTTTCATTCTTCAACCCCTTCAATGCTTACCAATACGTCATAACTAGCACCTTGTTGTGATTGTTCCAGTACTAACTTAAGTACTTGGTCGGCATTCAACTACGTTCATAATCTTTCTCCATCTTTCCTAAGGACTACTATTTCTATCTATGGAATGTCCCTGGGAAGATTCCTCCGGTTCTAGAAGAATCATTGGACTTTAACCTATCCTACCATCCTTATGTCACCACAATCTTCACTGTCGTGAATAAAGATGTTTTGGGTAAGTGTATGTCACCATGAAATCCATTTTTCTCCCCCTTAACATATGACTCGATATCTGAAAACATTTCGCATATGTCGGGATGAGCTATCACGTTAAGTCAAACCATTTGTGATTAATCATTTCCCATATTAAATCACATTTTCTCCCTCATATTAAAAATATTAACCCAATCGATGTTTTTAATATCAATTTATTTAATAACATTTTAAGAAAATTTGGGAAGAAAAATGCAAATCCAATTATCTTCATGATAATCACAAGCCCCCCCTCTCAAATTAACGAGGGTGTACTTGAAACGTAAATTAAATACCTTTTAAACACAAGTGTAAGGTATTTAACACATGCAAAGATCATATATGATAATGTATTCACAAGATTAATAATTTATGAGGTTGGACCTGAATGATGGAGAACATCATATGATAAAATCACATGGTTCTTGTTCACGAATGTTGGTCGTCTCGTCACGTCTGAAGTTATCTCTTGACACTATGTGTATGATTGATATCGTTGTCTTGACACCAATATGTGAACTTGGCACTTTCGGCATCAAAGATTTTGAATGCTGGACAAGTGCTCCCCCTCAATTGTTGACTTGTGTTCTATCTAAAGAGCTGTAGTCGCCGTTTGAGTAGTCGCATCGTCGAGTATGTAGATATCAATTGTAAATTGCTCCGGATTGTGGAGATGATAACTTCATAAAAACAAGAGTTCTCTAGTTTTAACAAATAAATGCACTGACACGTACATATATTCGTGTTAGATTGTGTTATTACGTAAGCACAATCCCTTACATGGTTATAAAATAAACCATGCCCGTGAAAATTAATTCCCATTTTTGAGTCAAAGCTTTCCGGTGATATGCGTGATTTTAATATGAAAGACAAGTTACTATCTGAAATAATAGCAAACCTTTTGGAGCATGTTTTAAAACATTTCAACTTCTGCTCGAACTTTATTTACAACCCCGTGTCATTATTGAATGACATTTCTAGGATCGTAAATATTATCGATTCCAGAAGACATGCTTTTTTTTATCAAAACATTGCTGAACACACAATTTTGAATGATTTAGAAAAAACTTTTGAAAAATTCTTGAAAAATTGTGTTCAACGGTTTTGAAAACCAATTACTTGAGCTTAAGATTTTGAATATCTTAAGAAACGAGCTCAAGTCCGAGAAGTTGTAAACTTCCCGTTGTTAAGGATAAGTTACCATCGGCGATAAACTTTTCTTTCAACTGAAGAGCGATTTCTAAGCTGACATTTACTTAGAAGTCGTTTTTCATGAGCTTGAAAAACTTTTGAATGTTTTAACGTAAAGATCATGACCGAGAAAGATGAATTTCTCGTTATGAGGAAATGTTCTCTTATTTAAAAGATACACTTTCCTTTCTGAGCTTAAAACTTGGAATGGTTTAATACAAGCTCATGAACGAGAAAAATTAATTTATCGTTCTGAGGAAAAGTTATCATGAAAGACAAGCTTTCCTAAAATTAAGGTCCGAGTTACAATCTGGTATCTAACTGTAAGTCATTGTGCATGAGCTTAAAAACTTCGAATGTTTTTAATATTAGCTCATGGCCGAGAAAAATTATCCTTTCTTTGAAGTCTGGGGCATAATCTGAGATATAATTATACACCATTTACACAAGCTTAAAACTTTTGAATAGTTTTAATGTAAGCTCGTGTCCGATAAAATTTAATTTCTCGTTTGTGAGGATAAGTTTATCATCGGTGATAAACCTTCCTTTCTTTGACGCTCGGGTTACAATCTGTCATGTGACTACAAACCGTATACACGAGCTTAAAATCTTTGAATAGTTTTAATGTAAGCTCGTGTCTGAGAAAAATTAATATCTCGTTTTAAGGATAAGTTTATCATCGGGGATAAACTTTCCTTTATTTGAAGATCAGGTCATCGTATGATATTTAACGATGAGCCATGTACATTGTAAACTTATTTGCAAATCCCCTGAGACGCTTGTTTCTCTGATATCTGCTTCTTCAGTAACCAAACTCTGAGAGTGTCCTTAGTTAAACGGTATACAAAGATCGGACCGGCTTGTTTTTGTTGATCCTTGACTTTGGTACCTGCATTCTCATATAGAGTTTGTATGCTTTTATATGGGTTATCGATATCTATCTTAGAACCATGCAGGGATTCACAGTTTTTTTTTCTTGTGCCAGAGGTGACCTGAGGAGATGATTCACTTGTCTTAGTTGGGAAACGTTTTCTTTTATAGAATACCTTAAGTTCAGGCTTAATAGATGTATCATCCTTTTCAGTTTCCTCCCCAGTAGTCTTAGTAGGATCGGAGACTATCCTAGTTACAGGGCACTCGTTTCCTACAAGCGTGAAAGTTCTACCAGTGGGGCGCCAAACATTACTAATGTGTTTGATTTTATCTAGCCACTGGAATTTAATTCTAGCATGGGAGTTCACCTCACGAAGGAATTTCTTAACACAAGAGTCATGATTTGCCTTAAAGACACATTTTCTACATGTTTTACAAGTAGCATATTTAATGTCCGAGTAAGATCTAGAATTCCTAGATGATTGATTGATGCTCCTAGAATATGACATGCTACGGTTAGCAGTGTTGGGTAATCTAGAAGGCATCTGACTAGGTTTGAAATTCCTATCTCTTACTTGTGTCTTTTGAATAGCTTCCATTAGACCAAATTTATGATGAACGTCATTTGAACTAGTTCGAGACGTGTTCTTTGGACTATGTCTAGGGAGACTAGAGGCAATCATGTGATTAGGTCTTGCAAAAGCTATTTTAGTCACATTGGCCCTAGTTGGTGGAGTGATTGGTCTAGAGATATGAACCATATCAACTTGGGAGGCAAACCGCGGTCTCGAGGATTGTGGTCGCTCAGATCTAAATGCAGTCAGTTGTCTGACGGACTGATTTTGAGGCGGTTTCCCCAAGATAGATGATTATTCAAGCTTAGTTTCCACACTAGTTCCTTTAGTTTTCCTCAACTCATTTTTTAGAGCCGCTATTGCAAAGACCTTTTCCTTAACTTGAGCCTTTAAAGTCTCATTTTCTTTGGGAAATTTATCTTGGGATGCCAATGTAGATTCTAGCAACTTAATTTGTTTCAAAAGATTATCCTTTTCAGCTTTAGAATCTAGAACTTTTTGATCCAATTTTCGTTTAAGAACAACGTTTGACTTTTCAAGTTTTTCAAAATATGTTTCAAATTTGTTCGTATTCTTCGAAAATTCAAGTTTGTCATTCTCAAGATCTTTTGATTGCTGAGCTACGATCGTTTCGAGCTCTTTAATCTTGGAATCAGAAGTAGTTAATGAAACACTCATAAGGCAGTTATCATGATTGTTAGCATTTTGAACACTTTCTCCCCCATAATGACGCACATCGGATGAATCAGAAGTGGTATCGCTATCACTCTTTTCCATCCCATGTTTGTGATAACTAGGTTTAAAATGCTCAATATGCGGCATGTCATCAGCATATACATCATATACAACATTACATTGTACCATTTTTGTAGGCTCGTCGTCATAAACGGGTATGGTGTCATCAAAAGAGATGCATGGAACATTCCCTGACGTGTTGCTGATATCATGCTTAGCTGTTGGTTCTATTTCTTGGCACTCTTTAGCAACCTCCAAATCGTCAATCGTATGACCATTCTCCTCTTTCATCGTAGATTCTTGCACTCAATTATCATATGCTTGCTGAAGTCGGGATCTTTCATAAATCAAAGACGAGACCGATATCATGAGTTTCAATAATGTACCACGGAAATCTTGAAGCTCGGTATGTGTGTCTCGAAGAAATGACTGACAAATCACTGAACTTTCAGACTGACGATATTGAATTGGAGAAAAGGCGTGAGTTGTGTCACGAGAGCCTTATATGCAAGTGCCGTTGCAGGGTGATTGAATTCTTCATTGTGGAGTTTCTATGCTAGTTGGTTCAAATCGAGGAATATTAAGTCGATAAATATGTAACGATCTTGAACGAAGAGTGTCACAAATTCGTTTCCTCCTTGAAGCCATGAAAGAGTCACTATATGAAACTGAAGTAGTCGAAATGAAGTTATGCCACTTTCACTAGCTTTGTCTTGCATTTGATGCAATTCTCCCTCTTGAAACGTTGAAGTCAACGATTCTGTTGAAGTTCGATGAACAATGACGTTAAAGATTACTGATCGATCGAATCAATGAAAAAATGTAATTTTGTTTGTTGTCCAAAAGTCCGTAAAAAAACTCTAATTCGTTTTTGGTAAAATGAAACTCTTTCTCGTCACCTTGTCTCGTCACTTTGTCTGTTTTGAAGCCCGAATACAAATTAACCAAGAAATCAATAAATATATCCTCATAGCCGAATCACACTTCCAATATTAAATGGCTAGGCCCAAGTTAAGTATTACAATTTCGTACAACCCCTTTGAACACGTGCTATCAAAAGAAATTACCCGGTTCAAATGTATCCACCATCCTACTAAATCCTAAACCCGGTATACTCCCAACTCATTATATGAGTAACAATTCCGTTTATTTAGGACATTAGTGAACCCCAATCTCTTTCCTCAAAACATCCGCCCCCAATCTCATTTACCTCAAAACCTCTGTCCCATCAAATCTAATCACCCAATACTCCCAAAAACTTCTCTTGCACCTCAAATCAAAGCACCCAATACTCCTAAAAACTTAGTGTCTAGTGTCCTCCGTCCCTTATTTTGATTACTCCCAAAAACTTATCTACTCAACCGACATTCCTCAAGCTAAATCATCACCATCTAATCCATTCTACTCTTGCACCTCAAATCAAATCTCCCAATAATTGACTAGAGAACAAGGTTGCACAAGAAAAACGACTTCAAGATCTTTAAATAAGGTCTCGGATAGGTGCTTTAACTGTTTTTATGTGTTAGATCGATGATAGTGTTTAGTTTTTTTGTGTATATGCGGAGTTGTAAAGGTCTCAGTCAAAGCTGAGATCTTGATTAATATGCAAAAAAACAAAGCTGAGATCTTGAGTTTTTGAGGGTGTGTTTTGTTGTTCATGAGTCAAGTCGAGTCAGTGGTCTGTTGAGTTTTTTTTCGTGAGTCGATGGGTGTTCTTGGTGTGTTTGTTTGTGTTTGTGTTGGAAAATGAATTCGAAAACAAGTTGGAAAATGAATTCGAAACACAAGTCGGATTATGTGTTTCGAATAACAAGTCGGAAAATGAATTCGAAACACAAGTCGGATTATGTATTCCGAATAACAAGTCGGAAAATGAATTCGAAACACAAGTCGGATTACGTATTCCGAATAACAAGTCGGAAATGAATTCGAAACACAAGTCAGATTATGTATTCCGAATAAGAAGTCGGAATATGACTCTTTGGACAATGTCAGAATATGAGCAGCAAACCTTCACAATTCGGAATATAAGTTTATAATACCAAGACTAACTTTTTAAGAAGTAGAACAGACAAAACTTGAAGTCGGGAACATAAATATAATTCGGAATCCATATTAAACATAAGTCAGAAGTCGCAATCCATATTTATTTTGGAGGGGAAAAAATATAATTTGGAATACACAAGCTTAACAAAACAAGTCGGAATATAAAACCCTTTTATTCCAACTTATACCAAAAAATTTCAAACACTTGTACTTTTTACCCAAAAATCAATCAAAAAATTCCAACTTTTTCGTGTTTTTACCAAAACAAGTACCCAAAATCAATTCTACAACTATGTAGATGATTTCTAGAAAGATTAAACCACAAATAACACAAAAATATTTTTTGTTTGGATCGAATGATTTTAGATCAAAACTCACAAATCAATGATGAACAACCACAAGAATAAACCAATCATCGATGGCTCTTGATACAAATTGTAGGTCCATAAAATCCTTGGATTGTCTAAGTGTTATAATGATCTAAAGAGAGGGAGAGAGATGAAGAACTTAGAGAGAGAAAGGAGAGGATGTATTATTGAAAAGTAAAATGGGAACCAACCCCTCCTAACATGCTAGGAGGAGGTATATATAGCCAGGGACAGAACCAGGGTGGGTCCCGGGGGGTCCCGGGACACCCATGGATTTTTGTTACGTAATGTTAAATTTGTTAAAAAACTTTGATTTTTGTTAGATTTGTGCTTAATGCACCTGGTCTCTAAAAACGTTGTTTGTAGCATTATACAATTTATTATAAGTGCACCTAGTCGTTTTGCTTTCTGGTTCCGTCCCTGTATATAGCCCACCCTACATGTGGCTTAATGGGTTATATTGTTACATAACTAGATCACGAGCCCATACTACGTATATATCGTTGGAGTGACCGATCCTTTCTCAATACGTAAAAACGTATTTCCAACATTTTAATTACACGTTAACCATGGTTTAAATAAATTGATATCTTACTTTAATTTAATTATAAAATATCAAGTTATGGTAAAGTATTATTAATATAAATCAAGTTATATTATTAATTAATAATTATTTATAAACCATGTATTATACTATTAATTAATAATTATCATGTTAACCTAAAGTATTTATTTATTAATAAACTTTACTATATTATGACATATAATTAATCATGACTTATGAATATAATTATTAAGCTTTAGCTTATATCACATGCTTATTAAACAAGCTTATTACTATTTATGGAAATATACTAATAATGGAAACATGCTATTTATGAAAACATACTAATTATGAAAACATGCTATTTATGGAAACATACTAATTATAGAAACCTTCTATTTTTGGAAACTTCCTATTTATGGAAACTTGCTATTTTTGGAAAGTTGCTATATATGGAAACCTGTTATTTTTAGAAAGTTACTAGATATAGTAACCTGTTATTTTTAGAAAGTTACTCATTATGAAACATCAAGTATAATAACAGATGAAACATGAATTACATTAATGACGAACACAAGAAAACACTAAGAAATACATGATAACACATGAAACAGCAAAACAAGTCAAGAACATGCAAAACAAGTCAAGAACATGTAAAACAAGTCAAGAACAAGTAATACAAGACAAGAACAAGTAAAGTAACTAATATTCAACAAGTTATACATGAACACACAACTCATTCACGTCTTTATTATGTAGCACTCGTGACGTTGAGGTATATTACGTTCGCCTTTCATCTTCATTTCGTTACTAGACATATGGTACGGATATTCCGTCCTTCAATAAGGACATTTCTTTTCTATGTATGACTAGGATTCCCCGTTTGCTGCCATTTGTCTTCCCAAGTAGTTTACATGTCATTAAACTTTCAGTAATTACCATGTTATGATTTTAAATTGCTTGAGCTATATACACGCAAGCCATGTTCACCTAGTTATGGAGGTACCATAACCATAACACTTGAGGCACCGATGTTATGACTCTTCTGCGACAAGAGTGATTTCTCACGGCGTCCCTTTCAGTAATTTGGCCATTGTTATTATAATGTGGGGTAAATGGGTGCATCCTAGTACATGTTTTGTAGATTTACACGATGAATGTGGTGTGCGCTCTACATCCGTCACATAGAGCTGATCCCTTCGCCCAGACTTATATAATTAGAGGCAACCCCTCTAATTGCATGACGAGGTCACCCCTCTATGCATTCATGCACGTTGATACCTTTCATGACCTATATGGGCTCTTGGCATTTAAATTACGTTTTCATGAATAAACATAAGACTTTTCAAATATAAACCAGTTTATAAAATATGTTCCAGGTTTTCCAGGACTTACATTATTCCGCTACATTTTCATACTTTACTTATGATTCAGTTATTCATATCATGTCATATATCCGTTCACTGAGCGTATTGCTCAGCCGTATTTTCTTTTCATGTTCCCATACGGTAGGTACTAAAGGACAGACTTAGGTAATCATGAGTACGCGCATAGGATGGAGGCTTCCATTGAATTCATTTCCTTATTGCATTTATATACTTCTGCTTCGCTTCGACATTGTTTAGTCCTTTCTTTACATTCTTTACTTATGCATGTGTGAGCTTATGTTTTGGGACCGATGTTTGATTCCGGTTTCCTTTATGGTCATTTATGTTTTAAGACATTTACCTTGCATGCTTTGATGACACACCATAATTATCATGTAACGGTCCACTTGTCAAAATGGGGTGTTACAATTATGGTATCAGAGCCAAGGTTTCGACCTGTAGGCTCTTAAACTTAACCTGTGACTAATGGCTAGTCACGAGACTCTTCCTAAATTGACACTAAGTTTTATTTCATGTATCATTGTTTTATTTAAGTTTTTTACTAAGTAAGGGTTGATACAGGATTGGCCATACTTAGTCGCATGTGGTTTTCTTCAATTTTGTTTTGTGGATTGAACCATAGTCGTCCACACTTGCCCATATCAGTTTTCGTTGGCTATGCCTTCATAATTCTTTTGTGTACCTCTTATGCTTATTCCATGTTTCTAACAAATTAATCATTGTTTTTCCTTTGAAAGTGTCAGATGGTTAACATACGCACAAACGAGGAACTCGCTGCAGCTGTCAACGCAGCTTTGCAGGATATGCTTCCCAAGATCCAATATTAGATTCAGACATAATATCAGGCTATACCGAATTAGAATAATCCTCCTCCTCCTCCACCAGTCAGACTCCACACATGGCTGAAGAGATTCAACAAGAAGAAGCCTTGATCATTCGAGAAGGCTGAGGTCCAGTCAGATGCTGAGAATTGGATCTCGCATATAGAGAAGATCTTTGATGCCATGGGTTGTGATGGGATATACAAGACAAGGTTGGCATGATACAAGTTTGAGGGTGATGCGTTAGCATGGTCGAGAGCTTACAAGCAGACTAATAGAGGTGAGGCATGGCTTACTACCTTGACATGTTTAACACCCCCAAATTTACACGCAGCGGAATACATCTTTGGATGCTAAACAATGATACAACAACACATAATTTATAAAGAACGACTCGAAAAGAGACATTTTAGATTTATCGTTCCTAAAACATTTGTCAGAGTAGCGTAGTCCCAAGTAATCGTTACCAAAAGATAAGTTAAAACAACATATTGGTTTGTTTTAAAAATGGAACGATAAATAAATCAAAGAGTTTGAACAACAAAAGCAGTGCACAACTTCATTCCCCGTGACCTCCAAGCTTCCACTTCTTGATTACCTGAAATACATGTGAGTAAAACAATCAGCAAAAATGCCGAGTGAATCTATAGGTTTATGTAATCAATTTGAACACAAGCAAAGATTATAAGTTTGTGGCATGCTTATAAGCATCAAATAATAATTTGCATCAACAATGATAATTGTATATAGCATAAATTGCAATAAGCTCATGGAACCGAGCCCTTAGACACTCCCATATCAGTCTAATAAGACGAGAGATTTATTAATTGTCGGTTACCTCCAGATTATTGGTACATTGCCGTATACCTGATTTCTCAATACAATATGCTCAAACAGTGTGGAGGTCGGGCCTAAGCTTCTATGACAAGTCCACAAAAACTGAACCTGGGCGGCTTCCCCCATAGATCTATTAGTTGTACTAGCGGCTAGCCCATCATAAGCTAGTTAACGGTCCATAATTGAGGCTTTAACAAAGGCAATCACTTAATGCAATTTAAAGGCAACCACGGGTCCATTCATAGAGGGACAAAGCATACCATAAAAATCTTGTGTTCTAAGTTTATAAAAACATGTATTCCCCCTCGCGGGTTTAAAATCATTTAATAACTAGTATAAAGCGAGGCTATAGACTCACGTTGATAATGAAAGGCGGATTATCGGCTACGGGCGTGCTTCGGTCACGGAAATCTATATAAATAATAATCGGTCTTAGACTCTTGTCTAATGACTTTTATCAAAATAACAATATACATATGATGATTATCAAGTGGGTTTATATATCCTTGTTTACTCATTTTAGTGTTTACGTTTTGGTAACTTTTTACTAGTTTACTAGTTTTACCTACTTACCTATTTTAAGTCCAATAAGCTTAGTATAAGTTCTTTAACTTGTTTTAATCTATTTTATACCTATATTATCAGTATCTATACTTTCCATGTTGGGCCCAAATGGGTTAAGCCCAATAAGTCCTTTTTATAAGTGTTTAACTTCTTTAGTCCAATTATTAGTCCAATATGCTTAGTTAGCTTGTTAATGTCCGTATGTCATATAGTTCGGGTTTTATCGGTTTTTACTTGTATTAGTTACTTATATATCAGTATATGACTTTTAAAAACTTTACATTAGACGGGTTTGATCGTCTAAGTTTTAATTGGCGAAAAACGTTAATTTTACGGTAATAGCCGAAAAAGTCGTAAAAATCAAGTTTATAGTTTTTATTACTTATAAGTATTATTCCACTACCATTTATATAATTTATCCATTTAATTAACCTTTTACATATTTATATAAATAAGTTTCTTAAGTTAGTGGGTTTTTATTTTACATTTTATACAATAAAATTTTGAGTGCTTATATAATAATAATAAACATTAATTCTCAAAATCTGATTTTTATCTTCATGTTCACCATTTTTATCATATCTAGAGTTCTATAATGAATTAGAAGCTCATTTTTGGGTGGCATGATCTTCATATTATGTGCTACATTTAACTTAGTTATAGCTACTGCTCATTTTAAGTTTATCTTGCCTTAACAGTCCCTACAAAACTGCTTATTCAGATTAGAACACCCAACTTGTTTTGATCATATCTCACTCATTATATTGATTCCATTGCATGGCCAACTCTCACATGTGTATAACATCTTGTACTTACTGTAAATGGATCATACCATGCAATTTTATCAGTTCAAGTTTTAGTTATATACTGTTTTTATACAGCCAACTAAATAAGCATGATTTTAGCCTCATTTCTTTTAGTTATTAACCTTTTAAGCATATTTATCAACACTTGATCCCCACACAACATTTTTATCATCATATATACATCATATACATATACAATAATAAAGAAAATTCATTTGTTCTTTACAAAAATAACAAGAGAAAATGAAGAGGATGATCTTCTTTACCAACAAAGTGTATTTCTTGTTTTTGGAAGACAAGAACTTGATGAACACCAAAAGTAACTCCAAGATCATCAAACACCAAAAACAATAGTTGAGAAATCAACCCTAGGACACAAGCAAATCACCTCCTATGTTGTTAATATGGCCACCAAATGATCAAGGCTTCAACATAACTCCATGATAGAGCTAGATAACATGTATTTCATGGCTAGAAAAGATCAAATAAGGGTGTTTGTTCTTAAAAGTAGATGGAAAGGGGTGGAGGTTTAGAGAGAGTTTGAGGTTGTTTGCATGTATGGAAAGATGGTATGTGTGAAGTGGTGGAAGGTTTGATGGTTTTAGCTAGTAGTGGCTTAAAGTGTAAGCTTAGTCTTACACTTGTAGCTAACAAGTTAACAAGATGCCACATATTGATGTGGTGTCTTGTTTGTGCCATCCCATGGTGCTAGTGGGGTGGGACAATGTATTTTGTTCCATCTCACTAGTTTACGGGTATTACTCGATTCTAGTTTTCTCGATTTGCGTGCCCTTGGATCGTTTCACGAAAAACGTTTTTATAAATGATGAATCAACGTCACAAAACGAATCCAATAAAAATTGTCTCATCAAAAACGGAGTTCAAAAACGCAAATACGTAATCCTAAGGTTTCCGGTTTAGTCGTAAAGGACGCTAAATTATGCACGTAAGCCCAAATTTAAATCCGTAAATTGTGAGTTCATCAACCAACACAAAAATAAGTTTCAAAATATTATACGATATAAAATTTTTGGCATCCGTCGGTATCGCGATCACTAGTAGTCCTCGTTGCTCGTCAAAATATTAAAATATAATATTTAATATCGGTTTCAACTTAAAACGTTAAACATAATAATATTTAACGTTATAAAATACTTCAAAATAATTGAAAATAGAATTAAATTATGACCTTATTTTTACGGGTATTACATCCTCACCACCTTAAGGGAGCGACGTCCCGACGCTCAACTCACCTCATACACGAGTTGATCACTACCCGGAAGGATGACGACATTCCTTATAAAGAAGTCTTCACGTTCCCACGTGAATCTCGATCCACGATCTCCATTGGTTCTTTTACAAAACGCAACTTGTCGTCAAGTTGTATCTCACCAAAAAGGAATAAATAAGTCCTTATCCACAAGTCACCCGTCAAACTCGACACATGAAAATTTTATGAATTACACGAAGCTCGTTCGACGACAAGAATAGATGACAGGATTTTCGGGTAAGTCCAGTTAAAAAGAATGTTGCAATTTAAAGGATAGCCACTGGCCGGATAGCCATGGACACACATCAAAAAGAATTAACAAGAAAAACATTTTCATCATCGGAGGGTGCTCACACGCGGGTCCTCACTTAAAAGATAATACAAAGACACCATCTCACTTTCGCCAACGCGCATTCAAAGACTCAATAAACATCGTTGTTGAAAGTCAAAAATATATTACATAATATGTGTTCTACATGATCGGACGTCATTGGATGATGCCGTCTCAAGTTCTCACAACTTAAGATCATTTGACTAGATCACACACCATATAAGTACATAAAAGAAAAAGGTCGAACATAAACATCGATTATAGATCTCCACCGTTAATCATCGAGAAAACCTTGAACGAACCCTTGATAATAACCACTTGATCTCCAGAGTCTTTCCACTTGCGGTGTCGGCTTCAACATGCTCCTTGAGGTTGCAACGAATTTATTAACTCCATTCATTAAGAGATTCGGTCCTCAATCATTCCACTAGTACACGCGTAAATCCTGGTGACACTTATAGTTTCTTCTTATACACGGCTTCCGAATATTCACTTTAAACTCAGAATAAAATAGTGATCTTCAGTACGAGGAACAGAATGAGATAAAAATAAATTCAATAAACGCATAAACGGACTAGATGTGGTAAAATGATTTAAGGTTGACGACCGACGAGGGATCTCGAATCACGTAACCGTAAAACATAATAATTCACAATACTAGAAAAATGAGAGCGAAGAATAAATTAATTAACATTAAAATAACGTTTGTCACAATTATCCGTCCCGGATTTGGTATTACCTTAAGACTCAATTGAGGTACTTTCTTGATAAAGATGATATATTAAAAATAGAAGTTAAATAGCTTCATAATTTATTTTGGTTGTCTTAAGAAACTTTGAAACAATGACATGAATTTATTAATTAAATTCGTATTGATGGTTACAATTAGAAAATGTAATTTCCAAATTAAATCATTGTTAGGAATATAAATTAAACCGGTAATTTTCATTACATTAAAAGTAAAGTATGATAAGTCAATTAGTTCAAAAGATAGAGCATAATTTTATTTTAAACATTAGTTTTAGTTATACAAAATATGATGTATAAATTTGACCTTTTTCTTATGGTAGTTATTTCGATAATTGAAAATCATTGAAAAATGTATAAAAGTTCCATAAAAAAAAATTTATAGTACGTTGTAGAAATACATAAAGGTGTTTATTATTTCAAAATAACATGGGATATATTCGGGTTTCGAAATGTGACAAGATAACAAACGAATACGAATGAAAATAATAGTCAACAATTAATACGAAATCAATGGTACAAAAGAGAACGGAGCAAATGTCGTATGAATTCTTAAAGAGAATAATAAAATAAAGGCGTTGATGGTAAGACGATAAGAAATAATAGATTAAGCAAGTTGTCAAATTTTGTTAGTGCGGTTGATGGTTCACCAATATCACCTCGTTAACTTAGCGGTGGTCGTTACACGATCGGAAATAAGATCCATACAAAAATTTTAATCAAAGAAAATTCCTAATAATCACTTGTAATTAAAACAAATCAAATGAACAATGTTAGTGTTTAAAGAGATAAGTCAAAGCACGGTTCACAAGAGTGGATTTCGAGACAAACGAGAGTGACGGACGTCATCCCGGATATACGGAAATCACTCTAGTGATAATTCATTATTCACGTGCGGAGACATTCCAAAGATCTACCCAGCGCATAAAGAAGATTGGACAAGAAGGAAGGATAAAACATTGAGACTTTCAAGTCATTTATCAACAGTCGGTAATTAGACGAACGGTCAAAAGAAATCTGTTATAAGACAAAATGAAGTAACAAGTGGAAAAACAATCATCGAGTAAAAACGTACTTAAAATCACGTAATTCGTTTAACGAAAGGTAAAAAAAACATATGCGGATGCATAGAAGTTGTGCTACTTGCATAAAATATAAAGGTTTTCAAAACTTCTTTTCAATTTATTTCATTTTATTTATATTTATCATAATTACAAGAAAAAGGTTGATTATTATCAAGATTTTTAAGGTGACTACTATTCAGCCTAGCATGGCTCCTTCTAAATTAGACATAGGTGATCAGGCCATGTAAAATTTAGGGCTAGCAATGCAGTGCTCCGTTTCGTCGAAAAGTATTATGTTTCTTATGTTTATATATAAACCATGCCATTTGTAAAATGGAATTTAAAAATAGTTTTATAAATTTATAGGATACAAGTAATTTGTGAGATACTCAATAAGCAAATTTTTTTTTTTGTTACGAAAAGTATTAAGACCAAAGTAAAAACAATTGGTGAAAATAATCGTAAAACAATATCAGATTTATTTATAAGGTGACATTATGAAAACGTATAAAGTAGCCAAAGGTTTTCAAAAAGTGGCAAATAATAGCTCATAAAAAAAACCAATGAAATGGTTACAAGTTGTTAAGGTTTCAAAAGGTTATAAGGTTTAGACGAAAACGCCATGAGACATGTGATAAAAAAAATATCGATGAAGAATGTGAAGACAAAACTTCAAAACTCAACTCAAATCAGTGGAAGGTTAGAAGAAAACGAAAATAAAATAACATCGAATGACAAATGAGTCATATATATGAAAAGAATAAAACAATCCACATGTGTATTCTTTGTAAGATACTCGACACAACATGCTTTTAAGAAAGTATGTTATTCGTTTTTAAATTACACCATTAATCCGGTAATTGCTAATCTTGAACTGTTTTTATTTTTAAATATTTTCACATGCAACTAGTATTCGTTAGTTGTAAAATAATATTTGTTAAAATTTTACGATCTCAAATGAAATCAAAACAGCTTAGAAACATTTAAAACTCATGTTCTGAATTTTCTATCAGATTTAACTTTTAAATATGAGCCGATTAATTTACCCGATAAACGACATCTCTAAGACTCAGAGTCTAAAGCATTTTGATGCAAAACGACGTTTCAGACGACTTTCTAGTTTTACCCGAGACCTGAAAACCAATGTAAAATGACCAAAATACCCCTGCAAGTTCTGTGCAGGTTTGACTATTTTATTTTAAAAACGCAGGTTTTACTTTTAAGTTTTGACTTGTTTATACCGCCCCTACAGTTTCTGCATAAAGTGTATTTTTCGACACTTCTTAACGGCTCAAAATATATACATATATACACACATGTCTTGTGGATTTTATAACAACGAAAAATAAATCTCGTAATGAGCATAAAATAAAATATAGCATGATGAATGACAGAAAATGCTTCAAGGTATTCAACACGAAATTTAGGAAGCAAGACGGTGAAAGACGTTCGTAATTTAGATTTCAAAATGCAATGTAGGCAAATCTCCTTGGTGCCACGATTGTCAAAAACACAAAACATAACAAGAAAAGAATGGAACATTAACATGCTTCACTCCGGGAGCGAGAAGGTTAATGAAAAACAAATGATACAATTTTATATAAGTAAAATCGTATTCCAATTCTAGCGCCATAATCTAGACGATGATTTATAAAATGACGATGACGTTACCGAGATATAAGTGAACAGTACACTTCGGAGTCGATACATATAAATGTCAATAAATAGCGGTTAGTCTATTCCAAGGACACATTGAGCTACACAATGGTCTAGAGATTACGTTAAAAGACGTCCAAGCACAAATAGCCGGAAGACGATTTGGATATTTACGTAGATATCTCAAAGGGTTAAATAATGAAAGTAACGCGCGCAGATGAAGGTATATAAGGTCATAATATAAATTTTTTTCAATAAAAGCAATTTAAATACTTCAAAAATATATACAGAAAGATCTTGAAAATTCATTGTATTTATTTAAGTTAATCATTAATATATGATAAACTTTTATCGAAAAGTTTAACGACATAAATATATATCGATAAAGGATTATAGTATTTATTTAGAAATACTTAGAAATAAGGCATACATAATAATGTATACTAAAGTTGTAATCCCAGAAGTAGCTTGAACCTGAAGTCACGCGAAATCATGTGCACCGACTCTTTGAAAAATAAAACCGACAGTTATAGTTTAGGTTTTTAGAAAAAGACCTAGTTCTCTATAACTCATGGCTCTGGTACCAATATTTAACACCCCCAAATTTACACGCAGCGGAATACATCTTTGGATGCTAAACAATGATACAACAACACATAATTTATAAAGAACGACTCGAAAAGAGACATTTTAGATTTATCGTTCCTAAAACATTTGTCAGAGTAGCGTAGTCCCAAGTAATAGTTACCAAAAGATAAGTTAAAACAACATATTGGTTTGTTTTAAAAATGGAACGATAAATAAATCAAAGAGTTTGAACAACAAAAGCAGTGCACAACTTCATTCCCCGTGACCTCCAAGCTTCCACTTCTTGATTACTTGAAATACATGTGAGTAAAACAATCAACAAAAATGCCGAGTGAATCTATAGGTTTATGTAATCAATTTGAACACAAGCAAAGATTATAAGTTTGTGGCATGCTTATAAGCATCAAATAATAATTTGCATCAACAATGATAATTGTATATAGCATAAATTGCAATAAGCTCATGGAACCGAGCCCTTAGACACTCCCATATCAGTCTAATAAGACGAGAGATTTATTAATTGTCGGTTACCTCCAGATTATTGGTACATTGCCGTATACCTGACTTCTCAATACAATATGCTCAAACAGTGTGGAGGTCGGGCCTAAGCTTCTATGACAAGTCCACAAAAACTGAACCGGGGCGGCTTCCCCCATAGATCTATTAGTTGTACTAGCGGCTAGCCCATCATAAGCTAGTTAACGGTCCATAATTGAGGCTTTAACAAAGGCAATCACTTAATGCAATTTAAAGGCAACCACGGGTCCATTCATAGAGGGACAAAGCATACCATAAAAATCTTGTGTTCTAAGTTTATAAAAACATGTATTCCCCCTCGCGGGTTTAAAATCATTTAATAACTAGTATAAAGCGAGGCTATAGACTCACGTTGATAATGAAAGGCGGATTATCGGCTACGGGCGTGCTTCGGTCACGGAAACCTATATAAATAATAATCGGTCTTAGACTCTTGTCTAATGACTTTTATCAATATAACAATATACATATGATGATTATCAAGTGGGTTTATATATCCTTGTTTACTCATTTTAGTGTTTACGTTTTGGTAACTTTTTACTAGTTTACTAGTTTTACCTACTTACCTATTTTAAGTCCAATAATCTTAGTATAAGTTCTTTAACTTGTTTTAATCTATTTTATACCTATATTATCAGTATCTATACTTTCCATGTTGGGCCCAAATGGGTTAAGCCCAATAAGTCCTTTTTATAAGTGTTTAACTTATTTAGTCCAATTATTAGTCCAATATGCTTAGTTAGCTCGTTAATGTCCGTATGTCCTATAGTTCGGGTTTTATCGGTTTTTACTTGTATTAGTTACTTATATATCAGTATATGACTTTTAAAAACTTTACATTAGACGGGTTTGATCGTCTAAGTTTTAATTGGCGAAAAACGTTAATTTTACGGTAATAGCCGAAAAAGTCGTAAAAATCAAGTTTATAGTTTTTATTACTTATAAGTATTATTCCACTATCATTTATATAATTTATCCATTTAATTAACCTTTTACATATTTATATAAATAAGTTTCTTAAGTTAGTGGGTTTTTATTTTACATTTTATACAATAAAATTTTGAGTGCTTATATAATAATAATAAACATTAATTCTCAAAATCTGATTTTTATCTTCATGTTCACCATTTTTATCATATCTAGAGTTATATAATGAATTAGAAGCTCATTTTTGGATGGCATGATCTTCATATTATGTTCTACATTTAACTTAGTTATAGCTACTGCTCATTTTAAGTTTATCTTGCCTTAACAGTCCCTACAAAACTGCTTATTCAGATTAGAACACCCAACTTGTTTTGATCATATCTCACTCATTATATTGATTCCATTGCATGGCCAACTCTCACATGTGTATAACATCTTGTACTTACTGTAAATGGATCATACCATGCAATTTTATCAGTTCAAGTTTTAGTTATATACTGTTTTTATACAGCCAACTAAATAAGCATGATTTTAGCCTCATTTCTTTTAGTTATTAACCTTTTTAAGCATATTTATCAACACTTGATCCCCACACAAAATTTTTATCATCATATATACATCATATAAATATACAATAATAAAGAAAATACATTTGTTCTTTACAAAAATAACAAGAGAAAATGAAGAGGATGATCTTCTTTACCAACCAAGTGTATTTCTTGTTTTTGGAAGACAAGAACTTGATGAACACCAAAAGTAACTCCAATATCATCAAACACCAAGAACAATAGTTGAGAAATCAACCCTAGGACACAAGCAAATCACCTCCTATGTTGTTAATATGGCCACCAAATGATCAAGGCTTCAACATAACTCCATGATAGAGCTAGATAACATGTATTTCATGGCTAGAAAAGATCAAATAAGGGTGTTTGTTCTTAAAAGTGGATGGAAAGGGGTGGAGGTTTAGAGAGAGTTTGAGGTTGTTTGCATGTATGGAAAGATGGTATGTGTGAAGTGGTGGAAGGTTTGATGGTTTTAGCTAGTAGTGGCTTAAAGTGTAAGCTTAGTCTTACACTTGTAGCTAACAAGTTAACAAGATGCCACATATTGATGTGGTGTCTTGTTTGTGCCATCCCATGGTGCTAGTGGGGTGGGACAATGTATTTTGTCCCATCTCACTAGTTTACGGGTATTTCTCGATTCTAGTTTTCTCGATTTGCGTGCCCTCGGATCGTTTCACGAAAAACGTTTTTATAAATTATGAATCAACGTCACAAAACGAATCTAATAAAATTTGTCCCATCAAAAACGGAGTTCAAAAACGCAAATACGTAATCCTAAGGTTTCCGGTTTAGTCGTAAAGGACGCTAAATTATGCACGTAAGCCCAAATTTAAATCCGTAAATTGTGAGTTCATCAACCAACACAAAAATAAGTTTCAAAATATTATACGATATAAAATTTTTGGCATCCGTCGGTATCGCGATCACTAGTAGTCCTCGTTGCTCGTCAAAATATTAAAATATAATATTTAATATCGGTTTCAACTTAAACCGTTAAACATAATAATATTTAACGTTATAAAATACTTCAAAATAATTGAAAATAGAATTAAATTATGACCTTATTTTTACGGGTATTACAACATGGGTGCAGTTTAAGGAGTTGTTCTACAATCAGTTCTTCCCTAGAGCTGAGCAGGAACGACTGAGGAGAGATTATTATGCTATCTGTCAGAATACGGGTGAGAACAACACAGAATTCATGCAGCGTTTCCTTAGGTTAATTGGTTTCTGGGTGCAGCAACTAGCACATCAGAAGAGCAAGTGAAGCATTTCCGTTGGGCACTTCACACCTCTATTACTATTCGTCTACTGTGTGCTACATTCACTAATGTGGCACAAGTGGCTGCCGCATTACGCAGTCTGGAGATGCTCCATGATAGGGATAATTTTCAGGAGTCAGCCCAACCCGAGAAGAGGTATATTTCAGTCATCAAGTGTAACCACCTCATTCAAATCAATATTTTCAATTAAATATCATGTCCTATTCTAATGTATCTTTCAGGTAGAAGGGTGGAGACCGGTCCCAACCGGCCACTCATCAGAACAACTACAAGGGAAACGGTCAGACTAATGACCATAATGGATCAGACAAGCGTGGTGGTAGTGATAACTATCGTAACAATTCTATATACTCATGACATAAATTCTAACATCTCAGCATTATAACAGGAACTCTGGTAATGGGCATGACCAGAACAACAAGGGCAACAACCTAATCACTCAGCTCAATCTGGTATTATACCTAAACTTTTAGTGTAGTCATTTTTATGTTCCAATAATCATGTCTCACACATATCTTCTGAATCGGGCTCCCAATTAGCAAGGGTACCCACTGGAGGGTATTCTTATCCCATCTGCACCACTTGCAGTCATAGAAATCCAGGACCATGTGGTCGTGTTGTAGGTGTTTGTTTCGAATGTGGGCAAGCAGGCCATCTCATAAAAGACTGCAAGAAAGGGGACATTGCTGGTACATCAGGTACTACCCCTCAGAAACCAGGAGCATCAGGCCGTGTGTACACCACTACCAGGGATCAGGCAAACAAGTCTACAGGTACCATTACTGGCATCTTATTTATGTATGGACATGCTGCCTGCATTTTATTTGATACGGGTGCGACTAATTCAATTATATCCACTACGTATGTTGCCCGTATTAATAAGACACCTACACCACTTGAGACTGTGTTAAATATATCCACACCCATGAGAGACTCTGTACGCATTACCCAAGTGTACAGAGATCTTCACTTAGAATTTAATGACACGATTCGTTCTGTCGACGCCCTTCCTTTAGACATGTGCGATTTTGATATCATTTTAGGCATGGACTAGTTGGCAAAACACCACGCCACGATTGATTGCCACATATATCGAGTTATATTTGGTGATCTTCAAGCCCCAGATTACATTCATAATGGTTTTATACCAGGACTGCCTGTATAAATCATTTCTGCCTTGCAAGCACATGCCTTACTAGCTCATGGCTGCGAAGGTTTCTTACCTAATGTTCATGACACGACTGCTAAAGCTCCATCTATTCATGATCAACTTATTGTCTTAGAATTCCAAGATGTGTTTCCAGAAGAACTTCCGGATATACCACCTATTAGTGAAGTGGAGTTTAGCATTGATCTCATCCCAGGAGCTGAACCTATCTCCAAGGTTCCTTATCGCATGGCTCCCATAGAGCTCAAGGAGTTGAAAGACCAACTGCAAGAGTTAATGGAGCGAGGTTTTATTCACCCGAGTTTATCACCATGGGGTGCATCGGTGAAATTCATCAAGAAGAAGGACGACAACATGCGTGTGCATTGACTACCGTAAGCTGAACAAGATCATGATCAGAAATCGTTATCCATTACAACGTATCGATGATCTATTTGACCAACTACAAGGTGCAAATCACTTCTCCACGATTGACCTACGGTCAGGTTACCATCAGCTGCAAGTGAAGGAGCAGGATATTTCTAATACTGCTTTTCGCACACGAGATTCATGGATTTGATGAACCGTGTTTTCCATGAGTTTCTTGACAAGTTCGTCATTGTATTTATTGATGACATTCTAATCTTCTCAAAATCCAAGGAAGAATACGAGGAACATCTTCGCACGGTACTACAGATTCTTTGCCAGAAGCAACTGTATGTAAAATTTTCCAAGTGTGAATTCTGGTTAAGTAAGGCGGCATTTCTAGGCTACATTGTCTCCGTAGAAGGGATCACCATGGATCTTGCGAAGGTTGAAGCTATCACAAAATGGCCAAGACCGACATCTGCAACAGAGGTTCGTAGTTTTCTGGGTTTAGCTAGAGATTATCACAGATTTGTGGATAAATTTTCATGCTTACCCTTGCCTTTGATAAAGCTGATGCGTAAGGGAGAGAAATTCGTCTAGAATGATGAGCGGGAGAAGAGATTTGAAGAACTTAAGCAGCAATTGGTTTCTACACCTATTCTTACTCTCCCATCTAGCACAGATGGATTTCAAATTTATAGCGATGCTTCGGGAAAAGGACTAGGTTGTGTACTCATGCAACATGGGAAGGTGATTGCCTATGCATCATGTCAGCTTAAGCTCTATGAAGAAAATTATCCCACTCATGATCTGGAACTAGCAGCAGTTGTTTTTGCACTTAAAATCTGGAGGCATTATCTTTACGGTGAGTCATGTGACATCTTCACTGATCACAAGAGCCTCAATTACATATTCACGCAGCGAGAACTAAACATGAGACAGAGACGGTTGCTAGAGCTACTAAAGGGTTATGACACCAACATTCAGTACCATCCTGGTAAAGAGAATATGGTGGCTGATGCTCTCTGCAGGAAATCCGACATGATTGATGTCATTAGGGTGAAAGAATAGATTATTCGTGATCTAGAGCAGTAAGACATTGAGTTCTTTGTACGTGGAAAACATGGTTACTAGGCTAATATGAGAATTGAGCCATACTTAATATCTCAAATCAAGGCAGCTCAAAAGGACGACGGTGAAATATGGGCGATTATTCAGAACATCGATCAGCAGACAGAGTTCCGTATAGACGTCGATGACATTGTAAGGCAGGGTACCAATTTATATGTTCAGGAAGATTCTACACTCAGGGAATCCTTGTTGACTGAGGCTCACATCTCTCCATTTTTGATTCATCCAGGTTCTACCAAAATGTACCATGACCTCAAGCAGCATTTTGGTAGAGTGGCATGAAGCAAGATGTTGCTACCTTTGTTTCTAAATGTCTCACCTGCCAGCAGGGTTAAGATAGAACATAAGCGAGCTAGTGGTTTACTACAACCATTAAAAATTACCGAATGGAAATGGGACAAGATATCCATGGATTTTGTTACCGGACTACCACAGACTCAAAAGAAGCATGATGCTATATGGGTCGTTGTCGATCATTTAACCAAGTCTGCTCATTTTCTTCAATCTGCAAGGATTACTCAGTTAGCAGATTGGCAGAAATATTTCAGCAAGAGATCATGCGACTGCATGGTACTCCATCAAAAATATTTCAGCAAGGGAATTGGGATGACTACATCTGTTTGGTTGAGTTTGCGTATAACAACAGTTGGCACGCAAGTATCAAGTGTGCACCTTTTGAGATGCTATATGACAGAAAGTGTCGTGCTCCAATCTGTTGGGATCAGGTTGGTAAACGAATCATTGAGGGTCCAGAGATGATTGAGGTGGCTAATGAGAAGGTCTCCATCGCCAAGGTGAAGCTTCAGGAAACTCATGCTCGTCAGAAGAGCTATGCTGACAAACATCACAGAGCATTATAATTTCAGCCTGGTGATCGTGTTTTCTTGAAGGTATCACCAACACGTGGAGTCAAGCGTTTTGGTATTAAGGGAAAGATCAGTCCTCGTTTCATCGGACCGTTTGAAATTCTCGAACGTGTCGGTGAGGTATCGTATCGTTAGGTGTTACCTCCTCAGCTATCTCATGTTCACAATGTGTTCCACGTATCCTTACTCAGAGGCTACAACTACAATCATCTACACATTGTCACGTATCCACTCGATCAGATTCGAGAGGACCTATCCTATGTGGATGAAACCGAGGCAGTTCTCGATCATCAGGATTGGGTCATGAGGAGAAAGACGATTCCATTTGTCAAGATCCTTTGGAGGGACCATCCTGAGCGGGAAGCCACTTGGGAAACGGAGGAGTCTATTCGGACTTTTTACCTCATATTCAGCTATGATTCAGGTATGTCCTTTTCAGCTTATCATATCTCTAATTCGAGGAAGAATTATTCTTTTTGGAGGGAAGAGTTTTAAAATCCGCTTAAAATACATGAATGCATTAATTACACGAAAACAAGGATTAATTAAAGCTTTATATTTAATTAATACACGACACGTACCAAGAATAATTAATGTTTAAATACAAGTATTACGTATATTATTATTTATTATTTACAAGTATTTACCTATAATAAATAATATATGACAAGAATAAACACGAACGTAAAACACGAACACATGTCACGAACTCTACAACTCGACACGTAATTAAAACACGAAAAACGAAAACATATAATTATAAGGGGTGTTTGGACGACAAGAAGGGAAAAGAGAAGGGAGGCCCATGGCCCAGCCCGTTAAGCAAACTTTCATGTATCAAAAATCCTATCTCTCTCCCTCTTTGACCGCCGGATCCACAAGGAAAAACAAGAAGGAAAACCATGTTTTGATCTCTATATTATTAAGGGTATTGTTCATGGTCATAAATCCCTAATCACTACGCGCACGGTATCTCTAAACTTTAAATCTTTCATTATATTTTTATTTATTCATGGATCTATTAATTATAACAAGAACATATGATGTTAAACATGATTAAAGCATGTATTTAAACAAGTCTAACCCGGGTTTTGTTTGGGTGTCATGGAAATCGAGAGTTCTATGACTCTCGGTAGGGTTTTGTTTAAGCCAGTCGCACCACATAAGGGGGGCGATGGTTGTTCCTTTTGATCGGCTGCAACACCAAACGACCCCAGCAGTGGGGCGTTTGGCTAAACAGTAGGAACCAAGAGCAAGAAAGCTTTATGTAGGATCTTTATGGGAAACAGTGGCAACCGGCTAGGCCGGTGGCTACTGTGTGCTAGCGGCGGCAAACAATGGCCTTGCAGTTGTGGTGGTTTCTTGTGGTTCGAGGCATGCCGAGACATAGGTGTCTCGGTGTGGCTCGGTTCGGGGCTCGGTTACACGAAAAACACACAAGGGTGTGTTTGGTTTAGTTTTGGTAAATAAATTATATTATTTAATTAAGTTATATTAAATTAATCATGTTATAGTTAATTTAATTAATCAATACTTATGATATAATTTTATTAATCATGAATAATGTCATGGGCATTAAATAAATAAACTATACATTTTAATAATTATGCATATCGTTATTCATGATAAATTACATGTTACATTTAATTAATTAAGGACTTAGCATAATTAATTAAATTACACGTTAACCATGTTTTAATTAAATTGATATATTACTTTAATTTAATTATAAAATACTAAGTTATGGTAAAGTATTATTAATATAACTCAAGTTATATCATTAATTAATAATTATTTATAAACCATGTATTATATTATTAATTAATAACTATCATGTTGACCTAAAGTATTTATTTATTAATAAACTTAACTATATTATGACATTTAATTAATCATGACTTATAAAAAGAATTATTAAGCTTTAGCTTATATCACATGCTTATTAAACAAACTTATTATTATTTATGGAAACATGCTATTTATGGAAACATACTAATTATGAAAACATGCTATTTTATGGAAACATACTAATTATGGAAACCTTCTATTTTTGGAAACATACTATTTATGGAAACTTGATATTTTTGAAAAGTTGCTATATATGGAAACCTGGTATTTTTGAAAATTTACTATATATAGAAACCTGCTATCTTTAGAAAGTTACTCATTATGAAACATCTAGTATAATAACACATGAAACATGAATTACATTAATCAAGAACACATGAAAACACTAAGAAATACATGATAACACATGAAGCAGTAAAACAAGTCAAGAACATGTAAAACAAGTCAAGAACAAGTAATACAAGACAAGAACAAGTAAAGTAACTAATACTCAGCAAGTTATACATTAACACACAACTCATTTACGTCCTTTATTATGTAGCACTCGTGAAGTCGGAGTAGATTACGTTCTGCCTTTCATCTTTATTTCGTTACTGGACATAAGGTACAGATATTCTGTCCTTTAGTAAGGACATTCCTTTTCTATGTATGATTAGGATTCCTCGTTTGCTGCCATCTGTTTTCCCTAGTATTTTACATGTCATTAAACTTTTCAGTCATTACTATGCTATGATTTTAAATTGCCTGAGCTATATACACGCATGCCATGTTCACCTAGTTATGGAGGTACCATAACCATAACACTTGTGGAACCGTTGTTATGACTCTTTCGCGATGAGAGTGATTTCTCATGGCATCCCTTTCAGTAATTTGGCCATTGTTATTATCATGTGGGGCGAATGGGTGCATCCTAGTACATGTTTTGCAGATTTACACAATGAATGTGGTGTGTGCTCTACATCCGTCACATGGAGCTGATCCCTCCACCCAGACTAATATAATTAGAGGCAATCCCTCTAATTGCATGAGGAGGTTACCCCTCTATGTATTCATGCATGTTGATACCTTTCATGACCTATATGGGCACTTGGCATTTAAATTACGTTTTCATGAATAAACATAGGACTTTTCAGATATAAACCAGTTTATAAAACATGCTTCAGGTTTTCCAGGACTTACATTATTCCGCCGCGTTTTCATACTTTACTTATGATTCAGTTATTCATATCATGTCATATATCCGTTCCCCGAGCGTATTGCTCACCTGTATTTTATTTTCATGTTCCCATACGACAGGTACTAAAGGACAGACTTAGGCAATTAAGAGTACGTGCATAGGATGAGGATTCCTTTGACTTCATTTCCTTATTGCATTTATATACATCTGCTTCGCTTGGACATTGTTTAGTGCTTTCCTTACATTCTTCTTTATGCATGTGTGAGCTTATGTTTTGGGACCGATGTTTGATTCCGGTTTCCTTTATGGTCATTTATGTTTTAAGACATTTACCTTGCATGCTTTGATGACACACCATAATTATCATGTAACGGTCCACTTGTCAAAGTGGGGTGTTACATCAACTCCTCAAGTAGTCAACATGCAAAAGGGTAGAGTGACTAAGCCAAAACCGCAAGCGAACAAAAAGATGAAAGGCAAGGGAAAAGTTGATAAAGGCAAGCAAGTTGCGAAATATCAAAAAACTAAGCAGAACTTTGCCAAGAAGAATCAATCTCACAAGGATGAGACTTGTCACCATTGCACTGCAAGTGTTCACTGGAAGATGAACTGCCCTCTTTACCTCGATGAGTTGCGAGAAAACAAGAAGAAGTCTGAGCTAAGTGCTGCAGCTTCAGGTATCTTATTTATGGTTGAATTATTTAATTTGACATACAAGTTAAACTCCTGGGTATATGATACGGGATGCGGTATTAACATTTGTAATACGCTGCAGAGGTTTAAGCTGGAAAGGAAGCTAACATATGGGGAACAATATCTGCAAGTGGGCAATGGAGCACAAGCAACTGTTGAAGCTATAAGAACGTTTAATTTAGTTTTACCTTCGGTTTTAATACTGATTTTAAATGATTGTCATTATGCACTTTCAATTATTAGGGGTGTTATTTCCTTTTATTGTTTGTTGAATCTTGGATTTATTCACATTATTGTTTCAAAGATGGTATTTTCTATTTTAATGCAAATTCTATGAATGGTGTGTTTGAAATAGACATGCATGATAATTCCAAGTATAATAATAATTTTGTCTTTAGCATGAGTAAGAAGAGAAAGTTTGACAAGAACTCTTCTTATCTTTGGCATTGTAGACTTGCCCATATTGGAAAGACACGCATACAAAAGCTTCAACGTGAAGGGATTTTGGAAAATATCAATGATGAATCGTTTGATAGATGTAAGTCTTGTAAATCTGGAGAGATGACCAAGAAGCCTTTTAATAGCAATATTAAAAGGGCTACTGATCTACTTGGTTTAGTACATACTGATGTCTGTGGACCACTTAGACATGTATCAATGAAAGGTTCTAGCTACTTCTTAACATTTACGGATGATTATAGCCGTTATGGTTATGTTTATTTACTTAAACATAAACGTGAGGTATTTAAACATTCAAAGTGTTTAAAGCGGAAGTAGAATTGCAACTAGGAAAGAAGATTAAAGCTCTTCGTTCTGATAGAGGTGGTGAATATTTAAGTCAAGAGTTTAAAAATTATCTAAGTGAGAACGAAATTGTTTAGAATCTTACTTATCCCTATACTCCACAACAAAATGGTGTATCCGAAAGGAGAAATCATACACTACTATATATGGTGCGATCTATGTTTAATCTTACAACTTTACCATTATTTTTTTGGGACTATGCCTTAGAATCTACGGTTCACATTTTAAATATGGTTCCCACGAAGAAGGTAAATAAGACACCATATGAACTATGGCATGGAAAAAAGCCATATTTGTCTTATTTAAAGGTCTGAGGTTGCGAGGCGTATGTAAAACGTGACTCGGGTGATAAACTTCAACAACGATCTGTGACATGTATCTTTGTAGGATACCCTAAGGAAACTATGGGTTACTACTTTTATTATCCACCTGAGAACAAAGTTATTGCTGCTAGGTATGGAGACTTTCTTGAAAGTAATCTTGTAAATCAAGAATTTAGTGGGAGAAATTATGATCTTGAAGAGAGTCATATAGATACATTACCTTCTAAAAACACTAGCGAGATAATTCCTGTAGAACCAGAAAGTCTGGTGGTTCCACCAGAAGTAATTCATGTACGTAGGTCTGAAAGGACTATACATGCACCAAGCAAACTATGTAACATAGAGGATGATGATGATGAAGTAGGGGATCTTGGAGAACCTGCTAATTATAAATCCGCCATGTTTGATCCTGAGAAAGATAAGTGGATGGTTGCAATGGATGAAGGAAATGAAGTCCATGAATGTTAATGATGTTTGGATTCTTATAGATCCACCACCGAATGCTACAGTAGTGAAACACAAGTGGATATACAAGAAGAAAACTGACATGGATGGGAAAATACTATCTTATAAAGATCGTTTAGTAGCTAAAGGTTTTACTCAAACTTTTGGCGTAGACTACGAGGAGACGTTTTCTCTTTTAGCAGACTTAAGAGCTATTAGGATTATCATAGCTATAGCATCATACTATGACTATGAGATATGGAAAATGGATGTTAAAACTGCCTTCTTAAACGGTCGCTTAGATGAAGATATCTATATGCAACAACCGGAAGGGTATGATAATCTTAAATATCCAAAACACGTGTGTAAAATTCAAAGATCTATTTATGGTTTGAAGCAAGCATCATGTCAATGGAATAAACAGTTTGATAAAGAAATCAAGAAGTTTGGATTTATTCAAAATCGTGATGAGCCATGTGTATATCGCAAAGCTAGTGGAAGTGATGTTATTCTTAGTATTATATGTTGATGACATATATCATGGGAAGTAACATTCTATGACTTAAAGCTCTTAAGGATTATCTTGGTAAATATTTTTTCTATAAAGGATTTGGGAGAAGCTGCATACATTCTGGGAATTAAAATCTATCGAGATAAGAGTAGACGGTTAATTGGTCTGAGTCAAGATGCTTATATTGACAAAATATTAAAGAAGTGTAATATGCATAATTCTAAGAAAGCTTTTCAACCAATGGAAGTTAAACATAATCTAAGTCATGAGATGGATGCATCTACTCCTGAAGATGAGGCTTACATGAGGAAGGTGCCGTATGCTTCGGCTGTAGGATATATTATGTAGGACGTAAGATGCACAAAGCCTGATGTGGTGTTTGCTCAGAACTTGGTCAGTCATGACCAACAAAATCCAAGGAAGCTCTATTGGACTGCTGTTAAACATATTCTAAAGTATTTAAGGAGTATGAAAGATATTTTTTTGGTATTCAGAGGAAAATCAGACACATAACTGAATGTAACAGGATTCTGTAATGTGTCCTGGCAATGTGATAAAGACGATACGAAGTCTCAGACGGGTTATGTTTTTGTTATTAATGCAGGAGCAGTTGATTGGAAGAGCAAAAATCAGACAACAATTGCAATGCATGCGAATCAATCTGAGTACATGGCTGCTTTAGAAGCTTTAATGGAAGCTTTTTGGATTAGGAAGTTTATTGGAGATCTTAGAGTGATGCCTTCAATCAAAGAACCTATTGATATATATTGTGACAATTCTACTACAATTATATTCGCTAATGATTCTGGAGTCATGAAAGGCGTCAGATACTTTATGCCCTACGCTTGTGAACTAGTGGAAGCTCGTGAAATCAAATTAATAAAAGTTCACACAAATGATAACATAGCTGATTCTTTTACTAAGGCTTTGCCTAGACCAAAGGTCGTTAACCATGCTAAAGCAATTGTGCTGCAATTAGCTAGTGATTTCATGCAAGTCTGTGATTAGGATTTGGATAAAGGATGTTAAGACATTATTATTTAATGAAATAAAGATTGGGTTTCGTTTATTCTTGTTATTTAATTTTGTATCCTATCTTACATGTTTTAGTCCATGAATAATTTGTATTCTTAATGTCCGTTGTCGATTAATAATATGGGAGTGTTATTAAATTAAGACAAGTGGAAATTGTGATAGAGTATACTTGAAAGTATATTGATCAATTTTGGATGATATTTGATGAGTTGAATATTGGACTTATCCCAACTATATGATTTTACTTTGTGGATCTTTGTCATCAAGTAAATCATAAATAGTTATCCTCAGACCTGATATATCAGGAAACTGTCGTGGATCTAGTGCATCTTTGTAGAATAATCTAACGCTAAACGTAACCGGTAGATATAAGGGTTAATTTCAGAAGTGTTGCAAAATTCATAAGTTTTGCTTGTAGTCAATAAGGAATTTATTTCCTCCAATTTCGTTTTAGAGTTTTAATACAGCTGGGCCCCTCGTGGGATTAGTAAGATGTTTGTGTGGCCGCACCTAAATTTATTTTGGTAATCTTACTGAATCTGTGAACGAGAAACAGAATGGTTAATGAAAGGAATGACTAAGATCCATATCCTTATTAACGTTGTATTAGAAATGAAAGGATAATAATAATGATGAACCATTAAAAGGTTTTATCTAGGAGACCTTACTCGAGTTGTACTAGAGGCATCGACGTATAACTGGACGCTAACCGATGTGATCACACTATTTAAATTTTTTTCCAAGTGGGAGCTGAAATTTTATGGACATAAATTTTTAGTAGTCATGTGTTAGGATCGAACTCGGGATTATGGGATTTCACACAATACGTATAGAGTTAATTTATTTAATAAATATGTTTATATGTTTATTAAATTAAATCGAGCTATAACTTTAACGGTCATTAAGTATTTAAGAGTGAAGGTTTAACGAACGTTGTGAAATTAAATAGAAGAGGAAAAGAAAAGTCCGGAACACCCCAAAAGGGGGTGTCGACCGTCGGTTAAACCAAGGGGGGGGGGGAGAAGGAAAATTTCCTTATATTTGTTTACTTGGGCTACAAGTATTTTTAGGCCTATATAAACACCCCGTTACCCTCATAATTCAAAACACCACATTCTCTCTTCTCTCTCTCTTGCATCCGATCGACCAAACGCACCCTTAGGGTTGTTTGTTTGGTTTCTTGAATCAAGTCCTAGCTCCTCTCTAGGGTTGTTGGGTTGATTTTTTACTAGACGTTGAAGCTTGGTTTACACGTACTAGCATTACGGTTAACTCGTTGTAATACGTGTGTGTACAAGAACGTAATATAGTCTTACTTTAGACTATATCTTGGTGATTCGATATAAACCCTAATTCGGTGTATTTTTCTTGTTCGTGTGAATTGCTTTGCAAAAGGTATGTAACCCTAATTCGATTAATTATAATTGTGTTAATTATGATCTTGTTAAATCGCTTCCGCTATATGTGCTTTGATCTTTGTTAAGGTTTTAATAATTGTTTTGAACTATATAAACCTTCATTTTCATGTTGCCTTTAAAAAACATAGTATTCGTCTTGAATGTAAAATATTTAGGAGCAACTAAACTTTGTTGAAAACTTGCGGTCAAGCGTAAATGCGGAACACTCTTAGACAAAACATAACATTAGGTATGTTTAGCGAAATCGGCTAGAGCTGGAAACAGATCGGATGATGTAGCATATATCTATTATACTATATTTTTAGGCCTCTAATGAATGTAGGGGGCACTAAATTTGTTTGGAATAGTTTTGGTTTGCTATGGAAAAAAACATCCATTGCCAAGTTATTGAAGGGTTGCTGCAATTGTATCTCAACTTAATGAGATCGTCCATTAATTAGCTTCTGGTATGTTAACAGTCTGTTGATCCAGTATCTTAATCATTATGCAGTTACAATCTCTGCCTCATTATAAATAGGTTGTGCAATGGTCCAGTATCCGTAGTATTGTAACCGCACAGCAAAATAAATACCAAATGTCAAGTAATTCTATACACAAAGATTTGGCTATGATGTCTGGGCCTAATTCTATACAACATGTGGTGACATCAAGGCTGCTGGGAGTTCAGCAAAGGTGTGAGTGCCTCCAAAAATGATGGGGTTGCAAAGCATGTCTCTAAACGTCCAACCAACAAGAGAACTAAAAAGGTTTCTGGCAATACCCTAGAAATCACCAAAAAAGATGTTGGTAAGGAGGTTGCCACTAATGAAACACATGTATATGAGCCTTTGTATTTAGATCACTTGGAGATGAATACTACTGCCTCTATTATTGTTATGGTTGGTAGAGTTTGGGATGTTAATGCAATAAAAGGGACTTATTTGAGTATTGATTTTTTAGTCTATGATGCAAAGGTATATTTGCATAATAGATTAGATACTGTTTTAAGTAATATGTTTTCCTACGATTATTCCAACTCTTTCATTTTTTCAGGGTAATACCATTCATTGCACTGCAAAAGGGAGTGTGGCTCACAATTTTATGCGTGTAAGAGAGGGCGATGTATAATTAATCAAGAATTTTATTGTGCACCAGAATAAGGCATAGTATCGAGTGAAGAAAGATGATACCTTCATGTTGGAGTTTGATGGAGCGACAACAATCAGAAAGGTTTCTGTCAGCCCTGATGGCTTCATTAGATATCCTTTCAGCTTTATCCATTGGGACCAAATTGTGGCTACAGATGGCAAATATTTAACTACTAAGATATGTGTGATTATTTAATAGCTTAAAATAATTTAAATTAGTTCATAATAAATAATTGTTAACATTTATATAAAAACCTACAGATGTTGCTAAGTATGTGACAAATGTTGGTAGGACAAATGAGATAAATAAAATAGGGTCCAAGACTTAGATTTCTATCTTGAAAATGATAGGTAGATACTGTTATTTATAATTGTTTTGTCTTCGGTTCTATATCCTAATTTGTTCCTTTTATTAAATCAGTGGACAATCAACGCGGGTCACCCTATGGGGAGCCCTTGGCGATGTTCTCATAGAGAAAAAAACTAAACAAGTTGGTTTATGCCCCATTGTTTTGTCATGCGTGTGTCCTAAGATTTATAACAGTAAGTGAAAATAATTTTTATGTGTATTCAAATAATGTATGTACACATGTTAAATCAAGTAGTGTTATTATCTTTCAGCTAAGATATATTTGTCCAGCACCACCTCAACCAAAATTTATGATGATTTAGAAATACCCATTATCCAGGACCGGAAAAAGGAAAACAGGTTAGAAAGTATATGTGTACTTCTATTGGGTTTGAAAAGTTAGATGTATTCTTACATATACCTTGCCGAATGTCAAGTGTGGCATTCTATCAGGAACAAGAGTTGGCCTAGTCGATCCATTTGAAGCAAGGGAAGGAACAATGTAAAATCTCCTTATGTGGGCCCGATACAGAACAAATGATGTATGTTCTTTTCGTTTTTATTACTCCTTCTTCTAATGTCAACTTGCTGCAATTTAATCTACAGTATTGTGTGTGCAGTCTGCGACCTTCCATTGTAGGCTGACCATCACCAACATAAGGACAAGACGAGGCTGGCATTATCCATCGTGTGGGTCTGCTACATGCAAGAAAGGTGCAACGAGGAAGGATGGCTACTTCTATTACAAATGCTACAATAACACTGTTGAATACCCAGTATTAAGGTCTATTGGTTCTTCTTAATTTAAATGATTTAAATTAAAAAACCAAACGACTTATCTCCTCACTATTACCTTACTGATATAGGCTTGAATTAGGCGTGGCGAATGAAACTGGGCATGTGTGGTTGTTGTTTTTGATGAAGTAGCGACTGAAATAGCTGGGTGTGCAGCTGATACCATTGTTGATGTTGAAAAGGATGAGAATGTTGATTTGCCACCAGCTCTAATGAATCTTATTGGAAACACTTATGTATTTGAAATCAAGACCCACACTTATTATGAATATGGGTCTTTTGAAAGTTTTACATGTTAGAGGCTCATTTATAATGAGGCATTTGTAGAAAGCGCTTGATCAGGCACGGAAGATGATGATACTGATGAGAGTGTAAAAGTTTTTTCCCAAAACAAATCTAATTCAACAAAAAATTTAGCTCCTGAAATGCCAGTGGATATTACATCCCCTCAAAATATTGTTGAATATGAATCTCCTTTGAAGATTGATCCTCGCTTGAAGCGGCTTTCCAAAGAGCCATTTGTCTCAACTCCTTTGAAGCTTGTTGAAACCAATAAAAAAATCAGGTTTACATCTCATTTGAACATGATACTCTTTTTGCGCACCCTATAATTATAAACACTAAATTTCTGTTTACATTGACATTGTTTAAGAGTGGACCTTGAGGACTCAGATGCGGAGTATGTTGGAAACTCAACCGAAGACACAAACTATGATGAACATGGTTGTACTACGGATAACAAGAAGATAAGAAGAAGGTCTGGATAAATTTACTAAGCACCTTTCTATTGGCCAGCGTAATAACAAAGCATAATCTTACGATTTAATTGTATTTTTAGGCTTATTCAGTCAAGCATGGATGAATCAATCTCAACAAAAGATTAGAAGAACCAATTATGATGCAATTAGTTTTTAAGATGAACTTCTTTTGGAGAATAATTCTAAATATTGTCCTAAATTTTTGGAGGACATGTTTTTCTATGGATTATGTGATAGACTCATTATGTTTGAAAATGTTCATGGCATTCATGTTATGAGATAATTTGAAAATAACCTATCCATGTTCAATTAACTTTGTTGTCTTAGCTGCAGGATACATTGGCAGGTCAACCAAAGGGACATACCATGGTTACAATGACCATGTTCCAACCAAGAAGAAAATAAGAAGATGGTTAGAGCAAAGCCAATAATTAGATGTGGTTTGTTCAATGAGGGATTGAACCAGGGTAGATGGACAAAAAGTGAAAGCTTCAAGTATACTACAATGAATTTTTAAGATGAACTTTTTATACAGATACGAATAGATGTAGTCATAGACCTTTAATGGAGTGTGTAGTTTATTGAACAATGTAATAGAAATCCACTGTTATGTTTAAAAATGTTGTTTGTAATGGATGTTAATAGAAGTTTTTGAAATAATCCTATTCATGTTCAGTTAGCTTTATTGTTGACCACTCTTAGCCGATTTAGAAAAAACAACTGCCAATAAATCAACAAAAAAACCCAGCTATGGGGGTCTAAAATTAGATCAAATAGTAATATAGCATGGTTTGGCTTAGAACAAACAAGTTTACATAATTAAAAGGAACAACTAAAACTGAATGTCTATTATATAAGAGCTAAAGCAATGCTACAATAACATTTTGCTTACAAAGTCTTGTATGTGAAGGAACTTCTATATAGTATAAATTGTTGATTCAGATGTGAAGGAACTTATATATAGTAAAAACACACCTTGATAGGTTGACGCTGTTGTATATTTATTAAATAATGCTGCGAATCAACATTGCTTATAAAGCAGCTTCTTGGTATTTTCTTCCATCTTAAACCGTTCTTTGTAAATTCTCAGATCTTTCTAATTCAAATTATAATAAAACTATGTTAATTCAGATAGAAATAGTTATGTACACAGTAATGAATCATATTCCAACCTACTGATATCTTCCATTTATTAGAAAACTTATTAAATACATTATATCAAGTGATTCCAAAAGTTTTTCTGTTAAAAAACAGATATTATCTGATCAAATTCTACAAGTGTCTCTATAATTTTACAAAATCAAACAGCTTCTCACTATCTTCAACAACTATGGATAAAGGTATACATTTTTTCATACCTTTCTATAAATCCTATGATTTCATAACTACTTTTATTTATGTTTCATTATTGCCAGATGCTCCACCGCCCAACACTTCTCTTGGCAACATGTTCAATAACTCTGTTACCATTCAAGCAAGGACAACTATTAGACAAGATGGTAAGGTGCAAAGTTATTGTGGACTAAAACTAAAAGAGGTGTGTTTTGCAGATTCAGGTAAATGAATAAACCTATTTGTTTGTTTAAAAAGATTATATGAAACTATTTGTATATTGAAAATCCCATATGTAACAAGTGTTGCATCCCTACACAACATACATGGGATAGATCTAGGAAACAAAAATGTTGGTGAATGTTCAAAATCTTCACATAAACGTAAAAGCAGACAATCTACATGTATTCTGTTGAATCATCGGAGTGAAAATAGTTTATTCGTAAAAGTATTTTATTATAACATTGATATTTAAACCAAGTATCAACAATCACAGGTCCCACCTACCTCCGTCGGTCTATAAAATAACATAAAAATGGCGCACTTACATCTGTAGGTAATGTAATTTTGAACTTTCGATATAGTTATTAATAACTGATTCCTTTATTAATATAAATACATTTTATACAAGGTATTCCTATTTCTTAAAGTAATATCGGGCCTCCATCACATGAATGCCATAACTATCATGCAAAAATGTGGTACGGAGAAAGAAGTGGGAACTCAAAAAAGTCTGCAAATCCTACCTTCTTATTGTGCCGCTAAGATGGAAAAGTGTTGTTTCCTAAATTTAACAAAACAACCCAGCCTTTAAATAATCTCGTTGATTATAACACACCTGGAACATCAAAATTTGAAGATCAGATTGGTGTTACAACAATATGTTTTGCTTTACATCTTTTGGAGCAAAAATAGATCACTCAATTAACACAAGAAGGGGTCCATATACCTTTAGGATAAATGGTTAAAATTATCATATAATGGGTTCTTTACTTCCCAAACAAGGAATTCAACCAAGATATGCACAACTTTACTTCTTTGATACATATAACAAAGTTAGAAACCGCATGGGCACTTTTATGAATAACGAATCAGAACAAGGAATTGACAGAAACATAGTTGAAACTTTGATGGAAATGCTAGACCGCTACAACTTAATAGCAAAGGAATTTTGTATGGAAAGGGATTGGTGTCGGTCACACAATTCAGTTAGCTTTGAATTAAGCTTTCTTAGTACCCGAAATACATCAAGGCAGTACAATGCGCCTACTGTATCAGAAGTAGCTGCGCTAATTACTAATGATTTTGGTGACGCTAATTCTACAAGAGACATCATTGTGACTGATAAAGACAGTAAACCAAAACGAATCTCCGAGTTAAATCCATAGTACATGGCATTACAGTGTCCTTTTTTATTCCCGTACGAAGAATATGGCTTCCATGCTAAAATCGCTTATCATAAACACCGGCATTTGGAAAACAAAGAGGGAATTTATAAAAATGAAAGGGTATTACTCTTATATAATTCAACAAAGAAATGATCAGGGCACTACTTTGTTAAGAGGTGGTCGTCTATATCAGCAGTATTTGTTGGATGCATACACTGCTGTTGAAGAACAGTGGATTCAATGGACACGAAATAATCAGGACACGCTCCGTGTAGACCTCTATCATAATCTTTGTGACGCAGTTACTAGGGCGACACAAATGCGGCACGTCTTGGGAAAATAATTGTTCTCCCACGGACATTTATTGGTAGTCCTAGGTATATGATGCAGAACTACGAAGATGCAATGGCTCTATGTCGGGCATATGGCAATCCAGACTTGTTCATCACTCTCACTTAGAACCCAAAGTGGCCAGAAATAGATGAAATGTTAGCTTATATGCCAGGTTAGAAATCACATGATCGTTCAGAAATTGGCACACGGGTTTTTAAAATGAAACTAACCTATTTGTTAGATGATCTAACTAAATATGAAATTTTTGGCTGATCTTGCGCAGGTATTAAAATTTACTCATACTTAAATTAATTTAATCCTTATAAGGCATACTATTCCTATGACTAAATACATATGTTTATTTCTATATCAGTGTTATATGTGATTGAGTTTTAAAAACGTGGACTCTCCCACGCTCATATTCTCTTATGGCTGGAAGAAGAAGCTAAATGCAAGACTGTCAGTCAAATAGATGATATAATCTCAGCAGAACTTCCATCTTTGATTGATGATACATAGGGATATAAAGCAATTTCTGACTTTATGCTCCATGGACCTTGCGAGAAAGAGAACAAAAGCACAACATGTACAAATGATGGGAAATGCTCAAGACATTACCCAAAGCCGTTCTTACCAGAAACAACGATAGATGAAGATGGTTACCCTAATTATCATCGTAGGGAAAATAAAGTGAATATTGTGAAAGGTAAATTCACATAGGATAATAAGAACGTTGTTCCTTACAATCTTCATCTTCTCTTGAAATATCAGGCACATATCAACGTTGAGTGGTGTAACAGATCAAAAGCAATAAAGTACTTATTCAAGTACTTAAATAAAGGGCCCGATCGAGCAACCATCAAGATAGAAGAAAATGTAATGAATGAACCATATGAGTGCACTACACAGGTATTCCAAGTGGATGAAATAAAAAATTTCTTGAATTGCCGGTTTTTAGCACCATGTGAAGCAGTGTGGCGGCTCTTTTCATATGATATTCATTACTGTTATCCAAGAGTCATGTAGTTGAATTTTCACTTACCAAATCAGAATGCAATCACATTGAGAGATTCAGACCATCTACCCGCTCTACTTCAAAGAGAAGGCATCGATGTCACAATGTTTACTGATTGATTTGAATTGAACAAGAGGGACACGGATGCTAACGCATATACTTATGCCAAAATACCTAAACACTATGTATGGAATGACAAACGAAAAAGTTGACAGAAAAGGAAAATACAAAATGCATAGGCAGGATTGTTTACTCAACTCCGGTATCTAGAGAGCGATATTATCTTAGAATCCTTTTGAATGTTGTGAGAGGCCCTGACGGCTTCAAACAACTGATGACAGTCATTAAACAGTTATGTGCAATGTTCAAAGAAGCATGCTTCTTATATGGTCTCCTTAGCGATGACATGGAATTGTCACAAGCTATAAAAGAAGAAAGTCAATGGCAATTTCGGCCACAACTTCGTGACATTTTCATTACAATGTTTTTGTTTTGTAATGTCAGCACGCCTCTACAACTATGGGAAGAAATGTGGGTATACTTATCAGAGGATATCCTGTTCAAAAAAGGCAAACTTTACAAATACCCACTGACGAACAGATTCAAAATTATTGCCTTTTATAAATTGATGATTTGCTAAACAAGAGTGGCAGATGTTTAGCAGAATTTCAAGATCTCCCACGCCATGATCTAAAGTTGTTAACAAACTAGGATAATCGTTTGGTTAGAGAAGCATTGGATTTTGACCTGAAAGTTAGTAGGCGTGAACATGAACAACTGCATTCCAAGTTGAACCCAAAGCAACGTTTAATATATGAGGAGGTTATTGATTCAGTCTATAATCAAAAAGGATAATTCTACTTTGTTTATGGATCAGGCGGGACTAGAAAAGCATTCTTATATAAGACTATCATTTCAAGGTTTAGATCAGAATAGATGATCGTACTTGCAGTTGCATCATCAGGTATTATGCCTATGTATGTGTATTAATAAATTTCATAAAAAATATTTATCAAAGTAATTAAAACAACTTAGTACAAAATTCAATTTATTGCATGAATTGCTTCATTGCTCCTACCATCAGGGAGAACCGCTCATAGTAGGTTTGTGATCCCGCTAAAACTAATGGAGAATAACACGTGTGGAATAAAACAGAACACACAATTAGCGGAGCTAATGCTTCAGGTTCAACTCATTAATTGGGATGAAGCACCAATGACTCAAAGTATGCTTTTGAAGCATTAGACACAACATTAAGAGATATATTGGGCTACAAACATCCTAAAAGAAAGAACATGATTTTTGGAGGCATGGCTGTGTTACTAGGGGGTGACTTTTAGACATGTCATGCATGTCATACCCAAGGCAAAAAGACAGGAAGTCATTGATGCCTGCATAAATAGATCAGTCCTTTGGAAAAATTGCATCATCTTCAGACTGAAACGTAGCATGCGAGTGAATGAACAAAGATAAAATGCGGAGATTGGTAATGAGAACAAAATTTCAATCGATGGGTATTAGTTGTGGGGGGATGGGAATTTTCCAGCGAAAAGCAAAGAAGAAGAATATGAGCCTACATGGATTTAAATTCTAGAAAAGTTTCTTATTAAATCTTGGGATGATCCTATGGGTCGTATTGTTGAAGAAATTTATCCTGATTTTATCATAAGGCAAAAGAGGATGATTTTCTAAGAGAAAGGGGAATTTTGACTCCAAGGAACGATGATTCTGATGGAATCAATGAATACATGTTTAAAAAGTTAAGCGGGGCATCTGTAACTTATAAAAGTGTAGATGAAATATGTATGGCATCTACGGTTACTCTGGATCAACAAAATCTATACCCTGTTGAGTTCTTGAATACCTTAAATTTCCCAGGCATCCCACCTCATGAATTAAGCTTAAAGATAGAACTAACAATTATGCTATTACGTAATGTTAATTCAACCTTAGGACTTTGCAATGGTACTAGGCTTATCATCACCGAACTTGGCCAGTTTGTTATTCATGCAAAGATCCTAACCGGCTTAAATATAGGGGATAATGTTGTTAATCACAGAATCATACTCACGTCATCACAAGCAAAATGACCGTTTATACTAAAAAGGCGACAGTTTCCTGTGAAGCCATGTTACGCGATGACAGTTAATAAAAGCCAGGGACAATCGCTAGATTTTGTTGGTATATATCTACCCAGCCCTATGTTTATCCATGGTCAGTTGTATGTGGCATTATCTAGGGTGACTACGCCAAAAGGACTAAAAATGCTTATGGTTGAAGACAATGATAAGGAGCTAAAAAATTGCACCATAAATATTGTTTTTAGAGAGGTTTTCAATAATGTATGCTAAAATTTCACTATGGCATTCTGTAATTTCTTTTAATCAAGAAATTATTTAATTAATAATAACATTATCAACTGCAATAAAACCTAATTTCAATACATGATAATGATAAATTAAACATACCTATGAAACTGCTTTCCATAAATTGTCCAAACCAGCCATCAATTAGGTTAACTGTGATTAAATCTATCATATGATCATCTGTGGATAGTAAGCAAAAAAGTGAACAATTGATTAATCAAATAAGAACCAATAAGGAATGAAAGAACAAAATGGGGAAAATGATATTGAAACTGCCAAGTAATTAGTCAAACCTTATCTTGACTGTCTATTAGCCTAACCACCATAATCCAAACAACCCTTTCACTTGCAAAATTGCAAAAAAACCCCAAACTCTTATGAAATGAAAAACACTAGAGAATAGCATGACTAAAACCATTTGTGTCATCTTCTTCAGCATAATTGCATAAGAATAAAAGCCTACTTAGCCCTAATTATATAAACATACTTACTGAATAATTAAACTAAATGAAGACATATCATTCAGTCGCACACGAAATAAACCATAAGCCCATCATTATTCATGATCAATGATCATGTCAAGCAGTTTCATTACATTCCTTCAACTTGAAAATACCACAATCATAAACGTCATTCATCACTTGAAAATATCCAAAATACATACATGAAAAATGTTGATGTATATTCGTCCCAACCAGGGTAAGATAATCAAAACCTAACTACGTACCAAAAAAATGGTTACCGGATATCACTTGGAATCGTGTAATCACTTTCCAAAGTAAATTATTCGACCCTAATTATGTCTGGGGTATCATGAATACCTACTTGGGATAAGACAAAATGCATTTAGTGATTTAGGCACAAATCTCTAACCCTTTCGTTGTTATGTGTTTATGTTTCCGTGTCTCTTCATGCAATGTTGTCAACACCAATTTATAGGTGTAATACTCGAACCCTACTCAATGGTATTAAGAGGATTTAACGGCCAATTAATATCCTCTTAATGTGCTCCATAATACCAGGAATAGTGGTTACATGACCAATTAAACGTGGTTATCAATGCAGTTAAACTGCCACTTGAATAGGTCAAAAACTGTTACAATTATACTTGTTCAGCTCCAGCATTAGTCCATCCTTCAGTCCCACTTAAACAACAGCAAAACCCTGAAGGGTGTTCATGCTGAAGCCTTCAGTACTGAAGAAGACTTGCTGATGAGTAAACACTGAAGACAAGTCTTCAGTGGAGTTACTCCCTGATGAATACCTTCAGTCCAGAGTTAAACTCCTTGAAGAGTTAACTTACTGAAGAATATCAGGAATGCTAAATAACATATTACCCACTATAAGAGACAAGGTGTTCAGGGACTTATGGGTGTATACTCCGTACCTCCTTACCCATTCACCAGTATTAACTGAACCTACAATTGAACTATATTTCCAACAATCCTCCCCAATATAATACAATTCCTTTTGCATGAAAATTAACATTAACAAACATTGCATAAATGAAAATATCCTAAGGATTGAATTTCCATCTTAGTAAAATACTTCAAACATTCGAGAATCAAGATGTTCTAAGAATTGAACCCTTCAACTACTTTGAATACCTGAAGATAGTAGGGAAAATCACTCAAAAATGTAGTAAACTAACCACTTTTTATGGTTATGTGTACTAAACTATTTTTTTCTCATTGTGTGTATTAAACTTTCTGATTTCGTTCATTGTGTGTATTTTGAGATAATTTTGCTATGTAAAATGACCATTTTACCCTTCAAAATTTAAAAAAATAGGTGTAAAATCGTCTCGAAAAATACACAATGATCGAAATTAGGAAGTTTAATACACACAATAAGAAAAAAATTAGTTTAATACACGCAACCATAAAAAGTGGTTAGTTTACTACATTTTTAAGTGATTTTCCCGATAAAATACACACAAGTTTTCAAATACATAACAACTCCTGACAATACTAGCCATGTGTCCATATCCAAATTCATAGATGTTGTAAGAGCCAAGTCCACGCTCCATGAGTCGACGAAACATCAACATTTACATTGGTGGTTCCTCTTTAGTTCATTCTCCTACTTCAACACTTTCTCAAAGACATTAACCATTAAGAAGTTTATAACTTCATCCTCCTTCAGCAGGTACACTCACATCCTTGGGATGATATACATGTGCTTCAGTCCCCTGAATGTCCAGCTTTCCACATTGAACTCAACTCCCAAGTTTCCTCGGGGGGAGTTGGGTGTCCTAGCATTCAGTGACTAGGATGGACTTTTAAACCCATCCCTTTAGCAGACTTTATAACTAAGTCTCTAGTCAATCCATTCGTTAAGTGATCAGCTAAATTTTGTTGAGACCTCACAAACTCTATTGAAATCACCCCATTCATGATTAGTTCACGATCATGCTATGTCTAACACCTATGTGTCGAGACTTACCATTGTACATTTGGCTATATGCCTTAGCCAATGTAGCTGCACTATCACAACGGATAGAAATGGGTGCCATAGGTTTGACCCACAATGGAATCTCAAGAAGCAAGTTTCTCAACCATTCAGCTTCTTTACCAGCAGCTGCTAGAGCCACAAACTCAAATTCCATAGTAGAGCTAGTAATGCAAGTTTGTTTCTTGGATGCCCAAGAAATTGCACCACCACCAAGTAGGAATACCCAACCACTGGTGGATGAATTATCCTTAGTATTGCTGATCCGACTTGCATCAATGTAACCTTCCAACACTAAAGGATATCCAGTATATGATAAAAAATAATTCATTGTTCCTTTCAAATACTTTAGCACCCTCTGAATTGCTTGCCAATGCTGAGTACTAGGATTACTAGTGTACCTACTCAGTATACCCACAACAAATGCAATGTCATGCCTAGTACTAATCATGGCATACATCAAGCAACCAATCACCCTAGAATATTCAAGCTGGGAGACAGCCTGACCATTGTTAGGCATCAGTTTATCACTTGTATCTATTGGAGTACTCACTGGAGTACAATAAAAGTGATTGAATTTCCTTAGGACCTTCTCAATATAATGAGACTGAGAAATCACAATACCATCACTTTCATGTTTAATCCTTATGCCATGGATAACATCAGCCTCCCCCATGTCTTTCGTGGAGAACTTTGATGACAAAAAATCCTTTGTTTGATCAACCTTAGCTTGGTCAGTAACAAAGATTAACATGTCATCAACATATAGACAAATGATAACTCCTTTACCAGATTCATCAAATTTGCTATATACACATTTGTCAGTTTGGTTAAGTGAATAACCATTAGACAGAATCACTCCATCAAATTTTTTGTGCCATTACTTAGGTGCGTGCTTCTGTCCATATAAGGACTGAATCAGTTTACACACCTTGCCTTCATGACCAGGCATGATGAAACCAAGAGGCTGGTTCATATAAACCTCCTCATCCAAATCACCATTCAAGAATGACGTCTTCACATCCATCTGATGAATAATCAAATTGTGAATACTTGCTAGAGCAATCAACATTCTTATGGTACTGATACGTGCTACTAGAGCATAAGTATCAAAATAGTCTATCCCAGACTTTTGTTTTATGACTTGAATGAATAGCCTTGCCTTGAACTTTTCTACAGTTCCATCTACCTTCATTTTCCTTTTGAAAATCCATTTGTTGCCAAGTGGATTACAACCTGGAGGTAGATCAACCAAAACCCAAGTGTTGTTGCCCATGATGTAATCCATCACATCATTTATTGCTTCTTTCCAGAAAGCAACATCTTGAGACTTTATTGCTTCATAAAATGTTTTGGGATCATCCTCAACATTAAAGCAATAGGAGTATTGGTCAGAGACCCCATCCTTTGTACCTTCAATCAGATATAATTGAAATTCAGGTCCAAAATTCCTTGGAGTCCTATGCCTTGTGCTTCTTCTAAGCTCAGGCTCAGGTTGCTAAACCACAACCTCATCAGTGATCCTTTCAAGTTCCACTGAAGCACCAATGTCCTCAGATCCAGTAGGATTCCTAAGCTTGGTCTAGGAACTAGTGAGAATCTATTCTTATCAAAGTTAGCATCCTTTGATTCAGTGATTGAGTTTATTGAAACTGAACCATTAGGTTCAATAACATAGAACCTATAAGTCTTGGAATGCTCAGCATATCCAACAAAGATGCTTTCAATGCCTCTTTCACCCAAGGTTTTCACCTTTGTATCAGAGAGTCTTACAATTGTCCTACAACCCCAAACCTTGAGATAGTTCAAGTTTGGTTTCCTTTTAGTCCAGAGTTCATAAGGGGTAATCTTGTTCCTTTTGTTGGGAACCTTATTTAATAAATAGCAAGCTGTTAACATAGCTTCATCCCAAAACCCTTGACTCAGTCCAGAATAATACAACATAGAGTTAATCATCTCCTTTAGTACTCTATTTTTCCTTTCAGATATACCATTTTGTTGAGTGGTATAAGGGGGCAGTCGTTTCATAGATAATACCAACTGTTGGAAATACGTTTTTAACGTATATTAGAAGTATCGGTCACTCCAACAATATTGTAATACGTTTAGTAGCTCGTAGTTAAATGTTATGTTATATTAATGTTTAACCCGACCCATGGGCTTGTCATGGGTTGGAGGCCCAAGCCCATTAAGGACTTGGGTATATAAGCGCTTTCCAAGGAAGGAAAGGGTTGTTGGTTGTTTAGTTCATTTTTCACTTAATAAAGTTTTTTATTTGTTTCTCTCTCTACTCTCTCTCTCTCTAGAATAACAACAACCCTCTTGATTAGCTTGAAGATTATCATCTTTCTACAATTGGTATCAAGAGCCATGGGATGATACAAGGTTTTTGTTGTGTTATTTTTTAGTTTTCATACTCTTTTAATAAAGATATATCCGCGTTTTCAATTTTTTTTGTGTTTTTCACCACAAAACCTTTATTACAAATTGCCTACATAGTTGTGGTAGGAATTTGTGTTATTCATCTTGGTGATTTTCATAAAAAAGTTGGAATTTTTGGCTTGATTTTTGGGTAAAATCAAAAGGTACAAATTTTTTCTTATTCGGATTCAAAGGGTTTTACAATTCAGGTTACTAGGGTTTTTCAAGATTCAGAATTGAGTGTGGTATCATATTCTGAACTAATAGCATAGTTCACATTCCGAATTAGCTACAAGGAGAGTATTCCGAATTAACCTCTGGTTTTAGGATTGAGTGTGTTCTTGTATATTCCGATTTAGGTTAGAACATCCTCGATTCTAAACTAGGTTAGAATCTCATCAATTCCGAGTTAGATCAGAAAATTATCTATTCCGAATTAGCTCAAGAATTCATACATTTCGAATTAAGTCCTTGATTGTTATATTCCGAACTACACCATATTCCGAACTACACCAGATTCCGAACTACACCAGATTCCGAACTACACCAGATTCCGAACTATACAAGATTCCGAACTACATCAGTGATCTTCAGATTCCGAATTATATACTTGATCATCAGATTCCGAACTACATCATGTTTCACAGATTCTGAATTAACTCAGAATTTCACATTCTGAACTAGTTCAAGGATTTACATATTCCGAATTAGATCAAGTTTTTCTTGGATTTTGTAAATTTTGGAAGAATTCTACAACAACTCACAACAAATTTCACAACCTTATTTCATTGCTCGATCAAAAGATAATATTTATTCCATCAAGTGTTAAAAAATGAATCCTCATTCATTCATTCCTACAATGACATCACTTACTGATATTTCAATCATTTCGGGTACCGACACTCGCCCACCGTTGCTCATCAAAGACTTATTTGAAGCATGGCAAGGTCGCATGAAAACTTACATCATGGGTAAACCCAATGGTAGACTTATGCTTCAATCCATTGAAAAAGGTCCACTAGATTGGGGATAAGTTACTGTCAACAATGTGACGCGGGAAAGGTTGTATCATGAGTTACCAGATGTTAACAAACTTATAGCCGATGTAGATGAAAGGGCCGTTCAAACAATACTTCAAGCTCTTCCACCTGATATCTATAGGATGGTAAGTGAACACATAGTGGTAAAGGATATTTGGGATCGATAGCTCTTTTGTTACAAGGGACCTCTCTAACTAAGCAAGAACGAGAGTGTCAATTGTATGACTTGTTTGATAGGTTTACATACATTCCAGGGGAAACTCTTCACGATTACTACTGGCATTTCACTACTTTGATGAATGATATGAACGTGTATAATCTATGGATTGCTCAATGTCAACTAAACACAAAGTTCTTGAACACGTTACCCCAATAATGGAGTCAATATGTCATCGATGTTAATATGACTCGAGATTTGCACAAGTCAACTTTAGATCAACTCTATGATTTCTTGCAACAACATGAGAAGCACGTGATCCAAAAACGCCTCTCTCAGGGATCTTATCAAGAACCATTGGCATTAATGGCAAATCATCCAACATTGTCATATCACAACTCTCTGTTTGCTTCGGGACACCAATCTTCCTATCAACCATTGTATCAAACTCTAAGCTTCCCACAGTATTCGATCTTGCCACAACCGCCTACATCTTATCACCAACAATACAAGCTACCAGCAACATCATCACAAGGAGACTCACATCAGTTACCTTATGCTTCACAAAATTATACACCTTATCAACCTCCAACAAACCCTGCCATCACCTATCAACCACATGAGGCTCCTCAACCCCATTACTCAAAACATGTTAGTGTTCCTTCAAATCAGCTTGTAGCTCAATCAGCACCAGCATTCTATTATGATGATGAGATTCATGTACCTGAGTTTAGACAAGGGGATAATCCTACTGATATACTTGCTTAAATGTCTGCTTACCTCACTCAAACATTGAACAAACGAGGTTACAGAGGACCAGCTCCAACAAACAATCTGTTGAGGAACTCTTCTAACTCTCGACAACAAGCTACAATTCAAGATGGCAGAGTAATGGTGCAACCACTTCAAGGGAGACTAATTTCATCTAATGTTGGTGTACGTCCATCAAACACTGCTGCTATAAGGGGTAATAACACTGGCAAAATGAAGATGATAATATGTTATAACTGCAAAGGGGAAGGGCACATGGCTCAAGAGTGTAAGCAACCCAAGAGGAAAAGGGATAGCACATGGTTTCAGGAGAAGATCTACTTGTTGAATGCTCAAGCCCAAGGACGTTAGCTCGATGAAGAAGAGTTAGCATTTCTCGCAGATCCGGGAGTTGCGGACACTGACGGTCTCACAACAGCCATCACAAACAATGCCGCATATCAATGTGATGATCTTGATGCATACGACTCTGACTGTGATGATATCAATACTGCCAAGGCAGCTCTCATGGCAAATATTTCACTTTATGGCGCTGACACAATTTCTGAGGTACCAAATATTGGCACGGATACTAGTATTGTACCTTATCAAGTTGAGCAAGTGTTTGAGTATCCGGAACAGCCTCCGGTGGTTAGTAACTCAAACGAGGAGACAAATAATGATAGCAATATCAATGCAAGTCCCCAGAATTTGAGTGAACCACAACCGGGAGCTATTACGACTACAAATTCGTTTGCTCAACAAGATTTGGTTATGGTGACTACATCTATGCTTGGCCAAATGGATAATGTGGTCCTTGAAACCCTTAATGTTAATCAGACTTTATCTGCCGAGCTTGCTTTGTATAAGGAAAAGGTTAAAACCTTGGAATTAACTCTAGTGACCACTACCTTAACCAATCCCGAATTTGATAGGTTTAGGAAAGTCCAAATGGATAATTGCTACAAATTGAGAGTTTAAGAGAAAATCTTTCGAAAGAACATAAAGAAAAAGAGTCAGTCGTTAATAATTTTCAAAAACTACAAACGGATTTCGAAATTCTCGAGTCTAAAAGGGTTGAAACAGAAATTAAGGCGCCTGAGAAAGTTAAAAAGACTGAAATTTTGCTTTTAAAACAATACTCTGCTTCACATTTAGTACACTTGTTTCATTCTTCTTTTCAAGAATTCAATCTATCGCGTCTAATAGACCTACCAACTAACCCGGGGTATGCAAAGCAAGCATTTAACCACAACCCACGACTTTATGATGCAACAAAGTTAGGATTGGTTTTAGATCCGATTATGTTTTCAAATGAATCTAAGAGTATGTCACTACATGAAGAGAATCAGTCAAAAGTAATTTTTACATATCCTGAGTATGATTATACACAACTTAGTACAACGTATGCAAAAATAGATCTTAGAATTCGCTTTAATATGCAAAAGGAATTTATCCATACACCAACTTACATGCCTACTAGAGAAAGCCTTAGTATACTTCCTACACTTGTTAATTCGGACGAACCTAAGGAAATTCCTAAGAATCTTCCACCGGTAAGTACGGTATTGCTAAGCTTGGAAGAGATTGAGCGATACGTAACCGGATTTGACAAGGTCATCCAGGAATGTACGACTTCAACGGCTCAAACCGTTGGAGAATGGGCTTTCGAACACATGAAAACGGTGTTTGAGAAAGAGATCGTTCCGTTTGTAAACAATATTAAAGATGGAGTCTTCGATTTCGCGGAAAATCTTAGTTTCGAAATGGGTGAAGTTCAAAAAGTTTTCTATGAAATGGATGATGCTTATGAACAACATTTAATTGAGAAGGAAAATATTTTGTCCAAATATGACCGATTCTTAGAACATATAGTGTGTCTCGAAGTGATGCAAGTTGTTACTATTGAATTTACTATTGTGATAACATCTGCTATGATTAAATGTGATGATGTGCATGATATGTCTGTGAATATTGTTGAACCTGTGAATAATGTAGATAATCATTCTTGTCATGAATCTAACGCTGAATTTTTATAGCTTCAAGATTCTTATAACTCACTTTCAAAACGGTTTGATGAGCTTCAACAACATTGTATATCTTTTGAAATTGAAAATCAATCTAAAAATGAAACTATTTCAAAAACAAATGATTGTGAAAACTCCGTTGAGACTAGTGACAAGTTGATTCGGGTGGTTCAGGCATTAGAGGAAGAAATTATGAGACTTAAGAGAGAATCCGTAGCAGAGAAATTGTGACAATCCGTCAATTTATGGTTGATATTTTATTCTCGAATATTATTTAAAAACATTATTTTAATGTTACATTATGAACTCACTTATTTTTCGGAAATAATTTGGATTTACGTCTTGAAGTAGCATCGACTACGTCTAAACCGGAGGATTCAACGTTACGTGCTTATGTTTACATACACCGTCTTTGGTGACAGTCCGACATTTCAGAAAACAAATTTATCCGTGAATATTATTTTGGAGTTTTAAATTTGTGTTGTTCATAAACTCACAAATTTACGAGAAGAGATTAGGACTTACGATTTTATTTTAACGTCCTTTACGACTAAACCGGAAACCTTAGGATTACGTATTTACGTTTTTGAACTCCGTTTTTGATGAGACAAATTTTATTAGATTCGTTTTGTGCCGTTGATTCATAATTTATAAAAACGTTTTTTTGTAAAACGACCCGAGGGTACGCAAATCGAGGAAACTAGAATCGAGGAATATCCGTAATTAGCGGGTTGGGACAAAACAAGTTTATCCCACCCCACTCAAAAGGGAAGGCCAAATATTTCCACCATATCACTTGATGTGTCAATATTGTAGCTAGTAAGCTTACACTTGTTAAGCAAAGCTTAACAAGTAAGCTACTCTTTCACCAAACTATCAAAACCACCCTAACCAAACCATTTACTCATAGTAACACATGCAAACCACCCTCATTCTCTCCTCTCCCTCTCTAAAATTCGTCCAAAAACCACCATGAAACACCCTCATTTGATCAAATTAACCACAATATCATGTGTTATTCACACATATGTTGAAGAACCTTTGAAGATATGAAGATTGGAGGTGATCTTAACCTATGAAAAGGAGTTTTCATGAGGTTAAAGGGCTGAATTCATGGAGGTGTTCATCTATCCAAAGTACCCAAGAAGTTTCCTTGCTAAAGTTGAAGATTTGATAACAAGAACCAAGACTTGTTCATCAAAAACCTCATCTTTTCATAACTAATGGTGGTATAAAGATTGTTCTTCCTATCCTCTTGTTATTTTTATTGTGTAATCTTGTATTTCTTTTACTTATGTATATGTATATGATGATGAATGATAATTAAAAATGTTATGTGGGGATTTGGTGTTGATAGATTGGATAAACATGGGTAAAAAGATGGACAAACTACATGTAAAATGGGTAAATCTTGTTTAAATGGTAGGCTGTATAAAAACAGTAACTAACCACATGTTAGACTGATAAAATGATGAAGTAGAAGCAATATACAGTAATTAATATGTCTTGTACACATGTGAGAGTTGGCCATGCAATGGAATCATTGTAATGAGTGAGATATGATCAAAACAAGTTTAAAGTACAAATCTAAGTTCACTGTTTTGGACGATTTTTAGAAAATACTTAGAAGCTGATTCAACAGTAGCTATAGAAGAGTTAAATGGAGCACATATCATTTAATTTATGTCATAAAAATTTTAGCTTCTATCTCCATATAGAACTCTAGATATGGCAGTTTTGGTGAACATGAAAAAAAAAATCAGATTTTGAAAATTAAAGTATAATAGTATTATATAAGCACTCAAATAAAAATAGTATAAAATGTGAATTAAAACCCACTAACTCATATAATACATTTATATAAATATGTATAATGATAAATAAATGATACATTTTATAAAAATGGTAATTTGATAAGTTTTATAAGTTATAAAACTATAAACATGATTTTTACGACTTTTTCGGCTATTACCGTAAAATTAACGTTTTTCGCCAACTAAAACTTAGACGATCAAACCCGTCTAATGTAAACTTTTATAAACTCATATACTGATATATAAACATATATAACAAGTAAAAACCGATAAAACCCGAACTATAGGACATACGGACATTAACGAGCTAAGTTAACGTTATTAGACTAATAATACAACAAAATGGACTAAAACACTTATAAACTTATTTATTGGGATTAACCCATTTGGGCCCAACATGTAAAGTGTAAATACTGATAATACAAGTATGAAATGGATTAGTACAAGTTAATGAACTTATAATAGGCTTATTGGACCTAAAACACATAAATAAGTAAAACTAGTATAAAAGTTATCAACACATAACACTAAAACGAGTAAATGAGAATATGTAAACCCACTTGATCATCATATATATAAAATCATCATATGTATACATAATTGTTATTTTTATAAAGTCATTGGACATGAGTCTAAGACGACTATTATTTGTCTAGGTTTCCGTGATTGAAGCATGTACCGTACATCCAAATCGCCGATAATCGCCTTCCCACATCAACGTGAGTTCATAGCCTCGCACTCTTTTAAATGTTTTTATGAAATATTTTATAAACCCGCGAGGGAGATAACATGTTAGTTTTACTAAAATAGGACACCATTTGTCCCGATTGTTTGTTTATTGATTTGGACCCGAATGATTGTATGACCCGATGAATGATTAAATGACCCGATAGATGAAATAAAATGGATTATTAAAGTTAGGTTATGTCACTAAAAGTCCCATTAGCATGAATTGTGAACTACCGGGATTTGGTAGACGCTTATGCATATAATAGTACTATTTGGGGACGATCACCCCAGTTCGCGCCTTGACGGTTGATCCCCGTCGTGCCACATTGATTGGTAAGCGAATTTATGTATGAGAAGATTTCCATAGCGTGACCTTTGTGACGACACACTAATTTAGATGGGAAAATTGAGTTTCGGGCTAGCTACCCGTTGTTTGGTTTAGTAAGGTAACAATGTCATGCGGCTTATAATAATCCAAATTAACAAAATACTACTATACGCACCGAATTGCGATGTATTGCCTGACTAGCAATACAGGGTCATACTATTGATATTATGTTCGTGTTTTGGTTTTCATAACCATATTCATATAACGGTTTTTATTTAACTTTATACAACGTCGTAAGACGTATTGTATGATGTTTTTACGACATTGGCTCGTATAATGATTTTTAAGGCAAATGCCTATATTATGATTTTCAATAAGGATTTGTATAAAAATGACTTTGGCTATTTTATGGCCTATTACAATGATTTGTACGAAATGATTTTTGGTAATAATTTTATACCAAAGTTATATTGATGGAATTTATTAAACTCTATGAATTCACTCGGCGTTATCGCTGACCTTTTCTTTTAACATGTTTTATCTCAGGTACTTGAAGGTAATTCTCGGGAAGACAACAAGAATTCATGGCCCGCACCTAAATACTTATTTCCATTCAAATGCTTTGTAAAACTTGTATTAAATACAATGACTTGGGACCTATGTAACTTTGATATTTATGAATGGAAATGCTTTATTATTAAACGACGCTATTTTTAAGCGTTGTCTATGATGTGAGTAATGTGCTATCCCGTAACACCAACGAGTCTTCCGCTGTATTGAGTTGTATAAATTTGGGGGTGTTACAGTTTGGTACCAGAGCTCTCGTTATAGAGAACGAAAGATTTTTAAAACTAAGGTTTTGAATAAAACACTTCAAAATCTTTTAACTATAAACATTTTTTTAAAAATGTCTAAAAATCTTTTGACTATAACGGTGCCGAAGAATTCCCGAGTTACCGACAAGGCCAGACTGATAAGTGTTATTTTAATATATATATAACTTGAATTATATATATATTTATGATGTAGTTTTATTACATGATTGTTTGATGATTATTTTGATATTTATACGACGTAGATTGTCACAAGGAACCCTAAATCCCCTAAATTAATCGAAGCCATTCTCGTAGGAATTCTAGCTATCATAGATCTAAACCAAGTTGCGGATATTTATGATCCCAACAAAATTGTTGATATTCTTAGAATTGTAGATATTAGTTGATTGTGATATTAAGAAGAATTGGCGAGATTAAAACTGATATCGATGCCATGACGATCTTTCCTTATAGAGTGGAGTTTGACAAAACATTACCACCTGGAAAGGTGTCATCTGATTCGTTGTCACCCAATTCTTAAATTTGAAATCGAAAGGGTGAATGTTGCACTCGAGGCTGTCAATGGAACCATTACCCAAAAGCCTCATGCCACTAGTACCTTTCCGAGAAGTCTAGTTGAATGATCAAGTCATTTCATACTAGTGACTCATTTGATAATTGTTGTTGTAAGAGTTACAGAATCGGAAATTAAGTGTTGATCATATCGAGCTTTTACTACCCTATTAAGGTTTATAAATAAGGTTGAAAATATTGGAGAATGAAGTAGGATATCGCATTGAGTATAAGTTGATTGAAACTTGAATAAAGTAAAATTTTAACCCGTATGGAATATGAGATTGTTAAGAGGAAGTTGTTGAGTCCTGTGATTGAATTATAAGGTTTTAACTGATTGTGGATTCGTGTTAAAGGTTGTTCCTAGGCCATTGTCCACTGACGAGGATGCCCAGTGTCCATGAAATAAATTGAATAAATCTTCTTCTGAATTGGGACCGATGGATCTTCTGGGACAGGTGGAACCCCCATGACTCTTGTAGATTAGTATTCATTGTAGTATCTTTTCAAAATCCCTAACTTAACTGAGACCTCAGTTAGTAGGATGAGTTCTTGGAATTGTATGACATAGTGACACGTAATGTGTTACGGTACAATTTTGACTTGTTTGTGATTGATGAAAAGACTACCTTTGATTGCTAAATCCTACATGTATCGATGTTATCTATCTTTTCTTTCTTGTTCCTAATGTTCGCATTAGTGATGCAACCATTGAACAAGTACTCATCTCGAATTGAGTTACGTTGTAGATTATTCTTTTTGAGTGCCATCAAGGTCATGAACCTCATGATTATTTGGCTAAGCTCATTTCCTATTATATTAAAGTTAGTTCTTGGTGAACAACTTTTCATCACTCTTTTGAGATCACTCATTGTTTTTATAAGATAAAACAATATCCCTTGAGAAAAATTGAATTTTCATCACTATAAGGATTATTCAAAATGAGATTTATAAGTGATTGTTATCGAAATGAAGTTGTTTATGAAACCCTTTGGAAAACTTAATTGTTTTTCATGACAAAGAAAATCTTTGTAAATTTATTTTTGATTCTTATTTAAGAATTAAGCATAAAAATATTTTTATTATAAACATGATGATAAAGTTATGACGAACTGAGTATTGCATCGTTAATCTTGAAATTGTATATAGTTGCGCGCCTACATACAATTTGGAATGGATCATGCAAGGGTGATTAGTAGTCACCATAAAACTGATTAATAAACACTACATTTTCTTTAAAGATTGTGAAAGATTAAATTTATGAGATCTGCAAGAAGTGAAAAATAGGGCCATATTGATAGGGACACCTACATATGTGTCTGTAGCATCTATTCTTCTGAGTCGAATTTACTCATCTTTCGAAATTGTCTTATTTGACAATTGACAATTCTTTCTTGTCCAATTCTCCCATAGTGAGATTCTTAGGAAAAGTATCTGATTACCTAGTGTTGATACCCGACTGGATGTATTGACGTTCTTATCATTTCTTATGATTTGATTTCATTTGAATGACCTGGGTAACGATCCGAGGAGCTTTCGAATGCGTGCTCAAATTATGAAAACATGGGATATATGCATATTCGTTAAATGTTTTCGTCTGTATCTGATTTGAAATTCTCTCGCGTAGATTATGCGTTGACCTTACTCTTTTGAGGTTAGTTATGTCTCCAGATATCCTTGAACTTGTGAAGGATTATGAGTTATTATTAGTCTTTTGAGAAGTTCACATCTTATCAACGGCAATGAAACTGGAAAGTTGATAGTGCCATTAGAATGGATTGATTGATTTTGACATGACAACATTGTCTTAATTGATGGGAACTCGAATAGAATTCCCCTAAATGATAAGATGTTGATTATCAAAAGTGATCTAAATAATTCTTGATGGATGACCATATCCTGCATTTAGACTTGAAATTATACCGTGAATGGTTGTGAATTAGTCATAGATATTATAATCTAGAAGGAACCTAATATGAATTTATTAAAAGATGTTTCTGTTATCTGAAATTTTAGAAGGTATTTGTTGGTAAATTACCTAGACTTTCGCCATTAAGGCAAGTTGAAATTGGTATTGATTATATTCCTGGTGCTGCACCTGCGGCTTGTGCACTGTACGTCAGCACCATCTAAATTAAAGGAATTACCGTACAACTGAGAGAGTTGTCGGAGAAAGATTTTATTCTACCTAAGCTCGTCATTATGAAGAGCTATGGTACTATCATTTCTTATATTTATAGATTACTGTGAACTGAGTAAATTGACAATCGAAAACGATATCCATAACTCGAAATGGAAGATTTATTCGATCATTTACAAGGTTCTAGCGTATGTTCTAAATATTTGATCCTCGGCACGGTTATCATCAACTTCGCGTCCGTGAAAAAGATTATCTATTCCAATCGCCACATCCAGAACTTGTAATGGACATTATGAGTTTAACGTGATGTCGTTTGGATTGACTAATACTAGAGGTGGCAAATCTTGCCCATTTTGATACATATGGGCGCTTTTTGCCCATTTTCAAAAAAGGATGGGGCACTTTTTGCCCATTCTTTATAATGAATGGGCTAAACGGGCGCATATGTAAGAAATCAAACGGGCTTAACGGGCGCACTTGTAAAACACAACTTAATATACTCGACGAATATTTTTTATTAAATTTTTATCCCGGCTTTCAAACAAGTATTTTATTTTTTATTTGTAGCATTTTATATGTTTTTTTTACCTTTTTTAGCTTGCGCCCGTTTAGCCCGCCCCTTTTGCCCGCCCGTTTCGCCCGTGCCCGTTTAGCCCGCGCCCGTTTAGCCCACCGCCCGTTTAGCCCGTTGTCCGTTTAGCCCGCCGCCCGTGCCCGCCCGCCCATTTTGCTACCTCTAACTAATACACATGTAGCATTCATAAATTTGATGAATCATGTGTGAAGGCTGTAATTTGATAAATTCATGCTCGTGATCATTAAGGACCATTTATTTGTTTATAAGAATAAGAATGAGTTAATAATTATTTATAGATTGCCCTGAATTGGCCGAACGATAAAAACCTGTACTTTGAATATTTAACATATGACTTAAGACTTAATCCTTTACATGATTTAACCGTGTGATTAATAGATAATAGAATATATTGACTCTTCAAAAATTAAGAGCCCTTTTAAGACTTTTGGCTTTACCAAAAAGAAAGTGCAAGTGTGTTTTGACAAATGTTTTAACAAAGAACTTTTGAGGGATTATTCCCTTATAACCAAAACATTTAACTAAACTTCTGTTTAGGGGTAAATGTTTTTGCATACCTTAAGACAACCTAAGAAGGAATGAGGAAACCCATTTAAACCATAACTTGAAATTTGAAACGACAATTTTTGCTTTTCAACTAAGAAAATTTTGACCAAAGTATAACCAAAGATTTCTCGAACATTTTCGGATCTTATTTATTATTTTAATTATTTTCGATAAATCAACAAAAATCTTGTTAATTGAATTCAAATTTATTTTGAACATTTTATATAATAGGTCGAACTAAGAAATTTAAAATTTTTACGTTTACGTTTCATAAAAAATTAATAATTATTATTTAATTAATTGTAATAATTATCGACTCTTTAAACGCCGGATTGAGAAAAACTGATAAAAATGATAGATGAGACAAAACTGAAACTTAGAAAATATGAAGAAAGGTGAACATAATTACTGACGCATAATATAGAAAGAATATCTGAGTGAATTGTGGACATGATAATTATATCATCATGAGAGGTGAATAATATAGATACCGACGCATTATGTAGAAAAGATAAAGAACCAATTAGGACACGTTCCTTAATAATGAAGGTGCAAAATAAATTGCCGAACGATATAAAAATAAACAATGTTTGTAAAAAGGATAATATAGATAATAAAAAGGGGTTCGCGGCTAATGTGAACCATTAGAATTGAGAAGCCGATAGCGTTAAATGTATAAAAGGCCACTTGTGGTTGCCTAAATATTGTGAGTTATAGTTATGTTGGAATCGTGTAAGTATAAGTATTCTATTCCTGTCATTTCTGATTTAATGTACCTTTATCTAAAGAAGTTATACTGATGGCAAATTATGAAGGCAGACATCGCCTCATACATTAGTAAACGTCTAGCTATTGCAAAGGTCATCATCTGAATTTGATTTGATTTAGGTCATCGTCGACAGACTGACAAAATCTGCTAATATCCTTCCTGTTAATGATAGATTATCGATGAAGAAATTGACTCTTTTTGTATTTAAAGGAGTTGTGTAAACATGGTGTGCCTGTATCGATCATCTCTATCAAGATCCTCGCTTCGTATCGAATTTCTTGAGATTTACTCAGAAATCATTGAGAACGAATCTTGATGAGAGTACTGTTTACCACCCCAAATCGAAGGGACGAGGTAAAGTAACGATACAAAGTACTATAAGCGCTGTTCTATGTTTGAATGATTGACCTTTGGTAATAGACCGTATAATCGTTTTCCTTTGGAGAGATTATCATTGATAATTATCGTATTAGGATTGAGATCGAATCTTGTTAGGATCTAAATATTAGAGCATCTGTAAGCAAGAGTTGAGATAAAGACACCCGACATACACCCATTATGAGTTGGGCATGTCTTTAGGTTTAAGGTTTCCTATGATGGCGAACCCAACCTTACAAAATACTCGACCCGCGGGACCTGAAGTGATTGTTGAAATTAGGATCTGATTATTGACTGCCATTAGTAGGCAGAAGGTTATGTGAATATGAAATGTAGATCTTGAAGTGCCAGATGGGTAGCGAAGTTATGCCAAAAATTTTAACCATGGAAAATGAATTGAAGATCTGAAAGATCATGGGATATAAGTCCCCGTTGTATGGGACCATTGAGATGATGTAAAAGACTGGTTTGAAAGGCATATAAGCTGGATCTACCCTAGGACTTCAAGAGATGCGTGAATTATGTTTCGTATATCGAACTTGATAAAATATCTATCAAGTGAAAATCTGAATTCTTCTTAATAAAGCTTAGATCGGCGAAAAGTTGCATTCATCAGAAACCCGTGAACATCATGGATAGAGAAAGTAAGTCAACATTTAGCCTGATCTTATTCCCGTAGTTATGTTTGATGAAACTCGCGTATTGTAATGGATTACACTTGTGAGAAAAGACCGAATGTGGAGGAAATACCCACATGGCTTTAACTCTATAAGAAGCGAGTAGTAAGATGATCTTTGAGGACAAAGATCCTGTTTAGGGGTAAATGCTGTGACAATCCGTCAATTTATGGTTGATATTTTATTCTCGAATATTATTTAAAAACATTATTTTAATGTTACATTATGAACTCACTTATTTTTGGGAAATAATTTGGATTTACGTCTTGCAGTAGCATCGACTACGTCTAAACCGGAGGATCCAACGTTACGTGCTTACGTTTACATACACCGTCTTTGGTGACAGTCCGACATTTCAGAAAACAAATTTATCCGTGAATATTATTTTGGAGTTTTAAATTTGTGTTGGTTCATAAACTCACAAATTTACGAGAAAAGATTAGAACTTACGATTTTATTTTAACGTCCTTTACGACTAAACCGAAAACCTTAGGATTACGTATTTACGTTTTTGAACTCCGTTTTTGATGAGACAAATTTTATTAGATTCGTTTTGTGCCGTTGATTCATAATTTATAAAAACGTTTTTTTGTAAAACGACCCGAGGGCACGCAAATCGAGGAAACTAGAATCGAGGAATACCCGTAAATTAGCGGGTTGGGACAAAACAAGTTTATCCCACCCCACTCAAAAGGGAAGGCCAAATATTGCCACCATATCACTTGATGTGTCAATATTGTAGCTAGTAAGCTTACACTTGTTAAGCAAAGCTTAACAAGTTAACTACTCTTTCACCAAACTATCAAAACCACCCTAACCAAACCATTTACTCATAGTAACACATGCAAACCACCCTCATTCTCTCCTCTCCCTCTCTAAAATTCGTCCAAAAACCACCATGAAACACCCTCATTTGATCAAATTAACCACAATATCATGTGTTATTCACACATATGTTGAAGAACCTTTGAAGATATGAAGATTGGAGGTGATCTTAACCTATGAAAAGGTGTTTTCATGAGGTTAAAGGGCTGAATTCATGGAGGTGTTCATCTATCCAAAGTACCCAAGAAGTTTCCTTGCTAAAGTTGAAGATTTGATAACAAGAACCAAGACTTGTTCATCAAAAACCTCATCTTTTCATCACTAATGGTGGTATAAAGATTGTTCTTCCTATCCTCTTGTTATTTTTATTGTGTAATCTTGTATTTCTTTTACTTATGTATATGTATATGATGATGAATGATAATTAAAAATGTCATGTGGGGATTTGGTGTTGATAGATTGGATAAACATGGGTAAAAAGATGGACAAACTACATGTAAAATGGGTAAATCTTGTTTAAATGGTAGGCTGTATAAAAACAGTAACTAACCACATGTTAGACTGATAAAATGATGAAGTAGAAGCAATATACAGTAATTAATATGTCTTGTACACATGTGAGAGTTGGCCATGCAATGGAATCATTGTAATGAGTGAGATATGATCAAAACAAGTTTAAAGTACAAATCTGAGTTCACTGTTTTGGACGATTTTTAGAAAATACTTAGAAGCTGATTCAACAGTAGCTATAGAAGAGTTAAATGGAGCACATATCATGTAATTTATTTCATAAAAGTTTTAGCTTCTATCTCCATATAGAACTCTAGATATGGCAGTTTTGGTGAACATAAAAATAAAAATCAGATTTTAGAAATTAAAGTGTAATAGTATTATATAAGCACTCAAATAAAAATAGTATAAAATGTGAATTAAAACCCACTAACTCATATAATACATTTATATAAATATTTATAATGATAAATAAATGATACATTTTATAAAAATGGTAATTTGATAAGTTTTATAAGTTATAAAACTATAAACATGATTTTTACGACTTTTTCGGCTTTTACCGTAAAATTAACGTTTTTCGCCAACTAAAACTTAGACGATCAAACCCGTCTAATGTAAACTTTTATAAACTCATATACTGATATATAAACATATATAACAAGTAAAAACCGATAAAACCCGAACTATAGGACATACGGACATTAACGAGCTAAGTTAACGTTATTGGACTAATAATACAACAAAATGGACTAAAACACTTATAAACTTATTTATTGGGATTAACCCATTTGGGCCCAACATGTAAAGTGTAAATACTGATAATACAAGTATGAAATGGATTAGTACAAGTTAATGAACTTATAATAGGCTTATTGGACCTAAAACACATAAATAGGTAAAACTAGTATAAAAGTTATCAACACATAACACTAAAACGAGTAAATGAGAATATGTAAACCCACTTGATCATAATATATATAAAATCATCATATGTATACATAATTGTTATTTTTATAAAGTCATTGGACATGAGTCTAAGACGACTGGTAACTAAAATCCATGGAGATCTTGTCCCTTTTCGATTCACAATTTCATATGATGAAAACATCCCAGTTTGTTGGTGTCCTATCTTAACCTGTTGGTATGTCAGGTACCTAGATATGAACGTAACTGTATCTTGCTTCGTAGAACTTGATACCTAGGAGTTTGCGAAACTTTGAGTCTCTGAATCTAGACTTCTCCTAGCGTATAATTTTCTAGAACACCTAATGTAGTGTAGGGTTCTCTCCTTTACGCATAAGCTGAGTCATGGTAAGATTAACCATAGAAACCCATGTGATTCAGTGTGTCACTGTAATCAAACAGAATTTATATTGGAAAATTTTCTAGGGTAAAATTTCTCTTGTCGAGAATTTGCAACATAGTGCAGATATGGTCTTCTTGTTCTTCTCTAGGCTTAAATGAAATCAGGTTATCTTCAATGAAAACGCTGATGAATTTGTTTAGGAGTTCATGGAAACTCAATTTATTAAGTCCATAATGCGGTTGGAGCATTGATGAGACTAATTCAAAATCATAAATCTAGCATGACCGAGTCGTGTACGAATAGCAGTCATGGACATGTCCTGCTTTTTCACTCGTCACTGTTGGCAGCATGATCGTGAGTTCGACCTTGGAAAAGTGATTAACACTATACGGTTGATTGGACATGTCGTCAATACGTGGAGGAGAATAACGGTCATGAATGGTGATTTGTTTAAGTCAACGGTAGTCGACACATAATCTCATGGTACCGTTCTTCTCCTTGTAGGTTCTTCTGGAATGTATAGGAAGATTTTGGAATAATCAACTGGCTATGCGTAAAAGGACTTAAGTAGTCGTGTCTTACTGACAGCTAGAAAATTTTAGCGACCATGGCTAACAAAGCACGTGCTTGAAAAGCATAGATAATTTGTACAGATTTTCCCGATGGAAAATCAAGCTGAATGTATTCAGGAGCCTGAACATTACTGTACATAATTATGAATCATAGCATGGTGTGGTGTTCATAGTACATAATTAGGATAAAATTTATCTCGTGTCTGTCCGAGGAAATGCGTTAGCAGCTTGGATCTTATCATTAAGCTGAAGGAAATCCTTCGTATGCGTGGGAATACGAAAGGCGTCCTTCATGGTTATGAATATATGAACTATGGTGAAAGAAATGAAAGTGACATCGGCAACGTGACAGTTCTCACTGATGCGCCGATAATGGTATTGAAATTCTTGTGGCCTGATTAATACATGGCACAACAACATAGATATACCCTTGGAGGGTACCCTGAATTTCTTAGAAATGTTCCATAATTAGACGTGAGTCATGTGTCTTGACTCGTGTCTTGAGAAATGTAAGCGTGACATATGTCTTGACTGGTATCTTGACATGTGTCCTCAGAAAGTATACGTGAGACATGTGTCTTGACTGATGTCTTGACATGTGTCTCGAGATGTGAAACAAATAGAACTACAAATATTAGGTTAATATGCCAGAATTGGCGGATCGGTTGGACTACTGATCGTTTGTATGTCTGATCACGTCCGTGGCCGGAGCCCCGGTTGCGATTTCTAGGATAGTTGCTGTCATAGTAGTGGTTACTATCATCTTGTCTGTCGGTTCCATGACGGTCATTCTCATGACCGTGACTCATGTAACTATTTAGTTGAGTGGCCGGCTGGTACTGGTTTGCACTCATATGGCTGAAATGACAGCCGAACGACGTGTGACATGTAACTATGAATTTGGGACAATGATTGATGGGAATTGTCTGATGGTGAAGCATCTTCTTGTCCAACTGCTTTGCTCCGACGCCTTTGTCTTATTCTTTTAGAATCTCCAGGTTGTGAACAGCATCAGCATCAGCATCTCGTAGCGTCTCCCAACATCAGCAGCATCAACCTTCAGTAACATCTCCAAGCTATGAGCGGCATCGAAAACCTTGTAGAATATCAGCAAGTGAACATACGCCTGAGATGATTTAGAATCGACTAGCGAATACTCGTGAAGTATTGCAAGTGGAATACACATGGATTAAGGTACATGTAATACACATGAATACGGTACGTGGAGTACACATGGAATGCACATGAAATGATCGGTATGGGCTCGATCATTTGTCATGACTTAAGGAAAGTAAACCGGTTAAACGGTTAGGAAAACCATCATGATAACCTGGCAGTATTAGCATAGACATCATTCTGGTTGCATAGAGAAACGCTAAAGTGTGGTTACACAAAATTCAACGATGATTTGCCTGACAGCATGATCAATGAAAACCAACCATGACTATCATGAAAGCATGATTCAATGAAATCTAACACTGTCTTGCAGAACAACGTAAATGACAAAAGAGGCGTAAAACATAATCAACATGAAGACGGAATTATCATGAAGAAACATGAAACCATCTATCACGAAGAAGTGTATAACATAATCAGCATGAAACTGAAGTTAAACATGACAGTATGAAAACATACTTGACATAAAAAAAAACATAATAACTTATGAGGGGACATGAAAAAAATTTATGCCAATTTAAATCATGAGAAAAATTTTATGCAAGAAAACAGTGCATGAATGCCTAATGTAGTTTATAAAACCTTTATATGTGCGAGGGAACGCCTATGGGTCGGTTCCAAAACAAAAGACATGGCGAGGGGACGCCTATGGGTCGGTCCCAAAGTTAAAAGTTTCGATAAAAGCACATGCGACTAAATAGGGCCAGTCCTGTACCAACCATTACTTAGTCAAAATTCCTGCAATAGATGACATATGATATAAATTCATGAATGCATGAAACATAAATAATTAAAAGTCATTGTCAAAACTTAACAGAAAAATTTTATGTGAAAATTATGAACTACTGCGGTTCAGTTCACATAATCACAGTTCACTAGGAACATCATGCATAGACACTGACACATAACTAAATATGGATGACGGTTGTTCATTCCATATTGGTAAAACGATACTGGTGAAAACATCATGGTTAAACAACAAGGTGCTGAAAACGTCATAGTTAAAACAAAAGGTGCTGAAAACGTCAATACGTGGAATAACAAGCGTTGACTTAGGAAGCTCCTGGTGACTACCCACTAGTCACAGGTCAAGTTTTAGAGCCTACAGGTCGAAGCCTTGGCTCTGATACCATAATTGTAACACCCCATTTTGATAAATGGAATGTCACGCGTAATTATGGCATGTCATCAAAGCATGCAAGGTAATATGTAGTAAAACATACATGACCATAGGGAAAACCGGAATCAAACATCGGTTCCCAAACATAAGCCCAAAACATAACAAAGTAAATGAACTGAATGAAAGACTAAACAAGCATAAATATATGAAGGAAACAGGAGAAGAAGTCTATGGCAGCTTCCATCCTATGCATGTCCTCCAAATGCTCGAGTCTTGGGTACCTGCCGTTTTGGGACATGGAAAGGAAAGTAACGGCTGAGCAAAACGCTCAGTGCACGGATATACAGTATAGCATGAAATAGGATAAGCATGTAACATATAACAGCGGAAGACTAAGTTCTGAGTAGACTGGTTAAGTATTAAGAAAACTGGTTTTATAGTTTGAAAAGCCTTATGTTTATCTTATGAAAACTGTTTTAACATAAATATACCATAGCCCATATAGGTCATGAAAAGGTCACGTGCATGAATACTTGGAGGGGTGACCTCATCATGCTGATTAGAGGGGATGCCTCTAATTAATATACTGATTTGGGTAGGAGGGATCAACTCCTTGTGAAGGATGCAAGGCACACACCACATTCACCATGAAATACTGAATAAAACATGTAACTAGGATGCACCCATACGCCCCACATGATATAATAATATGGCCAAAACTAAAAGGGACGCCACGAGCAATCACTCCGCCGTGGGGAAGTCATAACATTGGTGCCTCCAATGTTATGGTTATGGTACCTCCATAACTAGGTGAAACTGGTCATGCTTGTATATGGCTATAGATTATGCTAATTAAACATAAGCAGTTCAAAACAATAAAACAAATACTGGGGAAAACAGTTGGATGCATACGGGGAAATCCTAATAAGGAAAGAATGTCCATACTGAAAGGACGGGAATCCGTACCTCAAGTCTGGTGAATGAACGGAAGAGAGAATCCTACTTCTGGATCACTAACACTACATGAATACACACGTGTATAAGTATCGAATCACTGAATTACGTACTGGATTTCATGTCTTGTCTTGACTTAATTTATATGTTTTAAGTCATGTTTTACTGTTTTAAGCTTTAATAAGAGTTTATCTTATATTCTGGTTAATCTGATTAAGTATTCCTGGTATTTCATGTATTATTATGCTTACTGAGCAATATTAAGTAACTTCCAAAAATAGCAGGTTTCCAAAAATAGAAAGTTTCCAAAAATAGAAAGTTACCAAAATATAAGGTTTCCAAAAATAGAAAGTTTCCAAAAATAGAAAGTTTTCAAAAATAGAATTACTGCTTAAATTAGATAAGTTTCCATAAATAGATATAAGCTGGTTAAATAAGCTAATAAATAAGCTTAAGTGTTTACTGATTAATATTCTGAGTCATAATGATATAATGTATAGTTTATACATGTCATTTAAATAAACTATAGGTTAAAGGTATTTAATTAAATATATTGTGATTTAATTAAATAAAGATATAATTACTTAGGTTAAAACATACATCATTAATTATATTTGTATAACCTAAGTCATGAGAATTAATTAATTATAGGTCATGGTTTCAATAATTAATTAATTAGTTAGTCAAATTTTCATGATTAAAAATGCTTAGGTTTAGCTATGTATAAATAGTAAAATGATTAACCTAAGTCATGATAATTAATTAATTATAAGTCATGTTTAATAATTAATTATTCACTATAGTCTAAATTAAATAGATCAAAATACTTAGGTTAAATCATGTATTATTAATTATTAATAATAACCTAAGTCCATGTTTTAATTAAATTAATTATATAGCATGATAAATTAATTTAATTAACTTGAATAAATAATCTTGTAACAATAAGTCGTGTCTTGTTAATTTTATTTACCTTGAAAATTAATATACATGTCATGGTTAATAACTTGTAAAATCATAACCCGTACTAACGTATTATTTTATTAAAAATGTTGTCGTAAAACGAACCCGCGAAATCCCGTGAAAATGCGTGTGTTTTTATATAATGCCGAACCAAACAGCCCCTTAAAAGTTCTTAAAACAGTTTGCCAAACGCACCCCTTTAGCCTGTTTAAAACCCACTGCCAAACACACCCATAACTGCCAGTTTTCCCACTGGCAGTTACATACTATCCCCCGTCTGAGGTTCATTTCCCCCGCTAGTACAACAACCCCCCCCCCCCCCCTTCCTGCCGTTGCCACTGGTAGGCCAAACGCACCCCTGATGGGGTTGTGTTTCCACTGCTAAGCCAAGCGCACCCTTGCTGACTGCAAGGGTTGCGGCTGAAAAAGGAAAACGCCCACCGAGAGTCTAGAACTCTCGGGTAACGTGTAAATCCAAACCCAAACAGTACCCGCATAGTTTTAAGGTTGTAATTAACATGTTTTAAACCATTTTTATCTTGGATTTCGTGATTAGTTTATCAAAAGAAACCAAACGGAATATAAAAACGTGACATGTTACCTTGTTTTTGCGTTTTAGGGTTATCAAATCCAAAGCACGAATCCACCTTTGTTTTCTTGGATTAAAAAGCTGCGTTTCTTGTTCCTTTTTGGTGATGGTCGACGGCAGCAAGGGAAGCAAGGAGAAGAAAAGAAGGCGGCTGTTTTTATTCTTAGGGTTTCAAGTAGTTTTGTGTTTGTTGCCAAATGAATATTACTCCCCCGTCTATTTTTCTACACGGCTAAACATAATACACTTGGGCCTTGGGCCCCACCCGTCGAGCAGGGACGAAAGTCGGCCTTAGTGATCCGACGGTGCCGAGTGGAAGGGCCGTCGCTCAACGGATAAAAGTCTCTTTTCTACTTTGCCAAAAAGAGCCCCTTAAAACACTTGTAATTCTATTTAATTCGCGACTTGTTTAAATGGTACGCGTAATCATATTTTAAAGTGTCGTGAATTCTCGTAGTTATTGTTATACGTGTTTAAACGTAAATATTATTTACGTGATTACTTGTCGTGTTAATTAAATATACGTAATAATATTAATCGTGTTAAAGGTTCGTGATTACGTGCTACGTAGTTTACGAAATTTAATTAGTTTTCGATCGTGACAAACTATATTTATTCATGTTCGTAATATATATAAATACGTAATTAATATTACCTCGCGTTTTAATTACGTTCGTGATTAATTACTGTTAAATACTTATCATGTGTTCGTACGTAATCGATACTTATCATGTTTATACACGTATGTACTACTTAAATAATAGCACGTGAATGTGATCATACTATATAAGGAAGGTTTTAATCTGCGACGTACGATCTTAAGGTTACTGTTCATGGTAAAAGCATGCGGGTTTTACAAAAATGCTTAGAGCACTTGAAGTAGATAGGACAACCGGGTTCTGCACCACTTAAACAACAAACCACCACCATTGCCATGACTCCATTCAATAAGAATCCAGGATCTAAGCCTATATTAAACACACCTATCAATGCTAAATCAAAATCTGTAACTAATGTTCCCTTGGCTTCTACAAGAGTAATTGTATCTACTAAGGCTACATGATCTCAAGACAAGAAGAATAGGATCAAGCCTTCCACTAGTAGGAATGCGAAGAAGAAAGTAGAAGTTCACCCTAGGAATGTTATTTCAAATTTGAATAAAAAGGATCATGTAACTAAGACTAAAGGCCATGCATTTGTGCAGTAGCCTAAGCAAAATGTGAATTCTAATTAGAGATGTTGGAATTGCAATGAATGCACGTTTTCTAGGCATCATTATTTATGCCTTGTTGATCACGGGAGTGAAATGTATGGAATTAGGAACAATCTTGAATGGATTCCAACGGGGAAGAAATTCACCCAAGTTGGTTGGTAATGGAAACCCACCGGTAGGACCTTCACGGCTAATGGAACTACGTGCCCTTTAATTAGGATCACATCCACTGAAGTTAGGTCTCAGCGTCCTTTAAATAGGAACACTAGCACTAAGGAATGGAAAAGCGCCCTTTAACTAGGTCTGCCCCTACTATTATGCCTACCAGTGAAGAAGTACCTCAGGATCTTAGACAACTAGAATCTAAGCCGGCATTTAGGAAGCAAATTTGGAAGCCTAAGAATTCTTCGGTTAGCAAATCTAAGATAAATATATATGTACCTTCTAACACAGAGGAACTACTAGATTCAGATACATCGTCTTTGTCTGGTGATATTTTCAGGTGGTCCAAATCATCCTCTGGTACTTGGACTCTGGATGCTCAAAGCATATGACCGGAGATCGCTCGATGCTCAGAAATTTCGTCAGCAAGTTTCTAGGAACGGTTAAATTCGGCAACGACCATATTGCGAAGATCATGGGTTATAGTGAATACAAAATTGGGAATGTTACGATTTCAAGGGTATATTATGTGGAGGGACTTGGTCATAATTTATTTTCAGTGGGAAAATTTTGCGATTCAAACCTTGAGGTGGCTTTTCGACAACATACTTGCTTTATTCATGATCTTGTAGGAAATGATTTGTTAAAAGGTTCTCGAGGGGATAATCTCTACACACTGTCCATTCAAAACATGATGGCCGCCTCTCCTGTATGCCTTCTTTCCAAAGCATCTAAGACCAAGTCATGGTTGTGGCATCGTCGGTTATCTCATCTTAACTTTGATGCTATAAACCATTTGGCTAAAAACAAACTTGTTCGTGGTCTTCCAAAACTTAAGTTCAACAAGGATCAGTTATGTTCCGCGTGTTCTTTGGGGAAAGCACCAAGAAATCATACAAACCTAAAGCTGAAGACACCAACCAAGAACCACTGTATCTTTTACACATGGATCTTTGCGGGCCAATGCGTACGGCTAGTGTGAGTGGTAGAAAATACATCCTCGTCATGGTGGATGATTCCTCAAGGTTTACATGGGTAAAGTTTTTAGTATCCAAGGATCAAGCACCAAAGTATATTATCACTTTTTTAAAGATGATCCAAGTACGTCTTAATGCTACTGTTCGCCTCATTCGTACGGATAATGGAACTGAGTTTGTTAATCAAACTCTACGAGATTATTATGAAGAGGTCAGTATTTCACATGAAACTTCTGTTGCTCGCACTCCACAACAAAACGGTGTCGTGGAAAGTGTAAAACCCACAAAAATAAGGTCATTACTAAATTCTTACTTTTCAAATATTTTTGAAGTATTTATGACGTTAAATATTATTATGCTTAACGGTTTAAGTTGAAACCGATATTAAATATTTTATTTTAATATTTTGACGAGCAACGAGGACTACTAGTGATCACGATACCGACGGATGCCCACAATTTTATATTTTATTATCGATCGTTTTGATATTTAATACTTTCGACTATATCGTTTTAATTACGTATCGAGTCGTTATATTATTATTTTTCGTGTGCGTTTAAACATTAAAAAAAGAAGTATTTTTACAAAACCCGAGCCCCGTAAATATTTTCAAAATTGACTAATAATTATTTCCCGCTTTTTAGCTAACTATTTTCATTTTGAGCCACAACTATTGCCAAATTACAACCAAGGTCCCTCCACCACTATATAAAAAGCTCAAACAAACACACACAACTCATTTTTCCACTCAAAAATTTTCACCATCTCTCTTCTTCTCTCTCATTTTGCCGAAACACCACCCAACACCCCAAACACATACAATTTTCAATTTAACTCAAGATTTAGGATGATTTGAGCTAAACCAAAGCTAGACCCATTCTTATTTTTGATTAAGGATTATATTGGTATAATAAATTCTTACATGCAAGCAATTTTTATTTTCTTGATGTTGGTAGGTAGAAGCCATGATCATGCATGGTGTTCTTGGCCTGATCCATGGTGTTCTTGCTAAAAACTTTGCTAAAAACTTCATTTTGATTCAAAGTTTTTAATTTTTATGATGATTTAGATGTTATGGTTCATATATTTTGATGTTAGGGTATAGGAATGAACATTTCTATGGTTGGTTTTGATCAAAAAGTTGATTTTGTACAAGATTTTGGTAGTCATTTTATAACAGTAAGTAAACTGTAAAATACGAATTTTTATGTTTTGAAAATGGGTTAACTTATAGCCTAGGGTTGTAGATAATTTTATTAGCTTCGATTTGATATAAGGTAGAGCTTCTAGCTCCAAACGAGCGCGAAGTTATGATGTTTTGATTGATCGTGTACCGGGAGACGAGTATCGACACTACATATAGTTGTTGTCGATATTTCGATCGAATCTCGGGGACTCTAAATGGAAGTTTTGAAATATGTAACCTACTGATAATGAGGTATTTACCTTAGAGGTTGAGTTTAATTTAAAACCTGAGTATCGGTTTTGTAAACGGAGTCGTTTAAATAAGTTAAACGATTGTATGAAAAATTAACGTAAATCTGTCCGGATTTTGTAGTTTGAAAATGAGTCGGGTAAAGGACTTTAAAAGTAATTTCATTTGATAAACTTGTAGGAGGACTTTCTATATATAGTAAGTAGTTTATCGAGTCGTTTCATAAACGGTTGACAAGTTTAAAAAGGGGTAAATAAGCTAGTACATGTAGTATGTGACGGTGGACTTTGTTAAAAGTGTAAAATGGTAAAGTAAATGAGTAGTAAAGTATAATGAAGTATTTATATCGTTTACTCTCGAGTGTATTGTGGTTTTATGAGTTTGAGTTTAATGTTGTTATGTATGATTTATTTCTCGAGTCTATTATTAATGTACGCACCTTATTTGCTAGGTTGTGGTTGTCGTATTTATAGGGCATCTACTATCGTCGGCGATCGTCTTCAACTACTTCTACTACTAAAGGTGAGTCTATAGCCTCATTTAAGCTCATTAAAATATTTTAAAACCCGCGAGGGGGAATACATGTTTTGTAAACTTAGAACACAAGATTTTATGGTATGCTTGTCCCTCTATGAATGGACCCGTGGTTGCCTTTAAATTGCATTAAGTGATTGCCTTTGTTAAAACCTCAATTTCGGACCGTTAACTAGCTTATGATGGGCTAGCCGCTAGTACAATTAATAGATCTATGGGGGAAGCCGCCCCGGTTCAGTTTGTGTGGACTTGTCATAGAAGCTTAGGCCCGACCTCCACACTGTTTGAGCATATTGTATTGAGAAGTCAGGTATACGGCAATGTACCAATAATCTGGAGGTAATGACAATTAATAAATCTCCTGTCTTATCAGACCTCTAAAGGGAGTGTCTAAGGGCTCGATTCCGTGAGCTTATTGCAATTTATGCTATATACAATTATCATTGTTGATGCAAATTATTATTTGATGCTTGTTGCCTTCAAGTATGCCACAAACTTATAATCTTTGCTTGTGTTCAAAATGATTATATAAACCTATAGATTCACTAGGCATTTTTGCTGATGATTTTCTCACATGTATTTCGGTAATTAGGAAGGGTGAAGCTTGGAAGCCACGGGAATGATGTTGTGCACTACTTTTGTAATATAAACTCTTTGAATGTTTGTCGTTCCTTTTGTTCAAAACAATTTAAATCTTTTGTTTTGGTTGTACTTTGGTTACGATGTCTTGGGACTACGCTACTCTGACAAATTTTTTAGGAACGATAAATTTGAAACGTCTCTTTTCGAGTCGTTCTTTATAAATTATGTGTTATTGTATCATTGTTTAGCACCCAAAGATGTATTCCGCTGCGTGTAAATTTGGGGGTGTTAGAGATTGGTATCAGAGCCATGAGTTACAGAGAACTAGGTCTTTTTCTAAAAACCTAAACTATAACTGTCGGTTTTTATTTTTCAAAGAGTCGGTGCACATGATTTCGCGTGACTTCAGGTTCAAGCTACTTCTGGGATTACAATTTTAGTGTACATTATTATGTATTCCTTATTGCTAAGTATTTATAAATGAATACTATAATCCTTTATCGATATATATTGATATCGTTAAACTTTTTGATAAAAGTTTATCATTTATTAATGATTTATTTAAATAAATTTCTGAGAATTTCCTGTATTTATTTTGAAGGATTTTCTATACTTATTTAAATTTTTGGAAATTATTCTATTTCATTTTATTATGACCTTATACCTATTTTGTGAAATTTACCACCATCAAATTATGTCTTCGATGAGGAGGAAGCATGTTCCACTGCTGCAAGCGAGACACAGTCAACTAAGCTATGTGGATCCCCACGTGACTAGTGTCTATTATTTTGTGTCATTGTACTCTATTTGTATTTAAGATCATTCCTTGTTGATCTATGATAATAGTTTCCTTTGATCCTTATAATGATTGTGAATTCTTGTATCGAGAATGTGTATGCATTTGATGATTGATTTTGTACATGATATGACTATACCATGATTACAATTAACTCATTCATTTTATCTTCTCTTTGTGATGTGACAGAATCATGCCACCTAGGAGAATGACAAATGATGCCATTGCAAGGCTAGTTGCTGAAGAGGTTGCGAAAGCATTAGCTGCGGATAGAGCTGCACGTGTTAACACTGAAGAAGCAGGTGGCTCTGGAGGTGCGGGTGCTGAAGGTGAAGGTGAACCTTTTGGACCAGAAGCTGTTGGTAGAGCAGGTGTAGCTGAGAATCCTGTAGATGAGGTTGCTCAGGCTGCTGCTGCTGTTAAAGAATGTACTTTTGCTGGATACATGAAGTGTGGACCTACTATATTTCAAGGAACTTGTGGAGCACTAGAATTATTCAGGTGGATTGAGAAAACAGAAACAACATTTAAGATTAGTGATTGCTCAGAAAGGAACAAGGTTAAGTTCGCAGTTGCTACTTTCAAGGATCGAGCTTTAAGCTGGTGGAAGACTCAAGTTGCTACAGTTGGTTTAGAAGCTGCAAACAGGAAACCTTATGATGAAATTAAAAGGTTGTTGAAAGAAGAGTTCTGTCCAGAAGAAGAGTTATCTGCTTTGGAGGATGAGTTGAGGCACCTGAAGCTGAAGGATAATAACATTGCTGCATATACTAGCCGATTCAATGAGTTGGTTTTGTTGTGTCTAGATGCTTTTGTTACTGAGAAGAAAAAGATGGACCAATACATCAAAGGTCTGCTTGGGTACATTAAAGGTGAGACAACTTCATCTCGACCCAAGAACTTTGTTGAAACTGTAAGAATGGCTCATACACTTATGGGGCAGAAGGTTCAAGATAGGGCTGAGAGAGCTGCTGAGGGTAGTAAAAGGAAATGGGAAAATTCGTAGAGTGGTAATCAGGGTAGTAACCGCCATAGACTGTACAATTAGAAGAGAAATGATGGGGCTAGAGCTGCAACTAACAAGAATGATAATGCTGACCAAGGGGGACCAGCCCAGAAATGTAAGAGCTGTGGTGCTTGTCACTTTGGTGATTGTCCACCAAGGTGCACTAAATGTGGAAAGGTTGTGCATGTTGTGGAGAAATGCAAGACAAGGGTCCCTGCCACTGGAGCGACTGCTATTCCGATCAGGACTTGTTTTGAATGTGGAGAACGTGATCATATTCGCCCTAAGTGTCCAAAGTGGAAGAACAAGAAAGTAGGTGAAGCTGCTGGGGCAGTTTATGTTGTTAAGGATGGTGATCAGGCACAAAGTCCAAATGTGGTGACGGGTACGTTCTTACTCAGCCATTGTTATGCTAGTGTGTTGTTTGACTCAGGATCTGATATGAGCTTTATAAGCACTTCCTTTAGTCGTTTAATTGATATTGAGCCAACGAGCCTAAATGCTAGTTATGAGGTCGAGTTAGCTGATGGACAGTTAGTTAGTACTACCACTATATTTAAGAAGTGTCCTTTGAAATTAGCAAATCATTTGTTTGAAATTGATTTGATGCCGATAGAGTTGGGTTCGTTTGATGTGATTGTTGGTATGGATTGGTTGGTTGCACATGACGCGGTGATTGTATGTGGGGAGAAAGTTGTTCACATACCGGTGAAGGGCAAGGTGTTAGTAGTTAAAGGTGATGTCGGTAAATCTCGTCTGACGGTGATATCATGTATTATGGCGAGGAAATATGTAGAAAGAGGTTGTCACCTGTTCTTGGCTCAAGTAGTGGAGAAAGAACTACCGGTAAGGCGTGTGGAAGATGTTCCGGTTATTCGTGATTTTCCTGAAGTATTTCCCGATGACTTGCCAGGGCTTCCGCCTCAGTGAGAAGTCGAATTCAAGATTGATTTAGTGCCAGGAGCTGCACCGGTGGCGCGTGCACCTTATCGTTTGGCACCGTCTGAGATGAAGGAGTTGGCAGATCAGTTGAAGGAGTTAATGGAGAAAGGGTTCATTAGACCAAGTTCGTCACCTTGGGGAGCTCCAGTATTGTTCGTGAAGAAGAAGGACGGATCGTTCAGAATGTGCATAGACTACCGAGAGTTGAACAAGTTAACTATCAAAAATCGTTATCCACTTCCTAGGATCGATGATTTGTTCGATCAACTTCAAGGTTCGTGTGTGTACTCGAAGATCGACTTGAGGTCGGGTTATCATCAACTTCATGTTAAAGAGGAGGACATACCTATTACAGCTTTTCAGACGCGTTATGGACACTTTGAATTTCAAGTGATGCCGTTTGGGTTAACTAACGCACCTGCGGTATTCATGGACTTAATGAATCGTGTGTGTAAACCATACCTTGACAAGTTTGTGATTGTATTTATCGATGATATCCTGATTTATTCCAAAAGTCGGGAGGAGCATGAAGGTCATCTGAGGATTATTTTGGAGTTGTTGAAAAAGGAGAAGTTGTATGCAAAATTCTCCAAGTGTGATTTTTGGTTGGATTCGGTCCAATTCCTTGGGCACGTGATCGATAATAGTGGTGTTCATGTTGATCCTTCCAAAATTGAAGCTATTAGAGATTGGGCTAGGCCTACAACCCCGACTGAAGTTAGACAATTCTTAGGATTAGCTGGGTACTACCGGCGATTCATAGAAGGATTCTATTTAATTTCTAAACCTCTTACTAAACTTACAGAGAAAAACAAGAAGTATGAGTGGGGTTCAGAAGAAGAAGAAGCATTCCAAACTTTGAAGCGGAAGCTGTGTTCTGCACCAATTTTGGCTTTGCCCGACAGAGCTGAAGACTTTGTGGTATATTGTGACGCATCATTTAAGGGTTTTGGTGCTGTGTTGATGCAAAGGGAGAAAGTGATCGCGTATGCATCTCGTCAATTGAGGAAGCATGAGGAGAATTATACTACACATGATTTTGAATTAGGAGCTGTTGTCTTTGCTCTTAGACTTTGGAGACACTATCTCTACGGTACAAAGAGTGTGGTATATACCGATCATAAAATCCTGCAACATATTTTGGATCAGAAGGAGCTCAATATGAGGCAGAGAAGATGGGTAGAATTGTTGAGTGATTATGACATTAAAATTTGCTACCATCCCGGCAAGGCGAATGTAGTTGCCGATGCTCTTAGTAGGAAGGACAGAGAAATAACCAAAAGGGTTAGAGCATTAGCTATGAAAACTTAATTCTTATTTGTCTAATCGAATACTCAAAGCTCAAACGAAGGCGGTGAAAGAAGAGAATGTGAGGAATGAAGACTTGGGTGGAAGGAAAATACTCAAACCTGTAAAACCCGCATGCTTTTACCATGCATAGTACCTTAAGTTGGTACGTACTAGTTAAAAACTTTCCTAATATAGCATGATTACGATTACGTGTTAGGAGTTTATGTATTACGTACGTGTTAGAACACGATATATATTTTATTTGCACGATCACGTAATAATTATTTAGCAATAATTAATCACGAGCATACAATCACGAAATCACAAGCGCAATTAAAACACGAGCTATTATTAATTAAGTATATATATTTAATACGAGCGTAATTAAATATATAAGTGTAGGATATTTACGTAACGAGAACATTTAAAACACAAACATAATTAAACATAAATGTGTACGAAATTACAAGACACGAAACGAGGTACGGGAACCCCCCGAGGGAGTCCCTACCCGCGGCCAACACAAGGTAATGGGCCAAGCCCATTACCAATTTTACTAAGAGGGGGATAAAAAGAGTTTTACTACTCAAATTACTTTTACAGAAGAATTTCAAGAAAACCTAAAATCCCTTCTCCTCCTCCTTTTTGTGCCGCCACCTACAACCACCATCAAGGTGATTTCTTTGATCTTGGATCTTGTTAAATTAGTGTTTGTTCTTCACCCTCTTGATCCACGAATACGGTAAAACCTTTTTAACCTTTTTCTTTTTAATTAATCTTTTAGTTAATTATGAACACGTGATGTTTTTCATAAAAACACATGAATTAAACCTAGATCTAACATGTTTTGATCATAAATTAATCAAAGGGTCGATCAAAGGGGTGTTTTGTTTTGGGCCGCAAGGAACAACCGACCCCAAGGGGGTTCGGTTTGTTTTTAGCCGACCACCACCAAGACCTCTTTGGTCTTGGTTGGTGCGTGTGGGTCCCACGGCAGCAAAGGGGTACCACGATTTGGTTCGGGGTACGGTGTTGTTTCATATTCGGTGCATGTTTTTAGGCTTAGATCCGAATTATGGTTATGTTAGTTTTTTTTTATATGTTATGAACTTATGTTAAAATTAAATTAATAATGATGTAATTAATTTAATAACATGACTTAGGTTAACTAATTATAAATAAACATGAATTATTTTTAACCTAAGTATTTATATTATTAAGACTTATAATTAATTAATTATTTAAAAACCATGGATGTAATTAATTAATTAAACATGATTTAGGTTATATTATTAATATTTAATAATACATATTTTAACCTAAGTATTTAATATATTTAATTAAAAACATGGCATACTTTAATTAAATATTATAACCTATAGTTTAATTAAATTACATGAAATAATTATTAAACTATATAATATATCATATGACTTAGGATATAATCATGAAAACACTTAGGCTTATTTACTTAGCTTATTTAACCAGCTTATTTCTAATTATGGAAACTTTCTATTTTTAGAAACTTAATTAAATAAGGCAGCTATTTTTTTATGGAAACCAGCTATTTTTAGAAACTTATTTATTTAAGGCAGCTAATCTATTTATGGAAACTTATTTAATTAAGGCAGCTAATCTATTTATGGAAACTTTCTATTTTTAGAAACTTATCTATTTTAAGCAGTAAATCTATTTTTGGAAACTTTCTATTTTTGGAAACTTTCTATTTTTGGAAACATTCTATTTTTGGAAACTTTCTATTTTTGGTAACTTTCTATTTTTGGAAACTTTCTATTTTTGGAAACTTTCTATTTAAGGAAACCTGCTATTTTTGGAAAGTTACTTATTATTACACAGTAAGTATAATAACACATGAAATATCAGAAATACTTAATCAGAATGAACAGAATATAGGATTTAACCCAGTTTATGGCTTTAAACAGTGTAAAATTGTAAGAACCCATAAAATAAGCTAAGACATGATATAAAACCAGCTATGTATATAGTAAGCAGATACTTATTTCATGTACGTACTTATGTAGCACTAGTGTTTCGGAAGTAGGATTCTCGCAGTTCATCGTTCTCGTTCACTGGACATAAGGTACGGATTCCCGTCCTTTCAGTATGGACATTCTTTCCTTATTAGGATTTCCCCGTATGCAGCCAACTGTTTTCCCGTAGTATAAGTATGAGTTTGATTGCTTATGTTTTAAATATGATTACCTATAGCCATATACATGCATGACCAGTTTCACCTAGTATTGGAGGTACCATAACCATAACATTAGAGGCACTGATGTTATGACTTCACCACGGCGGAGTGATTGCTCGTGGCGTCCCTTCAGCTTTTGGCCATTTATTTATATTTATCATGTGGGGCGTATGGGTGCATCCTAGTTACACGTTTTTATTCAGGATTACATGGTGAATGTGGTGGAAGTGCCTTGCATCCTTCACAAGGAGCTGATCCCTCCTACCCATAAAACCAGTATATTAAATTAGAGGCAGCCCCTCTAATTTGCATGATGAGGTCACCCCTCCAATTATTCATGCACGGTAGATATTCTTGACCTATATTGGCTAATGGTAAAATATGACAAACAGTTTTTATAAGATAAACGTAAGACTTTCAAACTATAAAACCAGTTTTATTAAGACTTAACCAGGTTACTCGGGACTTAGTTTCTTCCGCTGTTATTATGTTATATGCTTATCCTATTCATGCTTTATTGTACATCCATGCACTGAGCGTATTGCTCAGCCGTTTTCCTTTTCTATGTTCCCAAAACGGCAGGTACTCAGGGACGCTCGTAGACAATAAGAGTACGTGCATATGGACTGGAAGCTGTCTAGCCTTCTTTACATTATGCATTTCTTTTCTTTATGATACTTATGCTTTGGACATTGTTTCGTCCTTATTCCTTACTATACTATGTTTGCGTGTGATGAGCTTTACTTTTGGACTACCGATGTTTGATTCCGGTATTTTCCTTTATATGGTCAAGTAATGTTTAGACATTTTACCTTGTATGCTTTGATGACACGCCATAAGTACTGTGATATTTCCATTTCCAAAATAGGGTGTTACAATTATGGTATCAGAGCCAAGGCTTCGACCTGTAGGCTCTCAAATATGACCTATGATTAGTGGGTAGTCACTACGGTCTTCCTAGAACTGACAGTTTTTTTCATGCATTCATCATTTTTAAGCATACATATATATGTCATTGTTACAGGGTTTTTGACTAAGTAATGGTTGGTACAGGACTGGCCCTATTTAGTCGCATGTGTTTTATCGAAACTTTTAGATTTGGGATCGACCCATAGGCGTCCCCTCGATATGTCTTTTGTTTTGAGTGAACTGACCAGAGGCGTTGACTCTCGAGCATCCAAAGTTTTCATAAAACTGCATCATGCATTCATACAAAAATTTTCTTGCATAAAATTTTTCTCGTGAAATTTTTTTTTTGTAGAATTTTTTTTCATGTATATATTTTATATTTTATGTTTTGAACTGTTTAATCATATGTTTTATTGTTATACTGTCAGATGGTTCTCACACGCGAACAGGAGCAGCTCAATGCTGCAATTCAGGCTGCCATGCAAGCCTTGCTTCCTCAACTGAGGAATGACATCCGTGCTGAAGTTCAAGCTGCCAACAATCAGCAGCAGCACAATCAGCCACCTCCTCCTCCTCCTCCAGTGACATTAGCAGTATGGCTGGAGAGATTCAACAAGCTCCGCCCTCGAGCTTTTGAGAAGACTGATAGCCCCAGCGATGCTGAAAGCTGGTTGGCTCACATTGAAAAGATCTTCAACGCTATGGGCTGTGACCCCGCATACAAGGCGAGGTTGGCATGCTATCGGTTCGAAGGCGATGTACTTAACTGGTGGTTAGCTTTGATGCAATCTGAAGGTGGTGATGAGTGGGTTGCTGGTTTGACTTGGGCTCAGTTCAAGGACAGGGTGATGGAGCAGTTCTTTCCCAAGGCTGAGCAGGACAAACTCAAGAGAGAGTACCATGGGATTCGTCAGAGAGCTGGGGAGAATAGCAACGAGTTTATGCAGCGCTTTCTTCGCTTGGCTGGTTTCCTTGGTGCGGCAGCAGGTACTCCAGAAGAGCAGGCACATCACTTTAGATGGGCTCTTCGCACATCGGTCGCAAACAATCTGGTGTGTGCTACGTTCAATACTGTAGCACAAGTGGCCGATGCAGCACGGAAACTGGAGATGCTGCAGGAGAGGGATGAGTTCGGGGAAGCTGAAAGACCCGACAAGAGGTAAAACCTTCATATTCAAGCGATGATCAATCCGTATATCTTCCATATGTCAATTATTCATCTCTTTAAATGTGTCTTCCAGGCAGAAAACTGGGGACCGGTCTCAGCCGGCTACTCAGCAGCAGCCTCATCAGCCCAAGGGAAATGGTCAGACTAATGACCGATCTGCTACGGATAGGCGTGGCGGTAATGACAATTACCGTAACAACGCCTGGAAATCCAGCAACAGCAGGTCTTAATACTTACGAAATTTCTTATGTTTTATGTTATAAGTCATATTCTGACACTCTAGCAAAATTCTACCAGGAACCATGGAAACGGTAGGGACCAGAACCAGAGAGGTTCGCAGCCTAGCCGTCCAGCTATCACTGGTATTCAATCTTACGATTATCCGCTTCGTTCATTGTACCCAACTATTATGTCTTATGTAAAATGTTTTTATCAGGTCCTCAGCCAGCCAGAGCACCTACTGGAGGATACACTCATCCTCTTTGCTCTACTTGCCACCGTAGGCACCCAGGACCATGTCGCTGTAATACTGATGCGTGCTTCAAGTGTGGTCTTCCTGGCCATATGCCGTAAGGGCGAGATGGAGGGTACATCGGGACATGCTGGTACCAAGCCGCCTCCTACTGCCAGGCGTGTCTACACGACATCTCGAGACCAGGCCAACAAGTCTACAGGTACCATCACTGGAATCTTGTATATGTATGGTCGCGCTGCATGTGTTCTTTTCGATACGGGTGCTACTCACTCGGTTATTTCTACTGCTTATGCTAAGAACATTAGGATGCCTCCCTTGCCACTAGAAAATAGGCTTACTATTTCCACGCCTTTGAGGGACTCTGTATTAATCACTCATGTATACAAGAGTCTTCCCCTAGAATTTGATGATAAGGTTCGACCAGTTGACGCACTTCCGCTCGACATGAATGACTTCG